>JAQFVV010006281.1:3444553-4644553 GCA_028023455.1 Epiperipatus broadwayi | reverse complement strand
TAGAGAAAATAGTTCAAATAACCAAAAACGATTACTATTACAGACTTTTTATACAATGAATTATACAATATTTCTTAAAAATCAATAATATAAATCATTAATAATTTATTATGAACAGAAATACTTTATTTCAAAAATAGAATGTTATATTATGGGACAATGCAAATATGCCCTGAAGTTCTTTACAAATTTAGCTTCTATGTAATCTGTCTAACTACAGTGAGTATGAAAATATCCGAGTTTTGTAGTAAATATTGAAAAATTTTAAACTTTTAAAGCATAATTTGTTAGATATAAGAGAAATAAGTAAATATTTGTTCAGATTTTTAAAAAAAATGTTAAAAATGAAAATAGTCTCTCTAAAAATGATGACATATAAAGCTTTTTGTTTTGATTACAACCTCATTTTTTAAATATTTTTAAGAATAAAATGTGAATGTTCAGAATTTATATCAGTAGTGAACAAAAATATATCAAATGATTATATCAAATGAAGTCAAATTTATTATTTTTTGATAAGTGATAATGGTTTAATCATAAACTTAAAGCTGAATGATTACAGTAACTGAGAAAAAAGGAAATTGGCAATTTGTGAGAGAGTTAAAAACCAAAATAATACATGTATAAATTTTGATTTTATTTAAAATCATGTGGGAAGAAACCAGAGATATGCACTATTACTTATTTACTTGCATTCACCTGTCAGTGAGTGTTTTAAAAGTATAGATGAATTACCTATGATTAGAACTTATTTTTATATAAATCAACACCCATTGACTGTGCTTAATTCAGGAATTCAAATGATAAATTATTTGTCCAAATTTAATTTTATATACCCTAGGAAAGAGGTAGTATCTCATTTTTAACTACCCATGACTTGGAAATATAATAATTTTAAATATCTATAATTAATTGTATTTAGTGTTTTTTTTACCCTGTGGAAAGAAATCAGACATTTAGACATGCGCTGTTGGTAGTTTACATACACTTACCCATCAATCAGACTTACATAGAATTGAGTCCTAAATTAAGTTCAGTCAATGGATGTTGGTTTATATAAGAAAAACTCTTAAGCATAGATGATTCAACTATGCTTTTAAAACCCTCATTGATGCATGCATGCAAGTAAATTATCAATAGTACATCTGAAATGCCTTTTTCTCACATGATTATATATATATTATAATCTGCCAATAGGATGATGATCCCTAGAAACTATAACAAGTCCCTAAATTAGGCTATACTGTGATTTTATCTAGATACAATTTGATACTCCTAATTATTTCTAAATTATATTTAATTTATATTAGCAATTATGAGACCCACTTATCCTATTAATAAGATCACATACCCTTTAACATTAAACAAATACCGAAATATTTACTCAATGGCATACGAATACCAAGATACTCCTCCATATTAACTATCTAAATATTCCCATGACAAACAATAATAATTAAATAAATACAATAAAACATTTATAATTATCAAATTTAAGTTAAATTAATGAATAAGATTAAACTATCATTTTATTGTATATTTATCCTTTATTATTATTACTTGTATAAGCTTATACTTAATAATAACCATAATAGTAACATTATACTAAGGGAATCTCAAGATTATCATTGAGTTTTAATTAGCTATACCTTCCACCTATAGAATGTCAAGGAGGAATTTGCATAACTCTATAGGTACTGTCTTAATTAAGAAAAGATTTAAAATCTTAATTTATAATTAAAATTATACTACTATTTTATATTTATGTTCTCTACTATTTAATAATAAATAACTATTGTTATCTAAATTATAATTATAATTTATAACTCTAAATAATAACTAATTCATACTCTGATTTCCTATAAATAAACATACTTTAATAAATTCGCAATATATTTTATTAATGACTTATATGATCAAGGCAGTTTACAATAATTTAAGATCTCTTTTAAGAAATGTTTTCTTAAATGATTGTTATATCTTATCTTGTATTGGATTAATTTCTTATTCAAATTTCAAAGTGTACACATTGCTTTATGTGTACATTACAATTAAGATTCTCTGAAGATGGTGTAATGATGATGATCCAAACAAAAGAAATGTAATTTTGTATACTTTGTTTAACTTTTAAACATTAATTTTAATAACATATTATTTACAAAATCTTTCAATAATTATTTTGAACTACTAAGTAACTTAATACATAACAATATTAATAATATTATATAACAATATAATACAGTAACATATATAAGCATTTAAACATTTCTAAACCACTTACATACCATTATAGAGATTTAAAATTACATACCCCCTTCTCATACCATATGGTGTTGTTTGTATCTAACTTTATTTCTTATCTAACAAAATTGTGTGTGTTTATTAAATAATCATTCCCTTTTTTATGGATTTGATTTACACTCATTATCTCTGATAGATTATGCTTCAAAATATAAGAAGATTCAAAATATCAGTTATTGTTTTCTTTCTTAATTAACTACAATGATTTTATTGTAATACTATGAAATATCACATTTATTTATTTTATATTTTATGATATTTAACATTTGATCTTTTATCTTTTACTAAGAAGATATTAATACGATAATTATAAAATCATTAATTTGTTTTCTGATATCACACTCAATTTTTCTATGGTCTTATTAAATTCTATAATAAAATACAACAAATGAGACTTTTATACTGTACACCAGTGGTCTTCGAACTTTTCACACCTGCAGACGGGTAAAAATAAGGATAAGGTTCCACGGACCAGCAAAAATAAGGATAAGATTTCGCAGACCGGCAGAAGTCTATAGATAAATTTTCTTAAAGATAAGCATAATTGTTATAACTGATCAAAACAATAATGTTAAATATATAAGATAAAGTTTTATATATATATGGAGTTTATATAATAAAAAACTTTTTTTTAAATTTTTTTAGAAAAGTAATAAAAAATTTAATTCTACCCCCCATAAACATCTGTGATAACTAGAAAAACAAATTAATTTATGAATGATTGATTAGATTTTGTTTTTGTTCTGTTTTCTTTTTTTTTTTAATTGGGTAAAAATGAGATAAAAAAATAAATAAAAATTGGCTATATTAATTAAAAGTTTAAACTCTTATTATTTATTATTACAAACTTTTTACTGCCCATCTAGCATGCGGACCTGCAGAAAAGTTCCGTGGCCCGGTGCCGGGGCGCGGACCAAGGGTTGAAGAACACTGCTGTACACTATCAAATATGACAACTTATTTCCTCCTGAACTCATTTCCATTTATAATTTATGATATTAACCCTAAATATTGATAGACCACTCTTTTGTAGATCCTAAAATAAAAATCCCTATCTTCATTTTATATAAACAACTTAATTATTACCTTACTATTTCCAATCTATATCTGCTTCATACCTTATAAATAATCGCCTGTAAAGAATTACACACGAGAATTAATTATGACTCTAATTTATTAATAGTTAAACAAGATCAAAATTTAAATATCACCATTTATCATTTTCAAAATTATATTCGAACACAGACATATCCCCTCTTTTTAATAATACATATATGTAACTACTTTTATATGTGTATTCCACTAGCTCATTGTTCATATCCATTTATTTTAATTATCTAACAATATTTAGTAAAATAAAAACTAAACAAGTAATTGCATAGATTTCTTTATCTACTGACTTAGCCCTCCATATTGATAACTATTATTTAAAAGTATACAATTAAACTATATACAAACATGTTACACATTTTTTTTAAAAATATCTTAAAAAAAACAAAAAAACTTTTAATGATATTCAAATCTTTTCAAATGCTTCAGACTAGCTAGGCCTCAACATTACGCCCACTTCTGCTTTTTTTGTTCTCATGAGAAAATTACCAAAACTATAAAATTCCAATGCTATCAGGTTATTTACAATGTTTCAGTTTCCTTTTTTCTTCTTAACAATCAAAGGTTATTTTCAACTTGCATAATATATTTTATTTAGATACTTCCCACATTTATTATACTTCAGTCTTCACATTATTCTTTATGTACTCTTCGTCAATGTTGTCATTTAAAATGGAGCATTTTACACCTCTTTATAAGTAGAATGACTATCTTCAGTATACATTTTATATTCTCCAATAAACTAATCTTTATTCTATTAATTTATTCAACTGTTTATGCTCCCATATATATTCTTTATTGTCTTCAGTGATTATTTAATTTATTATACTTATCTTTTTTATTTTTTTTTATTTACAGTTTTGATAAATAATTCTTTCATTTTCCGAGCTAACCACTATGATTTATTACAAGTATAAATATAATCTTTATTTAAAATTTTCCTTTTGCATTTGCCTTGTATTACATACATCTTTCTAACTATTAATCCTTAATTTACCATATATATAACTCATTAAATTTTATTATATGTAAAAGTTATACTAAAACTAACGACAGTCTATTTATATCTTTTATATCATTGAAATTTTCATTCAGATAATTTTTTTTATGTTTTCTTATAATACTAGGTCCACTTCAAATCTTTCCCTTATTATTCATTACTACTTTAGTTTTAATTATCTTTAAAAATGTATACTTAACTCTGTCAGAAATAATTTTCTTTTTATTCATCCATTGATTCTGACTTAATCTTGTCCTACTATTATGATAGCCACAATACATAAATATTTCATCTTGCTTATTAATTACATTATGTATTAAACTAATACAGTGTTTTCCTTGAGTTCATTTTTTACTTTACAACACTTTGGCGTAAATTTACAACTTTCCTTTCATTCTTCTAATAGTTTTTGTCTACATAATGACTCCAAGATATTTTCTGAAAACTATTAAATTGTTGAGTTCACCAATAGAGATTTAAGTTTCTTTTACTCCTGCATTTTAACAAAAATGTTATAATATATAGTTTTAAATTCTTAAGTAGATCATAATCAATTACTTTTTTTGGTACTAGTTGTGTAGCCAATACAAGCCCCTTGATGGCGTTTGTGTGCAAAACCCAAAAATGCTGTTTACGCGGCCTAATTTATATGTAATCAAACAGCTCTGTTCAGATTAGTGGTTGCAGGCCGCCTAATATGACGGCCTGCCCCGCTATCTGATTCATGACAATTTATGCAAATACACACACTCCACAGATCACTACTGCATCATGTGCAGGTGTCTGGAATTCAACTGGCCCTAACTCTTGAAATCTTTATTCCAAGTAATGATACTATACCCTACTTGACATAGTATTATATACTAATAATTGTAAGCCCAGTGCCGCAGTTCCCTACACAGTTTGGAAGGTGAAAACAAATTACAAAGGGTATGCCCAATTATGATTTCATATAACCTATGGGAAAAGTCACATTTGCATGAGAATGCGAGACAAATCAAATGACAGGTTGCAACTCATTCTGGAAATCGTAATGTTTGTTTGCTTAGACTAGTGCATCTTTTGACTGATCCTTTGGCTCAGCAAGACCATCAGGACACACACCCCAGCATATTCAGACACTACATGCTGACATATTCCCCCTCCCTGATAACCTATCGCATTTTTCGATGTCATCTTTGACAAGTTGTCAAAAATACTACTTTGTTTCAATCAAAAATAATTCATTAATACAAAAATTTTTTTGTTTCTTGATATAAAAATAAAACCAGAAATCAGACAATAAAGAGAAAAAAGTTTCTTAAAAGCAAAAAAAAAAAAGTACTTTTTTCAGAATCAAAAATAATTAGACTCTCCTCCCCATTTGGATAAGTTGTTGTTTGAAATAAATGCGTGTTGTTAAAACAAAATAAAAAAAATATTAGTTTACAATCCAAAATAATTAATTAATACAAATCAGATAAATAAAAAAAAAGGTTGGCTTGGTAATGTTACGGTTCAGTAATATTATATTTGTATGCTTTTGCACATAAACAACACCATCAAGCAGCTTGTATCAGCTAAACTATCCCTTTTTTAAAAAAATAATCTAAAAGAATTTAAACTTTTAGACAAAACAAGTTATTTTTCCCTCCGATCTGTAATTTTTTTTTTTTTTGATATTTTTTTTTTTTTATCTTAATTTTCCCTCCAATTTTTTTTCTTTAAAACATCATTTGCTGGCTGATAATTTATTCCCAATTGTGCTTTCCCCTTGGTCAATTCTTCTATTCGCTAGTTACATGTATTTAACTATTTTAAAAACAAATATTATCTCTTTAAAATATTTACTAGTAGTCAAAAAAAAAACACCATTCATGAACTTAATAAAACTATAATTTAAATCACTTTATTTATATACAGACTAAATCCGAGATTATTTTTGTGAATTTTTAATCACAAAATTCATAACATAAATATCAATTATTTATTTTGCAACATAAATTAAGATTTTACTGGAAATAGTCATTGCTTTATAATACTAGATGCACACATACATGATTATCCATCTATATAATGCACATTTTCATTTATAAGATTAGATTTGAAGTTCCTTACTATTTTAAATATCAAACAATTACTTATCAAATATTATTAATTTATAGTTTATTATTTTATCTTATATATTTGTGAAAATAAATATTTTACCCAGGATTTATAACATTTATACTACTTTAGATTAACCAAGCCCAAGTTCAAACCCAAAACAATAAAAATGACTGTTATTTTTCATAGTTTAATAAAAAAATCTTTTTTGACTTTATAAAATTTAAAATTATACACCTTAAAATTTATTCCCAATTTGTTTTTATGATGAGGTGTACCAATAAAAATGGCACTATATATATATTGCTAATATATTAATTATAGATATTCAGAATTAATATAATTCAAAGCCATGGACAGTTTAAAATGGGATACTGTCTCCTATGATATATTAAATTTGTACAAATAATTTGCCATTTGAATTATTAGGTCATAATACAATCAAGTCCTGAATTAAGCACAGTCAACAGGTGGTGATTTATATGTCAGAATAAGCTCTAAGCATAGGTTATTTACCAATGCTTTTAAAACACTCATTAATGGGTGAGTGCAAGAAAATTAACAATAATGCATATCTTTAATGTCTAGTATCTTCCCACATAATTACATATATAGATCACTATTATATTTTGATTTTAGTTGTATATATTATATTAATAAATTTGACTGTATTTGAACAGAGAAAATCCTAGTTGTAATATTGGGACTGCTTTTGAAAGAAACAGTACAAACATTTCATGAATACAGTACTAAAAACTTATGAAATATAATACATAAAATAAATAGAAATTTAAAAGATAATATATTTTTGGTAATTTCACATTTTGGTTATTCATTCCTATTTTAAATATAATTTTTATTTAGGAAAGATTTCAATAGATTTTCTTGAATTCTAACTTGATTGGACTGTTGAATTCTGTACAATGAGAAGAAAGTTCACCATTTTCATTGTGTTCTCAATTTTAATTATTTTTTTAATATTTTCAAATGTAAAGTATTTTTTAGAATATATTCCATTTGTAAATTTAAATTTCTATCAAATCAAACCAAATTTTTGAATTCTAATATAGAATAAAAGTTTAATATTAAATTAATTGTTGAACCTTAATAAAAATTATCACCAGGGCTAAGAAAAGAAAATGTCATTTTTCTAAAAGGTTAATAAAATAAATGTAGACAATATACTGAAACTACTTTTGTAGATTGTAAATTAATCCCTATTTAAGTTTTCAGGTGCTTCAAAAAAAAACAAAAAACAGGAGATTTAATAATAAAGAAGTAAAATATCTATTATTGAAATTCCAAGTTTTGAAAATAGATATTTCAGATAAAGGGAACAGATTTTGGGTTGACTGTATTTGTTGCTATTAGAGCTTGTTTGTCAGATGGAGTCAGGTATATTGTCTTCCCCAAAAAACAACTAATTGGTAAATTTGATATTGTGTATTAAAAAAACTAAAGCTAAAAAAATAAGAATATGAAAATATCTTTTTAAAACAAATCTGAAAGTAATAAATTTAGAAGCCAATCCAATGTGCAGTTGATATAAAAATAATTCATTAAATCCATAAGAAACTTATAGTTGATATGTTTACAATCCATATGAAATTGAATTCCAAAAAAAAAAGAAACGTTTTCTTTATGATAATATGTTCAGTACAAAGATAAGAAAAAATAAATCTTGTGTTAAAGATTTGCAGAGGTCCCTACTGTCGTTTTTTCAAGCGCATAGTCTTAAGGTTATAGCCCAAATATATATTACTATAAGTAATGATTTTACAAATACAATTATATAAAAGTAATCATAAAGTGTTGGGTGGCAATGTGTATGGGTTAGACATACATAATTAATCTGCAAGAAATTAAATTCCAATATGATATAAATAAAAAACATGAATATCATAAAAAGTACACAAATGAAGATGTATATTTTCTGCAATAACAGTATTAAGTAAAATTTACCTAAATATTTTAATGATATCAAATCCAAAGTCACAAAGAAGTAATTTACAGCAATAATTATAACTTAATCACAAGCAATTCATAAGAAATTAAATTTCCAAAAGCTGTAACTTTTTATAAGAAAAATATAACAAAAACATATGTGAAGATATATATTTGCAGTAATTACTATATCAAATAAAATCATGGAATTAAATGTTTTTGCAATGCATAATAATAATCCATAAGAAGTTAAATTACATGGAAAAAGAAACATTTCATGTAGTATTTATTTTAATAATTGGTATATTATAAAATAATTTTTAATATAAGATCCATTTTCATTATTTAAAAAACTTCATTTCATTGATCTATGTCAATATTAAATATTGAAAAAATTTTCAACTTATGGCATATATATGTCTGAAATAATGTGATTATGTGTCTATAAACAGAAAACATTGTCATAAATTTGGAAAATAAGTTAATTATAATTATCCATATTGAAACTAGAATGAATCATTGGTTTGATATTAGTCTATGCTAATTCCAAACCAATTAAATTGTTTCTGGAATGTATAGAGGCATTGACTGATTGATATATCTGTGGAATACTTGAGAAGTATTACAATTACTTTGCCATGAATTAAGGTGAAGATATAGAAGAATTAGCAGCACAGAAGAAGGCAATGCAATCTTGGCTGTGTTTGATCTTTATATAACTAAGAAAAAACTGAAAATCTATAACTTTTTAATGTAATATTTTCTACTTTTCTTATTTAAGTACGAGAGATTAATATTAAAAAAATTTGAGATCTTACAAAAATTGTTTCACATTGGATAGTTCTATGTGCATGTGTTAGCCAAGTAGATTATATAATAATCCAAAACTTAACATGGAATCATATAATACTTATCTATGACAAGTCAGATGCAGACATGCTTTAATTATATTATTGTTATTAATGTGATGACATGTATAATGATGTTGAAAGAAGATGACCGTTTTGCAAAAGTTTTAGATCACTGAAATAATTTGATAATAGTAAAATGTTTAATTTTTCTTGTACTCAATTCCATGCTCTTTTGGAAAGCTAATGCTTATCAAATTTTGACATCCACAAAGTTGCTTGTGATAGCATTAGAATGCCCTGTGTGTGTTGATATTTGTGTTTCAATTCTACATTAAATAGTTTTGATAGACCATTAATAAATTAAATTTTAGTTTGCATTTTTGTTTTTAACTGTCAGGGATTTCTGATAAATAAGAATATTCTATAGTGCAATGGAAAAGTTGCAGAGGTCAAATTGCATGAAATAGCAATGCTTGTTCATAGTATATTTCTTTGGATACTTTTTTTGATTGAAAGTTATTTTTATTTCCTTAAATAAATTTTATGCTTTTAATTTTTTTTCATTATTTTAATTATCTACAATTAATTTGAATAATAATTATGCTGAAATTTTTTTAATTTTAATTGTCTAACTGAAGACCAAATATGAAAAAATAAAATTTTACGGTATTATCATTTCAATTAGTTAAATTTTTTTAATATATATTGGATGAATATTAAGTGAAAGATTCTTAATTGTAAAATATAGATAATTAAATATTTTTGGGCTTTAAAAAAGAAAATGAAAGAATAGTAGAGAATCTGCTCAAATCCACGTATAAGGAATGCTTTTATGAATAATAATAATAATAATAAACATAGATAATAATTATTTGCTAAGTGTAAAAAGATAAATAATATATTTATTTTTTTTGTAAAAAAAAAAGTATTGGAGTCCCCTCCCAAAAAAAAATTCACATAAGATTGCAACGGATGCCGAAAAATAAGTTAACAAAATAAAAATAAAAAAGAATATAAGATATTTATACTAAAGCAATATAGAAATCAAATTATTGAAACATAAAATGGAATTGATAAAGTTCAAACAAATTGTAAAGGATGAAGTTGTGGAGGTTATTAGTAAAACAAAATGAAATTTTTCAACAAGTTAATGTAAAACCCTGAAGAAATTCTGAATATAAAAGTTAAAAAAAATGTATGTTGGCAATTAAATGTATCAACATTTTTTTTTAGTGTACATCATTTTCTTTAAGATAATAAGAATAATGCAATTAAGCATGGTTGGAAATTTTAACACCTTGTGCAGTGAAAATATTACTTAATTATACCTTAAATCACATTTTTATTTAATGAACACTTTGGATTTAAGAAACATGTTTTGAAGTATATTATGGAAAAATAGTATTTAGAGAGGTAAAAGAGTAAGATGTTACTTTGGCAATTTTTTATTTGGAATATAAAAATGTTGGAATAATGTAGACTTATTGTATTGGGAATGTGATGTTTGATAAATTTGAGTAAAAAGGAATAGTCCAAATAAAGCATTACATGATCCAGGTTGCTTTTAATACCTAAATTAGGATCTGCAATCCATTCTTACTTTACTTCAGAGCCATCTATTTAGATCTCGATAATCATTGAAGACTAAATAAGGATCTACCAAATCTATAAACTAATTTTTAATTATTAATTTAGTCTCTGAATTAGTAGTGCTAGAATAATAGAATTGGAACATATCAAGTTTGTCAAATTATTGCATTCCCATACTATTTTATTATATCCATAGCAATATATGTTTGAAAATAATTTTAAACATTTAAACACTTTCATTTTCAATATATTTGTTATTACAATTTCTTTATTGTCAATTTTATTGTATCTCTTGAATATGACTCAAAACTTAAAAGTCGAAATTTTAGTGCATTTAAGACGAGCCTTTATTTAAAATAAATCTTTTTTTTTTAAACAGTTGTATGCACTCTTATAGCTTCAGAAAAAGTTTGCGTATTTTAATTTTCCATTTTTCCCCCCAATATTTGCCTTCAATATTAGAATATAAATAATTTGCTTTTTAATAAATAAAATTTGGCGATATTGTTTTTTTTAAAACAACTCTTAGATATATGTGTTTGCATATATGTATAACCTCGTAAAGTGCAAAGTTGTACTTACACTTACCATGCTTATGACCTGGATTCAAATTCAAGCCTTTTAAAATTGGATTTTTTGCTTTCATGTGTTATACTAACCAATTCTCCCAATCTTAGTCTGTAAATGAAAATTTTTCCATTTTTAGCTAGAGGGTAAAATGATTGAAAAACTACTCAAATCCTCCCTATCGGATGATACTATCTTCTCCACTATTTGTCTATGAATGACTAGAAGAAACCTTTGTTCTAGAGTGGTCTATTTAAAGGCTATTTTATCTTTTCCTTGGAAAAACATTTTATGTCATTTTGATTTGTTTAAATATGCAGGTGTCTCATTACTTATATTATATATAAACATTATTTATTATACTCAGAATTAAAAAAAAAAAAAAAACTAGTCAAAATTTTAAAACTAACACTTCATCAGTAATTGGTTTCACTATCTAGGCAGACTTGTCAAATATCAAAGAACACAAACACAACACATATTAAATAAATTTCCTGTAATTTTTAATTACATTCCAATTACCTTTAATATAAAAAAAATACCCCTTAAATAAATACAATTTGTATACCTTATTTCAAACATTTTATAGAAAACATTTTTTTATTATATGTATACTTGCATAGAACTTTGAGAAGAACTTTTAAATTAAGTAATAGTTTCAGTATAATCAATTTTTAATAGTATTTTTGTCATTCATTTCAAAGAAAACCATAGCCTGTTCAAGCATAATGTTATGTCATATTTGTTTTATGAATATATAACAGAACTAAGACATTTATTTTTTATTCTAGTTTTATTAACTTTTATATTTAAGTTGACACTATTTTGTTCTATATATACTTTCTTACAAAAACAATAAAATAACTACTCCAGAAGTGAAATTGCTATCAGATATCATTTTTTTAACATTCTATCTCCATCCAGTTTTTTTACTCCCAAACAAATTATAATTCTTTTTTTTTTTTAAATACTAAAAGATAATTTAAAAGGGAAAGAAATATATATATTATCTTTTACAATTATTATTATCAGTATTATAATTTCTATTAAAGAAAATTCTCTTAAATATTTCTTAGAATTGACAATACTAAGGTAATCTTTATAAAATTATCTTTTTTGAAATAAAGTTTTCTATTTAAAACTATTTAATATGATTTCTATAATAAAAATTCCTTAGCAGTTATTTTATGAATGACATATCTTTTAATTAGTTGTGAAATTTTAGTGTTTAAATATGGACTAGTTTTTTAAATTCTAAATTTGATGTAATATTTTATTTTATTGACTAGTTTAGTTTTTAGCTTTGAATATTATATATATACTAGGGGGCTCTACCACCCATGCCTTTTGGCTGTAATGAAATTCTTTTTTCCCAAAGTAAAAAAAAAAAAAAATGCTGATTATGATTTTATTCTTTTTTTTTTTTTGACATGTGCATCCTAGCAAGAAAATTTACTGTTTTTTACAAGTGCTATGTTTCTGCTTAAATTTTTTATTTTAACCACAGTGAATTCTAAAATCTTATATATAGGAATCTTATAAAAGAATTGCCAAAAATGTTCATAATAAAGTACTATTTATCTATGAAGAGAAATTCAAGTTCTGTTTTTCCCATGTTCGTAAAATGCAACTTTTTTTTTTTAACATATATTTAATTGTGCCAAGTCAAGTTTATTTCTAAATAAATAATTATTTTAATACTTTTTCAGAATACTATATATTTTTACCACTGATGCTCTTTTCTCCCAGATTTTTAATAATTTTTTAATTATAAGTATGACTATTTTAGTTTCATATCTATTTACATCCAGGATTTTTAGTGAACTACATCATTTGGTACTACTTCCATTTCACTTATTATTTTATAGATGTAGAATAAATAAAATCATTTTCTCTTTTTAACATTTAAGTATTTATTCTCTGTCTAATTTTTTTGACTAAGCAATATTGGTTATTAAGATTATAGCTATTAAAATAATATAATATTTAACTTATTTGCTTTGGTGATTATAATAACTAACATGTTTATGTTTTTTAATTAATAATTTCCGAGTTGTTTTTTTTTTTGCAATAATCCAATTAATTGCTTTATTAAATACTTTAAATTATATATATATATAAATTTATTTTCAGTTCTTTTCACTAAAAAAAATAGAAGGAATAGTAATAGCACTTCTCCAGAAGAAAAAAATAACCAAATAGTTGATAAGACTTCAAAATCTCTTAGTGAAATTAGTTCAAATGAACAATCACCTACCTTACAAAATCCTGTCTTTCAAAAAAGAGAAAGTACTTTGGAAAAGAGAAATATGTCAGTAACTCTTGAAAGAGAGCCAAGCAAGGTCTCTAATACCTCAAGGCAAAGGTAATTTATTATTAATTTAGTTTAATTTGTGATTGAATTATGAGTTTAAATCAAGAAATTGAATTGGTT
Organism: Epiperipatus broadwayi; assembly: GCA_028023455.1. NCBI lineage: Eukaryota > Metazoa > Onychophora > Udeonychophora > Euonychophora > Peripatidae > Epiperipatus > Epiperipatus broadwayi. Next base: position 4,630,671 of record JAQFVV010006281.1, on the reverse strand, counting down.
TTTAATATTTTAAAGTGACATTCATAGGCGGAAGTGATAAATTTATGAAATCTGAGAATTATTTCATGTTAACAGGGATATGTGTATATTTATAGTAACAGATTAGATAATATATTTATAACTGATTTATATGATCTGTATGTCATATTTATTAGAAAGTGTTATTTCATGTATGTATATATGTGTATGTATAAATAGCTACATTATTCGGAAGGAAAATATATTTATTGTTATGTATCATTCTTCCACAAAAATATTCCATTTACTTAAACTCAAAAATTAGAGAAGTTACATGAGCTTTGATCATACTATCAAAATAAATAAATGACAACATGGATCGAGAAAAAAATAATGTGAATCCAGCCAGAATTTAACGTAATATCAAATTTAATAAATTAATTAATAATAAATGTATATGATTTTACTATTTACATGATGAATATGAAATTATATTAAAAGAATAATGACATTTCTTTAAAATATATTGCTATGAATGTTTGCCTGTCTTTGTAATTGATAATTAAATAAACTCTCTGGCAAGTAATTACCTTCCAGTGGCAAATTGTTGTTTAAATTATATATGGCAAATTATTATTGTCTATAAGTTAAATAAATAATTTACTAATACTAAGTTAAATAATTTGAAAATTAGAAATGTTTTTTTTCTGATTGCTTTAAATATTTAAGTTAGACAGTTTTATACAGCTCATTATTATTCAAAAATATAACAAAGTGTACATTATGAGCCATTTCATTATCATGATAAGAAAAAATAAAGTGTCTAAATCTTAGGTAATATTGCAAAATTAAATTATTAACATGATGGCTCCAGTTTGATTATAATTTGTGGCAAAACTACTACTAACGTTATTATTACTAAAATTAATTTTGAACATAACTAAAATAACAAAAATCTGTTATACAAGCAATAAATTTATTTAATCACTAAACATCACATAATCATGTGATGTTTAGTGATTTAATACTAATCCTGCCCAATGGGATTATAGTGACTGATTATTAAAGAACCAAAGTGCCAAAAAGTTTGGATACTGAACTTAGTTAAGATCTATATGACTATACAAGCTAATGAGCTTGAACGGAAAACATTATTGTGTTTTCATTTTGGACTCAAAGCTTTATAGTTAGCTAATAAGGTAAAAGGTGGTTGCTAGAGAGTTGCGTTAGATCTAGGTGCATCCAAGGCTCCTCACTGATGAAGGCCACAAGTTAGAAACTAGTCTGGAGATATTAGATGAGTAGGTACTAGATAGGGATTTTCTGCACAAACCTTCTGGCATCCATTGATTACTCTGGCTTACATTGGATGGTACTACTGTATGGAGAATTTTCCCTCTGAATAAATTTATTTAAAGAAAAAAAATCATACCTCTTACTTTGGCTAAATTATTTTTTTTTTTTTAGCATTTCTGCAATGTAAATTTCTTTGCTTTTAAAAGCATGATATGATATTAATTATAAAAATAGAAAAAAATATTTTAAATTTTTTAAATATAAACAAGTTTGAAAGTATTGAAAACAACAGTGAAACAAAAAAAAAATATCTTTTTTTTTTCTGCTTTGCAAATAAAATGTGAACAATGCTGCTATTCTGTTACTACTTGAGTTCTGCAATTTGTCCATTACGTTATTGGGCTTTTTCATTTGTTAGTAACTTAGTGGTGACTCATGGTAGCTTAAACTTGCGAATACCTGAATTTTTTTTAAAGAAATAATTGTAAATTTATTTATATAGCTGAAGCTAACAGAAACATCTTATTATATCTATATGGTAGTTGCATATATTAATATCCACAATGGCTTGATAACTTTTAGAGGGGAGCTTATATCAAAGTAGTTTTATTTATGTCCTATCATTTTGTAATATCTTTAGCAAACAGAGTTATCTGATCTTTCATTCTGCAATTATGTCTGTACAATTTTTCATTACAATACTTTTGTAACTATACATAATTCATGTACACTCCTATAACTGACTGAATCTGTTTATCAATAATTCAGTTTATCAATCTTTTGCTTCACAAAAAGTATTTTGATAATTGTGTTTATAATAATACATTTTGTATATTCTTCAGGAATTTACTGTTGTTTTCCACAAATACATTAATCTTTTAATTAGTTTCTCTTGTAACAAAAAAATATCAATATGATTCTTATAATTACTTATAAAATAGAAAGTACAAATTTTATTCAGGTTACTTAAAAGAAAACAAAAACCTAAAATTAAAATATATAAGGGATTTATTATCTATTTAATAAAAATTTTGAAATGTGGAATTCAATTAATTAAAGAAAACGTGTAAGAAATTTTTTTTTTATAAGCCATATATTTATTTCACTATGAAATAAGACCAAAATGTCTCATACACACACACACACAGACAGAATTGTGGATAGATGGTAGGCATCAATTAGTAATTATTCAGAATGCCAAGCATTTTGATTAATCCCACTTTATTTTTACTGAATAGTCCATCCACCAGAGAACATTACTGACAAAAGTTTATTTATAAATTAATAATTGTTTTAATAATGAGCATATATATATATATATTATGTCTATTGAGGAATAAAAATAAATATTGTAGTTCCCTCCCCCTTCTTTACATGGAAGTCTGTCAAAATAAAACTGCTTATCAATTTAGTTGTTATCAATTGCTTTTATCTCTTCCCCAGAAAAAGATTGAGTTTATGATTTATAATTAATTTGAGTTATTATGTGCAATGTTTGCTGTTGTTATTATTTTAGCTCATATTTCAAAACTAAATTTTATACCTTTACAAATCTATTTCGGTTTTTACAATTCATATATTTGTTATATCATTACCTTCTAGTTATTATGGATTGAACATGATGGTTAATATCTGTCATTGAATTATTGAAATATAAATTTCTATTGGAAAATTAAAAAATGTAAAGAATCAATGAACATGAAAATTAGGCAGAAATAGTCATTTGAGTTATACATAGTAAGATTTTATTCATTGTCACTTGCATGGTTGGAATGTTGTTCTATACTAAAACTTGCATCATCACTGCTATCACTAACATTGCTTTCATTATTGTGTTCTTCTTCCATTGGTAATGTTCTCTCTGCAAACTTCTGAACAACACTAGCAGTAATGTCATGTGGTGCTGATATTACATTTGTATGAATGAATTCATTAATTAATGGCTGCATTTCATTAGTGGCCAGATCTTTATGTAGTTCTCTATAAGATATTACTGATTTCAGATATCATTGAAACTTTGAAGCTCATTCCTCATTAGGATCATACTTGACAAAATGATTACCTACCTAATTGGTTAGCAAAATCTTTAATTAAATTAGCATTTAATACTTCATAATCATCTTCATTATCTGTCTTTTTTAGGATCAGGAGTTTTAAGAACAAACTCTAAGATTTCTTTCTTACTTAAAGCTCTATCAACTAAAAATTCATTAATACCTTCAGATGGCATTGTCATTGAATCCTTCTAAGCCAATTACATGGGTCATTATTATGATGTTGAGAAATTCAGTAATATTAGAGACAAAAGGATATTTGCTTTTCGCATATTCTGCCAAATAGTTTTCCAACATCCATTCAAAGTTGAAGATCTTAATTCAGATATTATTAAACCAACTTGACTCACACAATCCAGAATCAAAAATTTTTTTTCACACATAAATATGACATTTAATGCTTTATCATTCAGTTTATCCAAAATGTATTGAAATGTTTGTTTTATATAATAAGTTTTAAACATTGCAATAATTCCTTGGTCTAATGGTTAAATCAACGACTTGGTATCAGATAGCAAAAAACAAAATTGTACATTCCAAAACAGGATAGATGTGGGCATTATCTAGAATCAATAGAACTTTAAATTCTAAATCCCAGGCATTCCTATATCACCTAACCTCTGAAATAAAACATTTGTTGAATCATTCGGTGAAAATTTACACTGGTGACTCAAGGCTTTTTATTTGCCATCCAATGAATTAGCAATTTATTCAAATCTACACCTTTCATTGAACATAGTCTTTGGGCTCAATTAACAAACAGGGATTTTAATGTAATATGCGATCTCTTGAAGCATTGGAATAGAATACCAAAGTGTCACAATCTTTTGCTACTTTGAAACCACCAACAGTTTTCTGTGATTTTGTTACTATTTTTATAAACATCACAACATATAAAAAACAATTTAAATTTAAACTTTTTTTTTTCTTCAAGTAATCAGCTTTGTTGTCATGCAAAATGTAACTTTAAAAAAAAAAAATACAATGGGCTATATTTATTGATCCAAATTATGATTATAGTTTAAAAAAGTCTATGTGAATATTTTTATAAACCTTCACTGGCTTTAATGCCAACTTGGCAACTAAAGTACTTAAGCAACACACTTAGTAATGCAGCAGCATTACAATGAAGCATGTTACATCTGATCCTTATAGAGTTAACTAATTTATTAAATTTTGTTTCAAAATTCATGCATACACACTTCACATAAGTGATATTATACATTGTAATTATAAAGCTTGTATTTATTTAATAAATAATTACCATGTTATTAATATATTGGACTATTGTAAGTACATGAAACTATTTCATCAGTGAATTTATTATATAATTCCGACCTTTTGAGAAATGATATGATCATTCCTTGGATCTTACAATAGACTGACTGTATTTAAAACAAGTTTCTTTCTCTATAAGTTTTGTTTTATCATCAGCTTTATTTTTTTTTGCCCTGCAATATTTAATAAAAAAATTTTTTTTCTATTGTAAATATACATGTACACAGGAATTTTGCCCATACCTATTTTATTGAGATTTTGACCATCTCACTATATATATTCACATACATATTTGTAATTAATTTGATCAATATTGGTTAAATTTTTATAAATTGTAATTATATATAATATTTTCCCAAACAGTTTTTATAATTTATTAATTTGAAGTTCCTTAGATATTTTATTTTATATCTAATGTTTCACATTAGAACATAAAAATAAAAAAAAATATTGACAAAATATCATTGAAGTATACTGAAAATCAAAACAAAAACTGCATCTTTCCTCAAGCATTTCCTTTTGTTTCAAAGTTATATTTTATGTTAAATTAGCATGAGTCCACTTTTTGATTGAATTAGCTACTGTTCTTATTTGAATCAGTGAGATGAGGTAAAAGAAGAAAAGTGTAGCCATTGCCAAAGTCTTGGATACTCCAAGCAGCCACAACATATTTTGAATTAAAATAAAATGTTACAAAAAGTATTTAATTACCTAATAAAAGCTTTTATAAATGACTGAATGGTGTGTTCTTGCTCAGGAGTTACTATCACTGCATTAAACCGCCCAGGACTAATAAGCAATTAGTCACTTATTCACCAGGTAATGCACAGATTTGAATATTAGAAGCGAGATTGAACTGTGATGCAGGATACTTTAATCTTCAGTTCATCATTACCAGGGCAAAATATTTTTTTTTTACTTTATTGTCTTTTAAATTCTGTGCATTACATATAAAAGCATATGTGAATGTAAATACATGCATACATACTTAAAGAGTACTTATCTGAAATAGTGTTAACAATCTGCATATTCAAGTATTCTTTATATTTTTCTTTTAGTTATTTTATATATATATATAATTTCAGTGTTTCCAAAGGAAGCGATACATCAAGTGAAGATAAAAAGTCACTTCTCTCTCTTGACTTAAATCCAGAATTGGTAAGTTATTTTGTATATGTTTTTTGGATGAGAATATTTGCAAAAATATATTGATTGTATACTTAAATGTAGATTTCTGAAATGCTATGAAGTATTATTTTATGAATGAAAGTTTATATAGCTAATTATTTCAGATACTTTATTTTATTATAATTGTTATTGATGTCTTCAGAAAAGAGAAAAGCTTAAGGAATGAATTCTTCAACACTTAAATCAACAACCAAATATAAAGTAAAAAAAACCCATCAAAATATCACATGATCACCATTTTATATACAGTGTTCTCAAATCCAAGGCTCCTCACTGATGAAATTCATGGTTATTATGGTTAGAAACCAGTCTGGGGTTATTGGATGAATACGCATTAGATAGGGATTTTATACACAAATATTCCTGCATTCATTGATTATGAAAGCTTGCACTTGGTGGCACTATTGTATAGGGAGTTTGGTATAAATATAAAGTGCTTTCTAATTATTTCTATTTAAAAACATATAAAAGAATATAATTGAAAAAACAAAGTAATTTGTGATTGTTCACTTTTAAGAAAACAACAAGTTTCTTGATTCTTAAAAATAACTTTTTCCTAATTAAAAAAGTATTATAAAAGATTAGTTATCAGATATACAAACACTTTGACAAGTTCAATTAAAATGAAAAGAACATAGTTATCTGAAGTGTATTGTTGCATTAAGTGGCATTCTAGTAATTTGAAATAAATAATTTTATTAACAAATGATAGTAAATGTACACAGAGGCTAAACTCTCCTTATTGTAGCACCCAGTGTAAGCCAGAGTAATAATGAATGCAAGAAGGTTTCTGCCTAAAATGCCTATCTAGTACCTACTCATCCAATATCCTCAAACTTGTTTCTAGGTTGTGGCTTTCATCAGTGAGCCTTGAATCTGGAAGCACTGCACCTAGATTTTAGAATTTCTCCAGCAGCCACCTTTTACCTTATTAGCTAATTATAAAGTTGAGTCCAAAATGAAAACCCAATAATGTTTTCAATTGATGCTCATTAGCTTGTATAGTCATATAGATCTGAACTCAGTTCAGCATCCATACTTTTTGATGTCTTTGGTTCTTTGTTAACTACAATCACCATAATCTTATTGAGTAGGATTGGTATTAAACTAATAAGTATCACATGATCTCCATTTTTTATGCTTGCATAAGCTGTTTTCACAGAGGTTAAACTCTAGATAAAAGGTGGCAGCTGGAGAGTTGCATTGGATCCTAAGATCTAGGTGTTGTGCTCTCAAATTCAGACTCCTCTGGTGAAAGCTACACACTAGAAACTAGTCTGGGGATATTGGATGAGCAGGCACTAGATAGGGATTTTATGCACAAACCTTCTTGCATCCATTGATTACTCTGGCTTGCACTGAATGGTGCTACTGTATGGAGAGTTTAGCCTCTGTATAAACATAAAGAATGATGATCATGTGATATTTAGTGATTTAATACATGGTGACTGGTTATGAAGAACCAAAGACACCAAAATGTATGGATGCTGAACTGAGTTCAGATCTATATGACTATACAAGCTAATAAGCTTCAATTGAAAACATTATTAAGTTTTCATTTTGGTCTGAAAACTCTATAGTTAGCTAATAAAGTAAAATGTGGCTGCTGGAGGGATCGTAAGATTTAGGTGCAATGCTCTCTGATTCAAAGCTCCTTACTGATGAAAGCCAGAAGCTAGAAACTATTCTGGGGATATTGGATGAGTAGGTACTAGATAGGGGGATTAAATAATCCTAAGAATAATTACTTTGGAGTTCATGAACATTTATAAGCCACAAACTAGCATTTTGAATATATCTGTTTAAACTACTATACATTAAATTATCACCATTTTCTATGCTTACACAAGCTGTTAAAACTGTGTAATGTAATGTGCTATGGCTTCTTCTTCTTTATCGAAGTTAGGAATCTCTCAGCTACTTTACCCAGATAAACCTGTTAGCCACCTTACCTTCATTTTCCATTTCCCAACTTAAGTTTTTCCCACATTCTTCTCTATCCTACTCCATCCCATTTTCACAATGTCATCTTTGTCCACTCCATGGTCTTTATATCCAGATCCTGTGACAAACTACAGTAGTGCTACCTAGTGTAAACTATAATAATCACTGATTGTAAGATGATTTGTGCATAACATCCCTATCTAGTGCATGCAGTATCTGCAGGCTAGTTTCTAGTTTGTGACTTTATTGCGTTTTCATTTTGGACTTGTAGGCTTTATAGTTAACTAAAATAGTAAAAGGTAGCTGCTTGAGGATTGTACTGCATCCTAAAATTTAGGTTTAATTCTCTCTTCCCTGGCTCCTCACTGATGAAAGCCACATGTTAGAAACTAGTCTGGAAGTATTGGATGAGTAGGTAATCGAGAGGGATTTTTTTGTACAAACCTTCTTGCATTCATTGATTACTATGGCATGCATTTGGTCATGCTATTACATGAAGAGTTTGTGACAATATTTAGTCAGATAACTTTTTTTCCAATTTCCTCTTCCCAGAATTAATCCATCAGCTACTTTAACTGTTCAAAACCATGTGGAGCAATTGAAATCTGAATTAAATTTTACCATTTATGATGTTAATAAATAAAAATGAGAAATTTTATTAATTTAGATAATTATATTGGAAGCACATCTTTCATTTAAATGGAATGGAAATCCTATTGACTTAAAGACACATTGAAAACTCTTAAATAATGTTGCTTTACCACATAATATGGGCTCATTAAATGACCAGAGACAGTTTACAATCAGGTTCTTATTAATTATAGATTCTCATATATATAGTAATATATATTTTGCAGAATGAATCGTATTATCAGTGTTTGAGTTTTTAAAATATAAATTAAATGATTAATTGCTGGAGAGATCATGTACCATTTTATTTTGATTCAAAAAGTATCCACTCTTGAAGTTATATGTTAGTTGTGCATTAAAATACACAAAACCTTGAGTGGTTTTAATTTGCCTGAATGCAGCAATCTGAAAGTAATTATTACATGGTTATGATAAAATATTATTGATTCTTACCTGATGATATTAAGATAGGATGGAAAAATAGTAAATCTTTAGGAAAATGGATGTGTTACTCAAAGAAAATGGATAATATTAAAAATAGGGTAGGATTGGTTTATAAAATTAATTATGATCTTTGCAATATGATATAAATAGATTAGACAGCAACGATTGTCATGGAAAGAGGTAAAGAGCACAATAGGGTAGTTAATAGAAAGGATATAAAATCAGAGCCATATATACATTTTTTTGGATTGTGAAAAAAATATTCAGGTAATAAAGTATGTTAAAAATTACAAGGAAAGAATATGTTATGAGACTTTGTATATTCAAGATAATTTAAACAAATGTGTAAACATGGTTAAAGGTCCAGCACAATGAGGGGGAAATGGGCATTGTTAGATTATTGGAAACTTTAGAGTTATATTTTTAAAAATAAAAGGAAAGATTATTATTGTTATTTTTTAGATTATTTACAAATATATATATATATATTATGGGAAAGAAGGACTGTAATAAGTTTAATCATTTTTATATATATATATATACTACTAATTATATTTAATGTATGTATTTTAATAATTATTTTGTAATGTAATGCAAATAAATGTCCATTGGGGGAGTTGGTGAAGGCTAATTTGTCATTATTTAAAGGAAAGGGTAAGGATAATAGAAAGTTAAATAATTATAGACCAATAGCGGTAACATCAGTTTTATATAAAGTTTTCTCATATATGGTGGATGGAAGAATTGTAAAATGGATGGAAGAGAATAATGTAGTGGGGGAAATGCAAGGAGGTTTTAGGTCAGATAGGCATATAAGAGATAGTTTATTTGTAGTTACACAACTAATGGATCTGAGTAGGAATTCAGGTAGATCATTATATATGAGTTTTATAGATATAGAGAAGGCATATGATAGAGTAAATAGAAATAAATTATGGGTAAGTTTAGCAAATTTGGGAATGGATGAAGATTTAGTAAATATTATTAAGAAATTATATGAATTAATAATTACTATACTTATCAATTAGGGGATATAGTATCAGTTAAAGTTAAAAATGGGGTGGGACTAAGGCAAGGATGCCCTATGTCACCTATTTTGTTTTTGTTATATTTGAGTGAAATGGAGAAAGCAATAGAAAGACTAGGAAGAGGTATAGAGATACCGTTATTGGGGGCAAGGGAGTATATACATTGTCAGGTCTTTTTTTTTTTGCGGATGATATCTTTTTGTGTGCAGAAAGAAGAGAAGATATGGAAGTTATGTTGAGGACATGTGCAAGGGTGGGTGAAGAGATGAGATTAAATTTAGTGAAGAAAAATCCAAATATAATGATGGTTAATACTGGGGAAAGAGAAGATGTAGAATTTTTATTGGGGGATATAAAGTTAAGTGAGGTAGATATAGGTACTTGGGAATCATCTTAAGTAATCAGGAAAATTGCTTGGATGAATGGGAGAAAAAATTGGTAAATGAAGCAAAGAAAAGAAAGGGTTTGGTAAAGAAATTAACAATGTTTTCATATAATAAATATGATGTAACTAGAATTGTATGGGAATTGTAGTAACAGGGTTAACATATGGTAATGATGCATTGTGTGTTAGTAAAAGGGTATTTGAATATTTAGAGAAAGTACAAAGGGAAGTAGGAAGACATGCATTAGATGCAGAGGTGTGAACAGCAAAGAAAGCAATTCAAGGAGAAATTGGATGGTCAAGTTTTTATATGAGAGATGCAAAAAGTAAAATGAAAATGTTTGATAGGTTGCAGTTTATGGATAATAAAAGAATAGCCAAAATGGTATTTAATTGGGTTATGAGTAAAGGGCAGGTAACAAGATGGGTGAGAAAGGTAATGCGGTATGCAAAAGATTTGGATAAAGAATTTATATCAGTATATTTGTATAAAAGGTGGGATGATTGTGTTAGGAGGATTGTTGAGTGTTATAGTGGTAAGGAATAGGATAAAAGAATAGATGCATTAATAAAGAATAGGGAGTTTGAGAGATGGAAAACTAGTATGGAGAATAAAAAGAGTTTTAAATATATATAGAAATACACGGAACATTGGGTGTGAGTTAATATATGATAATAGTAAGGAAAGTAGTTTATTATTTAAGGCTTGAACAGGATCTTTAGCAACAAGAGAATATACATGCAAATGGAAAAATATGGGTGATTTAGTCTGCAAATTGTGTAAGGAAGGTATAGAAAATATTAGGCATCTGTTGATTGAATGTAAATACTTGAAAGCAGAAAGGGTACAAATTATGGCAGAATAAATATAAACAAAGTGATTATACAGAAAGTGTGTTATTGGTTTTTAGGCTGGGTTTGGGAAAAGATAAAAAAGATTTAGATATAAAGGCCATAGAGTTGACAAAGATTATGTTGGATGGAGCAGATTATGGGAAAGCTTAGGGCAGGGAATGGAAAGGGAAGGTAAAGTGGCTAACAGGTTTTTTTGGGCATAGTTGCCGAGAGATTCCTGACTCCATTTAAGAAGTCACAGTACATCATCTCTACATCAAATAGCAGGGTTAACATATGAAATGATGTGTTATATGTTAGTAAAGGGATATTAGATTACTTAGAAAAAGTACAAAGGGAAGTAGAAAGACATGCATTACATTACTTTAAGGGAAGTAGAAAGACATGCATTACATGCAGATGTGTGGACAGCAAAGGAGGCAATTCAAGGAGAAATGGGATGGTCAAGTTTTTATATGAGGGATGCAAAAAGCAAAATGGAAATGTTCAGTAGATTACAGTTTATAGTTAATAAAAGAATAGCCAAAATAGTATGTAATTGAGTTACGAGTAAAGGGCAGGTAACAAGATGGGTGAGAAAGATAATGTGGTATTCAGAAGATTTGGATAAAGAATTTATATCAGTATACTTGTACAAAAGATGGAATGATTGTATTAGGAAAATTGTTGAATGTTATAGTGGTAATGAATGGGATAGAAGAATAGATGCATTAATAAAGGATAAGGAGTTGGAGAGATGAAGAGCTAGTATGGATAGTAAAAATAGTTTAAATTTATACAGAAATAGAACATTGGGTGCAAATTAATTTATGATAATAGCAAGGAAAGTAGTTTATTGTCTAAGGCTCGAATGGGATCTTTAGCAACAAAGGACTATAGACGTAAAAGGAAAAATATGGGTGATTTAGTCTGCAAGTTGTGTAAGGAAGGCATAGAAAATATTAGGCATCTGTTAATTCAATGTAAATGCTTGAAAGGGTACAAATAATGAAGTTATGGAAGAATAAATACGAACAAAGTGATTATACAGAAAGTGGGTTATTGGTTTTTATGCTGGGTTTGGGAAAAGATAAGGGGGATTTAGACATGAAGGCTATGGAGTTGACAAAGAATATATTGTGGAAATGGGATGGACCAGATTATGGGAAAACTTAAGGAGGGGAATAGAAATGGAAGATAAAAGTGACTAACAGGTTTCTCTGCGCATAGTTGCTGAGAAATTCTTGACTCCGTATAAGGAGAAATGACAGTGCATCATATCACATCACCTGTGATTGTTTAAAAAAAAACATCTGGAAAAGATTCCATTGAGGAATAAAAGCCAGATTGATATATTAAATAATATTTTTATTTATAGTGATTTGTCTATTTCATTTTTGTTTCAAATTGATTATTTTTAATTTTATATACACCTGGATCTCAATTTATGTGGTAGATAGGTTCCACAGAAAACCTGCATTAAAAAAAATCGCACAAAAATAGACTTAATTTACCTTGCAAAATGGGGGATAGGTGCTGTAATTTTCAGAATTCGCATAAAAGCAAAGCAACAAGGAAAAAGTACTTTAAAATTCGCATGAAAAAATAAGCAAATAAATTATGACTAATAAAAAATTTCAAATATTTGAAAAAAATTAATACAAGACAAACTTTTTTTTCATTTTTTTTTATTACTATAGTATTTAATTTTACATTTTTCATACATATTTTAATCATTACCACTAGCGTTCATTTGTAAACTGGTAAGAAATCAGACTCGATGTGATGTATTGTGACTTCTTTTTAAACGAAGTCAAGAATCTTTCAGCAATTATGCCCAAAACCTGTTAGCCACTTTATTTTTATTCGTGATATGATGTACAACTAGTGGCATTTTCAGACTTGTGCTGTGTTAATGGTTTTCTGTTTCTATATATTAAAAAAAATGAGACTGCAATCAAAACAAAAAGATTATAAATTATCATTCGAAAGATTATTTTCAGTTTATAAAATCTTCGTTTTTTATTTTAAAAATCTAAAAGATTATTTATTTCTGTTATATATAACAAAATACATTTTAAAAGTTTAATTTTTTTGAATATTTATTGCGATATTTTTATATGTAAGTATATATCTATTATTATTATTATTTACTCATTAGTATAAATAGGTTATTTACATAGAAGCTAAGTTCTAAATGCAGCTTCAGGCCATATTCAATTAACTGCTAATATAACGTTATATTTTTGAAAGAAAAAAAGTATTTCAAGTCAAAATAAGTTATTAATAATTTAAATTTCTTAATATCTAATAAATATAGTGAAATATGAAAGATATTAAGAAGAAACATGAATCTATAACTTCAAAATCGCTTTAAAATAATCCGCATAAAACGAGACCCAGGTGTACAGTATATACAACAACATTATGGACAACTTTTAATATTGGAATTTTATCATTTAAAATAGGAGTTATTAAGTATATCTTTAGTTATTAAATATGTTTTAATTAATTAAGTGCTTTTGTTTTATTGTTAATTTATTAAATTATATAATTCATCATAGTCTCTTAGTCTATATCTTTATTCAAACAAGTTTGATCATGCATGTATGTGTAGAAGGAAATGAATCAATTCAAGGGATCTATTAGATTGGTATTTAGCTTAATCTTAATCTTTTATTTGCTATTCATGAAGGTGTTTACTTAAATTCATTATTGCTGTATTCAAGAATGTATATATAAATGCCAAGAATCCATTTTGAATATTTGACAATAAACATTTAACTAATAAAGTTTTTGTTATTTATTAGTTTGGAATATGATAACTAGATGTCAGTAGCAACTGAAATTAAAAAAAAAAAAAAACTAAGACTAGAGAATGAATTTTTATTATGCATATGCAAAAGCATATTATTGCACTTTCATAGCATTGACATTGTTTTCATCATAAAAACAGAAGAGCAAATTTTTATATAATCTATTTATCTTTTTTTTTTTTTATATAACATTATAAAATATTTATACCTTTTCATCTCTTGGCAACCATATTGGATTTTGGAACCTTTGATGTAATTCATATTTTTTATGATAACTTCACTTTGCATTATGCAAAAATCAAGAATTTTTTGTTATTAGAAAAGTAATAATATACCAAAGAATTAATAAAACTGAAAAAATGTAGACATTATATATTCAAAATAGTAAAAAAAAAATAAGATTTTTATACTTTTAAAAATTATTATTTTTATATTTCTTCATAAATTCCAAATTTCAAAGATAAATTTTAAAATTTTATTTTTAATAATAGGCTCATTAAATTCTTTACAAAATTTCAAATGAAATGACATACCACATGACTTACCTAAGATAGTCCATCATTCCAGAATATCAAAAAATAAAAACAGAAATATTTTTTATTTTTCTAAAAATCCCATAGGTACTGTATAATCAGTGAAGAGAAAGTGATAGAAAAGAACACATCTAAAATTGTCTTTTGGTTGTAAATGGCTCATATACAATATATGTTGAGATAAACAGAAACAACAAAAGTTTAGATTTAGTGCAATATAGAATAGTAATAATAATAATGCTATTTTTATAGTCTGTTTTATTTTTCGTCTAATGAAAAAGATTTTAATGTTAGGTAGAGTCCATTTAAAGTATAAAATCAAGTGATTTTGTAAATGTTGTTTACAAGTAATTAATTATTATTGCAACTATGGAGCAAAAGAATAAACATACAAATAAAAATGTTGATGTAACTTATCTATTAGAACTGTTTATGACTCCTCATCTAATCATAAGGTCAAAGCAACAATGCATGAAGATGTTGCAGGAACTGGCATATCAATTAGCACTCCTGAATAATGCTAAGCAAGGTGAAGTTTGAAGAAGTACATTACCTATTTCAATTTACAGTTGATAGACAATAAAGCAGTCTCTCTGAACACTTGGTTTGTGTCTGATCATCACTCTGTAGTCAATAAAACTTTTATGCCTTTTTTAGGGTGGCAACATAGTACTTTCATTTTGAATATTATGAAACTATTAAGAGCACTGCTTGAAAAATCAGATATCAGAAGTTGTGTTTTTACTTATGAAAAACTAATGTGGCATACATGACCATTATGGTTATCTGTACAGATCCATAATTTGAAACCAGTTCATAATAGCTATCTGTTGCAGAATCATCATTTGAGATCTTTTTACTGGGTTTGAGTGATTATATTATTTCATGTTACTATGATTGGTAAATTTTTTAATTGTTTTATCAACTATTTCTTTCTATGCATTTGATACACAGCCCTAAAGTTTACATCAAAATGGTTATGTTTATATACAGAGTGTCCAAAAAGTCTATATGCAATTTTAAAAAATTATAACTTTATTAATATTTGTGATAGAGAAATTATGTAGAATGTATTGGAAATAAGAAAGACTATATTTTTTTGTTGTTTTATTGTATTTTATTAAGTTTCAACATATCCACCGTCACTAGTAATACAAAGATAATATGATTTTGTAGTTTTCTAAAAACATTTGTCAATTGATTTACAGTAATGCCTGAAATCATATTAATTATTTTAGCTTTAAAGTCTTCTAGCGATCAAGTTTTGTTTGCATACACTATTGTTTTCACTTGTTTCCATAAAAAAAAAAAACAAAACTGATAGAGTCAGGTCTGGCAAGCATGGAGGCCAAGAAAATGGCTCATCTCTTCCAATCCATCTGTTAGGAAATATCTGATTTAGAAACTGTAAGGAGTGCCATCTTGTTGAAATACTGTATCATCTTTTAAACCTAATTGTTCAAGCTGAGGAATAAAGCAATTCTGCAGCATATCTAAGTAGATGACACCATACATAACATGACCTTTAAAAAAGAGTGGCCCTGTGATTTGATTTTTTTCCAAAGTATACCATGTTCAACAGTTTCATTTGGGTTTTCTGTTCCCCAAATCTGGCAATTATGCCTGTCGACCTTGTCATTAAGGTGAAATGTTACTTCATCAGAAGACATTAATCTATTCACAAATGCATTATCGTTGCCAAATTTTTCATTGAACTGATGACAGAAACTTAGCTATTTATGATAGACCTCTTCTAACAACATTTGATGCAATTGAATTTTGTAAGGTTTCATGTGAAATATTTTCCACTGAATCTTATGAACAGTCGAATTTGAAAGCCTCAGTTCTAGTGATTCTTATCTTAATGAACTTCTCTTAAAGAATTGTTCTATGGATGTTACACTGCCTTTGCTGATACATGGCCTACCAGATCATTCTTTATCATGGATTGAACCTGTCTCTTTGAATTTTTTTATCCAATTGACAATAGAGTTCCTATGAACTGGTTCTTTACTGTATTTAGTTCTAAACTTTTTTTGTACAGCAACAGTAGATTTCAGTTCAGCCAACAAAAGGACACAGTTTACTTTTTCTTCAGTTGAAGCCATGGGTCACGTAAATCTGAAAAAGTATTTTTAAAAGTTTTGAAAATTTATTAAATTATTGTGTTGAGATTAAACAGTGTTATTTAAAACTAGGTACGTTAATCTTTCTAATACTTTTTACATATTTTTTCTATCGCAAATACTAATAAAGTTATAAATTTTTAAAATTGCACATATACTTTATGGACACCTTGTTTATATAACTGTGGTCACACATACATATATAATTGGGCTAAATTTTATTGCAATTTTTACTTTTAATATTTGACTATTTTTTAATCGTTAAAATTTAGACAGAAGAAGTATATCAAAAGAATATCACAAATGATTTTTTCCATATATTTTTTTATAAAATAATAACTGAAAAAAAAAAATGCTTACAGAGTGATTGAAAATCTTGTAATAACATTCAACCATTTTAAGTGTTTCTATTCATCAGGAAAAAAAGATCATACTGTAAAGACAATTAATATTTATGAGCAAAGATGGCTTAATTCTTTTTTTTTTTTTAGACTTTATAATTACTATTACTTTTAAGAAATCATTAGCAAAAATTATGAGACAAGTTTTGTTTGTCAGTCCCACAAGAATGAATGCTTGAATCGGTTGAATAATCCATTATTCTCCACTATAAATTTTTTGATAAACATTAGATTGCAAGAATAACAAAAATTTTAAAAAAGTACTATTTGGAAAAATCATCATAAAATCTGTATTTTTTATTGTAGAGAAATAAAAATTATTACCTAATTCTCTTCTTATACTAATTTTTTTTGCATGATTTTGAAATAAGAGTTTTAAAAAATCTCTTTCTTCAAGAGTTCTTTTAAAATAATACGATAGGTCGGTTTTAAAAAGCGGAGGGGTTGTTATTATCATCTAATTTTATAAAAAATGTTTCATCTTTTTATTTCCCATTATTTTACAAACAAAAATCACCTTTTTGACAATATTTTTGCAAATGGGGAAATTTGCTTGTCTGCATTGTAAACATTTTGGATGTTTTGTTTCGAAAAGGGAAGTACCTTTTTGTATGGACGGTTATTTGCATTTTGAGATTAGGTTTTAAAAAAAGTGTTTCTTGTTAGTGTTGATGGTAAAAAATTTAATTTTGTTTAAATTTAATTGAATAATATGTTTAAATTTAATTTATTAATTTTGTCAAAAACCAATAGATAGTAAGTTATACATTGGATGCATATTTTTGAATTTATGTTTTGTTAATTAAATTTTAAATATTTTTCTGTAGCTAATGTCATATAATCCATTTACAAAGTAAAGATGAGGAAATCGATTTCTTTAGGTACTAATATTAAAATTTTAGAACATCTTGAAACTGGAGAAGAACCAACATCTGTAGGAAGGCATTTTGGTTTACATGCAGCTACTGTAAGAACTATTAGAGGTAATAAAGCTGCTATTGAAAGTCAGTATGTTTTAAAACAAAATTGAGTTCTAAGTCATCATTTTGCACAAGAGATATTTTTAAAGAGAAATGGAAAAAAAACTTAGTAATGTGGATAGAAGAAATGTCAGAGAAAATAATCTGTAGATGGAAATGGCATCAAATAAACGGCACTACAAATGTACAAACTAAAGAAATTGAGCAAGCACTTCATTTGAATTAAACAATGAATGTAAGTTTTCTGCAAGTACTGGATGGATAGGCACTTCACAACATTAAAATAAAAGTTGAAAGTGCATTTACAGTTAAAACAGTTGCCTAAGAATTAAAAGAAAAAAAATTAGTTAAAATTATTGAAGATGGAGGATCAACTTTGGAATGTTGATGAAAGTGGTCTTTTTTTGGAAGAGAATGCCAAATAGAAGCTACGTAACAAAATCACAGAAAATTGTTGGTGGCTTTAAAGTAGCAAAAGATTGTGATACTTTGGTATTCAGTTCCAATGCTTCAAGAGATCACATATTATATTAAAATCCCTGTTTGTTAATTGAGCCCATAGACTATGTTCAATGAAAGGTGTAGATTTGAATAAATTGCCAATTCATTGGATGGCAAATAAAAAGCCTTGAGTCACCAGTGTAAATTTTCACCGAATGATTCAACAAATGTTTTATTTCAGAAGTTAGGTGATATAGGAATGCCTGGGATTTAGAATTTAAAGTTCTATTGATTCTAGATAATGCCCACATTTATCCTGTTTTGGAATGTACAATTTTGTTTTTTGCTATCTGATACCAAGTCGTTGATTTAACCATTAGACCAAGGAATTATTGCAATGTTTAAAACTTATTATATAAAACAAACATTTCAATACATTTTGGATAAACTGAATGATAAAGCATTAAATGTCATATTTATGTGTGAAAAAAAATTTTTGATTCTGGATTGTGTGAGTCAAGTTGGTTTAATAATATCTGAATTAAGATCTTCAACTTTGAATGGATGTTGGAAAACTATTTGGCAGAATATGCGAAAAGCAAATATCCTTTTGTCTCTAATATTACTGAATTTCTCAACATCATAATAATGACCCATGTAATTGGCTTAGAAGGATTCAATGACAATGCCATCTGAAGGTATTAATGAATTTTTAGTTGATAGAGCTTTAAGTAAGAAAGAAATCTTAGAGTTTGTTCTTAAAACTCCTGATCCTAAAAAAGACAGATAATGAAGATGATTATGAAGTATTAAATGCTAATTTAATTAAAGATTTTGCAAACCAATTAGGTAGGTAATCATTTTGTCAAGTATGATCCTAATGAGGAATGAGCTTCAAAGTTTCAGTGATATCTGAAATCAGTAATATCTTATAGAGAACTACATAAAGATCTGGCCACTAATGAAATGCAGCCATTAATTAATGAATTCATTCATACAAATGTAATATCAGCACCACATGACATTACTGCTAGTGTTGTTCAGAAGTTTGCAGAGAGAACATTATCAATGGAAGAAGAACACAATGATGAAAGCAATGTTAGTGATAGCAGTGATGATGCAAGTTTTAGTATAGAACAACATTCCAACCATGCAAGTGACAATGAATAAAATCTTACTATGTATAACTCAAATGACTATTTCTGCCTAATATTCATGTTCATTGATTCTTTACATTTTTTAATTTTTCAATAGAAATTCATGTTTAAATAATTCATTTTTATTTATGTTCAATGTTTATGAAGTAAAATTTGATAGCGTCTAAAGAATATAGCATTTAACAAAATTTTTTATATGGTTTATTTAATTATTTTCACTGATTTCTTACATGTGTGGAACCATTCTTCTTACTTTCCATATATACAATGTATTTTTTTTTTACACATAATTTTCAGGAACCAATTTATTGTGTAAAAAGAGAATTGGATGTATATTGTCAGAAAGGAAAATTGATGCTGAATCGAATGATGCAAAGTGCTCATGTGTAGTGTTTATGGTTTTCATGTTATAATAAGTTGAAGCTGACAATCATACTAATTTGAACGTACATGCCCACAATTTGCAGGTGCATAAACAAAATTGTTAACAAGTTTGTGACATTTACATTTTATTCAAATTTATTAGCTTTTTAGCAGAAAATTAAGCAATTAGAAGTTTACTTATAACAAATAGTGAATGAATAGGAAATGTTTTTTAATTATTTTTTGTTATTGTAAATTGAATTTTAATTTTTAAAAGATAATTTTTTTTATTTCGTGTTATGTCTTAGTTGAATATATATTAAGTATATAGATTTTATAGAAAGTTTTTCCTCCTCATTTAAAATATATTTTTTAATCTTAGGATGTAATCTTCTGTTTTATTGTTTACTATCATTTATTACCCTTTTGTTGGTTTGTGTTAAATAGCCACTGTTCATCGCTTGGTGGCGCTGTTTCTGTGCAAAAATGTTTTAATTTACCGTTTCCGGGCTGGGCCAAAACAAAACACCTTTTTCTTTATTTAAAAATGTACGTTATTCTTCGAATAGTAAATGAAACATTTAAACAAAAATTAAAAAAACCCCACTTGATTAACAAGCTAATCAGCCCAAATTCAATGAAATTCTATTCAATTAAATTGCAGCACATATTGTGGACCAATGGTTTTTCCAGTCCGTATTATACAAAAGATGCATTACTCTAATTAAACTAAGCTTATGATTTCTACGTGCAACCTCAGACAAGTTTACGTTATTCTTAGCTTTCTACATTAATCCTTAAACCGCTAATTATATTATTGGTTGTATGAGGTAAAAATCAAATCTTTTAATTGGCCAACTCACAAACTGAAGACAAAGCCTATTGTTAAAACATATTCGCCTATAATATTAAATTCAACTCGGATACGTTTATAAAAAGTATATTACTAATTTTTCAGGGTATTGAAAGAGAACGAAAGTTCTTTCAAAAATAAATTGTTATTTATTTATTATAAAATATATTCAATTTCGGCAAATATAAAGCGAATGTCTAAACAAAAAAGTGGTGACGCAAATGCTTTTTTTCAATGTTACGTTCTGGAAAAGTAAAGATTTCTTTTTGCTAAATCTTAAATATTTTTACTAAAATCTTCAATATTTTTCAAAAATAATTTTGTTTTTTTAGTATATTTTTTAAAAAACTAGTTTAATTTCTGAAATTATATTTTTTTAATACTTAAAATTGCATTCGAAATGAAAATCTCAGCGTTTTTCTTTATTTTCTTTGATCAGGCGGTTTCTTTGTTCTTTCCAGCCAATCAGAATGTCTTTTTCGGCTGAGAGCTCGCTGACAACCAATGACTGATAATGTTCTTTCTTTGTTTAGGTTTAAATGCGGTTTTTTTGATTTTTTACTTGTAAAATAATTCGGAAGAGGGCACCATCTTACAGAACTTTTAAAAACCTAATCAATACCTGTCAAACGAATATTTTAGCATAAGAACTGGCAGAGTTAGAGTGATGTCAGATGTCGACGAGAAGCCTCGTAAGAGGCGGTTTATGGGTTAAACGTCAAAAACAAAACAAAACACTTCTTTTTATTTAAAAGTGTACATTATTCTTCTAATAGTAAATTAAATGTTTAAACAAAATTACAAAAATATAAAATACTTGATTAACAAACTAATCAGCCTGAATTAAATTAAATTCCATTAAATTAAATTTCAGCTTGTAGCACTGGAATGTGCGGGAGGTGGACGATGGTTTTGCCAATCTGAAGGATCATCCAAAAGATACATTACTCTGATCAAACCAAGCTTACGATTTGTCTTGTAGTTCTTCTTGCAAAAACATGCCTATTCGTGAGAGTTCTGGGAAATGATGCTTCGCCCTACCCTCTTGCAATTCTTTTCACCTTCGAAGCTGTGTAGAGAAGTGCGGGGATGGGCTTAATTAAGTGTTTAAACAAAATTTACAAAAATAAAAAAACACTTGGTTAACAAAAAAATCAGCCCGAATTAAATTAAATTCCATTAAATTAAATTTCAGTGTGTAGTGCTGGAATATGCGGCTGGCAGACGATGATTTTGCCAATTTGAAGGATCGTCCAAAAGATACATTACTCTGATCAAACCAAGCTTACGATTTGTCTCGTAGCTCTTCTTGCAAAAACATGCCTATTCGGGAGAGTTCTGGGAAATGATGCTTGGCCCTATCCTCTTACAATTCTTTTCACCTTCTAAGCTGTGCAGGGAAGTGCGGGGACGGGCTTACAATTATTAGTATGTAATAGTACATCAGCTAGGGTCTAATATCATTACTTCGAATGCACATTAAAAGTGTTATGGCCAGCTGAATTACATACATCCTCACATTATACAGTAGCGATCTGTGAAGTGTGCGCTATTTGCATAGTGTCATAAAGCACATCAGTGGTCCATAATATTTTGTGCAATGCTATTTAGGCCTACTAATGGGTAATATGAACAGAATTGTTCTATATGCCGTACGTTCGGCTGCACAAATGGCATATTTCTGTGTTTTTGCACAGAAACAGCGCCACCAACCGATGTACAGTGACTATTTAACAAGTACCCTTTTTTTATTTGCAAAGTTTGATATATTATTTTTAGAATAATTTCATTTATTTAATTTATGTTTGTAATTTTGAAAATTGTTAAAAATGGAAAGATAAAATAAAAAAAATGTTTTTCTTTGTTTTTTTTTTTTTTAAAAAAAAGATGTTTAAAGAAAAATCTGGAAAATCAGATTATCAGCCAAAAAATTAATTGAAGAATGTTGAATATTTTATGATTAAGAATGTCATAAGTATATAGTACTAAGCAAGCATATTCCATAGAAATATGTCATTTAATCATAGTAATTACAGTTATCTAATTAATTTTTTATAAGTTGTTTTCTACTGTTTGATTTTAATTATGGTATTGAAATTCATATTCATGTTGGCATTTTGGAGAATCATTTATCATCACTATATTTGGCAATGTTACTTTCCACTAAGTTACAGTTTTTGACCTCTCATCAACAAATATTTAGGTATAGTTGTGGATCTTGATGTATTTAATCATTATCAATGGATGTTTTGTATGTATTCCTATACTTTTTATAATTTCTCCAAAAAAGATATTTTAGAAGTTTTAAAATGATTTGGCTTTTCATTTTTGAAAAAAGAAAATACTTTTCTAAGTCTCTTGTTCTTGTTTTGGAGATTCATAATTATTTACTTAATTTGAAATAAATGATTATTAGAATCATTATTTAAATACAACAATCAAATTTTTGCATTAAGTATATCTAAACATTACTGTGTGCTTTGGTTGATTAAATTTAAAGGATTTTTGTTTTACTGTTAACTTATTAAACTGTATAATAAACATAGTGTCTGTGTCTTTATATTTTACCCAAGATGGTTTGATTATAAATATGCAGGTAGAAGTAAATCATATTAATAGACTCATAGGCTAATGACTTTCTTAGTTTGACAAGGAGTGACAGATACAATCTTATATCTCTGATTGATGGTATATTGCTCATATCATCATCATCATCAACCATTATCAATCCACTGCAGGATGAAGGTCTCTCCAAGTTTAATCCATCTTCTCCGATCCTTAGCTTCTTTTCTCCACAACACCCCTGCACATTTTCTTATTTCATCCATCCATCTCACATGTGGTCTCTTTCTGGGTCTTTTACAATCTCTTGGAATCCAGTTTAAAATTTCAATTGTCCATCTATTATCATCTCTTTAGCAATATGTCCAGCCCAACTCCATTTCAATCTTTTAATTTTTTCAATAAGGTCAGTAACACCTGTTTGTTGTCTTACCCATACATTGCGTTTTCAATCTCTTCTTGTTACTCCCAACATACATCTCTCCATACTCCTTTGAGTGGTCTGAAGTCTCTGTATTGTTCTTCTATTAAGTGTCCAAGTCTCAGATCCATAAGTAAGAACTGGTAAAACACATTTGTTAAAAACCATCCTTTTCAAACACATAGTCATATTTCCTTTTAGTATCAAGTTATTTCTACCAAAAGCACTCCAACCAAGTTTAATCATAGAATTAATTTCCTCCAATTATGTTTCCATCTGTATTAATAATCTGACCAAGGTATTTGTAACTGTTAACTTCTTCTAATTCTTCATAATCAATCTTTATTTTCATATTTTGAGCAAATCGATTAAACATTACTTTAGTCTTTTTAACATTTATCTTTAGTCCTACTTTTCTACTTTCATCTGCTAACTCCTGCAACATTTCCTGCAGCTCTGAAGCATTATTTGCAAAAACAACTACATCATCTGCAAAATCTAAATGACTTAAATACTCTCCATTTACTTTCACTCCTTTAGTTTCCCATTTTAATCCACAAAATACTTCTTGCAGCACTGCTATAAAGAATTTTGGAGATATGGAGTCACCTTGTCTTACACCTTTCTCAATGTTGATTTTTCCAGTATCATTATGTAATCTAATTGTTGCTGTTGCATTTTTATAAATAGTCTTTAAAATATGACAATATCCTGGATCTATACCTTGATGATCCAATGCTTTAATCACTGAAGAAATGTGTATAGAATCGAATGCCTTTTCATAATCTACAAATCCAAAACATAATGACAACTCATATTCGTTTGTCCTTTCTATGACTTCTCTCAATACCTGGATATGATTTATTGTACTAAAACCACTTTTAAATCCAGCTTGTTCTCTTGGTTGGTGGAAATCCAAAGTTCTCTGTAGACGAGTTGTAATTATCTTGGTAAAAAATTTATATAAAACTGATAAAAGGCTGATAGGTCTGTAATTTCTAATATCTTCTTTATCACCTTTTTTAAATATTAATATTATTACTGCATTCTTCCAATCTTCCGGTACATCTTTATCATTTAGACATTTGGTATATAACTTTGCTAAAATTGTTTCTATTTCTTCATCTGCTTCTTTTAATATATCAATTATAATTCCATCATTTCCTGGAGCCTTTCCTTTCTTCATACACTTAATTGCATGTCTCACTTCTTCATTTAAAATTCTGGGCAATTCGGAAGATGTAATAGATATAGGAGGTACTTGTTCTTTATTACTATATAATTCTTGATAAAAATCTTCTACCAATTTCATGATGTCATCTCTTTTTTTAGTAATAATTCCATCTTTTTTTCTTATTGCAGATATAAATTTCCTACCAATACCAAAATGTTGTTTAACATTTTTGAGACTTTTATTTTCTTCTACAGCTTTCCTTGCTATTTCACAGTTATACTTTCTTATATCATTTTCAACTCTTTACCGTACCATTTTACAAAATTCGAGATATTCAATTCTTTTTAATACATCATTTTTGTATATTTTCATATTCCTTCTTTTCTTCATAAATTCTCTAGTCTCAGTAGAAATTTTATTAGTCAGTTGCTGATTTTTTCTACCAGCCATGTTTGTTGCAGTTTTTAAAAGTGTATCAGTTATTTTCATATTAATTTCATTCAAATCTGAATCATGTTCAAAATCTCCTAACACTTGAAACCTATTTGTAAGTTCTAATTTAAATTCATTAGAATGTTTCTGAAGATTAGGAATATCAACTGTAAATATTGTTTTTCTTAATAATTTTTGTCTCTCTAGTTTTACATTAACACGTAACTTATACCTTACTAATCGATGATCACTTCCTGTGTTAAATTTATTAAGAACATTACAATCTTGAAATATGTATTTTCTGTTAGTCAAAATATAATCCAATTCTGCTGTACCTTCATTTGGATGCTTCCATGTCCATTTCCTTTTAACATTTTTCTCAAAAAGTGAATTCATAATATAAAGTTTTTCTTTTTCTGCAAACTCCACAAGTCTATGTCCTCTCTCATTTCTATTACCATAACCAAAATTACCTACAGCAATTTCATCTTTCATTTGTCTACCAATTCTAGCATTAAAGTCTCCCATAACAATTTTAAAATGTTGTTTACTCTGATCAAAAGCCTTTTGTACATCCATATAAAAATCTTCTACTACTTCATCACTATGAGAACTTGTTGAGGCATAAACCTGAATTATCTGCATTTGGTATCTGCTATTAAGTTGTATAACTAATCTTGCCACTCTGTCTGATACACCATCAATCTCCACAATTTTGTTCTTCCACTTTTTATTTATAATGAATCCTACTTAACTTGTATTTCCCATATGTGTGCCTTTATAATAGAGTATATATCCACTTTTTAAATCAATTGTTTCTTTTTCTTTTCTTCTAACTTCACAAAGTCCAATAATGTCCCATTTAATATAAGACAGTTCTTCTAATACTTGCAATCTTCCTTCACTTGAAAGTGATCTGCAGTTGTAAGTACTTAAATAAAAAGTCGTCATCAAATGGCCGCCTGGGTCCGCAGTCAGGGGATTCTTAGCACCCTCCGACTTCGGCCACCAACCGCTGCCTTGGTTGGTGACTTTACAGCCTCCTGGGAATAAGGGCCATGCTTTATTTTTGTCTGTCATAATTGTATATATGTATTGGAAAAATATTTTTCATTTACACAAACATTCATTCTGCCTTATCAGGCACTGAGAAGAAAGACCATGGTGTTTCTTGATCTTAAACTCAGAGGTAAAAAGCCAATAAACTCACCACGCTGGCTAATGCGTGTTGGTGAGCAGCCCATCCATGTTCATATACTATATGAATAATCACATAGTAATAACAGCTGCAACGACAAGAACGTATGGAGTGGACATTAGGAATTTGCCCTGCTCGGTTCCGTTAAGGCCTCCAAGAGGAATCAAAGGGTCTCCTTTCCGTTAATAGCAAACTCCTTTCTGCAGTCATTGCTCATATAGTATTGTCTAACTAAGGATTTCATGGATATATAGTGCAAAGTAAGTGCCATCATAGAAATTGAAATATTTGCCATTTAATCTTGGATAATTTAACCACTTCTTCCTGTTTTATTTTATTTAGATTACTGCAATCAATATTCTAGTGACACTTTGTAATCATAATCATCACCATGAGCACATTGTCTTTGTTATTCCCTCATAAATAAAATAAAGTAGTGGACCAATTTGTTGCTATTGATATAATTAATTATCTGATCATCATCATCAATGGATGACCCATATGTTTTGATCTTTTTCCAACAGCCACTATATTATTTTTGTTGCATCAATATGTGGCCGGGTGTATCTATGCTTTACTCTTTAATTAGTTGTTCACCTTCATTATTAATATTAGTATATATATATATACACACACACATGTTTAGTAATTATTTCATAAATTATAATCTTCTATAATTATAACAAATTCCAAATGTCAGACTTGACCTGCCTTATCTTTTCAGGTTTAATGCAAGGGATTTCATTTATTTTATTTTTTGAAGTTTACATTCTAATATGATTCCACATTGTAGACTAATAGGGCTCTATATTTATTTAATCATACAATTAGCTGTTCATTATGCCAAGTCATATTTGAATACCAATATGATTGTGAGGAACAAAATTAACTTCCTTTGGAATTGTTTGGATAAAAGTTGTTTTTTTATATACTTTTATAAAAAAAAAATCATTTCAATAATCTTTAATACTATTCATTAAATTAAAAAGTAAATTATTTCTGAGCTCCAAAGATGGTAGGCAGAGAACAAGTTATTCAATTGTCCATTATTTGCAAATTGATCCAAGATCATGGGGCCTCTTCTTAGTATTTCTACTGACCCAACTACTTTGCTACTGATTGATATCAATAACATTTTTTTTCTTTAAAGATTTTAATTACAAGAATGGCTGATTTATCTGTGATGTACAAAACAATATTTATTTCAAAGAGTCAACATACAAAGAAAGTGTGATATGAATGTTTTTTTTTTTAATGTGAGACTATTTGTAATACTCATAAACTTTAGATTTGTAGATTATTCTTTGTCTAAGAATAAAATTAAAGTGATTAAAGATTTGCTTTTATTATTAGAGGATTCTAGGTATTTATTTATAATGGTAAGTTCTATAAGGTGAGGGAATTGTTCAGTTTATATCAATTATTTGAAAGAGAAAATTATTAATTACCATTGTGTATATTTATTGATGATTGTTTATAATTGAAAATAATAAATTGGAAGAGTTGTTAAATAAGTTTAATTGTTTTGATTCTAATATATTCTAGAAGGGGGGGGGGTAGATTTTGTTAAATTGAAATTTTTAGATTTATTGGTGATAACAATTGAAAAGAATAATATTTTAGTATGTAGTTATATGTTAAAAATAAGGATCTATAATCAAACCGATAGTTATCAATCAATCTCTCATAAAGTAGTTGCATTAAGAAATTAGAGCTTTTCTAATATGATTGCTTTATTTCGAAAAGATAAATTTTATAAAAATTATTTGAGTGTTGGCTATTCTAACAAATCTGTTAAGGTTATTTTATTTAGTGGTAGTTGTGGTTCTGTTAATAATTGTAATAATGTGAAGGATAAAGAAAAATGTTTTTATCTATTTGCCTTTTAAATTTTCTTCTTATAGAATTGTAATTTAGAATATTAATTTGCTTGGAAATAAGAAAATTGATTGAAAGAAGGGCATTACTTTGAATAATTTATTAAAAAATTCATAATAAATTTTTGATAGGAATACTATTCCTGGAGTAATGTATATTGTTCCTTGTTTTTGTAAAAAGTTGTATGTATGACAGAGGAGTTTGAGCTTAAATGAAAGGATAAAAAATATGTTAGATATAAATGTCTTAGCTCTGCTTTATATATCCATGAAAGAGATACATACCATACTATTAATTTTGATGACACTAAGGTTAACTTCTTTGAAAGAAATGGGATAAAAAGAATTTCATAATCTTTATTATTAAAAATTTATGATTCTGAAACAATTAACTTATTTAAGAGTTCTTTTAATATTAAAAGTGTGGGGGATGTAATTGGAACCCAAGTTGTTATTCGATTATAACTTATTTATCTACTGTCAACTGCAGATCATTTCTGAGTAAAGGAAAATTATATGAATTTGAAGAACTGTCATATTAAAGGAATATTGTAAGATTTTATGAAATAAGAAAAGATGATTGATTTGAAAAATGGAAATATACTTTACTATAAAGGTACAAATATCTGAAACACAACTGGAATGGGAATCATAAATAAAACATGGAAATACAACTTTGTGGAGATTGATGGTATATCAGTCGGAGTGACAGGATTAGTTATGCAACTTAATGGAATATACTGAATGTAGCTAATTCTGATTTAAACACCAGGAAATTGCAAGAAGGATTTTTATATAAATATACAAAATGCTTCTGATATCAGCAAACATTTGAAAATTGTCATGAGTGACTTTAATGCTAAAATTGGAAAATGATTAAAAGATGAAAGTACTGTAGATAAATTTGGTTATTGTGATAAAAATAAAAGAGGACACATATTTGCTGAATTTGAAATAGAAGAAAAATTGTTTATTAGAAATTCTAACTGACTCTGAAGAAATCTGAAACAGTCGAAACAAAGTGTATGTATATTTGTACAATAAATTGCTTTTGCTAAAAAGTGTTAAAAGTGGTTTGGACAAATTGTATATATATAAGATATTACAGCAAAATTAAGGAAAGCCTTATATGGTAATAAAGAGCAAGAAAATGAATTAACTATCATTACTGCTACATTTTCTGATTGCGAGGCATGTTAATGAAGCAATTAGACATATAAATAAATCGATGAAGAAGAGAAAAGATTCAAGAAATGATGTAATTATTATCGTATTTTGAAAGAAGCAAGTCAAGAAATAGAAAAATTATTAGAAAATGTAGATACCAAATATTTAAATGATAAAGATGTATTAATTGATTGGAATGATGCAATAATAATATAAATATTTGGCAAAGATAAAAAAGATATTAGAAATTATAGATATATTAATCTTCTATCAGTTCTACACAAAATCTTTACCAAAATAACAACTCATGTGCAAGTGCACTTTAGATTCAAACCAAACAAAAGGGCAAGCTGGATTTAAAAGCAGTTTTAGTTGATGGATTACATCCAAGTATTTAGAGAATTTATTGAAAGGACTAATGAATAAGAATTATCATTATGTTTTAGATTTTATAAACATTTCCACATCTGATATAAAAGTTTTGGATCATCAAGATATAAATCCAGAATATTATCATATTCTACGAAAATGCAGTAACAGTAAGATTAATTGAGAAGGGGGTGATTTATGACAAGTATTTTGTGTATTAAAACAAAAAGATATGGGAATAAAAATTAATGGGCATTATTTAAGTCATCTAGATTTTATAGATGATGTAATTGTTTTTGAAAATAATATTCCCAGGCTTGAGAAAGGGATTATTAGAGATATCAGATGAAAGCAAGAAAGTATGGTTAAAGTTAAATGCTAAAAAGATTAAAACAAAGTTTAATAGATTTTCATAGAAGAAGAAAATAATAATTACAAATTAGAAAAAGTTAATAACTACCAATATATTGACCAGATTATTAATAGAGATGGACGCATGATGGATAAAATAAGTCATAGAATTAAACTTGGATATACTGATTTTAGTAGAAATAGCTTAATATTAAAAGAAAATATGCTTCTGCAGTTGAAAAGTGTTTATAATACATGTGTTTTTGTTTTGTAATTATGGATTTGAAACTTGAACATTTAACAGAATAGTAATACATGCTTTTTCATAATCTACAAATTCAAAAACTTAATGGTGACTCATATTCATTGGTCCTTTTTCCCTCCTTACTTGAATGTGATCGACTGGGCTAAAACTACTTTTAAATCCAGCTTGTGTTTTTGATTGGTTAAAATCCAAAGTTTGCTATAGATTACTTGTATTTATCTTCTTAAAAATCTTGTATAAAACTGATAACAGACTGATAGGTCTGTAATTTGTAATATCTTCTTTGTCATCTTTTTTGAATATTAATATTAGTACTGCACTCTTTTTTATCATCTGGTACATATTTATCGTTTAATTGGTATATAACATTGCCAACAATTTTTCTATTTCTTCACAAGGTTTTTTTAAGATATCATTTATAATTCCATGATTACCTGGAACTTCTCATTTTGTCATTTAAAATCTTGGATAATTCAGAAAATGTAGTAACTGTAGGAGATAGTGTTTCTTGATCTTTATGTTATATAATTCTTTATAGAACTCTTCTACACATATCATGATGTCATATCTTTTTTTATAGTTCTATTTTTTTTTTTTGTATTGCAGAAATAAGTTTATTACCAATATCATGATATTTTAAATTTTTGATACTTTTGTGCTTTTGTTTTCTTTTATAGTTTTCGTTGCTAATTCCCAATTATATTTTCTTATGTTGTTACTAATTCTTTTTCATATCATATTACAAAATTCAGAGTATTTAATTTTTCTTAATGGATCATTTTAATGTTTTTGTAACCCTTCATTTAATTCATACATTTTCTTGTTTCAGTAGCAATTTTATTGATCAATTGCTACTTTTTTATACCAGCTATCTTTGTTGCAGTTCTTAATACTGTATGAGTTATCTTCCTATTCATTTCTTTCCAACCATCTTCAAAATTCATTAAGAATTTAAAATAATTTTCAAGTTCTAATTGGAATTAATAGAAACCGTGAATTCTGTTTTTTTTAAAATAATTTTTATCTCTCTAGTTTAGCATTAAACAACAATTGCTTCCTGTGTTGAATTTATTATGTTCATTTCAGTCTTGAAATAAATATTTTCTGTTAGCGAAAATATAATCCAAGTTTTCTATACGTAACTTCATTTGAATTCATGTCCATTTTTCTGTTTACCATTTTTCTATAAACTCCACAAGTCTGTGTCCTCTCTCACTTCTATCATTCACATTATTTTTATCTGTAAATTGTTTACCAATTCTAGCATTAAATCATCACATGCCAATTTTTATTGTTGGTTGGTTTGATCAAAAATCAAAAGTCCTTTACTTTTTCATCACAATGACAACTTGTTGAGTCATAAACCTGAATTATCTGCATTTTTCTTCCAATTTATACTTATAATGAATCCTACCCCACACGTTTTCCAATATTTATATTTTTGTTGTATGCACATATCCACTTTTTACATATTCTCTTTGCCTTTTCTTTTAACTTTACAAAGCATATCTCATTTAATATTAGACAGGTCTTCCAATTTATGCAATTCTCCTTCATTTGAAAGTGATCTGCATTTGTAAGTATTTAAATAAAAGATAATCAAATATTTCAGGGTCTGCAATCAAGGGATTTTTAACACTCTCTGTATTTGGCTGTTCATCGCTTATTTGGCTGGCAAAAAGCCTCATGGGGAGAGGGGTATCATAATTTAGTTTTATCCATTATAATTATAAATATCTATTAATTTAAAAATCTTCATTCCCGCACTCATTCATTCTGCACTCAAGAAAACTCGAGAGCTATCAAACAACTGAGAAAAAAGTCTGATCGAAAGTAAAAATCAATAAATTTACAAGGCTGACTGATGCATGTTTATAAGCAGCCCATTCATGTTTGTGTATTATACGAATAATCGTATACTAATAACAGTAAGGAGAAGAACGTATGGAGTTGAAATTTGATCTCTTTTAAAGTTATCAGCAAACTCATTTCTGCATCCAATGATCAAGTACACTAGGAATTAATTCGATTTGGCAACATTTTTGCAATGTATAGACTGAATTGGAGAATTGATGAATAAAGATCTTGCCAATAATTTTGATGATGACGATATAGTATTTGTATATGTTCTCACTTCACAATTAATTTTTTATTTATTTATGTATGATACAGTTTTAGCGGGGGGGGGGGGATCTAAACAATCTACGTAATATTGATTCTTTTGAAATATAGTGACTTTTATGACATATAAATAAATACCTTTATATTATTTGCCGATTTAATAACTAAAATTCTCTTATAATAAAGTTATTATATATATGCGAATTACAGAAATTTATAATTAAATGATTTAA
The DNA here is from genome assembly GCA_028023455.1 of Epiperipatus broadwayi. Taxonomy (NCBI): domain Eukaryota; kingdom Metazoa; phylum Onychophora; class Udeonychophora; order Euonychophora; family Peripatidae; genus Epiperipatus; species Epiperipatus broadwayi. The sequence goes on along the minus strand of JAQFVV010006281.1, from coordinate 4,597,792 downwards.
AAAGATTTTATATATCTTCACTTTCTATAAATATATATTTTTGACATTTAGATATTATTCAAGAGTTGAGTTTATGAGAAGTTTAATAATATTTTCGTTGAATTTATTTGTACCAACAGAGTTTGAAATTAGATTTTTTTTCTTTTAACCTGAAGCATATTTCAGTTTGTTCCCAGGTTCAGTTAATCTTAATCATTATTAATCATGTCGAATTTTGCTAATTGAAATGTTTATTTTGTATAATGCAGATGAAAATATTTTTAATTATTAATGAATGCTTGAAAGTAACATATATTTCATCAAATATAAATATTTATTCACACATATACCTATATTTATATGTATGCAAGCGTAATTAAGACATAAATAGTAATACAAGTATTGTACAGTATATGTATCTTCTTAAATATAATTAACGAATGACTGGGGGATTACAAAAAAGAAAATAGTTTGTGCTGCCATCTGTAAGTTATTTCATTAATGATTTTTCCTCTTTACTGTGACATTAAAATGTATAAATTATGTCACGGACATTATCTGGCACATACACTCACAAATATATATTTATCGTTCTTGTTGTTTTTTTTTTTTTTAGAATAATAAAAATTTTAATTTGTACTCAAATCGTAAAGCTTTTATAAATTCTTAATAATTGTTATGTGTGATGAGAGGTTTTTTGTAAAATAAAAGTTATTGGTTTGCTTCCCATACATGGAATCTGTCCTAGTCATTTCTTTTACGAAGAAAAAATAACCATTATAAGTTTAATCAGTGGACCAACTGTTAATGGATTGGGAATATCATTAAACGATATTAATGAAACTCAAAATCATAAAAAAAATGATCATGGATTTATTGTCATTTATTATCATTTAATTGCAGAAAACTGTAAATAAAGTTTATCATTATCATCTTTTTCAAGTATTATCAATCTATTACATAATGATATTTTTATTTTCCAATACTTCTATTTCATATCTTCTCTTCTTCAGTCTAGAAATGTTCATTAAGTTTTTGGAAATTATGTGACTAAATGTTCAGTCTGTCCGTAATAAAAAACACTGAATTCCAATAGGATGCTTCTGTATATATTGTCGTTTGTCAGTTTGACTTCCTCCTTTAGATTTATCTGTATGAAATGAAAAAATGTTTTTTAAGTGGCCCACATTTTTTTTCTTAGTGTGTTTGAAATTTCAAATTCTTTGGTTTGCTTTATTAATATTTCATGAGCTGTACTTTCCTATTAGCTTCCTCATGTGATGGTTCTGGATTTACCAGTAATTGTTGGTGTAGCTTGTTATTTGTCAAGAGTTAGGAAGACATATTTCAAATTTTCCCATATAAATGTATATTGAGCAAATCATATTCTGTGATGAACTCACTTTTTCTCTAGCAGCTATTTCTGAAATGTAGATGGACGATTTAGATTGTATTTAATTTTGTAACAACATCCACAACATTCACACAATTTTCAGGAGCATTCAGTTTTCAACTTTAGTTGCAATCTCAATAAATCTTGGAATGGTGAGCAAATAAAATAATGACTTTCATTTTATCATTTACTATATTTATGAAGGGGGGAGGGTACATGAGTTAAATATATTTTCCACTCATTGACATTACTAGTGTCAATTTTTTTTTAGGCATGCTTGCCATTTAATGCAATTTTTTTTTTTAATACTGGTATAATATTAGTCTGGAATTTATATATTTAATTTTTTTTTGCAAATTAATGACTTTACTTTCCATATTAATCGTGTAACAGCATTCTTTCTGAAAGCACTTTACAAAATCTCTTTTATGAATTAATCTACTAAGAGAAAACCATTCCTTCATCCTTTTTGAATCATTAAACTCATTCTTTTGTGACAATGCTGATTTGTTGTGTTCAATGTCTAAGCAGTGTATTTAATCTAGAAAGAAAATTATAAGTATATTTTTAATAGTACTTTAAAATGTGACTATGTATAGATTATTATACAATAAATATGTACAATGGATCATTACATATTAATATTAAATTTTATTAACTTAAAAATGTGTATTAAGTAAGACCAAGATTTTTTTGTATAAATAAATATTTAATCTCATTTTTGAATAATTCAATGAGTCTGGGAAATCTTCATTATTCCAATAGCATGCTAGTTTTTGGTAAATTCTACTTTTCTATAAATCCTTCTAATTTTTTCTTCTTTCTTTTTAAAATTTTGCATATTTAATTTTGGATTTTTTGAAATATTTAATCTGTAGCAGATTATTTTAGCTATTTACAGAAAAATAATATTAATTAATTCTCTTTGTTTTTATAAACAAATTAATCTCCTCTGAATCTTTTAATTTTTAAAATAATTTTAATTAATATATTCATTTCTGGATTGTAAGTCAGAATTTCATAATTAACAATAATAAGTACTATTGTTAAAACAGGCAAAACTCTCCATACAGTGGTGTCACTCAGTGCAATCCAGAGTAATCAGTGGATGCCAGAAGGCTTGTGCATAAAATTCCTATCTAGTGCCTACTCATCCAATATCCCCAGACTAGTTTCTAGCTTGAGACTTTCATCATTGAGGAGCCTTGGATGTGAGAGCACTGCACCTAGATCTTAGGATCGAATGCAACCCTCTAGCAACCACTTTTTATCTCTACTTAACTATAAAACTATGAGTGTGAAATTGTAAACACAATAATATTTTCAATCCTAGCTCAGTACCTTATATAGTCACATAGGACTGAACTCAGTTCAGTACTACCATAAATTTTGGTGTCTTTGGTTCTTTAATAACCATAGCCACCACTATCCTATTAGGCAGGATTGGTATTAAACCACTAAATATCACATGATCACCATTTCTTATGCTTGCTCATAACTGTTGTTAAAACAGGCAAAACTCTCCATAGTAGTGCCACTCAGTGCAAGCCAGAGTAATCAATGGATGACAGAAGGCTTGTGCACAAAATACCTATCTAGTACCTACTCTTCCAATATTCCCAAACTAGTTTCTAGCTTGTGGCTTTCGTCAGGGAGGAGCCTTGAATCTAAGAGCACTGCACCTAGATCTTAGGATCTAATGCAACCCTCTAGCAGCCACCTTTTATCTCTACTTAACTATGAGTTAAAATTGAAAATACAATAATATTTTCAATCCAAAATTAGGAGCTTATATAATCATATAGGTCTGAGCTCAGTTCAGTACTACCATACATTTTGGTGTCTTTGGTTCATTAATAACCGTAGCCACCATTCTCCTATTAGGCAGGATTGGTATTGTAATAGTATAGACCATTACATTAATTTAAAATTAGAATAAAAACCTTTTTAAAATTCGTAAATAAAAACTAAAAGCTAAAAATTAAAAGTTGATGTACGTATATATATATATTCGCACAGATGCAAAACTTTAAAAGTTTTTTTTTTAAATAAAAAAAAAAGGGTATTTGAACGTACTTTTTTTATAAAAAAGTACAAGATCTAAAGATAAAATATTTTAGTAAATGGAAATGATTGTTTTATAAATGAAATGAAAGCAAAAAGTCAGATGAAATATAGATAAGAGAACAAAAATAAATTAGATGTCCAATAGAAGCAGCAATCCGTAACGAAAATTTGGAACAGGAAACCACATTGTTCAGTGAATCCGGACGATCGGTATAAAAGGAAAAATATTGAAATTAAGAACAGTGCCAGCTTGATTTTGTGAGAAGGGCGATAAGACGCACTTGTCGCTCTCTCTCACTTATTTCAAATGAAATGAACATAATACCAGGATTGTTCCAGCTAAGGCCACCTTCAGATAGACCGGTCTTCAAATAAAGACTTCGTGGGAATTGACACCAGGAACTGGGAGCTCTTCTACTGTAAGATATAAACGGAAAAATTTTACTAAAAGTAATTAAGTACTTTAAAGATTTGACAAGCTTTTAATATTCAGCTAACCTAAATGTTAAAATGAACTTTTATCTGACTTTTAAGTTTTCAAATTAATTATTAATATTTATTGTATAAATTATTTAAATGCATTAAATTTAAGTTGGGTATAGACGCTTGCATGGATTCGTTATTGTTTAATTATGTTTTTGTTTTCATATTTGATTAAAATATATAGACATTCGGTAAATAATGATACCTTACATTGAGTATCTAAAATGTATTTATTCGGGTGTCTTTTAAGTTATTGGTGTCAATGCGACATCTTATGATGAATGCCATTGGGTTTTTTGTAAATTTCCCTCTGCAATTCCATCAATGACTTTATATTTTGATCATTTATGTTTATTTTGAAATGTTCTTAACTGTGGAATCTATGTAGCCGATCTATACTCAACATTATAAAACAAATTTTTATAAAATTCATTTGTGCGAACTTATATAAATGTTAAATTTAAGTTGGGCATGAATGGTTGCATAGATTCACAAAGTTATGTTAGTTTAAGGGAGGGTAAATCTTAGGTTATTTGTTTCATGGTTAGATTGGGTCAACAGATTGGATATATCAGTGTAATTAGTAAATGTAATATGAGGTTCGCTACTTGCAAGATTGCATTATATGCCACACACCCCATTTTTGCCTATGGAAGGGGATAGTAAGATGGAAAACGCAGTCCCTTTCTATGGAGTTTTTTTATTGTTCTTCTTGCCAGACAGATGTAGCATTCCTATCCTGGACGAGAGTCAATGTCTTCTTTAATCATCCTGTTCAGATGTACATTCCTGACAGTATGGTATTTGTGCTGGCGTATTTCATGCAGCATTGAATGCATCGATGTATCAGATTGATTGACATCAGTTTGACTGCAAACTTTTGGCCTAAGGTTAAATAAGGGATAGAATATTTTCTTTTCAAATGCAATCTATGTAGTTTATTCATACTCGACACTCTTAAAAATATTATTAAAAAAATCTGTGCGGATTGTTTAAACTAAAAAGCCAATTTAAAAATTAAATTAATAACCAACCTAAAATAATAAATTTATTCCTCAATTTTATCTATATGTGCGTTAATAAATAAATGTTTGTGTGTTAATTACTGGTAGTGGTTTATTTTATTGTTTTAAATATTAATATATATTGAATATAAATCTTTATTAAAACTTATAAAAATGTTTTAAATCTCTGCTACTCCATGAGCAAGTGATTTGGGCTGACGGTCTGAATAAAACATGTAAAATGTGAATCTTAACTTACATATCTACCTATTATATAAATTTTCTAGGTTCCAATAACCTAGTGGCACCCTGTACGGCAGATACGGTAAGACTCCATTCTTTCGGACCATTATAGTATTAAACCACTAAACATCACATGATCACCATTTCTTATGCTTGCTCATAAGAAATGGTGATCATGTGATGTTTGGTGGTTTAATAAATACTATTTTTCATATAAGAGAGAATTTCTACGTAGTGCGTATAATGTTTGTACTGTATGTAGCATCTTATAAAACAAACAACAACAAAAAAAATTGAAGAAAAAATATTAATTAGAAATGTTGTATATTTAATTAAAAGATAGAAAAAGTGCACAAATTTACACGCTATTGTTATTGTTAGTGCAGAGAGGTGATGACAGAGTAGATAAGAGGAAAAATCACCAACTGCCTGACATCTAATCTGAACCTCTTTATCAATCTGACCATGCTATTTAGAAGAAATTACCAAAGAAAAAAACTGCCTAATATCAAGATTCAACTTTATAACAACTTGTAAAGAAAGGAACATTATTATTAATGAAGCCAATTAATGTATACCATCGAGGAAGAAATATTAGGCTGAAAAAAAAAGTTGTCAAGGAATTGTAGATTCTGGATACAAAACTTGTGCAGCCTAAGTTTCAATAAAAATTAAATTTCCTAATATATTAATTCCATTATGTTTTATTTTACAACCTCTTATGTATAATTAAATATTTTACAAATTATAAATATATATATATATATTATGTATAAAGTTTATTAAAGGAAGAAGTGAATGTTTTTATATATAAAAAAAAAGCCCTCAGCAATAATACTTGATAAGCATCTGTAAATACTCAAGCTGCATTTTAACTGGTATGGTTCCAGGTGCCATATTGAATTTTTAAAAAAACTGACCTGAGACACAATTTTCACAATAACTTCAGTTTTAATAATGCTAGAGCAAAAAAACTTTACATTGACAGAAACTAGAAAAACTAAGGGAAACAATAAGTTTAAGATAAACCATGATAGCCATCTAAAAAATAAGGAAAAAAAAAATTTCAACATCTGACATAATTATTACTTTAGGTAGTTATGGATAATTCAACCGATGATTTATTACCCTGAAGGCATATCAGTCTGATGTTGCGATTTTTAAGATAACATCTCCAAGTGATCTGCGGACACATGTAATCGCTAAAATGTGTCCGCAGATCAGGTGAACACGGTACGTTAAAAATCGCAAGATTAGACTGATATGCCTTCAGGGTAATACGGCATCGGTTGAATCATCCAGGTCACGTGATAAAAACTATTCAAAAATTAAAAAAATCTGACGCAGGTCAGGCAAATAGTAAAAAAAAAAAATAAAAAATAAAAATGTACATGCATGCGTCAAAATAATTTAGAAAAAACTATATTATAATTTATAAAACCACCCTATATTATGCTCAATTATAAATATAGCACGTGTTTTTGACAAGCTGGAGGCTTGGCGTACACCTATACCTTGTATTACTCTCATAGCTGTAATTCAGAAATTAAAAATTAAATTAAAACGTAATTCAATGTAAATTTAAGAATTGTAGAAATATTAACAAAAAATTTTTGTAAATTTTAAATAAACAGCTAAATAAAAAAGACACGATTTAATGCAAATCTGGTATTAATGGCGTCGCTCTGTATTACTCTCATAGCTGTAATTTTTATAATTGCCGATGAATTTACAAAAAATAATTTGAGAATTGTAGAAATATTAACAAAAAGTTTTTATAATTGCCGATGAATTTACGAAAAATAATTTGAGAATTGTAGAAATATTAACAAAAAGTTTTTGTAAATTTAAAATAAACAAATAAAACACTTTACCCGAATTAATGCGAATCTGGTATTAATGGCGTCCTTGGAAAAAACATGTTATCACATGCATTCGGTAAGTTTAAAAACGTAATTCAATGTAAGTTTCAGAATTGTCGAAATATTAACCAAAAATTTTTGTAAATTTTAAATAAACAGCTAAATAAAAAAGACGTGATTTAATGCAAATCTGGTATTAATGGCGTCGCTCTGTATTACTCTCATAGCTGTAATTTTTATAATTGCCGATGAATTTACGAAAAATAATTTGAGAATTGTAGAAATATTAACAAAAAGTTTTTATAATTGCCGATGAATTTTTCAGAATTGTAGAAATATTAACAAAAATTTTTTGTAAATTTAAAATAAACAGATAAATAAAAAACACGTCACCGGAATAAATTATTTACACATTAAACGTAATTCAATGTAAGTTTCAGAATTGTAGAAATATTAACAAAAAATTTTTGTAAATTTAAAATAAACAGATAAATAAAAAACACTTTACCGGAATAAATTATTTACACATTAAACGTAATTCAATGTAAGTTTGAGAATTGTAGAAATATTAACAAAAAGTATTTGTAAATTTAAAATAAACAGATAAATAAAACACTTTATCCGAATTAACAGCTCAAAAAAGTAACTGTGATGTTGTTGATAGCAAAATCACAATAGACAGAAAAATCAAAAAATTTCCCAAACCTCTCTATGAATTTTAAATCTCGCGGGTGAAAAAAAAAAAATTGACTCTCTGATGGATTAATCACGCCAGTCACTTGGTTACCATGACAACATTGTATTCCAAAAAAAGGCGATGTCTACCGGAAGGGAAATCGATAAGTCAAAAACGTCATCGGTTGAATTATCCGTAAGTACCTTACTTTATTGTTTGTTCAAAATTTCTAATTTATCATTAACTAAGTTTAAATTATATCTTGATTGATAATTTTTTTGTATTTCTCACAAAATTATCTTTCAAACCATATATAATACTTCTTACCTGAGATAATCCATAGTTTCAGAATCTCCAAAATAAGTCGATATGAATTCTTCATTTTTATCTTGTACCCCAAAAGTTACCAACTTTCAAAGGCATCTGTAAGAAAAAGATTCATTCTAATAAAAGATACAAAACAAATCATTTCTAGAAGATAGATATGCATTTGTCATCATAGCAATTGGCTTCTTGTCTATCTGTATCACTGATAAAATGAGTTTCATCTCTTCATTTTATATTTTTTGTGTACATCAGTGATGTTTACATTCTTTATGCACACCAGTGGGGCTATCTTGTTATATTTATTGGCCCACAGAGATATACTTTATTTGCATATAGTTCATTTGCTAGCTATAGACTTGAAAATAATGTGATGTAAGATATGGCAAAACTACTGACTCCATAGCATGAGCATCAATGCATAGGCAAGAATCAGAATTTTATTCTTTGCCTGCATAGAATTCGATGTGGTATATGCATAAAGATTGTGGCTATCATGACACACTGTTTGAAATCTCTATTGGTTTTAAGTGTTTATATTTTCACATGATACTATGCCCATTAAATTTTGTGATTGCTTTATCAACTGCAATCTGCAACCTTTCTGTATATTTGATTATCAGTTTTTAAAATTTACATTGCACTGCTCTATATATGTAAATCATTACTTGTTATACAAACACAACACAAGAGCAAGCACAAACATACTTAATTCAAATGTATGCATAGTAATAAATTATTAAATCTTTTGAGAATCATGTCTATAAAATAAGGTTGCCTCAAACTTAGTAGAAGAGAGACACAAAATTACATTGTACATAAACCAGTTCTGTTATATTTGAATACAAATTTATATACCATATAATAAAGAGCATAAATGATTTAATATTATTTAATTTATATACCACACACACACACACACACCAATACAAACACAAAGTAATAAATTATACCATTTATCAAATCATTAAAAAAAAAATTAAATGAATAAAAAATTTAAATTGTATACTTATGATATTCCAGGACTACATTAAATCCTATTGTAGGTCTTCAAAGTGAATATCAATGTATTTTTAATCCACTTGAGTTTGATAATGAGGCCAATGAAATTGTTCTGCCCTTATCATCCTTGTGTAAACCAGAAAATTGATCAAAATAGAAAAATATTAAATGTGCCTATTAACAAAAATATTAATAAAAAATTCAAATTTTATCCAATTTCAAATTGTGATACATCATTTTAAAGATGGAATTAAGCAACAACAAATGCTGGGATTTCTGTTGATGTCATGCATATAGCTTTTGTGCATTTTAAAAAGGGTAAAATTTCAACGAATCAGCTGCTGTTAGCTCACATTGCCCTACAAAGATTCAACCTGTTTTAAGTCTGTTAAAATACAAAATTCACTTTTTCTTGTCACATTATATATATATATATAATGTGATTAATTGAAATTTTATTTCCTTTAACAAAATGAATACATATTGGCTGACATTTCTACATGAAAAGGTGAGATGAAGCTTATTTTGTATTTTAACTGTCTTAAAATGCAGATCAAGTATTTATAGATCTTAAACAAATGCTGACTTTTTTTTTATAAAACATTTACTTCTTTCTTTAATCAATCACTTAAATAATATATTATACAAACACTTTATACATAAAATGTAGTTCATTAGAATTAAATATACATTAAGAGATTGTAAAATAAAACAAAAGGGTTAGTATGTTAGGATAACAATATAATCAATAAACGAGTTTGAAGCTGGAATTTTTGACAGTTCATTGTGAGGATTATATTTTTGGCTAATATTTCTCTCCTAATAGTATGCCTTAATTGATTGCATTTATATTCACATTCCTTTCTTTACAAATTTTTATAATATTCTTATATCAATCTCCTTTTGAAACTTGAAGTTTAAACATTTTTGATTAGAGATTACTTCTAAATAGTTTGTTCTGAGTCACAACAGGTTCTGGTTAGATTTCAGGCATTTGGTGGTTTTTCTTCTTTTCTGTTTAGTCATTCTAATGGTGATTTGATGCAGCTTGAAAAAAAGCAAGAATTCAGACTGACTAATTTCAAGAAAAATTGACTATATATTTTTCATTTTTGTTTTTATCACCTTTGATAATTTCTTATTTTCAATACCTTTATTTTAATTACATTAATTTTCAAAACATCATTATTTCATTGACTGAATTTTCAAAACACTGTAATCATTAAATTACTTGAAATTTTTTTCTAGTTTTTAAATCTCATATCTCAAAACAGGCTAATTTTTTTACAAAATTATTTTTAATCCAATTATCTAAAATCTATTTTTTTAATACTAGAATATTTAAGTGAATTGTTTTGCAATACATTCCATATATTCTTTTAATTGATAAGAGTAACAAGTCTATGATAGTTTATGTAATTTATTAGTTTCTCTCAAATTTAAACACTTAACAAAACTATATTATATGATTATTATTTTAAAATATAACATTTTAATAATTTATTGCCTATTATCACATTTAATACTTTATTTTATATTATATAATCTTTAAAATTTTTGAATGCTATGTTTATTAGCTATCCACACAATAGAAGTCCAGTTTGCTGTCATGTGAAATACCCTATGGTTAACAGTATAATGAATAATATTATTTATTTCATATTCTCAACTTTGAATAAAAAAAACAAAAATGATTATACTTGTTTTAATTTTCTCATGTCCATCTGACATTGGAAGCCTTTTATCCAGCTTATTGGTCATTCATATGACATTTCTTTATCATGACTTGAGGTTGACTTTTATTTGGAAATGCTTTCTTTTCTGTTAAATCTGGGGAAATCTTAACTGTTGTGTGAGAGAATTGTCTTTTCTTTTCACTATTAAATAAACTTGCTGTCCAGTAATATTCTTCTGATGAACTCTTATTAAATTCTGCACATTAATATGTGTAATAAATTATATAAGTAAAAAAAAAATATGCATAAATTTGACATTTATTTCAGGCTATCGGATTTCTTTATCCACTATATTGAGCAGCTTGAATTGTTAAGTCTTCATTCAATTTTTGTGTTAACTATTTGTTTAGTTTTGGGCTCACTCTACTTTTTGTTCCTTTTGCTTTTGTCCTTTTAGTATCCTTTCATTCTATTTTTTTGATTTATCTGATTTTTGTTCTAAGTCATCAGGCTGATTTTTCCACATTTGGATTTTTATTTTTACTTGTTCTTGTTTGACTTTCTATTTTTTTAATTAATTTAATACATTATCAACTTTTAATTCAACAGTTTAGCTTCTGCATTTTTTTAATTTTTTTATTTCTACCTGTTCTTGTTCAATTTCAACTTTTCCCATATTTTTAGTTCATCATCATCTTGTTTTAATACAACAAGGTTATTTTTAATTTTTTACTCTATTATTTTTATCTTTGTATATTTTCCTACCACAGTTTTAATTCTTCTGACTTTAATCTTAATTGAGGTTTTTAATTCTCCATTATTTAAAGTATTGTTTCATCTTAAGCTGTATTTGCTTATTTTCTTTCTCTTCCTCTATATCTTTGGATCATCTAACTTTTGATCTAATTCAGCTAATTCTTCAAAATTTTGATTTATCTGTCCATCAGTCTTTAGGAACCACTTGTTTCATCTCATTCTGTCATCTATCTTTTGCTTTAATTTTTCTATTTTTTGACCAATATGCTTTTTCATCATTACTTCCATCTGTTCTTGCCATTTTCTATCTTCACTTCAATTTGCTTTTGTCAATTTTCTATCTTCCATTCCTTCTGCTTTTGTCCAATTTCTATGTTTTGATCCACAATTTAAAATAATAGACCAAATGATAAAATGTGGGTCTGATAATTAAAACAAGATAAAAATAATGAACCAAAAATAGTGGGAAGAATTTGAAATTGAATAAGAACAGGTAGAAATAAAGGACCAAATGCAGAAGATAAACCTGTTAAATTAACACAAGAGGATGATGGGGAATTAAAATTATTAAAATAGAAAGGGAACAATAATAATTAAAAGTAAAAGTTCAACTGTGAGAAGATGGCTGATGACGTACAACAAAAATCAGATTAATCTGAAGAATGGGATGAAAAAATAGTAAAATGACAAAAGCAAAAGAAATAAAAGCTAGAGTAAACAAAGGGTTAACCCGAAACTTAAATGAGGACTTGTATTTGAAGCTGATCAATGTATTGGATAAAGTAATCTAATTGTCTGAAATAAACATCAAATTTGTGTATAACATAATTTTTACAAATACGCCTATTATGCATATTGATGTGCATGAATTAGAGAGTATTTTAATTAGGAGATGGTTCCACATCAAGTTGATTTAGTACTGACAAGAAGACAATCCTCTCATGCAACAGTTAAGACTTTGCCAGGCTTAACTCAATAGAAATAGAGAACCTTCAGATAAAGGACTCCAATAAGCTGTATAAAAGGCTTAAAACACTAGATAGTCATAAAAAAATATTACAAGTACAAATATTTTTTATTGTTTTTTTTGTTTCAATATTTGAGAATATGAAATGAATAATGTCTTATTCATTTCACTGTCAGTTATATGATCTTCCACAATATCAATAGCTCATAAATAATTACATAAGAAAGTTCATATGTATAAAAACATATCAATGTTGATTAACACTAGGATCTAATTTTCCATGTAATGCAATGTCTAACCACATTTGTAATAATAAACTATTTGTACACTTAATTTGGAATTAAAATGATTATAGCACTTTTTTTATTTAATTCTTGAAAAGTTCTCATACGTATATACATAAATTTAGTGCACCCACATACTGCACTGTTCTATTGTACAATACATCTGTTGCCATGCAATTATTGTGCCTCTTGCTATCTAAATTGAGAGAATTATATTATAGCTTGAAATATTACATTAATTTATTTAAAATAACACTTATTATATGGTTTATGTATTTTAATTATCCATATTTAAAAAGAAGCAACCTGTAAAGATAATTTTTTGCTGTTTTTCTATCTTTTAAAGCATTTTTTAAATAATGAAATTAATCAGAGCAGTAAATAATCTGGCATCTAAACTCACTTAATTCTTTCCCTAACAAATTTCTCCCCATTTTTTTACTTTTCCCAGTGGCAGTTTCAATCATATTTGCAATGTTTTAGTTTTCCTATTAAACCTGTATTCTATATCCTATTTTTTATAATCTTTGCATTGTTTATTACAGTATAACTTTACAAATAACAGACATTCTAAAAGACAATATTTGAAATTTGCAAAATGAAAAAATAAAGTACAGAAGTGAATATTCAATGGTAACAACGGTTTTTTATATTGGATTGTGAAATATTTCTCATTTAAATTCCATATTTAAAATGGAAACAAATTTTGATTGAGACAATATAAAGCAATAAAATTAGCATTTAACGTTTATAATTACACTTACTTAATTTGCTTATAAAGCAGTATGTAATTCGTTTATACTGAATGTTATGTATATATATATATATAAGTAGAGGGATTTGAACTTAGGATTTTTGACTCTATATTCATCCTGCACTCCATATCGAGCACAAAAATGTCATCAGCTGTTATGAAAGCATTTTTCATTTAGAAATTCAATCACGCCTTCCGGTTTATTATCATAATGGTTCTAATGACTTGTTTTCTTAAAAATAAACAACTTTATATAAAATGTAATTGTAATCATATATTTTTTGATTTAAAATAAATATTTTACAAATATGGTGCATAAATAAGCTAAATATATAAATGACAAAAGAAAAAAACATGCTCTCAAAAGCCTGAGGGCAAAGAATCTACCAATCAATTGCATTGTTAACTTCTTTATATTAGGATACAATCAGTCATGGCATTGTTTGATTGATTCTTTGAATTTGGAAATTTGTGTGTTGTCTGTATTATACTGATATATATCTTCAGGATTTTTTTAAAACCCATAGTTCCACTTCTAATTTCTGCAACAATAATAGATGTGAACATATAAACTAACTTTATAAGCTAACAACAAAATAGCAAAAAAATAAAGCCAAAAATGATAGCAGCATCATCAGAATAAATTCAAATGTGGCAGTAAATCTAATCACAACTTTTTTTTAAAACTTAGATATAAATAAATTGTATGCTCATTTACTGCATATAAATATATTGGAATCATCAGTTTACAATAATATGAAAATAAAAAGAATGATTAACTAATAACATTAATAATATAAACATTATAAAGAAGGAACAAACCTCCGGTCAGCATTTTTACGAATTTACATGCACCCCCCCCCCCCCCGTGAACATCAGTTTAAAAAGCATAAGTGTATGCTTATGCTTAGAGCTTATCTATGTATAAAGTAATTTATACTCATGAGTGTATATACATTTTTAAAAGGTCATGTTTGGAGGTTTGTTCTTTTTTTATAATATTACATATTTAGTCCGCACTAAATATAAATAATAGACTACTAAATATATAAATACATACTTATAAAAACAAAACAAATGTTTTAAAAGATTTTTAAAATAATAATTTATAACACTTGTTTTTTTTATTAAATAATTCATTGAAATTATTTTATTGACATAATGCTAAAACAATTTTTTGCATAACTTATTGCAGTGGCTTTTTATGAGATGTCTATGGTTTCTATCATAGGGTTTTCCTTATAGATATGTATGCACGTTTTAGAGACAAAGCTAGAATCTTCACTTATAAGTTTTTCAGTGGAGATGTAAATTTTTTTCACTGGTTTACAATTGTGTTTATTAAAATTTATTTCATAAATAATTACTAGTTCATTGTAATATATTTTTAGTTGCACTGAGAATTGAAACTTCTTTTATCAAAATGTATTCAATTTGCAATTATATGCTCCAACATAGATTTCAGACAGTTGGTAGTATTTCTTAGCTTTGAGCCACTGAAAGTTTCATGCTAGTTTCTGTATTGTTCTGCTTCACAGAGATTTTTTTTAAAAGGCAATTTTATATGTGCTCTGACCTCATTTGTTTGTTTGTTTTTTAATCAAACTTTAGATAACTTATAATTACATTTAGTTAAAATTTTTATTATATAATTATTTTGTTAAGTAATTTTTTTAAAAATAAAAAAATAGAGATTAGTTGTATTTATTTTTAAAGTTTTGTCTTAATGTTTTTTTTTTTTTAATTTCTTTATTTTTTCTATTTTTATTAATCCAAAATCAGATGCTTTAATTAACTTATCTTTTTTAAAGATGTATTTTGTAATTAATGTGACTAATTTTATGTTGTAATTGAAATAATGTGACATAAAATTAATCATTCTAATACATATTCTTTAAATGATATATTTTAAGTATCTATTTTTTCCAATTCTCATTCTTTTATATGTTAATTGCAAAAATCAACTTTCTATATTATTTTTTTCTATAATATAAAATATTATTATTATTAATTTTAAGTCATTCAGATATTGATAATAAAATTAACCTATTACAGTATTATTATTTTTAAATACATGCTATTAAATACTATTTTTTATTATCCTTTAAAACATTTCAAAAACACTTTTATTATTCTGTCTCACAATTATTTATAACCAACTCTTATATGTGAGACTGCACGGGTGATCATGAAAATAGATATATTAATCTATTTCAGTATATATTTCATTATATTAGGAGTTTTATTTACCATTGGTATAGATCTGAATATTTATTTTAATAAACAATTTTTTATTTGCTATTAATATTTTTAATTGTATTATAATTTTGTAATATGCACTGTTTATATATCTATAAATATTGAAGTTGGCCTTTGATATAGTTAGCAAATAATCAATTAAAATTAGTAATTAGAAACTGAAATAATGCTATCTAGTAACTGCATTTTTGTTTGACTTGTCTTTAAATTAAAAACTGAACTGTTTTTAGTTTAGTACTCTAGATATACATTCAATATTTACAATTATAAAGTCCATAATTTTTTTAATATGTCTATTATGTAATGGATTTTATTATTTTATGATGTAGTATAAATTTCACAGTTTATTCTGTAAAGTAATTTTTTATTGTTTTGAGTAGTGATAAGTAGTAGTAATCTATTGTCAATGATGGTCTCAATCAATGGTTTATTCATAATATCCTATTGCCTTTGTTGCCAAACCTGACACACACACACATACACATTTATATTGATATGAAGATTTTCACAGGTTATAGATGTAAAGGAGATATTTTGCGGGTTCATCAGTGTGTATGATTTGATTATAAATATGTCAAAGTTTTGGCTTGATCACACAAGGCATCAACTGAATGATGAATAGAATTTTATAAAGTTGGTTATAAGGGTGTTATAAATAGTGATTTATAACAATGTTAAAGTTCCACCAATAGGAAAAACAGGTATATAAAATTGGAAAAATAAAATAGAAGTTAGAAAATCTTCAGTGTAATATGTTTTTTTAAAATAATTCTTCTAAATAGGAGGAAGTTTGCATATGTGCCGTGTTGATACAATTTTTTTTTTTCAATGGCTTCTCTGATCTTATATTGATAGAGAATGTCATCGGAATAGGATCCCAGTATTAGAGAAATCAATATTGCGACCTGAAACCATGGCATGGAATAATAGTGGTGCTGACTATGACTATTGCTTAAGTACATTTATCATGTTTATCTCTTCTAGTAT
Organism: Epiperipatus broadwayi; assembly: GCA_028023455.1. NCBI lineage: Eukaryota > Metazoa > Onychophora > Udeonychophora > Euonychophora > Peripatidae > Epiperipatus > Epiperipatus broadwayi. The sequence continues at coordinate 4,581,076 of JAQFVV010006281.1, read as the reverse complement.
TAATGTGATGATTGCTCATATCTACACAAGAAGCTTTATAAATACCACACAAAATTTCAGAAATTCCATAAGCCTCAAGAGAGATTGAAACTTTAGACTTGGTTATGATGTTATTAATTTTTTGAAAATTAATATATATTATGTAGGAAAATATGCCCAATATTGTCTGCAATTCCTTTTATATAAGAAACAAATTCTAATAGTTGTTTATTTTCTTCTGTTTCTTATTTTGAGCTTGAATTGTGGTGAATAATTTTATTATTATAACCATTAGCTAATAAAATACTGTATAATTTATTTCCTTTTTTTTGATATGATTTATCCTTAAGGTTAATTGCTTTAGTGAAAAGAGTTTTGACTACAAAAAAATCAGACTTACATGATGTTATGATGAAATTTGTAAGTTAAATGAAAATAATAGATTATTTTGTTTCCTAGTAATGAGTGCATCAAGAAAGGGAAGTTTTCTATCAGATTCTGTGTTCATTGTAAATTTAATGTGAGATTGGATATTATCTAAAATGTAAGTAAAAGTCATGTAATTTATTTTTACCATGTTGGCAGATGATGAATAATGTGTCATCTATATATCTGAGCCAAATAAGAGGTCATATATATATATATCGAAGATTTTCACAGGCTAATAGTAATAATAATTCATTTATATATGTATAAAGAATTGCAATCATCCACTTATATCCAGTTCACTTTTAAACTACTTCATTGCAACAACTAGAAAAAGATACTTCCTAATAAAAGTTGCAGTCTTTCTACTTTTTTATAAATATATAAAGGCTGCATACATGTAAACAATTATAAACGCATGTCAAATTAAAAAATTTTCTAGATATTATTAAAACAATTGATAACTTAGTTATGTATAGAAAGTGAATATTGTTTTCAAAAAAATATTAATATCTTTTAAATGTTTGTATTTCAGAGAGGAAGTAAAAGAGAAAAAGCAACTCCATCTCAGGATTTATTAGAATGGTGTAAAGAAGTAACTAAAGGTTATCGAGGTGTAAAAATAACCAATATGACTACCTCTTGGAGAAATGGACTTGCATTCTGTGCTATAATTCATCACTTTCATCCGGAACTCATGTAAGTGGACTTTTATTCTTTAGTAGTTTGGAAAGTAATTAAAAATAGGAATAGAAATTACTAATTAAAGGTCATCTATTTTGAAGAATCTTATATGGTTGTATCTTATATACATTTACTTGTGTTTTGTGCACACATCTTAAGTAGCTATATATATATTTGATACAAAGACATTATTTAAAAATGACTAATTTGATGTTATATTTGAAAATAAAAACAAAGGAAATGTGATTTAATAATATATTTATAAATGATAACTGATTATAATAAAGCATTCTATTAGTGAAATGTAGAAAAGAAATTTAAAATATATTTATTATTATTATTATTATTATTATTATTATTATTATTATTATTATTATTATTATTATTATTATTATTATTATTATTATTATTATTATTATTATTATTATTATTATTATTATTATTATTATTATTATTATTATTATTATTATTATTATTATTATTATTATTATTATTATTATTATTATTATTATTATTATTATTATTATTATTATTATTATTATTATTATTATTATTATTATTATTATTATTATTATTATTATTATTATTATTATTATTATTATTATTATTATTATTATTATTATTATTATTATTATTATTATTATTATTATTATTATTATTATTATTATTATTATTATTATTATTATTATTATTATTATTATTATTATTATTATTATTATTATTATTATTATTATTATTATTATTATTATTATTATTATTATTATTATTATTATTATTATTATTATTATTATTATTATTATTATTATTATTATTATTATTATTATTATTATTATTATTATTATTATTATTATTATTATTATTATTATTATTATTATTATTATTATTATTATTATTATTATTATTATTATTATTTTGCTTAAAGATTAGTTGATATGATTTAATTTGCATTGTAAAACTTGAAGAATCATATTTGATCAGTTGAAAAGATAATAACGATTTTAGCTATTATTCTCTTATATAGTGTAGATATCTATAATACATCTATTTTAATTTATTCAAGAGGCAAAGATTAGTAGATAAAATTGGTAGTTTTTCTGACTCAACAAATACTGTTTTACTCATGTTACAATTGATAATAATAATGATGAGATATGCACAGTTTATGTAACTTGAAATGCTTACTTAATTTTTTTGTATATGTAATCTTCAGTTTGAATAGTATTTGCAATAAAATTCAGTTATTTTGTATAATAATTATTATTTAAAATATTTTTAAAAACTATTATACATAATGAAAGTTTATTATTTGTAAAGGTATTAATGTCATATTGAGAAATTTAAAAAAATGTCATTTGAGTTTTTAGTAATGTGAATGTCCACATGCGTATAATTGAGTTTACACAAATTTTTTTGAATTAATAATTTCTTTTCTTTGTAGTCAAGTTGCAATCTTTAGTGTCTACATTGTAATAGAACATTTTAGGAAGGGTGCGAGAATGGTTCTGCTAATGCCTTACAGATTTCGGTACTTTAACTTATAACTGACAGACTGTACAAAATGTAAAATATAAAGTGGGCCGTTTAAACATTATTGAATAAATTTGCATACATTACTGTGGCATTCACCAACTACTAGTGAAAAGAGCTATGAATATGGGAACATAGAATTCCCGAAAATGCTTAGCTTATCAATTGTTATGTATATCTTCATTAATTGTGTATAAAACACAAGCTTAGTATTATAAAATGATTTTCTTTAACTTGGGCATCAAAATTGTAATGATACAATATGTGCAAAGTTCAGTTTATTCAATATACCCTGTGAATTGCGGCATCCAAATTGTATTGGTAGGAAAAAGTGAAATGTTCTGGTTTGATAAAACCCAAATTGTAATAGTATGTAAGTGGGGATGAGAATGAATAAGTTGGTTCTTTAAATGATAATTTGTGTATAAGAATTCTCTCTCATGGAAATGCCCTCAGGTTCTATGTATCTGGATCATATCACATAAAAAATGACCTTTTAATTAATTAGTAAGCAACCAGAGAACAAGAATCTTTCTCAGTTATGCGTCAGACTCTACTGGCAATTGGTATGCTAATGGGTTAACTTTTGAGATGATACCTTATGATTAAATGAATTAAACTCATAACATGAACAAAAGAAATGTATCCAACTTTGTTATCTCCCACTCAATATTTGATTTGCCTGTTCTCAGGGTTTAACATTAAAAGCAACTTATGAGACTTGGTTACTTTCCAAAATATAAACTAGAAACAAAGGGGATATTTTATTGAATCTAATTTATACAATAGAAATAATTTATTTAATATTTCTAAATTATTAACATTATATAATATGGTTGCTTATTGATGTTTGTGCAAGTAATCCTTACCATTTAAATATTCTCAGGGTAAAAATAATTAAGTTATTGAAATCAAGCATTGCAACATGACCCATGTGTATTGGGAAGTGATGAAATTAAAAAAAAAAGATTTTAATAACAAAACAACAAAGCATAATATCCATTTTTATTTCATAAGTTTTTCAACATGAAAATAAAGGTAAGAACGTTCAATATTCAAGGTCTAAACTCAACTCAAAAGAATCGCCAGCTAAGTAAATGGATTCAATTTACACAGCCATATATCCTCGGTCTGCTGGAAACAAAAAATATATAGTGGTTCTCCGATTGACCTCACAACCTATCTAAGACCAAGGTTTTTGCACCTGTTCCTGAAATTCATCATCACCTTCAGGTGGCATTGGCCTTGTCATCACAAGAACCTGGTAATTTTCATTCTTTAAAATCATATATATATATATGTACTCAAACCACTGTTGCATCAACTATCATCTTAAGATTACTGTTTACTATCAACTCACTACTATCATCAATTTCTTACTCAGTTGTTTTACTGAGCCACTTTAACATGAGTTCTCATACTTTTATTTTAAAGTGGTTAAATCAACTTGCAATAGGGCTACTCACCTGACTCCATCTCATTCTACAACCATCATCACTTCTCACTTATTGATCTGTGCTTTTATTCACCCATGATTTATCACTTAATTAAGTTAACACTTAATCGCCCACCCTTTTCTGATCACTCCAATCAAATGCTCGAACTCAATCTAAGAGCAATGCAAACATCAACAATTCAACTACATAAAACAATAAGACTAATTCTTTATGCACATACTTCTGAATTTTTGTACACTGAAACATACATTATAATATTTAAACTTAGCACTATGCAACTTGATCCTGTTCAGTGGTACATTTCCTTTATGAACATTCTGTCATTCAATACAGATCATATTATCAGAACCACCCCACCACTCTCAAGACTCCTAACTTTGACTGATGACTCACTATGTGTAAATCTGCACCAGATACCTATGCACATATATAAAAAAAACACACTAAATATATAATGACACCCGCAACACTCTAAAAGAGTACCTTGCCACAAAAAAGAAGAAAATCTGTAACAAAACAACTCATCTGGACACGAGGGTACATTAGATGGGCTCTGGGATATCCTTTCACGGTCAGAGTTCCACAAGCACTTGAAACCGAAGGTATCACCAAAGCTCGACATAATATGATAGGACAATATACAAATATTTCAAACAAAAGCAACATTCACATTGTGCCTTCACACCACCTGAGGATCTCTTTGGCCAACCAGAGTTAGATAAATCATTTCATGCTACTGATTTTATGCCGAAACTAACCACAATACCAAACTCTTGTTATCCAGGGCCATATGGAATCCCTAAATTTGTTATTCTAACATCACAGTCAGTTTACCATCCACATGTAAATGTGATTCAGCAAATTATCTATCTCAAAGGTTATTTAACATTAAAGATCTACATCCAATCTCCTTAGGTCCATTCAACAAAAATGCTTCAAAATTCAATCTATCTAATCTGTGACCAATCTCCTTGGGACCCTTTGGAGTTAAAATCATGGAAAAGATTCTAAAAGATAAAACTGAACCATATCTTCTCTCTATTATCACCTATGCAATATGCAAAAAAAAGCTCCTCAACAGGTCAAGCTGCCCTAATTTTCAAAACCATCGTAAATTCAGTTTAAGAGCAGAAAAAGTATGTTCCAATGGCTGTTCAAATTGACATTGAGGCTGCTTTTGACTCAGTTTTTATTGAAAATATTAATTCAGATACTTGCAGACATCAAAATACCTTGTTCTCTCTTATACTTACTAACCAACCTACTCCTTAGTCATGAAGACCATATTACAATTAATGGTAGAACAGCACTTTCATTTTCTCCTCACCAATTCATACCTCAAGGATCTACACTCAGTTTTTTATTATTCATGTTCTACATTAACCCTCTCATAAACAAAATACAGCAAGAATTACAAGGAATTTTAAATTCCACACACTGGACTATATATACCATGTATTGCAGACATGTATGACGTTACTGTTTTTCTTATCTTCAAAAAAAACAACTACTTACTCTGGAAAAAATATTTAATGAATACACCTTTAAATATAAAGTCAAGATCAGTATTAATATAACCCGCTTGGTTTCTTTACAATGGTAAGATACATGCACAAATTTATCATGGTAAACCAACTAATTTCCTTGGATTTCTTTTCTATCCAGGCTCCTCTGGAGTGAGACAAAAGATCCTGGAAAAGCTGAAAGATGATGCAGAACACATAACCAACTCTCTCGCCAAAACCTATCTCTTGTTATATGCAAAAGTATGCCTTTTCAATTAGCTTGTAACAACAAAAATAACCTATTATTCACCAATCACTAAATCTTTCCCTTCGATCATTTATTCATTCTGTAGCAAGTTATTATGGTGCAGAAAAGTAGTCCCCATCTCTGTAAAACAATTTAGTTAGTCTCCCACCAACAGAAATGAATTAGGTGTTTACTCCATTCAAATTTTTCATGCATAAGAAAGTATTAATCTGGCTGCACTGATAAGTTTTCCAACTCTTGAACACATTCGTTAAATAACACCCACAGACCAACCACCATCTTCACATGGATGTTTGTCTTTGCTCATAAATCATCTCCAAAGCATTTATGATCAAGTGTCTTTTTTGGGTGTGGGTAGATACACCTATTGGAGCATTTATAATATGTTGTACCCAAACCTAACTACGGATCCTCAGTCACCAATGCTAAATATGAACAGCAGTCAGTTGATGCAGTGATTCAAAAATGGTCATTGGAACCCAAATTTTTTGACTTTCTTTTAAGGATAAATCTTCATCCCTACCTACATCCTATTTCATTAAATACCGCAAGTTTAACACCAAAATTTGATGCTTTTTCTTCCTTGTGCCACAGGGAAGAAGGAATACAATAGCACCTATTCCGCACCTGCACAGCTCGGAAAAATATCCTAGAGATTATGGTTACCACTTATAGATAAAATAACACCACACTTGATAACCTAATAGAAAACTCAGCAAAGTCTCAATTCCAGCAGCCTGTGCAGAAAATTTTTGTTTATATATTTTATGGTACACCAGATATACTTTCTGTCTTGGGAACAACACCAGAAAGCACCCAGCCACATTCTCTAATAAGCTTGAATAACTGAATACCAGAGTTTGAAAAATTGCACACCTAGATATGTTTGATGCTACATGGTCACTATTAAAAATGACCCCGACCCTAACCTCAAACAACCAAATGACTTTTGCTGTAACAAAGAACAATTTTTTTTTTGTCATATACTTCATTTTCAACAATCTTTTAAACACCACATCTGTGTTTTGAATAGACCAAAGGATATATTTAACTGTCAAAAAGTATTTTAAACTGATAAACTAAACCCTCAGACAATGGCAATAGAATCATAGGCAAATACACAGTGTAGAAGTTTACATTTATCAGACATCTACCTAACAATTTATTTGAATTGTACTAATAATATCTATCTTTTTGTTATGAAGCTATATAGTTTCCACCATGTATTTTTAACAGTGTAATTCTTTATGAATAATAAAGTTTCATTTGAAACATAATAACAACAACAATGATGACAACAATAACAATTATTATTTAAAATCAAATGATTCAAGATCAGAGATTTGATTCAATTCAGGAAGTACTCTATTAATTACCAAATTGTCTCTTAAGCTTGTAATCACTAATTTGTTTTGTTAATTTCAAATGATGTACAATTTTATTTTTCCAAAGATGTAAAAAAAAAAAATTGTTTCAACTACAATAACTTAATAAACAAAGGTTTACAATATCATAACATTCCTTCATAAAATATAGAATTTGAAGATATGGATAATTTCTTCAAAAAGAATAAAGATTATTAATGTGAAAATTATAGTCCCAAATTTGATCTTAAATGGATATTTGAAGAATAAATCAAGAACATTACACCCTATAGATAACTTATGAATAAAATAGTTAACTTTTGTAATATTTAAACACAAATTCTACATAATAAATAAAACTATTATGAATTATGAATAACTACCATAATTCTATTTTTTTTACACCCTATCATGATATTTTTCGTTCAATTTCCTTTTGACAGGAAACTTATAGAATGGTTCGTAACCTTTGCGCCAATGATGAATTTTTGTCTGGATATTACTTCTGCATACCATAGAAACTTTCTAAAATTCATATTATCATAAATCAAACATATTACATTTGTCTATTATCATTAGCTACAGACTGACAAGAGCTAACCTATTCACAATGTTTTGCCTTTCAAATAGGTTTCTATAATTATATATACATCTGGGTCTTGTTTTATGCAGTAGATATAGGTACCTTAAAAAACAAGCACAAAAGAAATCGCACAAAAATAAACTTAACTTTCCTTGAAAAATGGGGATAGGTTCTGTAATTTTCAGAAATCGGCATAAAAGCAAAGCAACAAGGAAAAATTACTTTAAAATTCATATTAAAAAAATAAGGAAATAAAGTATGACTAATAAAAAATTTCAAATATGATTTGAAAAAAAATAATACAAGACAAACTTTTTTACTTTTTTTATTAAATACAGTATTTAATTTTACATTTTTTCAAACATATTTTAATCATTTCCGCTATTTGACAATATGCGTTAGTTTGTGAACTAATAAGAAATCAGATTTGTGACATGATGTCTTGTGTTGTGTTAATGGTTTTCTGTTTCTATATTCAAAACAAAAAGATTATACATTATTATTAGAAAGATTATTTTCAGTTTATAAAATCAATAAAATCTTCGTTATTATTTATTTTAAAAATCTAAAAAAAATATACGTTTTAAAAGTTTAAAATTTTTGAATATTTATTGCAATATTTTTATTTGTATATATAAATCTATTATTATTATTTACTCATTAGTATAAGTAGATTATTTATATAAAAGCTAAGATTCTAAATACAGTTTCAGTCCATATTCACGTTAGCTGCTAATATAAAGTTATATTTTTGGAAAAAAAAAGTATTTCAAGTCAAAATAAGTTATTAATAATTTAAATCTCTTGATATCTAATTAATATAGTTGAAATATGAAAGATATTAAGAAGAAACATGAATCGCATTAAAATAATCCGCATAAAACGAGATCCAGGTGTACTCTTATAAAAGTCTCACATTTAAATCACAAAAGTCCATACTGTTTATAAACATCTTATGAAAACCTATTTCATTTAACACTGCATTTTCTTCAGCCTTATAATTTCTTATATCAAAATTAAAATTGCTACATTCATGATGTTGTATAATAAATTTGATCTGTATCTCAACATGGCACTCTCTTCAAAATAAAAACTGTCTATATTTTTTTCATGAAACTTAATTCCTTGTAGTAATCTTATATCTTCTATTATTTTAAACATCTATTTATTACCTTCTTAATCATGCACCTCATGATAATAAGACCACAGAGCTTTTAAAATTCCTGCCTGTCCAGAGAAGTCATTAATTTTGCAAACATTATCTAAATAAGGTAGACCAATATCTGGAGAACTATCTCTTTCATCTTGGATCTTCTCAAACTCAAAACTAACATTTACTATTTGTGAGACTGTGATTCATATCTCTTTCATATCTCCATCTATGGCTCAGAATGCAATGGCTTCAGCTCTAAGTTCTTTTAATCCTGTGCTGCATTTGTCCCTTAAATTTTTACATTTGGTATTTATTTTTGCTTTCAAATCCTTCATACTAGTATCCAACCTAGCTTCAAGGATCCTAAAATTGTTCAAACAAGTGTCAAACTTGGCATCTGTTTTGGAATAAATCATCCTCCAAGCTGTCAGCTTTTAATTCATCCTTTATTTTTTTTTTTTAAATTGTTAGAGTTGATATCTATTTTGGCAGAATTAGCATCTATCTTTGTATTTATTACCTTTAAATTATTTCTCATTCAAATTAATACTAGACACTTCTAAAATTTTATTACTATCATCCATAACACTCCATACTAAAGTTAATATATTGTAAACTCAGATACTTAAATATATATATAAAATGTAATTTATATTTTCAAAAAATCATCATACAAAGCCTACATAAAAATAGAGAGAAAAAAACAACTTTATCCTTAAAAAATATATTTGTTTTGCTTTTTTTTATTTGTCCTGGAGATTTAAATTCTCAAGTTCAGTAATGTCATAATCTCATATATTATTTAAAAGCATTTTCTAAATTATAATGGTACCAAAATGCCTTAAAAGAAAATTACTACTTTATTGAGAATTTTGGTCATGAAAAATACATTTACATTCATAGGAATACTAAGATCTAAAAATTTTGCACCCAGTGTTGGAAAGCACCAAAATTGTAATGGAACATTTTGGGATAGGCGAGAGAATAATTTGCTATGCCTTACAGATTTGGGTGCATTAACTTATAACTGACAAACTGTATAAAATTTAAAATGATCCTCTTTAAATGCCCCACAGGTTTAGGCAGCAATATTGTAATGATACAGGCCATGGATGGTTCATCTTATTCAATATGCTTTACGATTACAGTGTTCAAATTGTAATGGTATGAAAAGGTGAAATGACTGATTTGATAACATCAAAATTGCAATAGTATATAAGAATGAGAATGAATGAGTAAGTGGGTTCTTTAAATGATAATTTGTGTATAAGAATTCTCTCATTCAAATGCCTTCTAAGTTCTGCACCCCTGGATCATGTCACATAAAAAATCGCCTATCAATTAAATAGTAAGCAAATGGAGAACTAGAAGCTTTCTCAGTTATGCGTCAGACTCTACTGGCAATTGATATGGTAATGGGCTAACTTTTGAGATGATACCCTATAATTAAACTCATAACATGAACAAAAAGAATGTATCCAACTTTATTATCTCCCACTCAATACTTTACTTGCCTGCTCTCAGAGTTTATTGTTAAAAGTAATTAATGAGACTTGAATACTTGCCAAAATATAAAGTAGAAGCAAAAGGAATATTTTATTGATTTAAGTTATGCAATAGAAATAATTTATTTAATATTTTTATATTATTAATGTTGCTTATTGATGGTTATGCAAGTGGTAATTAGCATTTAAATATTCTGGGATAAAAGCAATTAAGTTATCAAAATCAAGCATTGTAACATGACCCATGTGTATCAATATGTGACAGAATTCAAAACAAACAAAACAAATTGAAGTTGCTTTAAATAAAACAAGTAGAGTAATATATCTTTTATTTACAATCTATATATTCTCTTTTCTTTCAAGAATGGCAATAATAGCAAAACAATAAAGCATAATATCCATTTTTATTTCATAGGTTTTTCATCTGATTTTTGTGGCATTCATATTTGTGACATTTGTTAATAATATATTTATTAAGTTACCTTTGGGTCTGAATGAAGACTATTCTCTTCCCTAAGAATAAATAAGATATGATGATGATAATAATAATATAATAATAGTGGTGGTGGTGGCGGCGGCAGCAATGGTAGTCACTAAAGTCAAATGTTTCAAGATCAGAAATTTTTTCTTTAAGGTAGAATTATATTAAACAAAGGCAAAATTCTCCATACAGTAGTATAGAGATGGTGATCATGTGATATTTAGAATTGTATTAACTGCTATCCAGATTAAAACAAAAATTTCAAGATTCTTTTTACACTATACTAATATATATTTTCTAAACTACACTTCCCTCTTTTGGAATGTCCAAATGCAAACTTCTTTAACTAATCCCTTTTATGTTACAAGTGGTCCTCAATTATGGGCACAGGAATTGATACATTTCTCTGTATCATATTAATTCTTAATAATCTAGTAAGAAGTTTTATTACTAAGTTATAGTAACTCTAATAACAAGTATCTTCCTATAATGAAATATGAATAATAAAAAGGGATTCTTATGTTTACACTTATACTTACTCACATATATAACATTGTTATAGCTAACCTACACCTTAATATAAACATATCTTGTGATTATTGAATGGCTACAAATTATTTGCCAAAAAAAATAATAATCATAAATGAATTTCAGTAATGACATTCCCATCAAAACATATATTAAAATGATCTTGATCAGTTCAAATGTTGACAAAAATTTATATAAAACATTTATTACATATTAGGCATATATACAACACACACACACACACATATATATATATATATATATTAGGTATATGCATGAGTATTATATATAAAAAAATAATAAAGACAATACCTGATATGTGGGCTTTGATTTGTCATTATATATTTAAAAAAAAACATGTATACACTTTGATGTTTCTTTTTCCTTTTATTGATGAACATATAACTTTTCTGAATAGTTGAATTTGACTTTTTTTAAAAGTATCCTTTCCACATGTCATGCTGAGGTGGAATAATAGAAATAATGGAATTTATTTGAGATGTTTCTACTATTTCAATTTTATTTCCATCCTAAAGATGGCAGTAGATGGTCATTTAAAACACTTTCTCTTCTCCTTTCAGTTACATGTTTGCTAGTGACTTTTCCTTCTCTTTAGATGTTAGTTGGGGGGGGGGGGGCAAAGATGAATTAACTCCATCCACCAACTTTTTTCTACTCAGTTATTTTTTGCTACATACTTAATTAAGATAAAGTTCCTTTAATTATTTTATGTAGAAGACAAAAAAAAAAAATTAGCAAGAACAAAATTTGTTATTACTCCTTTGCCAGCCAAAACAGTTGTCAGTAAATGTAATAGAAATAAAAAGCATAATTTCATATCTCCTTTTCCTCTATTGCATCATTGATTATCATGGCATTTCCAACTTGATACATTCAAGTGAGATATTTATTCAAACTATTGGTTACTCACCTGTTTTGCTTTTTTAAAAACTTTTCTGTTTGAAAATAAATAAATAAATAAAGTGTATACATATCTAAAATAGATATAAACAGTTCGTGACACATAAAAATAAATAAACAGATATTTGTAAATCATAAATCTCCTTTTTAATAAACAAATAGATTTATTTATATATGTTTTAATCATTATAATATAATATTAAATCATCTATGCTCTTTACTACTGTTTACAATCCTCTTTTTTGAAAATTTCCATTACCCCAGCAATCTTCTTCAGAACTACAACATATAATACAAATATATGACTATATTAGTATTTTCTAAAGTGATTTTTATATAGTTTCTTTATTTACTTTGTATATATCATTATCATTGTCAAAATTTACAATCATAAACAAATATACCCCACAAAAGTGGGAAAGAATCAAGAAAAATAATAACAAAAAAAAATGCAACAAAATTGAACAAAGATAATTAAAAAAAAAATTGCATTTTTTTCTATCTCAACCCTTAATTAAAAGATATCATGATATGTATTAAATGATTAATTTTTATAAGGAAAATATTGTGATGGTCATGGCAAATTACACCAAAGCTGACCTAGATGAGGGGTTGGGACCTCTGATCTGATCATACTTCAACTCATTCACCAGCATTCCATGATTTATTACCCTATAAATAACATTTATGAGGTTACACCCAGTTTTCATTTCTTTGTGGGCCAACTGGTGTCAAAGTCATGAGTGCAAAAAGTTTGACACTTATAAATCAAAGTTATGGAAAAATTGTACTCTAAAAACAGAGCATGGTAAACCTTTAACACAAGAAAACATTTTTCCCAGTGTATTTTAATTTTTTCTATTATTTATTGCTTTTTCTTTTGCATAACATCACCAATCTTTAGTTTATTCACTTCATTCAAAAGTAAGGTGACAGGAACAAAAAAAAATTAGATTTGATGGTACACATTTTATTATCTGATAAAACTAATCTAAAATTATGCAACCAAAAGGCGTCAAGTTCATTGATATGATCTGTTATCTCAAAAATTAATTATTATTATATATTCAGTAAAACTAAAAAAATTTAACTACCTATTCAATTTAATATTATTTTATAAACATACAGAGAAAGTTATTATTTTGACTTCCTAAAATTAATTATCTTCCACCAAAAAATAAGGCAAATTATGTTCATTAATCTGCAACTAAGCACATTTCAAGTCTTTCTGCCTATCATTGTAACTTTTAGATATTTATAACTGTTTTTATTCTGCATCATCAATTTCCTTCTCATCTGTTTTTTTACTTCCAAAAATGTTTTCAACTTTACATTATCATTTTCAACCATTATTAATCCAGTGCAGGATGAAGATCTCTCCAAGTTTAATCCAGTTAGTCTTTTCTTCACATCTCTCCAGAACACTTTCATATTTCTGTGATTTTGCATGGAAACAGCGCAGTATTGATGAAATAAGAAAGTATGCAGAGGTAATATGAAGAAGAGATGCTAGAAATCAGAGAAGATAGATTGAACTTGGAGAGACTTTCATCCTGCAGTGAATTGATAATTACATTTAAAGACTAAATAAATTACTCAACACTCCTTGACTTAATAAATAATGCGTAATTTGTATTAATAAAGATTGGGGGTGATTTAGAATAAGTTGCGAGTAACACATTAAATATTAATAATTTTAATATATTTAATAAATAAGAATCAAGAGGATGAATAAAATTAAAATAACATAAATATTTGCATTGGTGGTAGGGGTTATGCACACAGGCGTGACATTAATGATGAGGCAGATATCATTACTCATCACATGACCACCTCTTACATCTATTCATTACTCTAGCTTGCTGTGTGTGGTAAATATATATTGTGAGATATCATTACTGTTGTATCATCTTAATAATAATGCCATTTATATAACTAATTATCTGTGGTCTATGACTCATACTTATACAGTATGTCAACTATTGTCAATGCTTGCTATTAGAAAGCTAAATATTACCAGGATGATATATTTATTTATTCTAATATATTATTTATGAGCAATAAATAAACTCAAAATTGGGTGTTTGAGACTATGGCACTAAAATATTAAATGAAAAATTGCAGAGTGAATATGCTGTTATTCACGAGATTTAGTACCTAATACTCGGTATCCTTGGACTGGATGACTTGGTAGTGCAAAAATAACATTAATTCGGTGTGTCAGAGTAGCTTTGAATACAGTTCTGGATCCTCGTGTTCCAGTTCTAGAAATATAGCTGTCTGAATTAAATAATGGGGTGGCCTGTCACCATGACACCATTTAAGAAAGCATAGCAAGGCAAAAATACATGTTTTGTGCTTAGTAAAGACATATTCACAATGCTTGAATAATACTAATATGTATTTAAGACAATTAAGAAAATGTGCCTACTCTATAGCTTCATTCTGCTGAAACTATCTCGACCTAGTTCTCAAAATAGCATGTCATAATGATGCTAAGAAGGGTTTAATTATCACAATCTAGGTTAGAAATATTGAATCTGTACATATTTCTTATAATAAACAAGGGAGGAGACGGGCATTATGACAGTTACAAATATGCCTTTAAGTATCATCCCTGGCTATTATCTAACCAAGAATATAATAATAATTTGCAAACCTTAATAAACAAACTAATACATATTAAGTAAATATAGATAATGAGCACATGGTGATCTGTTGCTATCTCTTAGAATAGATTTCAAAAGAGAGATTTCTATCAGCTAAAAAGCGATGAGAAAATTACACTGGAGAGCTTCTACGGTTTATTAAATTAATTATTCTCTACTTTGCATTATGGCATATCATAACATATAGATTTAAAATTAAAATAAAATAATCAAAATATAAAAATAGGCATGCCTGCAGATCATAAAAAGTTTAAAGAATAACTGATTACAGTTATTACATTTAAAGTTATATTTAAACTTGTATTTAGATTTATAGGCAAGATTACGGTTACATTTAGAGATTTTATTTTACAAAAGTTTTAATTAATAATTTATGACCATTCATTACAGATAGCTAGCTTAAGGAATTTAAGAGATTTTAATAGAGATTTACAGAAATATGCAGTGAAGAAATATCAGTCTTTTTCTAGGCTGAGTTGCCTAGCATTTGAAAGAGGCACTGTCATTTCTCTGGATGGTGGCTTGTCCACATTATACTTCCATAGCAGCAGTTGGTAGTGAGGTTCTCCATCCTTTCAATGATGATGATTGCCATAGCAGAATGCAGGATGGGCTGGAGATTACCGTTCTTCCACTTATATCAAAATTCTGATGGGCATAGCTTCCTGTGGCAATTTGCTTGATTATATTGCAGAGAGCTTCTTTTAGTGCTGAAATGGAGTTTATATAATAAATATTTATGCCTCAACTACATTTGCCTACAAACCAGGCTTGCCGCATTAAACCCATTAGCTTGTTCACAACTCATATTTAAAATGATAAAATTTAGCTCTTTTGTTGTTAGATTTCTTAATCAGACACTTTCAACTTAGTAAAGCAAAGACAATTCCCAAATGAATATAAAATAGTGCTGCATGATTGTGCTTGCCTTTACCAAGGTGTACATTAAAATTTGTTATTTTTAAAATTAACATTTAACCTATAGGCAATTTTAAACAGGTGCATGTGGCATGATTTCTTTTAATGGGAACTGTTTTGCATAAACATTTCATTATATATTTATGCTGGACACCCGTGGAATTGTACATAGATATGCAATTCATTTGCCAAATAATGTGTTTTATTGATACACATAAATTTATAACAAATTAAAGATTTAAAAATATACATATAATTGCACTGTAACCTTACTAAATCTATTATACACTAAAGCTGATACTTGCATATATACAAGAGTGCTAATATATATACATATATATATATATAATGATGTTTATGCAGGTGTAGCTTTAATGAAATATACAGACATGTGAATACACATGTACTTGATGGGGTTTAAAGGTAATACAAGTTCTACTATGGGGCATGGTATGTGAAACAGCATGTGTAACAAAATATACTACTTCAATATATACATCTAACTAACAAAAGATCAAAACTTTATGCATAAAAAAAAGAGTTCTGCTTTCTTTCATTTCCTTTTTAGTATACACCTGGATCTCGTTTATATGGATTGTTTTAATGCGGTTTTGAAGTTATGCAATTAATATTTCTTCATAATATCTTTTATGCAGGTTTTTTATGCAATAAAGAAGTTCATATTTTACTATATTTATTACATATCAATAAATTTAAATATAATAACTTATTTTGACTTGAAGTATTTTTTTTTTTCAAAAATATAATGTTATATTAGCAGCTAATGTAAATATGGCATGAAGCTGTATTTAGAATCTTAGCTTCTACATAAATAACATACTTATACTTATGAGGTAAATAATAATAATAGATTTATACTTACGAGTATAAAAATATCGCAATAAATATTCAAAAATTTTAAACTTTTAAAACATATTTTGTTAGATATAACAGAAATAAATATTTTTTTAGATTTTAAAAATCAATAATGAAGATTTTGTTGATTTTGTAAACTGAAAATAATCTTTCTAATGATAATGTATAAAGTTTTTGTTTTGATTGCGATCTCATTTTTTAAATACACCTGGGTCTTTTTTTACACGGACTTATTTAACATGATTTTGAAGTTACACGATTCGTGTTTCACCGGAAGCAATTTCCGATAATGCGCTATTACTTTAAATAATAAATTTCATGCACTTACGTTATATTGAAAGTAATAGCACATTATTGGAATTCGACTTTCATCTTAGTAATTTCAATATTTTCAGTGCTTTATAATAGTAAGATTTTATGCAATAATGAAATTAAAATCATGATTTCCACATTTTATGTATACACATATTGAATTTTACAAGATTATAATGTAAATTTGTTCAAACATTGTGCATGTTAATTTTGCATTTTAAATCACATTCTGTTTTTGCTTTTTAAAAAAGAACATAATCAATTATTATTTTCTTATTAATGACACTAATCATTAACATGCTCTTAAATTTCAACAAGAGCTAAATGGTTGTATGTCTGGATATCGCAAGCTTCGTAAACAATTAATAAAATCATCTGAAAGATTAATTACTAATTACGTCATCACCAGAAAATCATAATAATTAAAACATATATAAAAAAATGTAAATTACTGTACTGTAAATTATGCATAAAAATATATTATTTTGAATAAAATTAAATATTATAGTTAAAAAAAGTTTGTCTTGTATCAATTTTTTTCAAATTTGAAATTTTTTATTAGTCATATTTTATTTCCTTATTTTTTTTTTTTTTGCGCGAATTTTAAAGTAATTTTACATTGGTGCTTTGTTTTTACGCGAATTTTGAAAAATCACAGACTGCATCCCCCCCTTTTCAATGTAAGTTACGTCTATATTTGCACGATTTCGTTTGCGCATGTTTTCTGAGGAACTTATCTATCACGTAAAACGAGACCCAGGTGTATAGAAACAAAATATGAACATTTAAAATTTATTTCAGTAGTAAACAAAAATATCTATCAAATGAAGATACATTTATTATTTTCTGACAAGTAATAATCATTTAATCATAGATTTTACGTTGATGTGTGAGACAAACAAAAACATTAGAAAATGCTGAAATCTGAGAGAGTTTGCTGGCTGCAGTGAACAACCTCTTATATTCCAGTGAGAGCTAAATAGTTATATATCTGGATATCACATGCTTTATAAACAATTAGTAAAATCATTGTCTCAAAGTTTAATCACTGATTACATTGTGGACAGAAAACCATTAACACAGCACAAGATTGAAAGTGGCGCTAGTTGTACTTCCTCTTGTGACGAATCTGATTTCTTACCATTTCATAAACAAACTGTATATTGTCAAATAGCGATAATGATTAAAATATGTATGAAAAAATGTAAAATTAAATACTGTAGTTAATAAAAAAAAAGTAAAAAAAAAAAGCTTGTTTTGTATCAATTTTTTTCAAATATTTGAAATTTTTTCTTAGTCATCCTTTATTTCCTTATTTTTTTAATGTGAATTTTAAAGTAATTTTTCCTTGTTGCTTTGCTTTTATGCGTTTTCTGAAAATTACAGAACCTATCCCCTATTTTTCAAGGTAAGTTAAGTCTATTTTTGTGCAATTTTTTTAATGCAGGTTTTCTGTGGAACCTATCTACCGCATAAAACAAGACCCAGGTCTATATATATTAACATACATATTGACATCATTAAATGGGTAGAAGCCTTATCAAGAATTATATAGTAATAAAGAACAAGTACTTCCTATATCTATTACATCTTCCGAATTGCCCAGAATTTTAAATGAAGAAGTGAGATATACAATTAAATATATGAAGAAAGGAAAGCTCCAGGTAATGATGGAATTATAATTGATATATTAAAGGAAGTAGGTGAAAAAATAGTAAAAATTTTAGCAAAGTTATATACCAAATGTCTAAATGATAAAAATGTACCAGATGATTGGAAGAATGCAGTTATAATATTAATATTTAAAAAAGATGATAAAGAAGATATTAGAAATTACAGACCTATCAACCTTTTATCAGTTTTATACAAAATTTTTACCAAGATAATTACAACTAGTCTACAGAGAACATTGGATTTCCACCAACCAAGAGAACAAGCTGGATTTAAAAGTGGTTTTAGTATAGTAGATCATATCCAGGTATTGAGAGAAGTTATAGAAAGGACAAATGCATATGAGTTGTCATTATGTTTTGGATTTTTAGATTCTGAAAAGGCATTCGATTCTATAAACATTTCTTCACTGATTAAAGCATTGGATTGTCACGGTATAAATCCAGGATATTGTCATATTTTAAAGAATATTTATAAAAATGCAACAGCAACAATTAGATTACATAATGATACTGGGATAGTCAACATTGAGAAGTGTGTAAGACAAGGTGACTCCATATCTCCAAAACTTTTTACAGCAGTGCTGCAAGAAGTATTTTGTGGATTAAAAATGGGAAGTTAAAGGAGTGAAAGTAAATGGAGATTATTTAAGTCATTTAGATTTTGCAGATGATGTAGTTGTTTTTGCAAATAATGCTTTAGAGCTGCAGGAAATGTTGCAGGAGTTATCAGTTGAAAGTAGGACTAAAGATAAATGTTACAAAGACTAAAGTAATGTTTAATTGATTTGCTCAAAATGTGAAAATAAAGATTGATTATGATGAATTAGAAGAAGTTAACAGTTACAAATACCTTGGTCAGATTATTAATACAGATGGAAACATAATGGATGACATTAATCATAGAATTAAACTTGGATGGAGTGCTTTTGGTAGAAAAACTTAATACTAAAAGGAAATATGCCTATATGTTTGAAAAGGAAGGTTTTTAACAAAGGTGTTTTGCCATTTCTTACTTATGGATCTTAGACTTGGACACTTAATAGAAGAGCAATACAGAGACTTCAGACCACTCAAAGAAGTATGGAGAGATGCATGCTGGGAGTAACAAGAAGAGATTGAAATAGCAATGTATGGGTAAGAGAACAAACAGGTGTTACTGACCTCATTGAAAAAATTAAAAGATTGAAGTGGAGTTGGGCTGGATATATTGCTAGAAGAGATGATAATAGTTTGACAATTGAAGTCTTAAACTGGATTCCAAGAGATCATAAATGACCCAGAAAGAGACCACATGTGAGATGGATGGATGAGATGAGAAAGTGTGCAAGGGTGATGTGGAGAAGAGAAGCTAAATATCGGAAAAGTTGGATTGAACTTGCAGAGAGATCAGTGATTGGTATTGATATTAGTGTTGTAAGTATTAACTGTTTTCATATTGTCATATATATATATATAATTATTAATAAAAATACCTTTGAAATAAAAGAACAACTATTTGCAAATAAAAAAGGAAACTTGTAAAGTAAATTAAAAATTATGTTTTGCTTTGACAAACTTAATGTAAAATGATAATGAATAAGTAACTAATACAAAATAACATTAGCCCAAAATAGAATCATTGTAAACCAAATTTAATAGGTAGTGAGTGCCTCTTCATATTGCATGTGGAGGAATTTGTAAAGAGATAAATAATAAACATTTCTGTAGTAAAATTTAGGGGTTACATCTGTTAAAGTTTAGGGGAATGCAAGGAATTTAAAAGCTCTGTATCATACTATATCAAGAAATGTCCAAATTCCAATAAGCAAGAATGTTTGTAGCCTTACAATTGTAATGTGATTTAGATAAATTTTAATTTGTCATAATATTTAAAACCTCATTTTCACAGAGGTTAGATGTTATAAACATTTTATCATGTTTAATGAAATTAATTTTTAAATGAGTTAATCAGTTCGTTCTAATTAAAGTTTTTCTGAGATTTAATTTCTGTGGAATATAATTAGCATGACTTGTTATGTTGACCGTGAATGTAGCAATAACTATTCTTTTTAAACCAAACATAAAATTACTTATAAACATTTAACCTTTTAATTTATCAGAATAATTTATTAACATTATTGACTATATGGAATATTTGAAAAAGTGTTTCAAAAATCAAACAGTCATTTATTATTTTTTAAATGCTATTTATATACCACATATTAAACTAAATTTACCCATTTTTGTTTTGCAAAGAAATATTCAAATTATCTCATCATTCGATATTTATAACAGAAAATTCTTATGAAGATTGATGGGATACTTATTTGAATTACATTTGAATATAGTCGATAGCTGCTGCTTTAATTCTATGCTTTCCAAAAACAAACAAGCAAACAAAAATAACATTAAAATTTGTAATTTAATTAGAAAAATGTAAATTTTATACTTATGGTTGTTTATATCTGAATGGAGCAGTCATTTTTTTTTTTTATAAGTTTCAAGCAAGTCTCACAATATCATATGGCTATTGGCAATCTAACTCAGATTACTTTTTTTCTCAAAATTTTTTAATTATGTTTGAAATGATTTCAAAAGTTAATGATCAATACACTTTTGCCAAGTTTAAAAGAGTTTATCCAGGTTTTTTTTAATTGTTAAAATATAAATTATTAATTTAATTGTAAAATAGAAAGATAGTCATATTTTGAAGTTTATTATTTGTAATTATCTATTCATGAAATAATGTGAAAAAAAAAAAACCAATTGTAATAGTATTTTAAAAAAAAAATGTTAAGGAAAAAGTAACATTCATTATTATCATTTGAGGTTGTATACCCAAGTACAATTTACATCATAATGACATTTTTTAATTGTTTTTGTTGATAATAATTTATTTGAATATATACTGTAATCTTTAAATTGAATTATAGTATATAAACTTCTAACACCCTAATTTGCAATTAACTCTTTTTTATGTATATTACAACATTTATTTATAGGCGTAAGTCTTCTAATAATTAAAATTCTAAAACATGAAAAATTTATATTTTAAAATTGTGAAAATAAGTATCTGACTGACAGACTTTCTGATAACAAAGGCAAACATCGTTATTGGCTTCACAATACCTATTCAAAAAAGTTAAAAGAATGAAGCATTAAATATTAGAATTTTACATTATTAATATTGTAACAAAAAACACTTATTTATAATTGTTAATAAAGAAGAAAATATAAATTAATATTAAAGTTTATCGGCTTAATGTTTTCGAGGATCCATGCCTCATATTCATAGCCTTCATAAAATGTATAGTAAAATATATTCAAATATTCAAATAAGCTAGTATTATGTAGCCCATTTCTTCGAGATTTCGAAGCAAGTGTCTTTCTTATTAATAGCATGGATGTTTTCATTAATGTAAAATGCTTCCTTTATTTTTCTTTTGTGATCATTTGATTCTGAGCACAATATTATGGGATTGGCAGGTGTGAAGTTGTGTCCAGATTGTTTAGCATGCTCCAAAAATACAGAGGTTGTGTTGCTGTTTTCTGAGCTCTGATATACGTGTAAAGATGTTGAGCTAGTCTAGTGTTGATTGTAGCTTTCGTTTCACCATAATATATAGCGTGGCATCCGGCCTGAGGTTAGGCAATGGAGTATACTACGTGTTGGGTGAACGATCGATCAATGTGGTCTTTAGAGTTGTTAATCTATTAGAATTAGGTGGAGTTCTAAATGCTATGTTAAATTTCATTAGTTTGTTAGATATTTTAGAAATGTATGGGATTGTTATTTTTGGTAGATTGGTGCGAGGTGCCTTATTGTTTATTGTATTATGAAATTGGGTGATTTTATTTTTAATAGATTTAAATTTGATCCCTGTTGCTAATAGATCTTTAATATAGTTGTTTATGTTTTCTTTCCTGCCTCGTATTTACATGAATAAAAGTTTCTGAACAAAAATGCATTAAGGCCAGCAAATTTATGCGATGCAGGTGAGTTAGAGTTAGGGTGGATACAGCTTCGAATTTCAAATGGTTTGATAATCATTTTGTAATCTATTAAATGGCGATTTCTCGATAAAGAGAGGTCTAAATATTTAAGTTCTTTATTATTTTCATATAGTGATGGTGAATGAAAGTTTGGTTGAGTTTTGTAGATCACGTTGTATGTTTAAAATATTATCTTTAGAGGTTATTATAAAAATATCGTCTACATAACGAACATATGTAAAGTCTTGGTTGTTATTGTGATATTTTGGAATGATTGATAGCTCGTATTTATTTAAATATATGCTAGATAGGATACCACTAATAGGAAGGCCCATAGGCCATCCATCTTGCATAGTGTACCACTTGTTTTCGAAGAGTGTGAATATGTGAGAATCGAGCCATGACAGGAAAGCAGTAATGAATTTAACTCTTTCACTAGGACAATGTATTCGCAGTAGCTCTTCGTGTACTATTTGTATGGATGCTTTTCTATTAATTGATCTGTATAATTCCTTCTCACATCCATTGTCGCCATAATGGATTCTGAGAGATTTGGGTATTTTTAATTTTAGAAATAAATTGGAGAGAAGAATTTATTGTGTATACACCAAAATTAAGGTAATCTATAAGTAATTGATTGATTAGTTTGGCTGCTTCGAAATAATGCACGCCGCCGAAATCCATCATCAATCGTAGTGGTTCACCTATTTTATGTAGTTTCAAATTGGCGAACATTCAGGGTGGGGGGTCTAGTGGCAGAGGGATAAATCCTATAATATTTAGATTTAGTGATATTGATATATTTAGAATTAGTTATCATCAAAGAAACAAAAAAATTATTAATTATTATTAAAATATTTCACTTACAGTTTTTACAAAAATGATTTTCTTTTTAGCCTGTAATGTTGTTTCTGTAGTAATATCCAGTTTTCGTAATTAGTTCATATGCTTTCTAAGAGCTGTCTTTTTAAAAAATAAAATGTTTTCAAACACACACACCCCACCCAGTGCTATTTTTCATATTGCATCATAGTCATTAACAATTATTGAAAATCATGTTATGTGTGGCATTTAGCTGCAAGGGAAATAAATCTAAAGCATCAGCTAATCACAAATTGTCACCTACTTCATAGCTTTGTCAAAACAATAGAATGTGCTGTCTATCACAGACAAAGATTGATAAAGATCAGTATACTGCTGAGATCTCTTGGAATTTTTTTAATAATGGAAGCTTCTCAGAAAGATCGCTGCAGCCTGTCTCACATCATAATTTAACATATACAGCACTTTAAAACAACATAGAAAAGTAGTTATCACATCTTACTTTTATGAAACAATTAAAAAAATTTACTTTTTATTCAACTAAATTTCATTAAAAAATGTCAAAAAATAACACCAACATTTTGATTACATTATATAATTTTTGTCAAGGCATAATTCATCCGAAAAGTTAAAATAAAATGAAACTTAAATATACAAATCAAAAAATATCAACAATACATTTACCAAAGAAGATTTTACAAAAAAAAAAAAAAAATCTCTTTAAATATAGAATATAATTATTATTTTCTCATTTGTTATAAATATAATATAATTAAAAAATCAAAACCACTAAATCCTAATACAAACAAAAAAAAAACCCCGGATTTAATGACTTAAGTTTTTTAATTATTTAGTCCTTATCATGATAAGATTTAATTATAATAAATTTGTAACAAATTAGGAAATAATTGGAACACTTTTTAAAAGGATTATTATATAAAGATGAGAATTATAATTATGTAGGTATATATAATAGTCATTTTCATATAGTAATATATTTTAAAATATGTCTTTGTAATATTAATAATTTCATTTTTATTTTATTTTTTTAAAAAATGGAAGACAATTTTTTGTAAAATATTTTTTATATTTATTGGTATACATGTATTTTATTTTCATGTGTGTTTTTTTTTTTTTTTTTTGCAATTTCTGATTTGTAAATTTATATTTCAGATGAATTGTGCCTTGGTACAAATTCTAAAATACATTCAAAACAAACATTGGAGATATTTTATATATTGTTTATGAAATTTTATTTATTAAAATAAAGTCAAGTATTTATAAAAGAAAAAAAAATACAGTATTTTAATTTTATTTATTTATATGAGCATTCCATCATCAGATTTTCAATTGGATGGACGGTTGAAGAGTTGGAGTGTGGAGTACATTGAAGCCTGTCCATTAAAGTAGGAGGATTTACTATCTTAATATATATCTGAGCACTTGTAGCATATATGTGTAGAGATGGTAATCTGGACCAACTGATGATTGCTGGTTTAGCATGAAATACGTATATTGGTGATTATTTATCTTTTCGACATATGTGTGTTCAGGTGTATCAGTGTTATGAGATAGTGTGGAGAGTGGTAGGTCATGTGAAAGTCTGTGCTCATACCCTGTCTATTATAACTGAACTAAGTTTTTTTTTGTTTTTTTTTTTTAAAAAATTGTATTATAAGTCTATATATATATATTCACAGTGGAGCCACAATATTCACTTTATTTTATTTCTCATCATTCTTGTTTGCATTATATATTATTATTGATTATATGCATTGTTGATTGTACATACATAGAACTTTTTGACACACACATTTCTAATAAATGTTTTTTATGTATATATAAATTATGATTATACTACAAAGAAAATTAAAAAATAATAATAGTTATTAATAATAAATATTTACTGTGTGTTCACTCATTCACATTCACTCAAGAAATAATAATTAAACTTATTGTACTGTATCTTTATAAATAAATAGTGAAGTATGCAGTCTCATGTTTGGCAGATATGACTTATTCAGTTTTTTAATGTTTTAAAGTGAATATTGACTTCAGATTCATTATTATTACTTGCTATTAATGCACTTCACATTCTTGATAAACTTTTCCAAGTTTAAACTTTCAGTAATGCAATTTAAGAATATTTTACAGTCCTTTTTTCCCCTGACATTACTTATATTTTATTATTTAAGAAAAGTACTTTAGTAACTTTTTTAAATTTCTTAAAACATTTATTATATAAAATATAATTTGGGGAGTGCGAAATCATAAAATAGATGTGCTTTCAACATAATCCCAAAAAAAAAAAAAAAAACTATTTTAATAAATGACATTAATATTATATAAAATAAATGTGATTGTGAAATGGCTGCTATCACATTATAAAATTTATTAAGCTTAAGAATTTTACTGTTTTTATTTTTTGATTATTTATACATATATTTTTGTTTATTTATATATTTTTTTCATATAGGTTATTCTTGAAATAATAGAATATCGGTATAGCGCATATTGCAGTTTCACTGGTATATGTAAATAAGCATCCATATTGTGTATATATGGTGAAGAGTATTATACATGAAGAACACAATACAATTAGCATTACATATAAATAAAGCATGACCTATTATCTATTAATTTATCACATCTGTCAGGAGAATGGCATCAAAATCTAGCAGTTGTGGCAATCTTACTATACATTGCATAAATATATTATTTATTTACTTATAATGAAGTAAATACATAATTTATTTTTTCTAACATGCACAATTTCTAAGTACTGAAAAGTGACCTGAAAATGTGTGCTATTTTGCTATTAGAAAAAAAATTTATAAACACAGTTTTGAAATGGACACAATGCATAATCAAAAGAATTATGTATGTATTTATAAATTATTTCTTATTCCCTGCTAATTAGAGAAGTCAGGAAGCATAGCTTTTTAAATTAATCAAAATGTATTCACTTGAAATAATTTATTTGTCTCTAAATATATGAAAGAATGATTAAACAAATTATTTATTTATTTGTAAGTAATTAAGTAATATTTATTTATTTTTAACAGACATTATTCTGAAATTGTCAAAACTTCTTTAAAAAAATGTAAGCAAGCAATCTGCTAGTAAAAGATTTCAATATCAAATTTTTAAGTACTTCAAGAACTACAACTGAGCTGACTTATTTATTTATGAAGGAGTAAAGAAAGAAATTGTTAGTAAATGAATGAATATTGGGCACATTTTATTTTAATTAAGAAATTCTATGCTCTTATGCATTTTTTTTTCCTAGCAAATAAATATTTAGGTTTTTGATGCCAAGCTAATTTTATTACCATTGAATTGTATTCTATATTTTTATAAATAAATGCTTAATCCTTCAATGAGTAGTTGACTTT
Organism: Epiperipatus broadwayi; assembly: GCA_028023455.1. Lineage (NCBI taxonomy): Eukaryota > Metazoa > Onychophora > Udeonychophora > Euonychophora > Peripatidae > Epiperipatus > Epiperipatus broadwayi. The sequence continues at coordinate 4,554,058 of JAQFVV010006281.1, read as the reverse complement.
TTTCTTCATATTGATAATTCATTGTTTGCATTAAGTAATAAATGCCACCTATAAATTATCTCTATCTGAAGCTGTTTTTGTGTGTGGGGGTGTTTCATTTTTATGCACAATTCATTTTTTTTTTTTAATTTAATGTGCTGACTATAATTTACATACAGTGATGCTACATTATTTACATGTCAACATCGACTATTTTAGTGATATGCTAACCAAAAATAATGCAAATGAACAAACAATAAAAACATCAAAATTTGTAAATTTAATAAATTTTATGATATGACACTGACTGTTTTTTTTATATTGTATTGCCATATATAACTATATGTATTAATACTGTTTCTTCAGATTATATTAAAATTACATACATTTTAATATTTGCGGGTTTTTTTTATTCTTTTTAAAATTTGATGTAATACAATAATTTCACATAATAAAATGAAAGTTATGGATTTAATATTGCAGTAAAAAGGACTGTAAAACATTTTTTATTGCATCAGAAAGCATAATGTTTGAAGAGTTTAACTAAAATCTGAAATGGGTAAAAGCAAGTAGGATTAAGTGTATAGATTCTAAAACTGGTGTCAAAACAACTGTAGAAGTCATAGTCTGCTATTAGGAAGATTGGCATTACGTTTCCATAAGGAAAAAAAAATGTTATTGAAGAAAAATAATATCATCTGGAGCATGTTCAATTCCAATGGAAGATGGACACTTTGCCATTCATTTTATTTTTCTATTTTGAATGAATGTGAATAAGTGAACACACATGCAAAATGAATATATATGTAAATGTACTCATTCACTTTATTATTTATAACTATATTATTATTTTTTATAATTTTGTTTACACTGTAATATTAGTAATGTTTATATGTGTACTATCAACATAAAAAGCTTGTATATGTATGTATGCATGTTGAAAAGTATTTTATATTTGCTGTTTTGTAAAAATACACATTTTATTGTAATTAAAGATTATCAATAAAATGTGAGGTACTGGATGTATAATATGTGTGAGGGGAATTTTGAGCAAAATATATTGGATATTAAGGCTCTTCGAATTATGTTTATAATGGTAATAAAAGAGCACTCATATATTGAACAGATAAATTATCACTGATTCTTGTTGAAAAAAAACCCATTTTAGTATTAGTATGCTATTGTAGTAAGAAGCAAATCTATTTCTTCTTAAGTTCTGTCACACTTGATAGTGTAAGTTTGAGTAATCACTGGATTTCAATAGTAGTGTTTAATAAATACCTATCCATTAATTATTCAAGCTTACGTTAAATAGAAGAACAGAATTAAAGAAATAGATTTGTTACATAAAAGTATTTTAAATGTGGTTTTAATTTCTCCTTATTTGTAAAAATGAAAATACTTAATTGTAAATTATTAGAGAAAAAAATATAGTTAGTAATAAATTTGGCTGAACGTTTTCGAGGAACCGTGCCTCATACTCATAGCCTTCGTGAAAATGTACTTGATATATGTAAATGAGAATATTCAAATGAGTTACTGTTAAGTAGCCCATTTTTTCGAAATGTCGAAGCACGTGTCTCTTCTGTTGATTGCATGGATGTCTCTGTTAATGTAGAATGCCTCTTTTATCTTTCTCCTGTAGTCGTTTGGTTCTGAGCATAAAATAATGGGGTTAGCGGGTATGAAATTGTGCCCTGATTGTTTAGTATGTTCAAAAAATGCAGAAGATGTACTGCTGTTCGTTTGGGCTCTATTGAAGGTGTACCGATGTTGGAGGAAAGTCATGAAATTTAACAGCACAATAGATGATAAATTGCCTCGCACCAATCTACCCAGAATAACGGTCCCCTACATCCCTAAAATATCCAATAAACTAACGAAAACCTTAAGCAACAAATTCAGCATAATATTCAGAACTCCACCCAACACTAATAGGTTGATCAATAACTCCAAAGATTACATTGATCCAGCGCTCACTCCACATGTGGTGTACTCCATTTCCTGCCCCCAGGCCGGATGCCACGCCACATATTATGGGGAAACGAAAACCACAATTAACACCAGGTTGGCTCAACATCGGTACACCTTCAATAGAGCCCAAACGAACAGCAGTACATCTTCTGCATTTTTTGAACATACTAAACAATCAGGGCACAATTTCATCCCCGCTAACCCCGTTATTTTATGCTCAGAACCAAACGACTACAGGAGAAAGATAAAAGAGGCATTCTACATTAACAGAGACATCCATGCAATCAACAGAAGAGACACGTGCTTCGACATTTCGAAAAAATGGGCTACTTAACAGTAACTCATTTGAATATTCTCATTTACATATATCAAGTACATTTTCACGAAGGCTATGAGTATGAGGCACGGTTCCTCGAAAACGTTCAGCCAAATTTATTACTAACTATATTTTTTTCTCTAATAATTTACAATTAAGTATTTTCATAAAAGTATTTTGTAATTCCGAATCATATTGTGTTTTGTTGATTTTATTTTATTATTGTTAATCAATGCATTAACTTTAATTTGGAATAGTTTAGCATGTGCCATTTTTTTACAAGTTCAGTGATTATTTATTAGTTACACATGTTATTGAAAATATAATTTTTAGCATATTTTTATTAATTATATCTCAGAAATAGCAAATTGTTTATTTATTTTATTTGGCATGCTTTGACACATGAAAAAAAAAAAAAAAAGAAAACATTAATTGTATTGCTTTTGTTCTAAATTTAACATTTAAAATCATAAAACAATCATTTATCATTAGCTTTTTGTTAATCCACAATAGTAAGTTTCAACTTTTTCCTAATCTTACATGGTTAACTGCTTAATATTGTCTTCACTACTTAGTACATGTTTTTGTTTTTTTCATTCTTATTTTTTGAAAAGTCATCCCATATTTATTACTTACATCTGTGATGGTTTGTTTTTATCCATATATTCACATTAGTTTTCTAATTTCATTTTTCTGAATTATAGCTGAAATTCTTGTATAATATGTATGTAGAATACAAAAAAATATGCAGCATTTTCATTGCCAAAGATACAAATAAAAAAGTAAGAAATGCAAATTGATAACAAAACCCTTACAAAAGTTTAAAAGAATGAATGTACTATTAGAAATAATTTGAAATATTTTGGGTGTGCATTATTATGATAGCCAATAATGATCATTATAATATTTGTTTGTTTATTTAGCCATTTCATTTTAAGGATTATAGAGAGAATTGTTTTACATTTATTTTATTATATTGCAAATAGAAGTTTTTTTTAAAAAAAATAAAAAAACCTTTTTTTCATTGTTTTAATATATATTCATTAATTCTAATGATGTTTTTGTTAATAATTAAACTAAAAAATATTTTTAATTTGCCACAAACAGTTTATTTCATTTATTTTGCCATTTTATTTTTAGCATTAATTATCTATATTATGTTATTAGAGTGTAATCTAAACTTTTTTTTTAATTTTAAAAATTTTATATTTTAATATATTTTTATTACTTCTAATAATGGTTTTAATAATAATCTAAAAATCATAATTTCTTTTACAATTAACTGTATTTAAAATGAAGATCATTTTATGAAAATTTTAGCCATTAGATTTAGTCACATTAAGTTTTGAATATTATTATTTTAAAACACATTTCTTTATAAATGGTTCATGAAAAGGTATTTAGTTTAACTGTAATATATTCTAATTATAATTTGTGAAGTTGTACAATGTATTACATCTTTAAATTTAATTAAATTATATATCATTAGGAAAGTAAATGTAATTTCTCAAAAACTATATAAGATTAATTATACAATATTTGATTATACAATTACAATAATATATATATATAGATAGATAGATAGATAGATAGATAGATAGATAGATAGATAGTAAGGGTTTGAAGAATAAAGCTAATAATTTGAATTAGATTAATTAAGTTGTTAGCTATGAATAAGAAAATGTATTCATTGCATGATGTAGTGGTTTTTGTTTTAATCTTAATTTAATGAAAAAAAGGTGTACTGTATATCATTTGTACATTGTATTGTTTGCATCTTCTTTTGGTATCACAATTATAAATATATTTTTAAATAAAAATAATAATTATAGTTATTGCTGATAGTAATGAAATCGACCACTATTTATCTGTTTTTGAGATAATCATTATAATGTTGACAAGATTTACTCCTATTAGAAAACCATGTTAAAGTTCATCATAAAATAAAAGTTTTAGGAAATCTGATACTATTTATTCTCTTCATATGAATGATTTAAAAAAAAAAAAATATTGCTTTTAGAATACATCCAATATCATCATATTTAGCATGCTTATAGTCTTTGCTGCTTAGATGAATTTTTTCCAACATCTTTATATCTATATGAGTTCCAATTCTTACTTCTATACAATAATTTGGATCAATTATTCACCAGTTTTCAACTAATTTACTTGAAAGAGTTATGTCACTTTAAAAAAAAAAGTGCACACCTTTAAATTCAACAGCAGGCAATTGGAGTTTATGTATCATCTCAAAATGCAAATCTCTCTTTATATATAAAACATTATTAAGATATAATTGATATATGTTCTTAAGATAATAACCTTTCAAATCAAAAGTTACTGTATATTTTTTTACCATTATCAGTTTATATAACGCGTCTATATTTAAAATTAATTTATAAACCTGTTGATTGCATTTTCAATTTAAGGATATTTTATTAATCATTTTTTGAATTGCCAAGAAAAGCATAGGCATCATCATATTATAAATTTATAAACCAAGAAGATTACTCTTTTTCACTTTTAATCAATTAAAATTAATTGTATCTTGAGAGAATATTAAGTGGAAAGTTTGAAATAATATCCATCCTTGCTTTAAAACAATTTTAAATTTCAAGTGCTTTATTAGTATTAATAATATTTCTATAAATAACATGCTAATTTAAGATGTTGTCATAAATTGCATTTTGCTTACAACACTTTTTTTTTGCATTTACCTGCCAATAGAAATAATATATGTATAATATTTAAATATATGCATATTGTCTATACTAAACTCAAGGTAATTATAATGGACTTGAACTCGAACTTTCAAGCTTCCTACATCTATCCAATTTATCTTATATAACTGATATACATGACCATACATGTGAAAAAGATAAATGATCTCCAATATATATATATAAAATACATATTTTGCGGGTTCATCCGTGTTAAAAACTTTTAATACCAATACACTGACGTTTCGACTTGGTCACACAAGCCATCCAAGTCGAAACGTCAGTGTATTGGTATTAAAAGTTTTTAACACGTATGAACCCGCAAAATATGTATTTTATATATTTAACCCGTGCAAATCTTCGTTTTAACATATATATATATATATATTCATGCTGAACCAGCACTCATCAGTTGGTCCAGATCAGCATCTGCCATACATATATGCAATCATTGTCAATTTATATTAAGATAGCAAATGTTTAAACTTTAATAGACAAGCTTCAATCTTCTCCATTTTTCCACTCTTCAGCCATCCATTTCATTGAAAATCCAATGATGGAATGATCAAAGCCCTTGTTGATGGCAATATTATTATCATACCCATATTGACCTTAAGTCAATTGACTCCTCACAGTTAGGACTTTAATATGTCCATTTAATTATACAGAAAATGAGTGGACAGAATACAGGCTTGTTCATTGAAGTTTAAAGATTTGCTATCTTAATAAATATGAGCTGAACACTGATAGTATATATAGGTGAGCAATGGTGATCAGGATCAATTGATGAATGCTGGTGCAGCACAAAAGAAATATTTGAGATCATTTATCTTTTTCATATATATGTGGTCATGAGTATCAGATATATAAGATGGATTGGATAGCTGTGGAAGCTTGAAAATTCAAGTTTAAGTCTCTTATAATTACATTAATTTTAGTGTAGACATTATACATATATTTAAATTTTATATATTCAGCCTGTATTCTGCCTTTCCCTCTTTTGTATAATTAAATGAACTATTAAGTTCTTATGTGTGAGGTGGTCAGATTGACTTAAGATCAACATGGGTATGACAATAATATTGGCATCAACAAGGGCTTTGAGCATTCCATCCTCAGATTTTCAATGAAATGGATGACTGAGGAGTTAGAGAAGATTGAAGCTTGTCCATTAAAGTTGAAAGATTTGCTATCTTAATATAAACTTAGTACTTATTGTATATATGTGAGGGAGATGGTGATCTGGACCAAGTGATGAGTGCTGGTTTAGCACAAAATATGTATATTAGAGATCATTTATCTTTTTCACATTGTCATCATGGGTATCCATTGTATAAGATAGATTGGATAGATGTAGGGAGTTTGAAAGTTCGAGTTCAAGTCTCTTATAATTATGTATATAATAGTTCTTGTTTCTCTAAAACCAGTGTATGTCTGGTAAACATTGCTATATGATTGGAATAGCCTCTTGAATAAAATCATTGAAAGTACTTTTGTTATAACAGATCAAATTCCTTCAACATTCTGTAAATCACAGAATATCCCCATTATTTTTATAAATTGTAGTAATAGAAGTTTGTATATATAGTTAAAAAAAAAAGAAAAATAATGTGATGATTGCATGCTTCTCATCTGAAATTAAATATAAAATTCAGTTTAAATGTAAAGATGTATCATCATCATCATGTTTACCATATTATTGATCCACTGCAGGATAAAGGTCTCTAAGATTAATCCAGTTTTTTGTATCTCTAATGTTTTTTCTCTATGTCACCCCAACACAAAGACTTATTTTATTCATCCATCTCACATGCAATCTTTTTCTAAATCTTTTACTCTTTGGAATCTAGTTTTAGATTTTGAACTGTCCGTCTATTATCATCCCTTCTAGCATTATGTCCACCTTAGCTCTGCATCAGTACCTTATTTCTTTCAATAATGTCAATAACACCTGTTTGTTCTCACCCATGTAATTGTTCAATCTCTTTTTATTTCGCCTAACATATAACCCTCTGTCTTTTGGTGAATGGTCTGATATCATTGTATTGCTATTCTGTTAAATATCAAGTTTGAGATTAATAAATAAATACAAGTAAAACACATTTATTAAAAACCTTTCTTTTCAAACACAAAGGCTTATTTTCTTTTACTATTAAATTTGTCCATTATGTTTTCATGTGTATGAATAATTTGACCATTGTTAACTTCTTCTAGTTTATATTCATCAATCTTTATTTTCTTCTCTTAAGAAAATTTATTTAACTTTTTTTTTTTTTAACTTTTAACTTTAGATCTTCTTTCGTATTTTCATTTGATATCTTGCAATATTTTTTTGAATCTCTGAAGCATTATTTGCAAAAAAAAAATTCATCTGCAAAATCTAGATTACTTAAATAATCTCCATTTACTTTTTACTTCTTACCTTCCCATTTTAATTTTCAAAATACTTTTTGTAAAACTGCTGTAAAACATTTTGAGATATGGAGCCTTTTTGTCATACACCCTTCCCAATGTATCACTATGTAATTTAATCATTGCTGTTGCATTTTGATAAGTATTCTTCAGAATAAGAGAATATCCTGGGTCTCTATTTTGATGATCTGATGCTTTAATCACTGAAGAAATGCATTGAATCAGATGTCTTGATAATCTTCAAATCCAAAATGTTATGGCAATTCATATGCATTGGACCTTTATGTAACATCTCTCAATACTTAGATTTAGATGTAATCCATTATGCAAAAATTATTTTTATATTTACCTTAATCTTTTGGTTGGTTGAATCCAAAGTTTGCTGTAGATGATTTTTAACTATCTTGATAAAAAATTTGTATGGAACTGATTAAAGACTTTTAGGTCTATAATTTATAATATATTCTTCATTACTTGTTTAAAATATTAATATTATTACTATCTGGTAATTAATGAATATGATGTAGTAAATATATTGAAAGCATGCTAGACAGTAATAAAGCTAAATATTAAAAAAGAAAAACTACCTTTTCTGTGAATATATTCATTCATTACTATATATTATATTGGCTCAGAAACAAAGAAAATTCGTAACAATTGAATTAATATTATTACTGCATTCTTCCAATCATGAAGTAAATCTTTATCATTTAAATATTTTGTAGATAACTTTACCACCAATTTTTCTATTTCTTATGTGCTTTCTTTAAAATATCAATTATAATTCCATTATTATCTGGGAATTTTCCCTTCTTCATAGATTTCATTGAATGTCTTACCTCTTCATTAAAAATCCTGGGCAGTTGAGGAAATATAATAATTGTGAGGATAACTTTTTCTTGTTCTTGACTGCTATATAATTTTTTTATAGAATTTCCACATATTTTATAGTGTCATTTTTCTTTTTAGTATTAAGTCTATCATTTTCTTAATACAGAATTGTTTTCTGCCAATATCAAGATATTGTTTTACACTTTTGATACTTTTATTCTCTTCTATAACTTTTCTTGCTAATTCACAATTATATTTTACATCTTTATAATTCTTTTTCATACCTTTTTACAAAATTCTAGCTAATCAATCCTTCTTAATGAATTATTGTAATATATTTTAATATTCATTCTTTTCTTCATACATTGTTTTGTCTCAGTAGAAACTTTATTGGTCAATAATTGCTTTTTTGTTCCAACTATTTTTGTTGCAGTTCTTAATAATGTATCAGCTATTTTTCTATTGATTTTTTTTCAATTCCCAGCCATCTTTAAAATCTCTTAATATTTTAAAACAATTTGCAAGTTCTAATTTAAATTCATTGAAACATTACTGAAAGAAAAGAATATTAACTATGTATACGTTTGTTTAATATTTTTTGTCTCTTTAGTTTTATACCAACCTTCTCACATTAAGACATTTTCTATTTTTGCACCTTGTGGAAGTTTTTGAAAATGCTCAATTTGTTGTCTTTATATAAAAAGTTTATTTCATATTAAAATTCAATAAATTGGATTTGATTTCTTTGTATTCTAAAAAATCATATTTGATCTTTGCAAGTATTGAAAAAATGAGTTGTAAATAAAAACAAACCATGTAAAATATCTTACTACTATGTGAAAGTAAACAATTTTGAGAAAATACAGTTGTTGTTTTTTTTTAAAAAAAAATTTAATGTGAATAAATGAATATGGGATTTATGATAAATATAATCTGATATTTGTTTTATAAATGTTACAATAATTAAAAAGTTTTTAATACCATGTTAAATGTGAACACAGTATAATTTTTTTTGTTAATGTTACTGTAAAGATTATTAACTTCTATTTTTAAAAATAAGACATAAATGAATAAAATCAAAGTATATATGTATATTATTTTTGCTTTAATTAACAATTAATTAGTATGTAAAACAATCTGATATATTAATATACAAACAAAAAGTCATATTTTTTATTCCAAAAATTTGGCATGAAAATGAAACTACCATGAAGGTGTGGTTTCTTGTTTTTAACAATATAGTAAAGATGTTAGACATTAACTGGTAGTCCAGAGCATACTTTCCTCTTAAGATTTTTTAAAATTAATTAATCAATAAACACAGGCTCACAGAAATTGCATTTTTTTAAAAACTTTCATTAATATCAGTTACAATAATGATAAAAATGTGTATTCATAGATGACCATGTTTTTTGAAGTAAATAAAGCACAGGAAAAAAATGAAAATGAACATGAAAAAGTTAATCCATATCTTATATATTAATAAATTGGTGAACCACTTCCTGTGTTCAGTTTATTAAGATTATTACAGTTTTGAAATACATATATTATTTTATTCAAAATATAATTCAATTGTGCTGTAACTTCATTCTGATGCTTCCATGTCCATTTCCATTAAGTTTTTTTTTCAAAGAAAGAATTCATAATATAATCTTTTCTGGGATCTCGCATGGTGTTGCCCTTTCTCATTTTTATCACTATTAAGTAAATTTACTCACAACATTTTCATCTTTCAATCATTTACCAATTTTAGCATTAAAGTCTTCTATGACAATATTAAAATGCTGTTTGGCCTGCTCAAAAGACTTTTGTACATCTATATAAAAATCCTTTACTTATTTATCACAATGAAAACTTTTTGATGCATAAATCCAAATTATATGCATTTGGTAATTTCTTTTATGTTGAATGACTAATCTTCCCACTCTGTCTGATTCTCCATCAAATAACCATAGTTTAATGAATGCGAAAACAAATAGAAGTAAACCATATCTCTGCATTAGCTTTGAGTAAGTATCACTCTTATACTTTAACAAACAGTGAAGGATTCATTTTATTCTTTATCATTTGCTGACATATAAGAATGTTATTTCTTCATTCTTTATAGGGTAGTGAAAATTCACTGCTATTTTTGTATTCAACATAAATTATTAGCTTTTTGCATAAATTTATCTTACTATCATACAAAGACACCTTTTTTTTTTGGAATACAAGAAAACTGTAACTAAAATATACTGGTTTTATATGAGAAAATTTATGAGGTACAAAAATTAGAAACAAAAAAATGACTTCACAGGATGTAGCAGGGAATGTAATGTGAGAAGGGCAGTGCCACCAAAGATGTTAGCACAAATAGAAGGTTAAATGTGTTTTTTGAATTTTTTTATTATTGTTTAAAAGATGATGATGGGAATATTATTTTACTTTTGCAGATGTATATGCTACATTTTTGTTTGAAAAAAGATGTAAAATGATTGTGATATGCAGATAGTTTCTTTTACAATTTTAATCTTCAAATCATTTTCAATATTTCTTAAGAGTCATTCATTGAATTTCTTTTGCTCATTTAATATTCTGATAGGGAGAAAATGTATTTTTTTTTGCAATTAAATCACTAATAATAGAATCATTGACATAGAACTAATTATGATTCATATTTTTAAGGAATTCAATGGCAGGCTTGTTTATGTCCATAAGACATTTTTAAAATTAATTCTAGACTTCTGTGATATGTTACATTTAAAAATTCAAAATTATAGTTTTAGTGTTTAATAATTGGAGAAATTTAATGTTAATAGTGATTGCTTATAAAAACCTAAATATCAATTTTTTTACCATTATATTTGAAATAGGATCTCTTATAATGCAATTCTCATTTTAATCTTGGAGTATGTGTCCAACAATTGCACCTGTAAGTGATTATGAAATATTAATTTGTTTTACAAATATTAGTTAATATTACATGAACACTTAGTCCTAAGTATAAGGTAATCCATAAGATATAATTGTTTTGATTGCATATGCATTCATTTTATTTACAGCAATGTTTATGTCTACACAAAGTTTTATGAATGTCAGTCTTTGGGTTGTGTAAAAATCCTGCTAAAGGAGCTGCAGTTGAGTTAAAAAAATATTATGATTGTTTTCAATAATTTTAGGCTAAAGTTTTCATTATTTTATGTATTAAAGTCTACAAAAGAAAAATGGATTCTTTTAATGTTTTTATAGAAATATTATTTAACAAGAAATAATTTTAGAACTTTTTGAATTTAATATTGATTTATATAAGCACTTCTAAAATGGGCATATATGTTTATTGGAAATTATAAAAATAAAATATATCAAATTAGATTTCAAAGATAGTACTAAAAAATAAAAAGAACAAATTTGAAGGAATAGACAAGTTGCCTTCATGTTACAACGAAATTGAAATGATGATTTTAAAAAAAAAAAATAAAGAGAAAAATGTTTCAGTTCATTTTGATAATTAAAATAATCTTTATTCTTACTTTATTTTTGATTAATTAGTTGCTGAATTTTATGTTATTATTATCTTTGATTATCTGCCAAGATAAGTTTCTCATATTACTTCAGACAATTTGCTTTAAGAGTTTCAAGATTTACTCTCTTTATTATGATTAGCCATATATATTTATTAATCTTTTTTTTTCTTAATCATCACAATTCTACATTATTTGTGGCAGTATAACTATCATAATTTATAATAAATTATGCAGAGTACTCTTTATATATATATAACTGGAACTTTTTTTTGAATATGTGGCCATCTCCTGATAGCAATTTTTTTTACTTTGCTATTTTAATATATGAATTTTTTCTACAATATAAGCTTTTTTATACTTGGACTCCAATATGTAATATATAAGAGGTTTGAACTCAAACTTTCACACGACCCTCACCTATCTGCATTATCTCATACTGCTATCATACTTGATCACACATATGTCAAAAAGATAATTACCAATATAAGTATTTTGTGCTAAACCAGCCCTCGTCAGTTGGTCCATATTATCATGTCCACACATATATACAATCAATGCTCAGCTTATATTAAGATAGCCAATCTTCATACTTTAATGGACAGGCTTCAATCCACTCCACCCCATAACTCTTTAGCCATCCATTTCATTGAAAATCTGATGACTGAACACTCAAAGACCACATTGGTGCCAACCTTTTTATCCTGCCCATGTTGACCATAAGTCAATCTGACCCCTCATATATAGGACATAATCCATTTACATACATATATGAGCGATAGGCAGACCTTACAGCACTATATTTTAATATATGAATATAATCTGAGCTCTGATTTATATATGTGTGTAGATGATGATCTGGACCAACTGAAGAGTGATGGTTTAACTCAAATTACATCTATTGGTGATTATTTACTAATCAGTGGATATTATGTGGTATGACTATATCAATTGTTATCCTGTCCACATTTTCAGACTATGATCTTTGACATTGAGTAGCTTGGACCAGCAAATTAAACTAGTATTGGATGTAGATATAGTAATATCATCATCTATTACCTTTTGATTACTTAAATTTGCAATATATAGTTTTGGAATAGAAAAGTTGGTTGTGCTACACCATTCTGACAAAAAGAAAGTTTCCTAAAGATGTTATAAAATTGAGATAAGCTAAAATATACTTTTACTGGCCTGGTATCAAATCTATTTAATTATGTAAGCATCTTTGTTGAATTCACAATATTAAAGTATTTTTAAATTTTAGACAATTAACTTTGTTGTAGACTCTGTTCTAGATTATTTCAATCATGGATTATTCAACTAATACAGTTTTATCCAAGTTAGATTCAAGAAACTGTGTTATCTAACATTTGCATAATTAACAAACAATCAAATAGCCTGAATCTGATATTACTGTGACAACATGATAAGAGCTTTATATACTGAAAATCCATTTGAGAATAATCAATTTAGTTAACAGAATATTAGTTCATAGCTAGGTCTGGAATTTCTCTGTGAACAGTGATTCATATTACATATTTAATTCTGATGTATTAGTCTGGAAATATTTTCTTCCTCTCACAAATTACTTAAGATAAATAGAAGTCAAAATTATAAACTTTTATTATAACTATTTACATATATATTTACACACAAAAATTATATAATTTAACAACTGTAAGGATAAGTGAGATTTACAAACATTAGTTATGTACAAGGTAAACAAATCACAGTTGATGAAAATTTATAAATCTTCCAAAAGATAATCGTGACATTCCATTTTCCCATTTTGTTATCAGGCAAATAAAATTGTAAACTTTCCTTATTCTTGCAAGTATTGAACTTATTTAATTATTTTATATAATTTTTATAAAGTTTATAACTTTTATGTGAATTTATCTCATTAATTTAATGTGAATCACAAAACAGGTACAAAATTTATATATGTAAAAAAAAGAAGACTGCTTGATGAGTGACCCATGATGCAAATCATAGTCTGGATATGTAGATAGGATAACACTGAATGTGGATATCATAAACATTATCATTTTTATGTCAATTGACTGTGCAAGCTTAAAATAAATGTCTAGAAAAAATTGAAGACAATTGTTTCTAATAATCTATAATAATATCTGTAAGCAGAGAAGTGTTATAATCTTTATTGATTAGTATAAATATTGTAATTTTTTATATTATATGAATAATATAAAAACAGGCAAAACTCACTATACGTATTGCCACACACAGCAAGCTAAAGTAATCAATAGATGCCAAAAGGCATGTGCATAAAATCCCCGTCTAGTGCCTACTCATCCAATATCCCCAGACTAGTTTCTGGCTTGTAATCTTTGTCAGTGAGGAGCCTTGGATCTGAGAGCACTGCACCTAGATCTTAGGATCTAATGCAACCCTCCAGCAGCCACCTTTTATCTCCATTTAACTACAAAACTATGAGTCTTAAATTGAAAGCACCTTAATATTTTTAATCCAAGCTCATTAGCTTATATAGTCATATAGGTCTGAATTGAATTCAGTACCTACACATTTTGGTGTCTTTGGTTCTTTAATTACCATAGCCACTACTATCCTATTAGGCAGGGTTGGTTTGAAGCCAATAAACATCACATGATCACCATTTCTTATGCTTGCTTATAACTTATAAAATCAGGCAAAACTCACTAGTATTGCCACACATTTATACAGATCACTATATCTCTTACTACTAAATTATTCTTAGCATTATTGTTCTGATTTTAAATAAATTTATTTGTTTTTTTAGAGCAGTTTTTCCCCCAAGTAGAATATTTCTTCTATTGTTTGAGAGTTTGAATATTTTTAATCTTTCAGTGCAATTATTGAAAAAGAATAATCCAAATTTTAAAGAACAAAAAACTAGTTGGCATTATATGATTTTAACATCCTTTTTTTTAATATCTTTAAAATAATCTAAAAGAAATCGTTCTTATAGCTTCTATACAAACTACATTTTCCAATAATAAATCTCCTAAGGCTTTTAATTAAACTAACTTTTTTGTAAGCAATAGATAAAATTAAGAGTGTTTATATAACTTCACATTATAAAATATTTTTAAGTATAACAAGGTGAGATATTTAAATTATTTCATAAATTGAATTTATAAATATTCCGAAAAATATACATACCTACAATATATAGATATTGAAAGTTGGAGAAGAGCCAGTTGGATAGTATAGAGATGTAGATAAAGACAAGCTATGAGTTAAGATTGATAGATACATTGACAAGTTCAGAGAGAAAAAAAAACATTTACTGTGATTCTGATAAGTTATTATTTATAATCAATTATGTGTACAGTATAAGATAAAATTTAAAATGTTTTTATGATATTATGCTTATATATTCAGCAAACCCAGTTTTTCCATAATCTATTTTAATTTTTGTAATTTATGGAGCACATGCAGTGTGTATTCACACCTATTTATATGTATGTTATACACATGGGAATCCATAAGAAATTGATTACCTGAAGGGATGAAATGTAGCTATAATTCATAGAACTCGAGTTTCAGAGTCCACCACTATTGCTGCTATAAATTATGTAGGGCTATTTTTTTAATATGTATATACAATGAAGCCACAGCCTAGCCTATACCTAACTATGTGATCTCAATTATTTACTATCCAAAGAAAAATGTTAACAAACTTCTATGTACGGCCACCACGAATACTACAATCGGGGTTAAAAATGATCAGACCAACAGAAATAAAAGTAATTCAGAAACAAGATTTATTATCTAAATGCTGACTTTATTTGCCTGAAGTTACTAATAGTAAGGTTTTACTAACATGCTTAATATATTTACAATTTATACATATAATATTACTTATGAAATGCCAATGAGACATACATAAATTAAGGCCAATGTGGCCTGTATAGTCCCTAGGTCCACCTTGGTGCCTTCAGTGAAAGAATTCTCTGGGTCCATCTGTAGTTTTCATTACACTCGGTTATTTTATCTTCTCTAGCATGAGCAGCTTCCACGATGCGAGTGTGTATAAAAAGATCTCAATTTTTATTATCTTCTAGTTTTTATATATTTCCGCATAATGTGGAATGTTCTAGAATATAACTAATTATAATTGTTCTTTATCTTTTAATTAACACTTTCCAATCCGGTAACACTTATTTATTTTATCTCTAATTACGCTATTCCTTGAGTTCTAAATATGCACATATAAATATGGTAACACTTATCATTTATTTCATCTCTAATTATACTATTTCTTTGAGTTCTAAATATATACATATAAAGTACAATCAAATAAAAATGTAAATGAATCACAAAAAAAAAAAAAAAAAAGAAATATTATCATTCGTAAATTTTAATATTTGACAGCCATTTTTCCTTTTCTGAGCTGAGCACACACAGATTACATATATCAGTAAACCTTCTTTGGTTTACATTGAAATCATATATTTTTTATTCTTTATTATCATTTCTAAATCCGATTTGCACTATTTTATTTAATAAAACATTTTCCATGCAAAAAAGTTTTACAAAATTTTAAAGCATAATTAAAGTTAATATTGATTTTAAAATATTAACATAATTAGAGAGTTCATAATTTCTTGATAAAAGAGATGAGTTTATTGTTTCTATAAGAGAAAAAAAGTTATTGGAAAAAAAAAAGAATTTTATCTAGAGCATATTTAATATCAGACAAAAGTTGGACATTTTGCTATATACACCTGGGTCTCTTTTTACGCGGACTTATTTAACACGATTTTGAAGTTACGCGATTCATGTTTCACTGGAAGTCGAATTCCGATAATGCGCTATTACTTTAAATAATAAATTTTGCGCACTTACGTTATATTGAAAGTAATAGCACATTATTGGAATTCGACTTTCATCTTAGTAATTTCAACATTTTCAGTGCTTTATAATAGTAAGATTTTATGCTATAATGAAATTAAAATCATGATTTCCACATCTTATGTATACACACATGAAATTTTACAAGATTATAATGTAAATTTGTTCAAACATTGTGCGTGTTAATTTTGCATTTTAAATCACATTCTGTTTTTGCTTTTTAAAAAAGAACGTAATCAATTATTAATCATTTAGTGTCCACAAGTTTATTTTTAAAAGGTGAGTAATAGCAGTGGGCACAATTAAATTTGACAATTAAAAATTAAAATCTGTTTTTTAATTGTAATTAACAATTTAAAAATTACTTACAGCGACTTGAAATTAATGTGATGTGAAATTTGATTTTTAAACAGAATTGAAAATTAAAAAATTAAAGATAAAAATAAGAATTTAATTTTTAGTTGTTAGTTTCATAAACAGTTAATAAAATCATTGTCTCAAAGATTAATTAGTAATTACGTTGTCACCAGAAAACCATTGACACAACATGAGTGTGAAGTTGGTGCTAGTTGTATTTCCTCTTGTGAAAAATTTGATTTTTTACCAGTTTGCAAATGAATGTGTTTTTCGTCAAATAGCGATAATAATTAAAACGTGTATAAAAAATGTAAATTACTGTACTGTAAATTATGCATAAAAATATATTATAAAATTAAATATTATAGTTAAAAAAAGTTTGTCTTATATCAATTTTTTTCAAATTTGAAATTTTTTATTAGTCATATTTTATATCCTTATATTTTTTTTGCACGAATTTTAAAGTAATTTTACATTGGTGTGCTTTGCTTTTACACGAATTTTGAAAAATCACAGACTGCATCCCCCTCTTTTCAATGTAAGTTACGTCTATTTTTGCGCGATTTCATTTGCGCATGTTTTCTGAGGAACCTATCGCGTAAAACGAGACCCAGGTGTACTTTATTTTAAAGATATGAAATACGTTTGAATTATTTTTTTTTTTATCTTATTCTTTTTGGTTTTAGTACATGCGTGAATGAATTACATACACAATAAGATCAAATAAATATCCATTTTATTATTATTATTTTTAAAATTTTGTTTATACTGTAATTTTGATTTATATATACTGAAATGATATATTCTTACAGACTGTCTCATCTGCTTTATCCCATAATTATCTATATCTGTGCTAACTTTAAACTTCTTCAAGTACATGTATATCTATATAAACATCATATTATATGTATCAGTGCACATATATATGTGAGAACAGGCAAAACTCACTATACATATGCCACACACAGCAAGCTAGAGTAATCAATGGATTCCAGAAGGCTTGTGCATAAAATCCCCATCTAGTGCCTACTTATCCAATATCCCCAGACTAGTTTCTGGCTTGTGGCCTTTGTCTGTGAGGAGCCTTTGATCTGAGAGCACTGCATGTAGATCTTATGATTTAATGCAACCCTTCAGCAACCACCTTTTATCTCCATTTAACTACAAAACTACGAGTCTTAAACTGAAAACACCTTAATGTTTTCAATTCAAGCCCATCAGCTTATATAGTTATATGTGTCTGAACCCAGTTCATTTTCCATACATTTTGGATTCTTTGGTTCTTTAATAACCATAGTCACCAATACCCTATTAGGCAGGATTGGTTTTAAGCCAATAAACATCACATGACCACCATCTCTTATGCTTGTGTATAACTGTTGTTAAAACGGGAAAAACTCACTATACATATGCCACACACAGCAAGCTAGAGTAATCAATGGATGCCAGAAGACTTGTGCATAAAATCCCCATCTAGTGCCTACTCATCCAATATTCCCAGACTAGTTATTGGCTTGTGGCCTTCGTCAGTGAGGAGCCTTGGATCTGAGAACACTGCATCTAGATCTTAGGATCTAATGCAACCCTCCAACCACCACCTTTTATCTCTATTTAACTACAAAACTATGAGTCTTAAACTGAAAACACTGTAATGTTTCCAATTCAAGCCCATCAGCTTATGTATAGTGAGTTTTTTCTGTTTTAACAAGTTATACACAAGCATAAGAGATTGTGGTCATGTGATGTTTATTGGCTTAAAACCAATCCTGCCTAATAGGATATTGGTGGCTATGGTTATTAAAGAACCAAAGACACCAAAATGCATGGGAACTGAACTGGGTTCAAACCCATATAACTATATAAGCTAATGGGCTTGAATTGGAAACATTAAGGTGTTTTCAGTTTAAGACTCATAGTTTTCTAGTTAAATGGAGATAAAAGGTGGTTGCTGGAGGGTTGCATTAGATCCTAAGATCTAGATGCAGTGCTCTCTAATCCAAGGCTCCTCACTGGCGAAGCCACAACCAGAAACTAATCTGGGGATATTGGATGAGTAGGCACTAGATGGTAATTGTTATATCTGTAAATCGTTGCCGATAAAATTACTTTAGAAGTTAAATCGTGGGAAAATAAAAGTTATTATTCTAAGCATAGAAAAGTATGTGCCCACCTATAGAAAGAATTGAATTGTATATAATAGTTATCTAAAAAACGAGTGTTAAATTAATGCAGAAGAAAATATATTAAAATGAAGTGAGAAAGAAGAGACTAAAATTGTGTAAACTGTAAATAAACTTATGATTTAAACAGAATAATGTTAAATCAAATTATAGAACCAAAATCCAAGATGGAAGTAAGGACTAATTAAAAGATGATGAATTCCTGAGGTGAAAAGAAAACCTAGATTAATTAAAATAACTTTTAATTAATAGACAATGGAATGCGCGAGAACAAAACGCAGTTTGGAAGGAGAAAGTGGTTCATTCTTTTCATGAGAGCCAGAGTGAGTGCAAGGACTTTGTGAAATTACATTCACTCAGGAATATTGGATGCCACCCAGCCAACTCCGGACTGAAGGTCAGAAGTACCGACTAGGGTAATGTACAACCCACCATGGGTTTATTTTATTTCGTAAGCCTCCGGGTTTTTGTAATAATATGATTGTGGGAAATCAGTAATATATGTATTATTTAATAGACTAATTATAGATCTGTAAATTATACTAAAATTTATGTCAAATATAGCTAACATTTATTTTAAGTATTATTTGTAGTGTTTTTATATATTTTAAAGACAACAAATTTGGCGCAGTCAGTGTTCGAACTTTTGTGGGTAGAGTAATAAATAGTTGGTAATAAAAAGTTTTTTTTTCTTCTAGTTGAGAAAAAAAAATGTCGATAGGGCAAGCTAGCATCGCAGAATTCGACATAGGTAGTCCGCATGAATGGCCGTATTATGTAATGCAGTTGCAAAATTTTTTCAAATTGAATTTAATTTGTGAAAATGAAAAGAAAGTAGCTGCATTTTTCTGTCTATCACGGCGAAAGGTTATTGAAATAGCAAATAAACTTTTTCAGGGACAAATAACAGATTTAATTAGTTACGATGAGTTAGTAAATAAGTTAACAGAATATTTCAGCTCTAAACCATGATTACATGTAGCCAGATTAAACCTTCGGAAACGAAAACAGGAAAGAAACAAATCCGTTAAAGAGTATGATATCGCTCTATGTCAGCTAGCTTAAAATTGCGATTATGGCAATTTTGTAGACCAGATCTTAATAGATCAGCTACTTTGAGGAATTTGTGATGAGAGATTAAGACAGTCTTTATTGTCAGAAGTAAAATTAATGTACAATAGTGCAATCCAAAAAGGGATTGTATACGAATCCGTAATAGACCAAGGAAGAGAATTTTCTAAAAAAGAAGAAACTAGTAGAATAGAGACTTTTAAAATTAACAAGTATGAAAAAAAAGATTTGAAAACTGATAATAAGTTTCTAGTTGAATGTTTTGCTTGCGGTAAAAAAGGCCATTTGGCAAAAGAATGTAGATTTAGAAACGAACAATGTTATAATTGCGGTGGGAAGGGCCACATAGCAAAAGTATGTAAAAAACCGCAGAAATACAGCAGTAGTAGAAAAGATTTTAAAATTAAGAAAAATAGTATTAAAAATAATAAAGGACTGGATAACCAATCAGTTGTTTTTGCAAATTTTAATGTTTCAGAAGAAAATTAAAATGGAAATAGATAGTGGGTTCGGGGTTTCGCTAATTTCTAAAAAGTTGTGGAATGAAATAGTTATAGATAATCCCGGGATAGAATTACAAAAAGTATCGTTAAAAATTAAAGACGTAAATGGAAATCCCATTAAAATAGTAGGGAACGTTAAGCAAAAACAACTCATAGCAAAAGGAATTACGAACTTCCAGTATATGTAGTACAAAAAGATATTATTCCATTAATAAGGCGTGATTGGTTTGAAAAGTTGGGAATAAAATTTTCAATAGTTAAAAAGATTTCAGTCGAGAATGAAATGTTAGAAAAATATCCAAATTATTCACAGAGGAATTGGGGTTGATGGATACAAAACCGATTGAATTAAATCTAAGTGATAATGCAAAACCTTGTATTTGTAGACCCAGAAAAATACCGTTCGCACAATGTAAAATGGCAGAGGAAAAAAATAATAAATTAGTGGAAACGGGGATTTTGTCACCTATAGAAGAGTCGGAGTGGGCTACACCAGTGGTAATTTTAAACAAACCAGATGGTAGAATTAGAATATGCGGAGATTATAGAACAACTATGAATAAGTATTTAAATAAGGGTTCATATCCCATTCCCAATATTAGAGAAATATTAAGTAGCTTATCGAGTGCAAAATTTTTTGCAAAGTTATATTTGAATGCAGCCTATCACCAAATAAGAGTTACTGAAAATACAGCTCATGTGTTAACGTTGACAACTCAGTTTGGGCTTTTTAAATGTAACCGTTTACTATTCGGAATAACATCAGCTCCGAATATTTTCCAAGTAAAGTTCAATGGAATATTAAATGGTATTGAAGGTCTACGCCCATATTACGATGACATTTTAATTGCAGAATCAACGGCTGCTAGGTTAGCTGAAAAAATTAAAGTTGTCTGTAAAAAGCTATGTAATGCAGGGGTTAAACTTCTTGAAAAAATGTGTTTGGGAAACGCAAGAAATAAAGTTTCTTGGGCATTTAATTACTAACAGAGGTAAAAAACCTTTACCTGAAAAAATAAGTGCAGTTAAAAATATAGACTCACCTAAGAGTGTTAAACAGCTGCAAACTTTTTTAGGACTCATAAATTTTTTGAACCTTTTTTAAAAAATAAAGCCATGATAGCAGCACCACTGTACGAGTTGTTGAGGAAAGGTCAAAAGTGGATCATGGAATGAAAGGCACGAACAAGCATTTAAGGCAGTTAAACAATTATTAACATCAGATTTTTTTTTAGTGTATTTTGATCTAAATAAAGAAGTAGTATTAACAACCGACACATCTCATTTTGGAATAGAAGCAGCATTAGCTCATAAAATTAATGGTTTAGAAAGACCCATAGCCTACGCATCGAGAAGATTGTCAAATGCTGAATGTAATTATAGCCAGCTAGATAAAGAAATGCTAGCAATAATGTGGGCCGTTAAAAAATTTCTTCAATATATTTATGGAAGAGATTTTACAATAATAACGGATCACAAGCCTTTAATAAGCATTATAGGGAAAGATTGCCCTTTACCGGAACATTTAAGCCCGAGAATGACCAGATGGGTAAATATATTAAATAGTTATGATTTCATTTTAGAATTCAGAAAAGGTAAATGTATAGCACATGCAGATGCTTTATCCAGAGTACCGGAAAATAACAAGGAAAGTGAAATAGAAGTCGAAGTGAATTTCATCGATACATTAAATTCTAAAATGATAAATAGTAAAAACATTAAGAATTGGACGGAAAATGAAGAAAGTTATAAAATATTATGTAAGTGGATTAAAAATGGATGACCAGAAAAGAAACCGGAACAGTTATCAACTGCATTCTGGATGAACAGAGACAAACTATCAATCTGTAAAGGGTGTATAGTGATGGGAGATAGAATAGTGGTCCCTCCTGAAGATAGATGGAGAGTCTTAAAAATAATTCACCAAGGACACCCAGGGATAGTGAGAGCAAAGGCTCTAGCCAGAAGTTATGTGTGGTGGCCAAAAATTAATGTAGATATTGAGAACTTTATAAATAAATGCGAGATATGCCAAGCAGAAAGGACTTTGCCAGTAAAACAATATGTGTTATGGCCAAAGCCGTCGAGTCCATGGCAACGTATACATATAGACCATTTTGAACCTATAGAGGGAAAAACATATTTTATATTAATTGATGCAACTTCTAAATCGATAGAATGCCATCAAGCGAAATATACAAGTAGTGAGGAAACAATAAACATACTAAAGGAAATATTTTTAACACACGGTTTCCTGGAGGCGATTGTGTCAGATAACGGACCAAGCTTTGTGAGTAATGAATTTAAACAGTGCATGCACTTATGGAATATAAAACATATATTAACACTGCCATATCACCCCGAGTCGAATGGTTTAGCCGAGAGAGCGGTGCGACAAGCAAAGCAATTTATTAAAAAGAGTACTAGTAGGGATACACAGAAGATTTTAAAAGAATTCATGTGGTATCAAAACATTACACCATCAACAACGACAAGAAAATCTGCTGCGGAAATACTATTTGGAAGAAAAATAAGAACTGGACTTGATTTCTTAAAACCAAAGAAATTCGAATGATGGGAACCAGAAGAAACAATAGAGAAATTTGGAATTGGAGATAATGTATTGTGCAGAGACATGTTAAGGAAAAAATGGATAAATGGTATGATAGAGAAAAAATTATCAAAGCAAATTTACATAATTAAAGGTGAAGATAACCGAATCTACATAATTAAAGGTGAAGATAACCGAATCTATAGACATCATAAAAATCATATTAGAAAATGGTATGAAAGTGAACAAAATAGTTACGATTCGCAACAAATAGAGGTAGCAGACGAACCTAAAGATATAAAACAGAATGAGAGAAATATGGATAATAAATAACACGAGGAAATGGTTTTAGAAGAGACAACGGAAATCGATAACAGTTTTCTTCAAGAGGAAAAGAAATCACCGAGACCAGTGCGTTTTAAAAGAAAACCAGCGTATTTGGAAAATTTTGTAACATCGGAAAAACAAAACTTCTAAAGTGGAGGAGTGTTATATCTGTAAATCGTCGCCGATAAAATTACTTTAGAAGTTAAATCGTGGGAAAATAAAAGTTATTATTCTAAGCATAGAAAAATATGTGCGCACATAAAGAATAGAAAGAATTGAAATATATATAGTAGTTATCTAAAAAACGAGTGTTAAATTAATGCAGAAGAAAATAAATTAAAATGAAGTGAGAAGGAAAAGACTAAAATTGTATAAACTGTAAATAAACTTATGATTTAAACAGAATAATGTTAAATCAAATTATAGAACCAAAATCCAAGATGGAAGTAAGGACTAATTAAAAGATGATGAATTCCTGAGGTGATAAGAAAACCTAGATTATTTAAAATAACTTAATTAATAGACAATGGAATGCACGAGAACAAAACGCAGTTTGGAAGGAGAAAATGATTCATTCTTTTCCTGAGAGCCAGAGTGAGTGCAAGGACTTTGTGAAACTACATTCACTCAGGAATATCGCATGGCCACCCAGCCAACTCGGGGTTGAAGGTCAAAAGTACCGACTAGGGTAATGTACAACCCACCATGGGTTTATTTTATTTCGTAAGCCTCCGGGTTTTTGTAATAATATGATTGTGGGAAATCAGTAATATATGTATTATTTAATAGACTAATTATAGATCTGTAAACTATACTAAAATTTATGTCAAATATAGCTAACATTTATTTTAAGTATTATTTGTAGTGTTTTTATTTATTCTAAAGACATAATAGTAATTTTATGCACAAACCTTCTGGCATCCATTGATTACTCTAGCTTGTTGTGTGTGACATACGTATAGTGAGTTTTGCCTGTTTTAACAACAGTTATACACAAGCATAAGAAATGGTGGTCATGTGATATATGTGAGTACTGGCTGTGATATATAATAGGTTTACATATACTACAGCAAATCTCTATTAGAAATTACATCTTTTAAAATTATACATTTATTAATTCATTAGTCTAAAATAAAATGTCAATAAAAATCACGCCACATGCACCTGTTTTAAGATAGTGTGAAAGTTAAATCTGTGAATCTATAAATTTTACAATAATAAATTTTAAAGTATACCTTAGTCAAAAACAAAATTTGTTGAACTGGCACTGTTTCAGATCCCATTGAGAATTGAGTTGGCCAAAGTAAACTATAATTAAACAATGGAAAGGGCAGTTTTATAAATTTTAAATTGAAATTGTAAACAAGTTAATGGATTTCCCTGTCATGAATCCAGCTTATGGGAAATATAATATAGGATTTAAAACTGGTAAAATAGCTTATATTTTGCCACTTTAAAATATACTCTGTAAAATTTATATGTGCATTATTACCAATATCCTCACCCGTTTTAACTTTATCATATGTGAGTAACTTTCTGTTCTTTGTCTTTTTTACTTCTTTTGAAACTAGAATGGTAACACTTATTTGCAAGTGAATGCTTATGATGATAAATAATTAATTTTAAGCCAATCATTTCCTTCATCTATGTATGAGCTTGTGGATTATGAAAAGGAATTATATTGTAGACTTTTACTCCATAAATCTTCTATCTTATGAAGTTATTGTTTTGTGAAGTTGTGAAGAGTTTTATCGCATCTTGCAATTATTTTTTTGTGATTCCGTTATACGTTTATATGTATAAACATTGCAAAATATTTTTTTAGGTCATTAGTTGCTGCTTGATCACAATGCACCATTTTCAAACAGTCTGTGGAATTATCAAACCTGCGACATTTAAAACATATATATATAAACATGCTTATAAAAAATAATTATGCATTTTGTAATTAAACTTATAAATTATTATTTGACATAAAATGTAATGTAAGTATATATATATACTTTATATGTGTATATTTTTGTTACTGTTTTTCTATTTAGTATTTGAATTAATATATTAAAAAGTTACAGAAATCTAATTTTTGCAGTCATTATTTTATACCACAACTCAATTAATTTTCACGTAGTTCTGTCTGTCAGAATTTTTAATCTTTTCGTGTTAGGATTTTCTTGTTCTAAATATGGAATGTTGTGAGCCTGCTGGGGGGTTTCTTTCATTCATTTTAATAAAGTTAATGAAGATAAAACTGTAAAATTACATTTCTTCGTATCAGATTTCTTTTTAAATTTTTTTTTCCTTTTTGTTGTTGCTATGTTTCATTCTTTCCTTTCATGAAAGTCGTAGTTTCTACATGCATGATCAATGACTGACATGGAATTTAGCCTCCTGCTTGTTCTATTGGAAACGTAACTGTACTGGTTCTAAGAACTTAAAAGATGGGAAAAATAAAAATCAATCTATAGAGTTAGAAAAGAACTATAACATTTAACTTTTTGAAATTTGATAAATTATATTATGGTGGCAAAACACCGGGGGATAGCGCAACCATTAAACATTTCTTTTCTTTTAAAAATTTTTGGCTTTCTAAAAACTACTTTTAAAAATGATTGCATCCTGGGTGGTCGAAAGCTTCTATTCTTTGTTAGGACAATGAAACCTAGGTGATCCATTTCTAAATTTAAAGGACAAGTTTTGATGTTTACTGTAAACAGGTCAAGATAGAGTTGGTTGACTTGATTGTTATCAGTGACACTATGCAATTTCTACTTGCCAAACACCTCTAGATTGAACCTACTCTTTAACTTGCCCAAGTTAATGAGGTTCTTAACAAGCTGTCTTAATAACAAAGAAAGTATAAAAAGAAAGGTGTAGATACAAATATGTAAACAAATTTAACTGGCTAGTATCATCAGACTATTAGATATGCTTTTAGTTATTTGTGTTTCACTGAAAACCGCTAATGTCCAAAATGTGATAGGCAATATGTTGTTTGAAAGATGTGTGTGTATATATTTCTCATTTCTTTTCGTGTCGCCATATATAATAGCATTTCACTATTAAATTTTATCTTAATAGCCAGTTAATTAATATAAATAATGTACATTTTCTATTAAACTAGTGCATTCCTGAAATATTTTATATAACTATAAATTATTAAAGTGTTTATGAAACAAATGTATTTATTTTTTAGCCCTAAGCAGTTAAAAGTAACATAGCAGTGTGTCTGAAACTAATTGGATTTGATTCACGAATGTTTGTTTAGCTTCTAAATTAAAAATCAAAGATTTTTAGGATTTTAATGTTTTACGTTGTCTATTTCTATATTTATAAAAGAAAGGAATTTTGTTTGAAATTAAAACTATTTACATTGAAAAGCCTTTTTATCATCATTTTCAACCACAGTCAATCTATTGCAGAGTGAAGATATCTCCAAATTTAATCCAATTTTCCAAATCCGAATTCCACTTCTCCACAACATCTCCCCAGACTCTATTTCATACATACATCTATTTCATGTGTAGTTGTTTTTTAGGAATCTATTGGGATCCTCTTTAAAATTTCAGCTTTCTGTCTGCTGTTGTTCTCTTCTACCAGTATGTCTAATCCTGCTTCATTTCTGTCTCCATTTTCTATTAATGTCAATGATAGCTGCTTCTTTTCTCTCACCCTTATATTTTGTTTTGGTCTCTTCTTACTCTTAACATATATACTTTTCTCCATAATTTGTTGTATGATCTAAATTCATTGCATTGCTCTTCTGTTAAGAGTCTAAATCTCAGATCCAGAAGTAAGAACCGATAAAATTACATCTACTAAAAATGTTCCACTAAGTTATTTTTACTTAAAGCATTTCATCCAAGTTTAATTCTATGATTAATTTTATTCATTATATTTTTTTCTGTTGTAATAATCTGATCAAAGTATTTATAATTGCTAAAGTTTCTGATTTATGATGATAATATTTATTTTTTTCTGAAAAAATTCATTGAACATTTCTGTAGTTTTTTTAGCATTTATCTTTGATCCTTTTTTATTATTATTATTTACATATGATGCTGTTGCAATATTTCCTGAAGTTTTAAAGTATTATTTATAAAAGCAACTACATCACCTACAAAATTAAAATTGCTTAAATCTCTCTTCCTCCACCTTCCATTTTAAGTCACAACATATTCTTTTGTCCAATGATTGTAAAAAATGTTGGAGTTATGAGATCATACTATTGTTGCACAACCTTTCACTTGTAATTTTCTTAGTATCACCATGTATAATCACTGTTGTTGAATTTTGATAAATATTTTTCAGAATTATAACTATATTCTGGATCTAAATCTTGATGATTCAAAGCTTTAATCACCGAGGAATTGTTTATAGATTCAAATGTCTTTTTGTAATTTAAAAATTAAACCATAATAACAGTTAACATTTATTAGTTTTTTTATAATTGCTGTTAATACTTGGATGCAATTTATTGTACTAAAATCACCTTTAAATCCAGCTTGTTCTTTTGGTTGGTTACCATCCAAAATTCACTCGATAGAAGTTATAATTTTCTTGGTAAAGATTTTATATAGAACTGATAAAGACTGATAGGTTTGGAAATTACTAATACTTTTTTTATTATCTTTATTAAGTATCAGTATTACTACTGTATTCTTTCAATTATTTGATACATCTTTATTGTTTAGATATTTGATATATAACTTTGCCAACAAGTTTTTGTTTTGAAATATCAATAATAATTCCATCACTTGTTGGACTTTTCTTTTTTATAGATTTAATTGCATGTCTCATTTCTTCATTTAAAATATTTGGTAATTCAAGAAATGTTAATTGTTAGTGATAGTTTATTTTCTTGTTCTTTATTATATAATATATAGAGTTATGTTGGAGGCGAAAAACTCCGG
Source organism: Epiperipatus broadwayi (assembly GCA_028023455.1). Classification (NCBI taxonomy): domain Eukaryota; kingdom Metazoa; phylum Onychophora; class Udeonychophora; order Euonychophora; family Peripatidae; genus Epiperipatus; species Epiperipatus broadwayi. The sequence goes on along the minus strand of JAQFVV010006281.1, from coordinate 4,525,570 downwards.
TCATCAGCCTGGGCCTCCTACAAAAACCCAAGCAGATGAATGGATTAGGATTACACTCAGTCAAGACTATTAATACAGTGTTCCTATAATGTATTTGCCAAATTATTCATGAAAAATCCAGATATGGAGATCGATATACCCAGAAGAGATAATTCCTACTGATAGTCCACCTCCTAAAAGCGGAAGACTTTGCATACAAAAACAATTCTCCCTAGTGTTTGACAATCTAAAAATAAAGAAGATGGGAACAATATTCAACAATAAACTGAATTACTGGAGCACATATGAACTTATGTATCCTGAAAAATCAAAAACCGACAATATTATTCTGATTCGGGATATTAAGGTTCTTGAGGTTGACCAAACATCTAAAATTGGAACCGAGGTTTGTTGATTTTTTAATGAAGGTCAACTTCGGGGCTTTGCCAACTTCTGAATTCCTACTTACAAAAAGAAGTTATAATTTGGACTCTATATGTGCACTATGTAAGCAAAATGATGAGACTATGGGACATATTTTGGAAGAGAGTCAAATTTGGAATAGCATAAGGAACATCATTAAGTCTCATTAAAAATAAAGACTCTTCTTATGTAAAATTGATTAAAGCTTTCAAGAATGGACATTTTGGAATCATAAGATTGGCGACATTCATAAATTTTTGTATATGGTTGCTGAGAAATAAAATCATTTTTGAAAGCGGAGAAGAATATGACACAATCAAAATGACTGCACTTATTAGAAGAGATTAAAGAAATATATTTTTTTTTGCCAGAATTGGCTATTTGATCAGACCTGGTCCCCTAATAAACATAAGACAATATGCAACACCAATGATGAGAGGAATTCAATGTTGTAAATGAAAAAATACAATGAAAATTGTATAGAACCATTTGCTTAAAAATGATATAGATAAACTTTGTGTGAAAGACATTAAGATCTATAAAAGAAAAGAATAGAGGTCATTAGGATGAAGAAGCCAATTTTAGTGAAATGGATTGGTTTAAACGGACTAAAGAAATAATTATTTTAAGGAAGAATATGAAGTAAACAGATCATAATGTGTACAAATAATGAAAGAATAATGCTATTATGATGTTATTTAGCCTCATAGTGTAATCTTTTTAAATTAATTGGTTATTTAAAGATAAGGAATATAACTTTAAATTTTGTAAACTAGTCACCATCAGTATTGAAATATAAGATTTCTTTTTATATAAATGATTCTTATGGAGTGTGAATAAAATTTCTTTTGAAAGGTAATATATAGAGTTAATTAGCAATTACAAATATCTTGATCAGCTTATTAATACAAATGGAAAATAATGGATGAAATTAATTACAGAATCAAATTTGGATGGAGTGCTTTTAGTAGAAATAATTTAATATTAAAAGAAAAAATATTTATTTTTATGAAAAGGAAGATTTTTAATACATATACTTTACCATTTTCACATATGGATCTGAGAATTGAACATTTAATAGAAGAGCAATACAGAAATGTCAGACATTCAATTGAAAAAGAAGAGATATTGAGAGAAGAAAGGATCACAAACAAAATACTAAAGTGAGAGAACAAATGGATATTATTGTCATAATTGAAAGAAGAGGCTAAAATGAATCTTGGATGGATATATTGCTAGAAAAAATGTTTATAGATATAAATTGAAGTCTTAATATAGGATTTAAAAAGATTGTAAAAATATATAAAAAGAGAATGCATGTAATATTGAAACAGTCGACCTGATACTCAGATCGAGCTTCACAGCCCACTCAGAATCTCCCACCACCAAAGCATATTTAAACTCCATCCTTACGCATATATACATATTTACTAATACATATTTTTTTCTCTTGCTTAACTATTAAAATAACTGATGTAGATTTTTAGATATCTTAATGTGATTAATTTTAATAAACAAATATTTAATTTCATTTTAATTCATATACGTGCATAATTGATATGTACATATTATCGGTGAGGGGAGATTACTTCTAAAATATGTATAAAATAAAAATTTATTATATAAATGTATATTTTAAAATCATATATAATTTGTTATTTAGTTTAATTATGGTGATCAGAAAATGATGCAATTCTTCTTAGAAGTTTCTCAAATGCAATTAAGACAATTGACCGGAAACCCATTAGTCTGAATTAAAATGTTATAATTTACAACAGTAAAGTAAGAATCCATTAGTGGAAATTTTATCCACTTCAAATTTGTTTTAAAATTATAAGACTATATTTTAAAACAACCGTTCGAGACTTTTGTAACAGGATTGCATTGTTTTTAAAACTTACTAAAAAAAAGATGCATCCGGTCAGCAGATTCCAGATCTACTAAGTGCACAAAGTGCTTTCCAACATCATCGGAAAAAAGAGTATAACAACGCTAGATTTGAATCCAAAAAGGAGAACACAATAGTCAAACAGCAATGGCAGATCTAATCCACGCTCGTAGTTTAAGTTATACAATGCATTGTGAGTAGAGGAAATTTCACCTTTCTCTCTGTTCAAACATGTTCTTTCCCGCCGTCATAACTCTGGATCCAGTACCCATGAACTTTAAAATGCTTAGAGACTGAACAAATTAAATGCTATCCATCTGACTGACCAAATCTAGATATAGTTCATCAAATCCCAATGGACATTAAAGCATCAAGGACCGCCACTATTTTTATCAAGGTAAAAAGAACTTTATCCGCTGCCTAATATAAAATCTCTTAAACTCAACCTTCTGTAATAATAACTATCGTCCTATTAGATAATTAATATTATGTAAAATGATTTATAATTTACTTACCTCTAGTTTGTACATAACTCTATATAACTTTATATTTCTTTTTTATCATTGAGCCGCTATTAAATCTGTTTTTCTTCACTTTCATGCGGCGATAATCTTTTAACTTTTATTATCGTATTTTATATATTTATATTTTTAAATATGCCAATAATCCCTCAAATTTTCTACTATGTAATATCTCTTTTATTATTCTTTCCCGACTTCATTGGATGACCAGATTAAGTTTAATTAAAAACAAGTCATATTTTATCTCAGCAAATGCTCGCGAATTTGGGGAAAAACAAATTAATTATCTCATAAGATTATTGTAGAAAAACAGAGCAGAAACCTGTTTTTCTAAGAAATGTATTTTTTATTTTATTTAAATAATAAAGTGCTAATCCTAGAAATCAAATCTATTTATTTTCAAATTCATCACCATGACCCCATTCGTATATGTATAATTATGTTTATTCTAATAACAACATTTATAACCTAATTCTTATACTTATTTAACAGTGTGGGAAGTTTATAGATAAATTAAAGTAAGAGTAAAGAGGATGATCCATTACTGTTTAGTAATTAAATCATACCATTACGTGGGATATTCCATAATATATGGGCAGTAATTAAGTAAATATTTTTTAAAGTTATATGTGTTATTTCAAGCGTTGCGTGCATTCAAGCCTCATTATTCACTGATATATATATATATATGTTCTCTATCCAGGCGTATTGGAAAGCCGAACCCTGTCTCATATATTTAAGTTCAAGAACCAGGCTCTTAACCCCCTTGGGGAGTTATTTGGTCACTTAAGCTGGCTTTATATTGGGGATCACTCTGGGAAAAAGCCCAGCCCATTAAATGCACAGCCAACCGCTATTCGTTCGTGAACCTATTCTGCCTACGTTTGCAGACATATATTGGTCTATTTCTTCAATGAATTTTCAGAAGCACCTTCAAGGATTTGTGATTGGATCACATAAGTATGCCGCCATGCACACACACCTTTCTGTTATATTTCTAGATAAAACCGATGAATATCCATAAACCGTAATGTTATGACTCTACTAACCAGATGTATTTATTATATTTATTAATATTTTCAGATGCGCGTTTTTTATGACGGCATCATATACATGTTAACGAGCTATCCCACACATGTTTCTCACTCCGTAAAATTGAAATCCTTTTATCTATTAATCAAATGTAATTTTTGTAATAAAATTAATGTTTCAGTCCTGAAATAATACTTGTAAGCTAAAGCGGTTAAGTGTTATATTTTGTTTCTTCTGGGGGTGGATTGGTGTCTCAAGAATATATTTCTTCATAGAATAAGTCAATTGTTCATCGGTATATTTATTTATTATTGGCATATGAGCCACAATAATAAATCAAATAAAGTAATCGATCAAATCTATCATCGTCTAAGTTATAAATAAATGTCATGATTTACCTGTTACCGTCTAAATATAATTCAAAATATATTTACGTTAAGAGGCCAATGATTAATAAAATAATTAAACAAGTATTTATTCATATTTCTTTAAATTTATAACTCATATGTATATTATAAACTTGCAGAATCATTGTTTTCTTTTATTTAAATATTAATATAGTTATTCAATTATGCTTGCCCTGATTAGATGATCTCCCGCTAATCTTATAGATATAATTAATATGAAAGGTCACAACCTTTAAATGAGTCAAACTTCTGTTTAATGCTAAAATATTCCATCATATAAACTTAGAGTCTTTTTGTGTCTCCGCTTTGCGATGCCGGCGGAGAGAAATAAAATTAAGTCTGTATCATCGGGATTGTTGCTCATAAGTTAGTAGATCTGGAAAATAGGCAAATAGGGCAGCGTTCATGAGTGTTCCTGACTTATGTATCTTGCCCATGATTGGACTCTAGGTACTTTTGCCTAGATGCTGGAACTTGTTATATGAACAGACAAAACCGACTGGTACAATATGGATGGACAAAATAAATAAATTAGTTTGAATGATATGGAGAAGAGAAGCTATGGAATGAAAAAAAAAAAGGAGAGGTTTTTATCCTGCAATGAATCAATAATAGAATGTCCATTCATTATAAGTTTTTTAATCAGATCAATTGAACATATATATTTTTTTATGTCATGCTTTCTTATGAATATGTATAAACTTTAATGATATGTGTGTGTGTAAACCAATTTATTGTTTTGTTGATGATCAATGATCAATCATTGTGAAGCAAGAAAAACTTTCTTTACATGAATATTTTTTTATTTCATGTTAAAAGAAGTCTTCATACTTGTTTTAAATGTTTTCATCTCAGACATGTCAAAGAAAATATGCTATAGTGAGTGTATGTTTTTATCTTAAACTATGGCCAGTTTGAATAATAGGAGTAAAATATTTATAAGGTATGTAATAAAGTTTTGTTCATGAATTAGATTTTTTTCAGCAGTTAATATTAGAACAATAGCAGAGAATATTTTATTCATTAAATAATTTTTTTAAGATTATGAAGTGCATCAAGAAATTCACTGTCTAGATTCTGATAACGTGCTTTAGTTCCCTGGCATTCAGAACCTAAGAAATTTTTATTAAATATACTTTAAATTGCTATTTTATTTCTCATCTTTCAAACAAATGAATAAAGACATTAAAAAAATGGCAATGGCTTGCAAGATATATTTCTGGATGAACCAATAAACTTCACAAATCTTCCTCAAATGTCATCATTCATTATATATTGTACAGTGAAATATTCAAATTGTAGCAGTTACTGTTCTTACAAGCACTCGATGATGATCTAAAGCTAATGAACATGAATGAGAGTGTGCAAGAACTGTACATCGGTAAATTGAATTTTTTCTGAAGATTCATGGAAGTATAATTTGTATTAGAAGTATTAATAAATCTTCAATAATTAATCTTATTTATTTAATACTTCAATTTTTATTTCTAATTATCCATTTTAGTAGAATACATTGTCTTTCATCTTTGAAATAATATTTTGGTGTTTTCTATTTTGCCAGAAATTTATAGAGATTTTGTGAAATTATTTATTTACCTCTGCTTGTTTATAGGCTTCTTTCATGTTTTTAGATTTTAGAGAATTAAGAATTTGTTCATTTATTTCTGTGTTTCTTCCAATCTTGATTTATTTATTTTTGAATAATCAATTGAATGAGATAGTGTGGCTAGTTGGTGGGTGCTTAAAAGTCTGAATTCAAATGCCTTATATTTTGAATAATTCTTATCTTTAAGATCAACAAATTTATTTTTTCTTCTTGGATAATGCAATTGCCAATTTTTCTGTTCTTTTTTTTTTTTTTCATAACTTTTCTAAAATTGTGATTCTTTCAACTTTTTTATTTCATAAAAATATTTTATTTACACATTCCATTGTTGCATGTGTGTAAAATCATCTATTTTAAATTTGTTGAAACTTTTTTTATAATCTTTACATATTGGAAATTTTTTAATTAAGTACAGACTTATGTATAGTGGAATTATATATGTCAGGAGCTGTCTATATATATATAAATAGGGGGGGGGGTTGCTTTGAATGGATTTTATTTTGATAAATCTTCCATAAAACAATGATTTGCAAATGTTTAAGACCTTTTACAATGACCAATATCTTTTTTTTTAAATAGTATGTATGTTTGATCTTCCAAAAATAAGTGAAATGTCAATTTTTTTTTATATTAGGAGTTATCAAGTTCTTCAACTAAATTAATTGATAAACTGAATAAAGATTTAAAAAAAAAACAATCTCCCAGTGGCAAATATAATGTAAATTGATTTAAAAGTAAATCAATATTTATAAACTAACCACTGCTTAGCATTGTTATATTTAAAATGGTTGATTGCAGATGCTGAGAAATGTCAATTACTGCTAAGACATATTTCAACTGAACTAGTGTTTTCAGGTAACTAAGTCATCATTCAAATTCAAAATGTCTTTTACTATTGTTCTATATTTAATATATATTATAACAAATCATCATACAAGTGTCACATTTCTAGCATGTATTGTTTAACAATTGTAATCTTTTAATAAGTATATAAATGATTAACAGTCATCTTTTGTCAGGTCAGAAATTATTACATCTTTTTATTAATCCCAGATGTTGAGTTTAGTTTTTATTAGTTACATGTATTACAATAATAAAGGATCTTTGGAATTTTTAGGATAACTTGTAATTAACTGAAGAGATAAATAAATTCAAAGTCCATTTAGCAGTCATTTGCAATTTTTTTTTTTGGTATTTGTAACCATATATTTGAAGTATAAGAACAATAATTTGAGGTTTAAGTAATAAATGAGATGTGTACATGAATGAAAGAAGCTGATGTGATGAATAATTAGTTAGGATCATGCATACATAAATTATATATATAAAATAAATTATTTGGAGTTAGTGTTATAATAATTTCTGGCCTGATAAAAGCTAATTAAAAATCATTTGTGTATTAATTGAAAGTCTATAATACAGCTTTGTAAAATAAATTGATTTACATTATCATTATATCTATTTTTGAATGAGTCTTAAATTATGAAGCACTGCCTCTGCCCATATGTATTTCATTTTTAGCATTTCTCTTTTTTTTTAAAGCTTAATTTTTGTGACTTCTACAATATTACTTTCCAATTAACAAATTGGGTATATTTGATTTAATACTTACTGTAGTTGAAACTTTTAAAAAGGACTTGTTTCAATAAAAAATAATGCATTTACACATTTTTTAATTAAAAAAAAAAAGTGTTATAGAAGTAATTATCTAGTTATCAGAACAGATTTTGAATACAGGAAGTAAATGATGTCCAAAAGTTTGGCTACCCCTTATATATCTTAAGTGTTAATTTCTGTGATCCCTAAAAATTTTCAATTTATATAGGTTAGAAATATTAACCATTGTGTAGTAACTTCTTTTTGAAATGGATTTTTAAAATAAACACTTTAAATTTTGTAAGTGTTGTTCTCATTTTCGTTTTTCCAACTTTTTATTTTTAATATTTTAGTTAAATAAATAAACTACTTCAATTGTTCTTTGATTTGAACAGTTACTGTTTCCTTCTGTGAAAGAATTACATATGGTTTTAATTATTAAACATTAGTTGATTGATCTAAAATTTTACCAAGCAAAGCATCACATGACTTTTCAAGCTTACTTTCAACATCTCATTAGAAGCAGTAATCTGATATATTTCTTTATTTGAAAGCTATATATTATAAGTCTAAGCAATTAATGAAGGTTACAGGACAGTGCCCATTTGATATCCATAGTAGTCTTTGATCCTTGATCTTCAAAAGCAATGAACATTGGATTTGAGTCCAGATATTCAACAGTCAAGGTTTTATTTTTATACTACCTATACATTTTAACATTTTTGGTGTCTTATGTCTTAACTCATTTTGGCTCATGCAAGTTTCAAATGCATATTAAAGCATGCACACCCATCTTTGAACATGCATTTTGAAATTTATTAAATTTTTTGTGTTTTGTAAGCATAACTGGGTGATCTTCAGGAAAAGTTTATTGTTGTAAAATATGACTGCTACTTGAACTATAAAAAAGGAAATTGTTTAATAGAAATGATTTAATTGTTGTAAATGCAATTTTTTAAACAATTACAGTCCTTTAAAAATGAGATAAATCTCTTTTAAACTATGCATAAATAATCTTTCTTTTTTCAGTAAAAATTCTTAATTATTGCATTTTTTATTTGCTTTACATTTGCGTTTAGAAATATAATTTTAATAAACAGAAAAAGCTTGTGTTTAAATTAATGTAACTGGCATGATAGAGGGACTACAGTATTCTGTAAATAAATATTTACAATACCTGAAGTGATGATGGAAATACTGTTTGGCAAAGCTGGTGTGTCATAACTAGAGGTAATCTGTTTCATCTATTGGTTAAATCTCACCTATAGTCTTGAGTAGTTTAATTTATGGAGATGGACTCAAAAAACTAAACGTTTCTGAATTGATTTTCACCTGCATAAAACAGTAAAAAATTTACTTAATACGATTGATTGGGAAAATATTTTTGCTAAGTTGGCTGTTTGGATGATTGAATGTCACATGATTTCTTTGAAATCTAACTGTATATTTTTTTTTTCTTTTTCAAAAGTTTTGTTTATTGGTTACAGTTAATCGATCAGTAATAAAACAGCCTTTTAAATTGCGCGCTCGTGTGTATGTGTGTACATAAGGGAAGGGAATATAATCTCATTTTATAAAAAAAGAATTTTAAAGAATAATTAAATTTTATTATTTTAAGTTTTCAATTTATTAATGTTTAATATATTAATATACACTTTTTATTGTTATTGTTTATTCACCATAAATAAAAGTAATCTGTAGATAAATCAATATATGTTAGTTCTATAAAGTAGTCAGAAAAGATTATGAGTTTATTAAAAAAGTTAAAAAAGAGGAAAGAGAATTAAATATTTTAGAATTTTAAAGAATAAAGAGAGTGGATTGTGATGAAAAAAATAGAGGATCTTTTAAAAAATACTATTCTGGAGATAACAGTGTAGAATAGTTTACGTTTTGTATATTTAAAAGTTGATTATTTGTGATTATGTTGAATGTAATCCCAATAGATGTGTTCTTTATTTAGGAATGTATCCCAATTATTAACTGTAATGATGAAGAAAAAAAAATGTATACAGAGAAATTGGAAAGTAATACCAAAATAGTGTATTGAAATTTTCTGATATAAGGGCAGATGAAGAAGAGAGATAGATAATAATACCAAATAAAGAATAGGACTTGTGTTTTGGAAAAATGATGAATTATCATTATTAGACAAGTTAATTTGAGAGTACATGCCTAGATTGTTATTAACTATTGAGTGGTAAAATTTTTATTTGATTATCTCACCAAATGTGCCATACTCCAGTTATATATAATTGTTCATCAAACCTCCACTCTTTTACACTTTTAGCAAAATATATGTATAAAGAAAGTAAAATTAAGGAGGAAGAGTCTAGAGGATTATATATAATTGTTCCAATGAAATCAACAACTTGATATGAAAAAAGGCATGTATCTTGCTTGCAAGTTATTATAGTACAAAAGTAACCATTGATGGCCATTCCATCAGTATTAATATGCAGCGAATATATTTTCAGTTAAATACCCATGTAAATTGTAGATGGATGAAAACAATTATTTTATCTTTATATATGTAATTGAATGGGTTGCGACTCAGGAGTGACATTTCAGTATTGGAAGTGACAAATTGAGTCTAATTCAAGGATGTTTGCTCTTGAGTCTATTATTCAAGATTGATTGTAAATAAATATTGTTTTATTTTGCTGGAATTGGAAAATGGGGTAAGAGAGTTAGTTGTATAAGATATGCTGATGATATAATATTTCTAGTAAATATAATCATTTGTATAATGTGTATGTATGTTTATTTTAGATTGGAGAAATAGTGATTTGCTTCTACAGAAAGTTTTGAAAAATTTACATTTGCCAAGATTTTTTATTATTATTATTTTACCTTTTTTTTAAAAAAAAAAAAAACCTCACTTTTCTTTTGTTTGAATATTTGAGTTTTTTTTTTTTTTTAAATATTATATGGCATGATTAGTAAATCTTCTCTGGGAATAATAAAATAATTGAACCCTTTTATTTTCTTAAGGTTTGTTCTTGATTTTTTTTTTTTTCCACAGTTTTATTTATCTTGAGATTTTAATTTGCTGCTTGCTAGATTTTTTTTTTTGTTATCCATTTTAAACATTTAATTTTTTTGTTTGTTTAGTTTAAGCAGTTATTTTTCTTGTGGGTGACTGAATCTATTTATATTGATTTTTTAAGTTTTATTATAAATCATTAATGAGTTTTATTAAACCTATTACAGGGAAGGGAGGGAGGGTAGACTAATTAATTTTAGTTTTTATTTTACTGAGAATTCTAAGTTCATTAATTAATTTATTTTCTTAGCAATAAAATTATATTTTTCAAACAATATAACAAATATTCACTTCATTTTTTAAACATATAATTACAAAGACTGAAAAATGTAGCAACTCTCAAGAGCATTTTCTTTGAACTAATCTCATCACTTGATCTAAGTCAACTTATATATTGTAATAATTATTGCTTCTATTTTTTATTATCTAATGATTATTATATTGATACGGTTTACAAAATAATTCAGATAATGTCTTCGAATTTTCACTTTTAATAAGTCGTAATCGTTTTAATGTCTAGAAATTATATTTATTTAATCCAGATATATATATTTTAATTTTATATTAGAGATTAGATGTATACTATTTTCAGCATGCCTTTCTAATGTACATAGCAAATTATTTACATAACCAGTGGACATTAGTACAGGATTAGTTCAATAAAAATGATCTTGGAAATCATTTACATTTTCTCTGAATTGGTAACTTTAGAAATGACACTAATGGTTATAATATTGTTTGAGAAATATAAGACTTAATTCATGAATAAGAAGATTGTTGAAACAATTTCGAGCATTAATTAGTATTAGTTACATGTATAGTTTTACTTCTTCTTTCTTAGGAATTTGCTATAATGATCACTATCAATTAATATTCATTTCTTCAGTGTACAAAAAAAAATATTCATTATAATGATCTTTAAAAAAGTGTCCATTGTTTTTTTTAAAAATGGTAATCGTTTCATAATATCACTAGTGCAATAGAAAGCAATACCTTCTGAAATAAAATAGTAAGATTCACAACAAGAAAAAAAAAAAAATTGTTTTTTACCATAAAGAGCCCCAAAAATAAATTGAAAAATAAGTATACTTAGGTAAAATATAATTTACTTAATCTAATTTTTATTTAATGTCTTTGCAATATTAGAGTTACTACTTCATTAAAATGTTTTATTGTAAAACACAATAAACATCACATGACCACCACCTCTTATGCTTGTGTATAACTGTTGTTAAAACAGGTAAAACTCACTATATATATTTTGCCACACACAGCAAGCTAGAGTAATCAATGGATGCCAGAAGACTTGTGTATAAAATCCCCATCTAGTGCCTACTCATCCAATATCCCCAGACTAGTTTTTTGCTTATGGCCTTCGTCATTGAGGAGCCCTGGATCTGAGAGTACTGCACCCCCATCTTAGGATCTAATGCAACCCTCCAGCAACCACCTTTTATCTGCATTTAACTACAAAACTATGAGTCTTAAACTGAAAACACCTTAATGTTTTCAATCCAAGCCCAATAGCATAAATAAATAGTCATATGGGTCTGAACCCAGTTCAGTACCCATACATTTTGGTGTCTTAGGTTCTTTAATAACTATAGCCACCACTATCCTATTAAGCAGGATTGGTTTTAAGCCAATAAACAAAAACACAATCTGATCAAAAAATAGGAATTTCAAAAATTTTCAATTTCAATTTTTTTTTTTGTAATGGCAAAATATGTACATCATTCAAAATATGAATTATATAATTTGTATGTACTAACATTAATAATAAAATTGCTGTCTTATTCACATGATTATCATTTTAAATTTAATTAAACAATATCATTGAAAAAAAAGACTTAAATATAAATTGAAAAATGCATTCATTACTTAAATATGATTATATAATTTTTATTTAAATAAGTTTATAATATGATTGCTGACTTATCCAAATGTCTTTCATTATATATATAAAACAATCTTGTCAAAAAATGTAGAATTATACATATTTACATTACTAAATAATAGAGCTAATTTTTTAATATATATATTAAATGCATTTATTTACTATGCAGTAAAAATTTTTTTTTCTTCAACCACAATTAGGGTTTTTAGATTTAACTCGAAATAAAAGCATGGGGAATCCATAAATTAATTAAATTAATTCCTTGTGATAAAAAATAGGTATTGATTTAATTAATTTTTGGACCCATCCTCCATGCTTTTATTTTAATTTAAATCTAAAAACCCCAGTGGTGGTTGAAGAAACATTTTTTTTTAGTGCATAGTAAATAAAAGCATTTAATATATAAATCATTATTTTTAGATTTTTAGTATTTACACAGCTAATAAAAAATGTAAAACTATATTGTACTTTAAATCCACTTGAAACTTATAGTTGATATTCATATATTAGTGGATATTTCTGCTATAAGTTAATATGTATTTCCCTTATGTAAATATCATATTCAGTATGTGTGCACAATTATATATATATAATAAAGCATTAAATAACTTTTATTGAAAGTTGTTTGACATTTATTGTTTTTATTTGTAAAAAAATAAATAAAAATAAAATGCTCAACAAAAAACTATTTTGCAAACTAACTTTCTTATTTTAACTTAAATGAATCCAAGAAAATCACACACATTACTTAAAACATAGAATTTTTAAGTACAATTTTAAAATTTGATAACAAAATATTCAAAACTACCCCTCCCATGCGCTCACCTACCTAAAATCTTATTGTGCCTTATCACTTTGATAAAGATTTGAAAGTATATACAAAATTTCAAATTATATTGAATTTAAATCTATCAAACCCTATTTTAAAATATTATAACTTTAAATTAAAAGCAAAAAAAAACTGTATACTTCCTTCTCATGAGTCTTACTTAAAATATATTAAAGTTCTAAGAACAATTTTTAAATTTAATATCAAAATATTCAAAATTTTTTTTGCTCTCTATTCTATATCTAAGAAACTAGATTACCTACCTAAAATATTGCTTTGCCCAGAATTTCTTACATATGAACCAAATTTGAATCAATTCTATTTAATTTATATAAAATAAATAAAGTGAAAAATAAATTAAAAATATAATAATATTAATAATTATTAAAAATTATATTAAATTAAATTAATTAATATAAATAATAATAAAAAAAAATAAAAATATTTTTATAATTTAAAAAAAATTATAATAAATTATTTATATTCATAACATATAAATATATTATAACCTGAATTTTAAAATTGTATTCCATCTTAAATAATAAAAATTATTACAAAAATTTAAAAACAAACTTACCAACCAACAAACATATATTCTAACTTAAATAAAAACATTTAAAAATCTTTACACATAAATAGTAATCAGCAGAATCAAAAATAAATTTTAAAATGTATTCTGAATATTACAATTATTAATTGGACTGCATTTTCCTAATATTAGATAAAGCATGTCTTTTCAGTTCACTGCTTAAAAAATATTAGTTATTTTTATTAGGTAATTGCAAAAAAAACAAAAACAAACAAACATTGATTACATATCACACAAAGTACTCCAAAATGAAATATACTTACACTAAACTTGACATGCACTCTCCTGTCAATAATTTTTCTAAAACCATAGGCGTTCCAGCTATGATTAGATCTTATTCTTTAAATAAAGCAACAATTATTGATCATGCCTAAATTAGGGTTTGAACTTATTATGAATCTGATTTTTTAAGTTGGCATATTATTTGCTCAAATTCAATTTATGTATCACAGGGAAGAGAAAGTTTTTCATATTTAATATATTTGTGACACTGAATTTTATTTATGTACATAGATGTAATAATTAATAATATAGCAATTTATATATTTGTAATATTGTAGAAGTAACTGCTCTTCATACATGCACTAGAATTGACATGCATTCCCCTGTCAATAATTGTTTTAAAATCATAACTAACAGCTATTGATCATGCCTAAATTAAAGTTTGAACTTATTATGCATGTCAATTTTAGCACATGTATGAACTACTTATTATGTGTGTCAATTTTCGTTCATGTATGAAGGGTAGTTGTTTCCACAATATTGCATTATATAAATTGTTATTTTATTAATTATTATATCTATAAAAACAAATAAAATTCTATGTCACAGGTAGTTAAACATGAGAAACTTTCTCTTTCCTGTGATATATAAACTGAATTTGTGCAAGTAATATGCTGCATAATAAGTTCAAATCTTAAATTAGGCAAGGCCAAAATTATTGATTTATTTAAAGGATAAGCTCTAATCATAAGTGGAACACCTATGGTTTTAAAAGAATTATTGACAGGAAATTTTAGCATATGTGTGAAGAGTAGTTGCTTTCACAGTATTATAAATATATAAATCATTATGTTGTTAATTATTATATCTGTATAAACTAAGAAAATTCAGTGTTGTAAGTAGCTAAAAAGGAAAAACTTTTTATTCTTTGTAATATAGTAACAAATTTGTGTAAGTAATATGCTGTGATTTAATAATCAGGCTCATAATAAATTCAAAGCCTAATTTAGCTATGTTCAATAATTGTTGGTTTATATAAAGAATAGGCTTTTATCATAGATGGACCACCTATGGTTTTAAATACTGAAGAGAGTGTGTATCAATTTTAGTGTGTATATGAGAATAATTGCTTTTACAACATTGTAGATATATAAATCACTATATTATTAATTATTATATTATCTTAATATTTTTACATTGTTCATTTTAATGACATGATTTAATGAGATACCAATGCTTGACATGATTTCAACATGGTCCCACAGTTAGCAAAATGTTTGACATTATTGCTTAAGAAAGTGGAGCACTATGTGTGCTTAGTAATAAATAAATAGTTTTTAAATTGCATTTACTCATAGTTTAATGTTTTTTTTTTTTTTTTGCCAGCAAAAAGGATTTTGATATTACCTGAAAATAAATATTTTGATTTCTCTTTAAGACTTCAAAGAAACAGAACAAGAAAAATTATTATGGGAACTGCTATTACTATGTGATTATTTATATGGCAAACAAATATGGATTGATTGCTTTAAATTTAAGAGAAACATTAGTTTTCTGATAATATTTAACTGAAACATCAGTTGAATTTTCTTGAAGGCAAATCAAATGTGTAAATGTGTGTGGGAGAATGATTATATATTTTTGGCATTAGCAATCATAACAGACACAACTAAATTAGGATCTTTCCCAGAAGACTATAAATTTGTATACCAAGGAAATAGTTTCCATGAAAGATTTAGGTTTAAGAATTTTCTAATTTTAGATTCAGGTGCTATCATTCTACTAAAGGAAGATTGTATAAATTGGAAGAAATAATGATTAATATTCAATGAGCCGTTGGACTTGGTGAAATTAGAAGAAAAAAGAAAATGGATGTGTACTTTACTACAAAGGCACAAATATTTGAAATGTAAATGGTGTGGGATTCATTATAAATAAAAAATAGAATAACATTGTGGACATTTATGTACACCAGACAGTGGAAAAATTAGTTATTTAAATGAATGGAAGATACCAAATGCAGATATATAGAGGATTTTTGTATAGATGTGCAGAATGCATTTGATCAGACTAAACAATATTTAAAACTTATCATGATGAGATTTTAACTGTAGAATTGGTAAATGATTGTGAAAGATTAAAGAGCTGTGGTAACTTTGATATAGAAACACACATGAAAGAGGTCATGCATTTATGAATTATGTTTTGACTAATAGAAAATATGTATTTGATTGTTATAAGTCTTAATAGATTTAACACAAGAAATAATCATTAATTAGTGAGATATAAAATATATGTCAATCAGAAAAGCAAAATTATTAAAAAAAGACAATATTTATAATTAATATCTATTGAATGCTAATTACTACATCCAAATTATTTTAAATTATTAACTACAAAATCATTCAGATTTGAATATAATCAAATAAAAGGTAACCAATATTTTAATAAAGATTACTCCACACATAGCTGAAAAATAAAATTGTTGTTCTCCAATAAGTTTTCAATGCAATATATAAAGAAAAGAATAAATATGAAAATTTTCAAATGTTTCATTAATAAGAATTGAATATTTATAATTCTATAAAATAATATGAGAAATAGTTAATTGATGTTATAAGGGTATATAATTGTGGATTTTTGGTGAGGAAAACTCTGGAAAAGATTAACAGGTAAAAATATAAAAGATATTGGCATTGCGTGGAAATTTGTTTCTATAATAGTAAGGAAAAATGACACACTATTACTAAAAAGAGATATGACATTTTGAAATGGTGGAAGCATTTATTTTATATAGCGTATGTTTACAATTGTATTACATTCAAATATCAGCCTTTCAAGCTAATTGTGCATACACTTTTGCGAGTGTTTAGTAAATTCTAGACAATTTCACCGACGTCATTCATTCAAACATCGTATGTAGTAATTTAAAGTGAGTGCTCCATCCTCATGCTTTCATTGCCAGTACTTCAGATTTGCTCATATATAAGCATTTGAGTCATAGGAATAAGTGGATTCATTTTATTCCTGCATAAATACTATATCTTGTATTGGAGAGAAAGTATTCATTAATTATTATTAACACTTGCAAAAGCGTATGCACAATTAGCTTGAAAGGCTGATATTTGAATGTAGTGAGTAATACAGTAATAATGAACAAGAAATACATTAATGCTTACAATATCTTCTAAATTATCAAATATTGTAAATGAAGCAGTGCAACATGCAATGAAATCTATGAAAAAGAGAAAGGCCTCAGGAAATAATGGAATTATTATTGATATCTCAAAATAGATAAGTGAAAAATTACAAAAATTGTTGGAAAATGTATTATATATCAAATATCTAAATGATAAAGATGTACTAGATGCTGTAGTGATGTTGATAGTCAAAAAAGATTAAAATGAAGATATTATAGATTATATATTTATCAATCTTCTATCAGTTTTACACCAATTCTTTATTGAGATAAGATGTGATATGTTGGACTATTTCTATCATTTATGAGTGAATGTTGAATGTATAGAAAACTTTCCAAATACAAACAACTTGTTAGTAATAACATGCAAATAGACAATATAGGTTAGTAATTACACAATGTTTCGAGTAATATTATTCTCCACTCTTTTTCAGGTGTTGCTGGCCTATATGCACAGTGACAATATTCACTTAGAAGTTGAACTCGCACCTTTAGATTTTTGAATATTGAATTTAAGGCAAACGCTCTAGCAACTGAGCTATTCTGTCAAAGGCAACATATAGGAGAAATTTGATATATTTATATATGAGGGTTGGTTCAAATCTTCCTGTGTCCTTCAATTTTTTTTATTTTTTTTTAACGAGGCTAATTAGTTTTATTTTTTCCCTAAAAAGCAAGATTAATTAGAGGCTTTCATACATTGTGTATTGCTACACTGGGTTGACTTATAGGATTATTTACCATTGTCATATGAGCAGCTTCCTTGAATTTTCTTCTATGCATTTTTTTCCTCTTTATCCAATATCTTACATATGGTCATTAGTACATATATGATCTGCTATGGTAGACACATCTGTTTTTCTCTTTCAATCGCTGTTCAACAGAGCGACAGATCTTACCAATGTATTTTCTTCCACATTCACATGGTATTTCAAAGATGAAGTTTTTGTTCTTCAGCATTTCCAGTTTAGGCTTAGTAGAAGTAAGCATTCCTCAGAGTGCGATATGGCTTTGGAAAGCATTTTTAATGTTATAATGACTGCACATTTTCTTTAATTTCTTCGCCATTCCTGGTATGTATGGATACACTACCATACCAATAATTGTTTTCTCTTTTGGTGTCTCTTTGTGTTATCTATTGAAGGTTTTTCTGATGACTGCTAATGGATAACCATTCTTCATAGGCATTTGTTCTATGTGAATTTTTTCTTTTTCCAAATCACTGGTTTCTGAACAAACCTCCTTTGCTCTGTTCCATAGTGATAGTACAATTCCTTGTTTAGTGTTTCTTGTATGATTGGATGTATATGCCAAGTATTTGCCGGTGTGTGATGGTTTCCTATTCATTGTTGTTTTGACAATGGTAAATAATCCTATAAGTCAACCCAGTGTGGCAATAAACAATGTATGGAAGCCTCTCATTAATCTTGCTCTTAGGAAAAACAAACAAACAAACTAATTAGCCTCATTAAAAAAAATTGCAGGACTCAGGAGGTTTTGAACCAACCCTCATATATAAATATATACTATATATTGCTTTTGACAGAATAGCTCAGTTGGTAGAGTGTTTGCCGTAAATTAATATTCAACAATCAAAAGGTGCGAGTTCAACTTCTAAGCGAATATTGTCACTGTGCATATAGGCCAACAACACCTGAAAAAGTGGAGATAATACTACTTGAAATACAGTTTAATTATTAACCTGTATTATCTATTTGTGTGTTATTACTAACAAGTTGTTTGTATTTGGAAAGTTTAAATAAAGTTTAAAATTTTCTATACATTCAACATTCACTCGTAAATGTTGGAAATAGTCCAACTGATATGTTATACCATCATTACAAACCTTCAGACAAATATTCTTTATTGAGATCAATCGATGTTACATTCACTAACTTTGAATTCAAACGAAACAAAAAATTATGCTAGTATTTAAAAATAATTTTAGCACTGTAGATCATATCCCGGCAGTGAGAGAAGTTATAAAAAATACCAATGAATATGAAATGCTTTTGTGCTTCAGATTTGTAAATTATGAAAAATCATTTCACTCTTTTTTTGCAATCATTAAAACTTTGGATCATCAAAGTACTGTCATATTTTTAATCATATTTATCAAAAATGATAAATAGATTAACATTGTGATTATAAGACTAAGACTGGTAAGAGGATACAACAATCTATCTGGTTTTATATTTCCAAAATGTTTTATATAAATTTTACAATAAGTTTTTTACGGATCAAAATGGAAAGCTAAGGGAATAAAATAAATGGAGATTATTTAAATTATTTAAATTTTGATGATATGATTAAACACAGACATTATCATCAAAATGTAAATGTCTCAGAACAAGAACTGTCACAAAAGATACTATATGAAAGTAAAAAAAGTAGAGAAAAAGATAAATATTAAAATAATTATATTTTAGTTTTCATTTTTATTTCTAGAGGACAGATGCAGTTAAAAATAAGAAACTTCTAAATCTCAAAATGTTAACTTGAAAATTTTGTTTTCTAAAACTTATTTTTTTAGTTTTATATTTTTGTTGATTTGAAATGTAATGTACACCTGGGTCTCGTTTTATGCGGATTTATTTAATGCAATTTTGAAGTTATGCGATTCATGATTCATCTTAATATCCTTGTACGCGGTTTTCTTTTATGCGATAAAAATTATTCGATTAGAAGTGAGTTACGATAATGTGCTATTACTTTAAATATTATAAATTTTGCGCTTTCACGTCATATTTAAAGTAATAGCCATTATCGCAGTTCGACTTTCATCTAATAATTTTAATATTTTCAGCGCTTTATAATAGTACTGTAATAGATTTTATGTAATAAAGAAGTTTATAATTCACTTAAAATCAGAATTTCCCCATTTTATATACACACATTAAATTTTACAAGACTATAATGTAAATCTGTTCAAACATTATAGATGAAAAATACTGTTTGTTGTTGTTTGTGCATTTTAAATCACGTTCAATTTTTGCTTTTTATAAAACGAATACATAATCAATTAATCATTTAGTGTCCGCAAGTTTATTTTTAAAAGGTGAGTAACAGGGTGGGCACAATTAAATTTAACAATTAAAATTTGATTTTTAATTGCAATTAACAATTTAAAAATTACGTAATGTGATCTGAAATTAATTTGATGTGAAACGATGTAATTTGATTTTTAAACGGAATTGAAAATTAAAAAATTAAAGACAAAAATAAGAATTTAATTTTTAATTGTTTTAATTAAATTTTGCCCAACAGTGATGAGTCAATGCTTTTTTATTATCGTTAAGTCTCAGTTTTTAAATTTTAAACTTTTAGTTTACTTTCTTTGGAAACAAACATTTCAATTTTAGATCGCTTAGTGAAATAGGAAGGATCAATAGCGATTGGAAAACGTTTTAGTTGTATTTCCTCTTGACTTCGTTTAAGAAGCTATAGTACCTCACATCACATGACATCATGATGAATCTGATGTCCCAAATAGTGATAATAATTAAAATACCGCACATGTACAAAAAAATGTAAATTACGCATAAAAATATATTGTTTTGAATAAAACTAAATACCGTAGTTAATAAAAAAGTAAAAAAAGTTTGTCTTGTATCAATTTTTTTCAAATTTGAAATTTTTTATTAGTAATATTTTATTTTCTTATTTTTATTTATGTGAATTTTAAAGTAATTTTACATTGTTTGCTATGCTTTTATGCGATTTTTGGAAAATTACAGTCCGTATCCCCCATTTTTCAAGGTACGCTATGTCTATTTTTGTGCAATTTCTTTTGTGCCCATTTTCTGAGGAACCTATCTACCTCATAAAATGAGACCCAGGTGTAATTAAATATATATATATTATGTTTATTATTAAAGATATATTTTTTATGTATTTAAACTTATGTGGTAGGAAATTTTTTAAATACAAGTAAGTATATTGGTATTTGTAAAGTATTCACTGTGCAGCTTTGGTGGCACTGTTTCTAGTTAAAAACATAGCGATATAACATTACTAGGCCGCTACATTTTTTTTTCTTTAATATATCATATTTTGACATACGGCTGTAATTTTTTTCTTTTTAATATATTGTTTTTTTTTTACTTTTTTTGGACATAATTATTATTTTTTTTGTTTTCATTTGATAAATTTAAAACTATAATGGACAACTTTGACTTTTTTTTGGATCTCAAAAGTACATAATTTTTGACATATGCCTTTTTTTTTTTTGGATTTCCATTCTAAATCTACTGTTTTTTTTTACAGATGTCTTTTTTTTTTTTTTGGTTTGGATTCGATACATTTAAAAGTATAAGGGACAGTTTTAACTTTTTTTTGAATATCTCAAATATACACAATTTGGTTGACATACGACTTTCTTTTTTTTTTTTGTCTTTTAATATACTGTTTTTTTTTTTTTTTAACAGACAACTTTTTTTTTTGTTATTTAAAATTAAAATCGACACTTTCTTTTTTAATTTGTTAAAAATGCGGGTTGCTGTTGATTGATTTAGCAAAAAAAAAAATCAAAGTTATCCAACAAACTCCACCTCAGATGTCCGTATTTGCTTATAAACGAAAAGAATTGTTTGGTATTTTGACTAATATATCGATCAAGGGAGTCGATTCTCTTCCAACCAAAAGAAGCGTAAAGTTGTTGATTGATTTGATAAGAATACAAAGCTGTCCAACCAACTCTGCCACACTCAGCTCTAAAGCCTTACCCTTTGAACACTGACATTCTGGGTGTTAATTAATTGACTTACAAATCAAAAGAATCACAAACAAAACACAGATTCTTTTAAATCAAATAAATTTTATTCACCACGTATGACTATACCGAATAAACTGCGTCATCTTTTTCTCGCTTTTTGGGACATCCCCCAATTGCAATAACATGGTAGTTATTTTATTCTTCTTGTGTTACTCTTGTTTTCGCCAACAATTACAATCGTCTGACAGAGACGTTGACATACTTTTTTGGGGTTCCAAATAACAACAAACACCAAAAAAAAAAAAATGCTTGGACAAATCTCAAAAATACGCTGATAATTACTAGTAGGCCAAAAGATCTCAGTTGGAAAATACAGAAAATCATAAATATCAACAAACAAACAGTTGCAAACCATTCCAGTGCACACACTCTCAGATTAAATTCGAGCCAGAATACAAATTTCCACCCTTGCATAGGAATTCATGCCGCGATGAAATAACCTAGAAAACTAGACAATCATCTAGTGTTGTTACTTTAGATGTAGGTTAGGACCGCAAAAGTAATTGGCCGTGGATTCTAACCACTACATCTATTGTCTCTTGTAAGCGGCTAATACGATCGCTAGTTGTGTATTAGCCGTAAGGTTTGGCCTCGAAAGCGGTATTATTCTGTGTTTTTACACAGAAACAGCGCCACCACAGGCTGTACAGTAAATACTTTACAAATACTATAAATTGTCTATAGTCAACTTAATATAATGAGAAGAAATTTGAGCATTGATTATATGTATGTGTGAGAGATGGTGATCTGAACCAACTGATGAGTGTTGGTTCAGCATGAAATGTATATATATATATATATTGGAGATCATTTATGTTTTTTACATGTATGTGGTTATGTGTATTGGTTTTATAAGATGGAATAGATAGCTGTAGGGAGCATGAAAGTCTGAATTTAAATTGTTTCAAATTAAATTTCATTTTGTGAAAAAGTTTTTTTTGTCTTGATTATATTATTGATTTTTAATATATTTATATTATTTTAGTTTTTTAGAAAATAATTTTTACTAAATATGCATAAAAATTTTCCCAAAAAACTTTAAACTGCATGGTACTTATTTGAAAAAATGATCTTCTATTTTGAGTCTTGATTTAGTTACATTTCATGAATTGCAAGAAGACAATAATAATGATGGAAATATAATGGATGAAGATAATCATAGAATTTAACTTAAATGGAGTGTTTTTGGTACAAATAACCTAATATTAAAGGGACATATGCCTATGTGTTTGAAAAGGAAGATTATTAATAGATAAATTTTATCAGTTTTTGCATATGGATCTGAAACTTAAATGCTTATTAGAAGAGTAGTATAGAGTCTTCAAATTCAAAATTAAGATTGGAATGATGTATCTTGATATTAACAAGAAAGGATGGAAAGTCAAATATATGGCCAAGAAAACAAACAAATATTGATATTTTGAAAAAATTAAAAGATTGAAATGAAGCTGTGGTAAACATATTACTAGAAGGGATTACAATAGATGAACAGATACAGTTTGAAACTGCTTTCTAAGAAATAGTAAAAGATCTAGAAAGATACTAAATGTGAGTTGAAGGTTAAGATAAGAAAACTGTCTTGAATAATGTGGAGAAGGAAATTTATTAATCAGGAACATTAAATTAAATTTGGAGTAACCATCCTGCTGTGGATTGATAATAATTGAAAATAATGAAAATGTTAATTTTTTTTTTTTATTATCCTTCAACTGATGATTAAAGATAATTAAATTGAGATTTAAAATGTAAACTTAATTTTTTATTTGATTTTTTTTAAAAATTGTGTTTATAACAATACATTTTTTAATAACTTAAATGTTTTAAATAAGTTTAGATGAACAAATTAATTTGGAATCAATACAATTTTTAGAAGTATAATAAAAATCTGGTTTTGATATTAAAATTTTTGTTTTCTATCAAAATAATTACAATACTTCAAACAATATAATTTTTTTTTTAAAAAACTATTTTAACCTAATCATTATTTAAAAGATCTTTAGAAATAATAATAATTATGAAATTATTTTATAAACATAGAAATTGTTTTTTTTTAAAAAAAAAAAACACACACACACACAATGTATGTTTTTGGCTTTATTAATATAAAATAAAAAATTCTCACTAAATTGTTTTACCAATCATTAAATTATAAGTATTCAGCATAAAATTATTTTAAAAAATGTAAAGTAGAAGTATGTATAGACCTTACAATTACAGAGATCATAAAGATTATTTCATTTTTATTACAGAGCCTATTGGAAAATATTTAATAACATATTTAATAGAACATTTATTAGTTATAACTTTTTTTCTAAATTTTGAACTTTTTAAAATCAGATATTCAATGCTTGTAGCATATTTTGAATCTATTGGCAAGTTAATTTTTTGTTACAGGAAAGCCATAGTTGTTTTTTTTTTTTTTTTTTTATGCAAGATTTTCAAATTAAAATAAGTTTAGAGAAAATAACTGGTCTTTATATCTGGAGTAAAGATGTTTTTAATCCTTAATACAAAATTAAAATGTATATATATATATATATATGTTAAGGTCATAATTTCTTGACTAATAATATTAGTGAAAGTGTTTGTGGGCAGTAATTAGATATAATTTCTTGCTATTAAAATTACACTTTTTAAATTGAATTGATACATTGAAATTATTTATATTATCACTATTAAATAGTTACAGTTTTTTTTATAAAATAGTAGTATCTGTGAGTATATATATCATAAAAATATTTAAAAAAATATAAATTAATAAATATTACTTTTTTACAGTGTTATTTTTTTTTTTTACATCTCTTAGAAAAATTAAAAAAAAATAAAATATTATCATTTGTTTTTCAGGTTTTTGTTTTAGTATATCATTTGAAATTTATTGCAAAATCCAAAGTTTTAAACAGCTTTACAATTAGTTTCAAAGAAATGTGCCTTTTTTTTTTAAATAAATTTTTGAAACATTTTAATGTTGATTATTTAATACTAAATTAACAATAAATTATTTATTTTTTAATTTAATATTATAACTTTTTTTAAAGACATATCTAAGTCTGATAAAAAGCATTTATTTTTATTCAATTTTACAAAGATTCAGATTGAGTTGTTTTTCAAAAGTAGTAACACTGAAAGGCAAGCACCTCATCATCTTTTTTCAGAAAACTTTAAAGTAGAAGGTATTATTCATCAGGCTAATCCCATGCCAGATGGTGAGAATTGGGCTTCTCTTATTTTTTAGTTAAGAATGGTTGGATACCATGCATTTATCAACTAATAGTTGGGTCCTTGTTGGATTGATTAGGGCTTATTAACTGAGGAAAAATAATTATAAGCTTTCTTGAAACCTGAAAAAAAATTACAATATATATTTTTAATACATTATAAAGGTTTAAACCTGCATTTATATATGTGGGATTCAAATTCAGACTTTCACATGACCCACTACTCTCAGTGCCATCTTGTATTGCTGACCCACCTGATCACACACATGTTGAAAAGATAAATAATTACCAATATACGTATTTCATGGTAAACCAGCAATCATCAGTTGGTCTAGATTACTATCCTCACACATATATATAATCAGTGCTCAGCTTTATATTAAGATAGCCAATCTTCGTACTTTAATGGACAGGCTTCAAACTATTCCAACACACAACTCTTCAGCCTTCTATTTCATTGAAAATCTGATGATGGAATGTTCAAAGCCTTTTTCTAAATGTGAATTCAAGGTCATAGACCTAGAACATAGGCTGAAAAAATATAAAAATTGGATAAAACAATAGGAATATTCTGTATGATTTTTGCTAATATTAAATATTGTTTTTTGCATAGGATGGAATTTCTTAACATTAGAACAATAACTACAGGGACATTAAGTCATTTTTTCATGGGGGAAAAAAATTCAAGTTTTTTTAAGAGATATCAATGAAGAATATTGACCATTTTTTGTTAAAGAATAGCTACAGGGGTTCGGTTTTAATAAATACAATGATTGCAGAGGTCATGGTTAATATATATTCTTTAAATCAATATTTGACTGTACATACTGTATGAATTTGAACTTTTTCATAATGAGGGATGATAATGTTTGTTTTATGGAATGGACCTGATCTCCAAAATACTCAAACATTCTGCAGTTGTCATACATCTTAGAATAATTGTTAAATTAAAGAAATACTTTGATATGAGCATCTTAATCATGACAATTCCATCATTATATTGCATAATTGAAGTACAACTGATTGGTGATGTCTTTGTTTTTTTTGTTGTTTTTTTTTGGAAATTTTCAGTGACAAACTTTTCCATTGGTTGGAAAGCATATAAATGATTATTTATTTTATTGTTTGAGATTTTTAATCATTTTGTCAAGTCCTTGTGTTTGTAACTCCATTACTTTCATGTTGTAGAAATCTCATCAGAAATCATTAAATTTGAAATGGTACTCTGATAAAAGTGTCTTGTTTGTGAAGCTCAAGCCATGTTGTTTTGCAAGACATGTTCTTTAATTTGTTGGCTCATGTAAGTTAGCACTAAGATCTGATCACATTTGAATCTGAATGTTCATTTTATTATCTTGATTGCATGTAATTATCAGCTTTGAATTTTATGTTTTTTTTCAATAATTTTAAATACTGGTACTTAACAAATTATGAACCAATAATTGACTTTTAAATTGAGATAGGTATAATATTTCTCTTTCATAGGCTTATGAAACTGACAACTTTTATAAGATATTTCATACTATCACTTTAAGAAAGCAGCATGAAGCCTATGGAAACATGAAAAACATTGTTTCTTTTAATTCTCTTAATATAATAGTTTTTTTTTTTCATAATATGTTTATATTTATCACATTTTGTATATTTTCTTAAGTTTTTTCCATAAAAAAATAAATTTAAGCTTTTATTTATCCTAGCTGGTCTATTTACTAATCATTCATTGCTTTCACAATGAAATGCTCCTATAGTTCAGTGGTGCATTGGTAAAGGATAATGGAAGCAGTTTGTGATTAAATACACATGGTAATATGGAATTATACTGTTTTTTGCCAGTGACAGTGATTCAAAGATATGCAAGAATATAAAATTATAATGTCTTTCGTTCATGTTGCATGACAATAGTTCAGAAATATTAGTAATAGCCTACACAGTATTGTGCCTTATGCTCTGAATGAATTGTACAATATAGTAAATTTGTTATTGTCACCTAATTGTATTAAAATATATCTATAAAGTGACAATTTGTCATTCTGCTCTTTATTTCTTATATATATATATATTAGAGCCAAATCATTATAGTTTTGAAATGAGGAAATCCATTGATAAATATTGCATGATTGATTTTTTTATTGATTATTGTTTGGATCTCTTAGTTTTATTAATAACTAATAATAATAAAGACAAAGAGAAAATTCAGAAATAATTTTTAAGTATGAAAAGTTAAAACTTGTTTTCAACATTTCAGTGTTAGCTATTGATACTGCATCTTTTATTTTCCTAATTAAAAAAAAAAAAAAAAAGAAATTCAATTGGGTTTAATTATATAATTGAAAAATTTGTTTAAAAATGAAGCATAATTCAATGATCTGAAAGCAATGTTTCAATTTAAATTTTTGCTATGGTTCATATTAATTGTGCTACTAATGCAAAATGAAAAATACTGGGTTGGTGAATTATGCTAACATTTTACATAAGAATAGAAGTATTAACATTCTGTAGATATGATGAAGATAATGTTTTGCATTAGAAATAACTATGTTGATACTCTACATATGTTAAGTAATGATGATTTGCTATTAAAGTGTTAATTAGATTTAACAAGTGTATCTGTAGATAGTAGTATTTCAGGGTGAGTAGAATAAAAATCATGCTCAAAATACTACTAAACAGAGAATTTCTATTAAAATTGGAAGTAATGTCAATAGTAAAGACTTTATTAATAAATTTGCTTAATAATCACAATTAAACATTTTTATACCCAAATAAAAGTAATTTAAAATTTTGTAAACCTAGAAAGAAGGAATGACTTAATTTTTACACAAACTAATTTAAAAACTACTATTTCATAATTAAATATTTAATCCTCTTTTTTAAATCTCATTGCACACCTGTGCTTTAATGATATATTATCAATTGATTATTATAATATTTTAATTTCTTGGTGTATGATGTCAAAAATATAGTGTTCCTCTGCCATTTCTTATGATTTTGACTAAATTTTGAGTTGGATAAAGTTTCTGTCATATTTTAAGAATTTTTTTTCATTTTTAGGAAACCATTGCATAGTAAATCATCCGTTTACCTAGCTATTCTTAGCCTACAGTAAATTAAGACTAGAAATACAAACCTTCACCATCCAGCATTTGGCAAAATTTAATTGTTCCTATATGGAGAATTTTGCACTGCTTGTTTATTTAAAGACCATTCTATTTCTTAATGTGAATTATGTTACTTAACAATATTACAAAGTAAATATAATGCTGTACATTTCTTACTTGAAATGTCAACCATAATTAAATGATGGATTGTAAATCAAAATATATTAAAGTTACCACTTCAGACATATTTATATATGTACACATACACTTTTTTTTTTACACCAACATTCATTAAAATATTTTTGTTAATGACATTAATGAATGATAAAAGTAAAACAAAATAAAAAGCTACTTTTCACAAAATCTTATTTATATTTACACAAGCACCTAAAATAGTGGAATTCTAAATGTAAATAAATTTGAAATTCTAGGTCTTTCAATAGATGGTGTCAACTGCAGCAGCTATGCAATATAAAAAGTAATTGCAAACTAATGAATTAATAAATTGGCAAAGTCCCTGGTATAATTCAAGGAAAACATTCTTAAACTGAAATATGTAAAGAAAATGCTTTGGTAGTCTTCTCTTAGTGTGTTGAAATCATGAGAGGGCATACTTTTTATGTAAACAAACACAAATATAACGTTACCAGGCCTTTTTTTTTTTGATTTTCAACTTTAACATTATTTTCTAAAATTGAATAAATACGTTTTTAAACTACATTCTACATTTTAGAGCCTTGCGATATTTTGCAAACTATTTTTAAACAATTTATGAAATGACATTATTTTGTAAAAAAACATTATTTTTGAAAATACAAGAATTACAATATTTTAAATTACATTCCACAAGTCAGTGTGTAGCACTGGTATGTGCATAACGGGGTGTATGATGGTTTTGCCGGTCTGAAATATCGGTCAAAAGATGCAGTACTCAATTATATGAACCAACATTATTTTCTAAACTACATTTTAAAATTACATGCCAACATCATGCTGGAATGTGGGGGGGGCAGAGGGACCGATGGTTTTGCCGGTCTGACGGGTTGGCCAAAAGATGCAGTACTCTGAATCAAACCAAGATTATGATTTGCAAAACAAAGTGCAACCTCAGATATTTTATTTGTCTCATATCTATTCTTAATCTGAACGAAAGATGCAGTACTCTGATCAAACCAAGCTTATGATTTCCAAAACAATGTGCAACCTCCGCTGTTTTATTTGATTCGTGGCTGTTCTCATGCAAACATGTCTTTTTGCATGACTTGTGTGAAATGGTGCTTGGCCTGACCGTTTTGCAATTGTTTTCACATTCTGTGATGTGTAGGGAGGTGCGGGGACGTGCTTACAATTATTATAGTATGTACTAGTACCTCAGTTAGGGTGTAAGATCACTATTACAAAGACATTCCAACAATTCTGGCCAGTTGAATTCCAAATACCCTCACAATATACGATAGCGATCTGTTAAGTGTGTGCATTTGTATAGTGTCACAAAGCACATCAGCGGGTCATAATATTGGTGTTTAATGCCATATCAAGCCTGAAATGGCTAATATGAACACTAACTTTCTATGCAAAAGCACAGATAATTGGCCATGTAAATGGCATATAACTGTGTGTTTGCATAGAAAGTGTGCCTTCTCGCAGTTTCAATATGCTAAGAGCAGACTACCAATCCTTCATTGAAATTAATGAAACAATTTACCATATAGGTTATAACATATATGTTGATGTAGAAATTGTGTGTTTTGTTTTTTTTCCAAGTAAAATTTTAAATGAAGAAAGCTATTTATAAATATGATGTGATCTGTCATACTAATGTTTAAATAACTGTTATATAGTTTATAGCCACTTCATTAAATTACTTTAATTTTTATTAGTTTGAATTTTATAAATCGGAAAGCACATGGAATTATAATGGCTATAGCTATTATCCATTCAGACAAAAGTCTAATTTTTCTACTATAGAACACTATAATGTAAATATATTATGGAACTGAAGTAAATTGATTAGTTTATTATGTACTAAGAATACAACAAAAATGTTAATAAAATGAAAATTGTAATATGTAAAAATATAGTTACAATGAAACGTAAATCACAGATACAGATAATTTTCCCCATACCATTATTAATAGTTTGTAAAAAGTATCTCGTAATAAAAACTTCACTATTATTGATAGCATAACTATTCCAAGTTATCCTAATGGATATCATGCATAGTGAATAGTAGTTTTTGTTTTCTTTATCAGCTTTAAGATTTACCTCATATTGTTTACTGCTTTGTAGGTGGATAATACTTTTCAACATATGCATATTTATATATGTATAATAAACACTTTTTTACATATATAAGATACTTTACAAATTAAGATTATAATATAATGAATTTTTTTTAAAAATGTAGTTATGAATAAAAAATTTAAAGCATTTATGAGGTGTGACAATTTAACTCTCAGAATGTATCCTTATAAAATATATATGTAGAAGTGTACTGTTGCCTTCAAAGTAGTCCTCTTGTGCATTTATACCCTGATTAAAATGGTGCTCCCATTTCTGGAATCATGTCTAGAATTCCATTTTAGGAATACAGTTGCGGAGCTGTCTTACATCATGTTGGATATCAGTTATAGTAAAAAATCATTTCAGTGCAGTTTTTAATTTTGGAAATAACCAAAAATCACAGGAAACTAAATCAAGTCAATAGGCAGGATGGTCCAGTTGTGTAATTGATTTTTTGGCCAAAAAGTCTCTCACAATGAGCACATTATGACTTGATGCATTGTCATAATGAATGATCCACACTTGTTGGGCCATAATTCAGTTTTTTTTCTGCAAACAGAATCTTGTAATCTCTGAAATACTTTGTAATAACATTGTTGGTTACTTGTTTGTCCCTGTTCAATAAATTCTTAGTGGACTATTCACTTATGATCAAAGAAAGACACCAGCATGGTCTTAAATTGTGAGCATGACATGATTTGTCTTTTTAGGACATGATGAATCCGGGAATTTTCATTGCATGCTCTGACATTTTGTTTCTAGATCATATTAGAAGCACCAAGTTTTGTCATCTGTTATAACTGTCAGAAATAGATCCATATTTGTAAGAAAGATCAGTTGCAACATCAAACTAATGCTGTTTCTGTTGATCCATCAAAATTCAAGCCACAAACTTCACTGAAATCTTTCTCATATTCATTTTCTTATTTAAAATTAGCTTAACTGTTTACCAGTCTGCAATTTTTTAGCTATCAATTTCAATCAATATCTGTCAGAACATATTGCATTTCATATTTTGTTAATATTAATTTCAGTCATTGTTTTTGGCTGTTGATTTCTTGGATCATCCGTTACATCTCACCCATCTTTGAACCTCATATGCCACTCAAACACTCAATTTTTTCATAGCATTTTCACCATATGCCACGTGCAACAGTTGTAACATTTCAGTAACACATTTGGGATTTTCACACAAAATTTGATATTAATATGTTGCTCAAAATTTTCATCACACATTTTTACACCAAAGTGTACTCATGGATATGTGTTATCTTTTCAATAGCTAACAAGAATTAACTTTATCAGCTTAAAATTTACACATATTAGCTTAAACATGTTTAAACATGAATACTCATGTGATTTTGATACAGTTACATCATGGTTGACTGGACCGAGCCATTTTAGGAATTAAATTGTCACACATATATTTAGCATATAGCTTTATTCATTCATTAATATTAATTCAAAAGAATACTATACTTTTTTATTTTAAAGAAAAGAAACTGCATCAGACTTTTGACCTTTAGAAACTATTGCAGTAATACAACAATCTAGTTTCATGAGAGTTGAACACATGTTCAGAATAGTATCCATTTTTTTCTAATATTTTTTTTAAAATTCTCTCCAATTGATTGATGATTTTAAGTTTATCACTTTGGAATCTATACAACCATTCCCACCTTGCAGGGAATGGCCGGTGTTAAGGATTTCAGATTCTCAACTCTTCAGTCACAATAAAAAGAATGTCTGCTGAAAGTTTTTTTTCTATCATAAGTTGAATGTCCTACCCAAAAAAATTTTTTTTAACTTTGTTACAATATTAATTTCAAGAGCATAAACAACAGTATCATGAATATGCTCCCCCACTACTATACTATTTCTTTGTTGACTAATTTGTTTTGAACAAATAACCATCTTTGGAACATTTTTTTAAAGCTATTGAATTGATTTGTCACTTTAGGAAAATACTTTTCACTTTCTCTTAAATTTTGTAAAACTTCTAACTTTATGCTTAGAAAATATTTTATTAAATGACTTACTGTAATATAACAAACTTTTGTGGAAAAATAAAGGAAAAAGGCTTGTGATTTCAACTTACTTAACACAAGGAAAATGTGGTTAATTAATAAGATTGTGTACATCTAATTATAAGATTTAGTGATGATGCCTGAGATGAAAAAATGGCTGTTACCATATCATAAGTGAAATAAACTCATAAAATTAATGAAATTTATGAATTTTAATATTTTATTTTTTGTTTATTTACACTATTTTTGAAAAGTATATAATAGAAATTAATAATTTCACCAAGAATAATCAAAACTATAATTTGAGGTGTTTTAATATGTACATAGTCTTAAGATTTTATATTCAATATTAAAGGGTTATAATACATAACTGTATTTAATATTTTATGAAATAACACATTTATGAGCCAGTATCTTTTAACAGTAGTATTTGGGATTTTTTTTTTAAATTTATATAAAATAATTAAAAGTTTAAATTGAAAAATAAAACAAATTAGGAGCAATATTTGGTATTAGCTTTCTGTCAATTGTAATCAATGTTTCATAGAATACTCACATAACCACTTTTGTGACTATCATTAGCATAATTTTATCTATTTTATGTTCATTTGATAGGGAAATTTGGAAATAAAATAAATATTGATTTGTTATTTTAAAAAATAATCTGAAGATGTCAGTAGGCCACAAAAAAATCTACAAATGTACCGACCAGCGTTTAGATAGTCTGTAATTGATAAATTCTATCAACTTGGACATATAAACAAACTTGTAAACTATCCTTTCATTTTGGATGGCAATGAGGGAGAAAAAGTGCATTATTTTGTAGTTTTTTAAAGTATTTATCATTGTTTTTACAAAATATTTATATAATAATTATTTTTAAAAAAGAAATGTATTCATGTTTGCATGTAGATTCTTTTGAAATATATTTATTTTTGAAAAATACAAGTTAACACTCTTATATTCTGACAGATTCTTTGTTCTTACTTGCTTTAAACTTTCACATTAATATTAAACCATTATTATTTATCAGAATATAATAAATTTTACCTCATTTGATAGATATTTTTATTTAGAAATTAAATAAATTTTTAAAAATCACATTTAATTTTTGGAATTATTTTACAAATTGGAGTTTAATCAAAACAGAGTGCTGTTTCATCATCAAATTTCAAGTGGGGCAGATTCAGTTTGCAAAATGAATGAATTCCTTTGTTTGATGTTTGTTTTAAAAATCTGAATGAATATTTGTTATATTAGTGAATTATCAACTTATGCCTTAAAAGTTTAAATTTTTTTAGTAAGTTTTACAATATTTCTATATTTTGTAACATATTCTTAATGCTAACATTTTCTAGACAGTCATATTTTTCATAAGTGTAATCTCCATGGTAACATTACTCAGAAGAATATAATGTTTTATATTTAAAAATAAAACATTTCTGTAGAAAATAAATGTGGAGTAATATATTTTAATTTCTAATAATTATCACACAATTGCTATACAAACTTTCCAAAAAATAAAGTTTCATTCATTCATAATATTTTCTTAAAGTAATAACACAAAGTTATTGCAAAGTTCAAGACTTCCAAGAACATAATGAGTGCTCATCATTGCTGACATTACCACACTTTGAAATTCCTATTGTTTTGATTATCTTGACATCTTAAGAATTTTTTTGATATTAAAATATTAGGGAAAAAATATCACAAATTTTAAAGTTTGGAAAAAAAGAAAGGGTTGACAAAATTTCTCAGTAGAGAACGAAAAATGCACATTCAATTTCTTCACTTCCAGACTGATAAAACATTGTAATGAAAAGCAGCAGAGTTAAGAAAATTTCAGTAATAGTAAAAGGCAAACTACAATAGTTATAATCATTATATGTTCTGTCAAACACTTGCAATAATTTAATAGATATAAATGCAATTTTAAATTTTGGAACAATTTCACAGTTTATGATGACTATAATTATTCATTCACATTTAAAAAAATAGAATTCATTCAATAAAGATTGTATTAATTTACTTTTTTTAATAGATTTACAGCAGTTAACCAATAATGAAAAAAGTAATTGTTCTTGTTACTATTACTTCTACTTGTTGTTGCTGTTACTATTACTACTACTCCTATTCTACTATTTCTCCTCCTCCTACTACTACTCCTACTACTGCTCCTACTACTCTTACTCAATCTACTAGTAATCCTGCTACTACTACTTTTTTCTTCTTCTTTCAAAAGGACTTTATTAACTGAAGGAAAAAGTTACATCTGTTTACAGTTTTATATTGGACATACATAGTTTTATATTTACATTGTAAAGGAAGTATCGTTTATGTAATTAAATCCTATGCATTACAAACATTTAGATTACAGATCTACATATTAAGAGTTCATGATAACCATAAAGTCTGAAAACAATAAGACCTTAATCATTGGGAGAAAACTGTTTAAAAATGTCCATTGAGATCCGATCATGGTCTATATGTTGTTCAGTGAAGATTTAATTGCTTCCATATTGTATTACATATGAAATCAGATACAAGTTTTTTGTCACTTTTTTAATGCTTTTAAGTTTATTCCAAAAGGTATTTGGATGCTTTCTTGAGTTGTTCTTTTATAAAAAGGTGCTTCTAGAACACCATAATGCAAAAAGAACAAAAGTGCTACCTTATTTGAAGCTTGTGTCAATTTTAACTTTTGAATTTTTAAATAATAGAGGAATTGCTCTACGAATATTATCAAAGCAAGTGCATTCAAAGAAGATGTGATGCTGGTTTTTCAGTGCCTCTATGGCAAAGATTGCAGTGTTCATCCACACCCTTGCAATTTCTTTTATATCTGTGGAAATATAAAGTGGGTAATGCTTGAAGATTAATTTTAACAATGAAATCAAAATATTTAGGTTTAAGGGACCAATGTAAATTTATTAATGAGTCGTTTATTGTTTAGGTGTAAAATTAGCATATTAATGGTGTCATAATGATTACCACGAAACCAAATTATAGACTTCCCATTATCTGAATTTTTTAGATGTATACTTGAGTTCATGTTTGGGAGTAACCTGAAGGGGAAGAATAATTTTTTTCCAAAACTAACAACAGGTGAGGGTCTATCCATAGAGGTAATTTTCTGCAGTATCTCTAACAGGATAAATATTATTAAAAGAGAGAATAAGGTTGATAGTGTTTTGAATCATAAAGATATTTATACAATGAAGACCAAATCCATTTAAAGTAAGGGATTTTTGAAGTTGTTTAAGTGAAATTCCACTGATACGCTTGCTCCAAAGATTTCTAAGTAGAGAGTAGATAGCACAATTAAAGTTTTTAATAAAAATAATAATAGGAGAAAAGTATGGGATTCTGGTCATGATCAGTAGACTAAAAATGGATGTTTTAGAGTAAAGAGAGAGATAAGATTTAGAGAGTGATTTAACCAGCCTCTCAGTTTTGTGAATAAGTACTTTCTGTATTTGACTTTTCATGGATGAGTAGCTTAGATGAAAGGAAAAATCGAAGAAGGAGCTTGGGTGCCCTCTGAAGCACTGCTTTTGAATTTTTCTAGTATATGTAGCCAAGTACATGATTTATCAATGTTAAATTCCAACTTGTGATCCTGAATAAATTTTGAAAGAATTCCAATGAGAGTTGGGATTTTTTTAGAAGATAGAAACACATATATGTCATCCATATATGTAATGACAGAAATGTTAGTGTTGAGTGACTGTACAAATATACCAGGTATTTGATTTTTAAAAGTGGATTAATATAAATAGTAAATAGTAGAACACTGAAAGGAGGCCTTGCCGTATTTAGCAATAAGGAGTGAAATTAGGAGTGAATTTTCCATTTAATGTTATATGATTTAGCAAAAGGTTTGTTATTGTAAAGGATTGAAGTAGATATCACTGCATCTGCTAGTACATTAATAAGATGATCTATAAGTACTATGTCTAAAGCAGATTTAATATCTAGTTGGACTACCAATAGACTATATTTCTTATCCTTCCTAACTGAGTCTATAATGTTTTAAACAAGAATACAGCCTGGTTGTAGATGAGCCATTCTTCGCAAATTGAGTCTTACGTGATCAGGATAGCAAAATTGGCTCAATTCTATCATTAAGTGGATTCCAGTAGTTTTATTCCTAGTGGTACCATGGAAATGAGTATAAGATTATCAATGGTAGAAATATTTTTATGTTTTTTTAGGAAAGATACAAGAAATATTGGATATATACCTTGTATTTTATATATACACTTTGATAAGCAATTGGCCATAGCCACATATTTTGCTGTAACATGCATTAGATGGGAATATGCAAAGAGAGTGATCCCATGCAAACCTGGATGCCATGAATCTTGAGTGGAAGTTATTTTTACTTTGAGTTCATCTATTGTAATGATGTCTGAATCTGTTGAGGTACCAAGAAAGTTTGATGATGGTTTAAACATTTGTTTGCTTTGAAACAACCTTTGATAATGGCTATTTAGGGTTTTAACATGTTGTCTCCTGTACAAAGTTTGTCATTAATTTTAAGTGCTGTTAGTACTCTCACTATAAAGCCTCACCAAGTGCTCTGCGAATGTAGTGTCTTGACCATGCATGCTGTTTGCTAATATATATCCTCTTTTTTTGACTGCCAAATATTGTCCAAGTGTCTTACATGTGGATTTATGTAGGATGTTTCAGTACAGATATTCCTATGACCTGTTCAGTAGTGGAAGTAGATTGTATAATATTTTTGTGGATCTCTGGTTAGTGATGGAGAAGCTCTTCTGATGTGGTTAATTGTGAATGATAAAATATTTACATAAGCAATCCAGTTCTGTATTGTATCTAGTCTCATTTTGTTAAGTTTGAGGAGTTCAATATAAATTGGAAACAAGAAATTCAGACGTATGGTTAGACAATAGTAAACAAATCTTTTTGCCAGTGTTAAAATTTATTTTTTGGGAGAGATCATGTTGAAGTGTGACCATCAATGCTAGATGACAAAAAAGATGAGTTATTAAAAGATAAATTAATCATATGATGTAGTATTGGTATGTAGAAGCATAGGTCCTTTAATTATTTATGTCTACCATTATTAAAAGATACTGAGTTCTTAGGAAGGAAGTATTCTCCACTCATTAGAGGGAAGGAAAGTCTATAAATCCATTTTGATACAAATGTGTCATAACTTATATTGAAGTCTCCCAATATCACATGTAAATGTGATGAGGAAGCAGAAAAAAAGGTCTATAGTTAAAATTAATTTATTAATTATGTGTGGACCAGATGGTATATAGACAATGGCTATGTTAAGTGTTATGAATGGGTGTCACAATGTGATAATTAACATATTAGGATCCAAAATAAAGTACTTTAAATGCTTTAAAACAGCATACCTTGGAAATAAAGGCACTTGTGCCAGCAGATGGAAAGTTTTTTAATCTGGAAAAGATGGAGAAACCTCTCTTATGAAGGTAATTGGATAGTTCTATCTGTGACACATTGTATATTTTTGTTTCTGTAAATCTGAGTAGATGAGGCTGAACTATATCAATCCATTTTGATAGCCGAAAGCTTTTACTGGGGTGGTTGAGACCCCTAACATTAAATGCTCCAAATTTAAAAATCACTAGGAATAATATAAAAACGGACATATATATATATATATCATACCAAGTCAAATAATTAGTTATTTTGTATGTAGATTTGACTTTGTATCATTATAGCTAAAGAGTCATGATCGGAGTTTAAGCTAGATGTGATCATATCTACCTTAACAACTTCATTTTCAGATGGGTGATCAAAATCAGATTCCTGTGTACTATTGGTCATAGTTTTAATTTTTTTATTTAGATCAACAGCTGGGAAATCTTCATCTTCACTTGTTTGGCTTTTTCTGCCCTCACCTTTTATGTGGTGAATGGCCTGGCTTTCTTTTGAAGGTGGTGTTATTGATAGGGGAACCAGACCTATGTGATTCTGGCATGATTGATGAGACCAGAATATCTGTAGATGTTTTATTAATTGGAATGTAGTGTGGGGTGGAGAGACTTATAATGTCTGTTAATGTTTGATTAATTGGCAGCATGTTGGTATCAATATTTGTTGAGTTATGTTGCAAATTATTTTTTATTAGAGTGTACATCAAGTTTATCTTGTTTAGTTAAGTTATTATCAACATTGGATGACTACCATACCTATCAAAGTCTTATCTGTTACATTTTATATGTTGTGTGGATTTGCTTTTGTCTTAGAGCATTGATGAGAAGTAGTTGCAATAACATAGGTGACTTGGGCAAGTTCACAATAACCCTCTCTTCTTGCAGTGAAAACATTGTGGTCTCAATCCCCAATTTATTAACAGCAGGATGGCCTCCTGGTCTGATATTTGCATTGGTATGTTATTAGGATCAATTCCTTGTGAAGCTTGACTTTAAACTGAAAACTATTGCTATAAATTGGTACTGTATATCATTTAGATATATAGACTGAATCCAATCACGATTCAGAAGGGTTGCATTAATCTCTGGAAATTGTTAATATTACAGTTTAAATATTTATTTTTTAAAATACCAGTAATATAGTTTATACAATGTTGATTTACATGAATGAGTGCGTTTTTACAGAGAGTTTTAACTGTTCTTTTGAATCTATCATTTTGCTCTTTATTGTGAAATTCAAGAGCAATATAACTGGCATTTGAATGCTCAATGATTCGGTAAACAGAATCTCACATATTGTAACTGGTTAAGGCTTTGTATAATAATTCCTTTAAAAAGCGATATAATGAGCAATAAATACCAGTAACCACAATTATAATTGATTTGTCTGAGTCAAAACATTTAAAAGAGTCAAAGATTTCTTGGGATAGTGATATTGAATTGTTGTATTGTATAGTTGAGGCTTTTATCAGTCCATGTAAATAGGTCATCATTATTGCTGTTCACTGGTGTAGAGATTTGTGTTTAAAGATCAATTTTAATTTTATTGCTGATCGTAGATTCATGAAATCTGGCAGAATTAGTCATTTTGCTATTTTTATTTGCAATAACTACATCCTTTTCATTACTACTTTCAGCTTTATTTGGTGGTGAAGAGGTCGTTGATTTAACAATCTTAGCATTAGTTAGATCAGACTGATAAGTTACGTTATCACTTAGACCTGACATTAATTTATACAGAGTGGGAGTTATTTTCCTTTCAAGCTATTAAACTGAGACTGCTGCTATATTAATACTTAAATTATTATTATAAACAGACACTTTATATATATATATACATAACTCCAATATACTAAACTATTTGCAGTAGTTTTGGTTAAAAATAATTACTTAGTTTTTTTTTTCTAGAACAACATATCAAACATGCTTCTACATAGATGGCAGGGGGATCTATCTCTATTATTTTTATTATTATTATTTTTTTGACTGTTCAAATACCAGTTTTTAGAATGTTTTATGTTTATAAACTTATATTAAAAAAAAAAAAAAACTAGACTAATTTATTGATTCAAAATATTGTCTAAATGTTTTAATATTAATTCAAATTGTAATTAAGGGTTGGTGTAAAAAATGAAACATGAAATATTTTTTTATATTGCTGTAGATAATATATATTATCTGTATATATTTATTTTAATATATATATATGATTTTGAAGCATTAGTTCAATTTTAGATGATTTTGAAGCATTGAATTCAATTTTAAATGATATGCTGACTTATA
Source organism: Epiperipatus broadwayi (assembly GCA_028023455.1). Lineage (NCBI taxonomy): Eukaryota > Metazoa > Onychophora > Udeonychophora > Euonychophora > Peripatidae > Epiperipatus > Epiperipatus broadwayi. The sequence continues at coordinate 4,485,215 of JAQFVV010006281.1, read as the reverse complement.
AAGTTCTTACTGGACTTACAATTTTTTAATAGTTTATTTAATTTGATGTGAATCTTCATGTGCCATTTTCATTTTTTCTAATGATTTCAACATCTGGACAAACTTTGAGAATCATTTGCATCATTTTTAAAGCTAAGTACTTCACTGATCATTTCTCAATTGCCCTAGCTCCAATGACCTGGATGTTTTGTGTATTCAAGAAACATCACTTCTGTATTTACTTCTAGTTTCAATGGAAAATAAAGTTTCTCCTTGCGTTACAAATCAGAATTATTTCTTTTTTTGTGTTATTAACTGAGAAGATGATTTCAAACTTACCCCCTTAGATCAGTTGTTATCAAGAAAGGATCTAACATTCAAGAGATTTGGCTTAAACTTATCCTGGATTGATATTGCAAAGTGACCTTTAGACAATTACCAAGATAATTAAATTTATTATAAAACTTCATAGTACTAAAAAGAAGATATCTCTGTTGTAATGGTAAATGTACTCTGATAGCTTCATGAACTACCTGAAAGATTATTCTCAAAAAAGACTATGCATCTAATTACCAGGGATTGATGCTAATATGATGCAGTTTCGATAGACTTTTATCCCAGAAATGAATTAGATATTTGAGGTCATTACACTATTTTCACGACTCAGGAAAAATGAACAGGGATTTAAGCTTTTATTTATATTTTTAAGGTAACTTTACTGTTCATAGAAGGAAGGGTTCTTTGTAGTAAGAATTGTGTAAAATAATAATTTATCAAAATAATCATGCTTTTGAATTTTGAAATATATACATAAGCAATATTTTATTTTAAGATAGTATACTAAGATCCAGACATTTATAATTGCTTCAGCTTCTCTCGACTTGTTCTATAGATTCTCATAGAATATAATACTATCATAATGTAGTTATACATTTTGATACTAAGATGGTGTGAATAGGTATTGATAAGTACTTGTTTGACTGTGATCGTTTAATTTAGCATGGAATTAGTTTATATTTTATATTTATTATACATATGTATACCCACATATGTATTCCATGTTTGAATACACATTTAAACTTAGTTATATGTATAAATGTGAATTTATAATGTTTATGCACATGTGTGTTAGTATATATATAAAATTGTCATCAGTGCAGTTATAATTGATATTAAGGTACTATGGTATTAGAGCTACGACATGAAGAATTATAATCGTTTAATCATTAAATTAATTAGGTTATTAAATCAAAAACATATTTTAAAATCTATATTAAAAAAAAAAAATATATACGAAAAGCATTAATGTGAAAAATAGTTAAAATGCGTGTTTAAATCAAATTGAGAGTGTGTTTGCTCGTGCATATTCTACATAATCTATTTTAATACATTGTGCAGGCTTACACCTGCATTTATATATGTAATAAATGCGGGATTCGAACTCAGAATTTCACACGACCTACAACCCTCAGTGCCATCTTATATTGCTGACTCACCTGATTACACAGATGTTGAAAAGATAAATAATTACATATTTCGTGCTAAACCAGCACTCTTTAAAGTAAGAAGATTGGTTATCTTAATATAAAGCTGAGTACTAATTGCATATATATTTTGAGATGGTAATCTGAACCAACTGATTACTTGTGATTTTAAAAGATCTGGGCTTGCATTTATAATTTTCATTCTAAATTAATGATGAACTTTAAATTTTTATTTGTTTATTTTAAATGCAAATTAGTAATTTTTTTAAGTTTTAAGGAGGCTGTGATGGGTCGTATGTGTGTGCATATATATATTAACATTTTAATATAGTATGTAACTGGAATTATAAAATAAAAAAAAGTGATGTGGTAGACAATGGATTCATGTTATTAGAGTAATGCATCTTTTGTTTTCTCTTTTTAATAAAAGATTGTGTAAGTAATATTGAATTTCTCTTTCTTTTTCATGTTTGCAGAAATTAATTTAATTAAAAATGTTGACTGAGAGGAAATCTATTTGTTTCTAACAATAGCCTTTCTTTTTCAGAGATTTTGCATCATTATCCCCCCATGATATCAAAGGAAACTGTAAAAAGGTCAGTAGTAATATTTTCTTGTTTGTTCTTTTGGTTTTTTTTTTCTTTCAATTGTTTCATGTAATTAAAAACAAATTCAAAAATAATTGATTTTATTTGAAAAAGAAACAAACCAATGTTTTTATGAGCAGAACTGACACCAGATGTTTGGAATTAAGAGTTATAATGAAGTGTACACTTTAATATCTGTCTGGTGCTGACATCTATTAACAGTGATTAAAACTTTTATTTTGCGTTGTTGGCTTTGAGTTATTATTGAATTCAAACATTGATTTAAGAAATAAATGAAAAAAAAAAAACTTTTTAAAATTACATTATAAGTTTGCTTTTTTCTTTCATAAGTTTTTATAATTACTAAGTTTATTGTTAACTTTGATTATGTTTTAAAATTTAAATTAAATCTTAATATCTTAATTGTATATTTATTTTGTACGATAGAGGGCGGAAATATAGGATAATGAAACGAGAATCTAAGTTTTTCAGTTAACAAAATATATATATTCTTTTCAATTTTTATTACTTTAGTTAACAATTTTCTATTTATTTCGTATAAAAGTATTTTGGGTAATTTTTTTTATATTAGATTATTCTATAATAAGTTTAACTCAAGAAATTAATAAAGTGTATCTTTTTATAAGAATACTTAATCATTCAAATATATATATATTTGCTTGATTCAAGAAGTGCAGTAGTGGAAAAAATTAATTTTACTTTAATTCGATAATAAACCATATTTATATTTAATATGAATACCATGCTGAGCTGATATGAATAGGGATAATAGCGAGGATTTTTATTATTGTAGCGATATACGCTCGTGTTTATTGTTTGGTATTCGACAGCTAGTCATAAACTTATTCATATTGTAATTGTACTGAAAGACCGTTTTTACATTTTTTACAAACTTGTAAGTTATTTATTTGTCAGGCCGTAATTAACAACTGATAAACATGACTCCAATCAAAAGTTTTTTAAATATTAAAGTGAAGACATCTATATTAGATTCCAAAGCACAAATTAGTTGGTGATAGTTCATGCTATGTTTACAATAGTATATATTATAATCTCCTGTACATGCATATTACTTTATAACACACCTTTATATAGGGCAGATATGCTTTTTAACAAATACAGTATATAAATAAATAAATTAACATTATAAACAAAATGCAGAGAGCTCTCTCAAAAAGTAATAAAACTTAATATATATTATAAAAATGTTTTTGTTGCTGTCTTTTTATTAATTTATAAATGGTCAGTTCATTTTATTTAAATAAGTAACTGACTTGGGATACCTTTTTTTTTTTTTTTATTTGTAATTAAATTAGTAATTATTTTATCTGTTATTGTAAGCACTTCGAAACTTAGAGGAATTGTTATGATTGCTAATTTTATATTTTGGGGGAACCATTGCAAATCAAATTTTGGGGGGTGAGGGGAATGGGAAAAGAAGAAAGAATAAAAATGAGTTTGTTTTACTTACATTGCAAACGTATCATTGCCTGAGTTCAAATGATTTTAGTAAAGATGTAATATTTGACAGTACGTGATTTAGAGAGAGAGAGAGAGAAAAAAATACTGCAAGAGAAGAAAAGGAGAACTGTCGTATTGACAAATAATTTTTATATATTATTTATTGTTATAAAAGTTATTTTTCTTAACAGTACTTCTAGTAAAATTATTGATGAATTGTCATGATTTTACAGTTATTGTTTTTTTTTTTTGTTTATGAATACGTTTGGACTAAAAGGTTTTTTTCTTGGTTTATAGATAAATTTAATTTGTATTTACCAGCAGAAATATTTCTCCATTTTCAAGAGAAATTTGATTTAATATTGATATTTCTATCATAGCTTCAATATATAATTATTCACACTCAGCTGCCTACTATATATATATAATTTTAATGCACAAATCAGTGCATAACAGCAGAGCTTCTTCAAATTAAATCACAATTTATTATAAAATTAATGTAAATTTTGATTATTATTATAATTTTTGGGGGAAACTAGATAACTTATAAATAAAAAAAACAGATGTTGACACAATGATGGCAGCAACTTCACTATAATTTTTTTAAATGCTGTTTTTTGTCTGATTTAAAATGAAAATAATATACTTATTCAGGAACTGAATCTCTATGGAAATGGCCCAACAAACACCAAATGCAGTGCTTAATCACAGTTTTATTATACACCAAATAAAGCATTGTGTGATTTTTTTTTGATTACTTTCACTCACCATCCGCATTAAGAACAGCTATTTGTTAAACTTACTGTACTCCAGAGCCTTCTATTGTGAGCTTGAGTTATCAGTTCCAATAAATGGTATATTAGTTAAATTTCCAGAGTAGCTTTTGACTATTAACGTTCATATATATAACTATCTTCTAATAACTGTTGTTTACTCAAGCTTACATTAGTTGGCATTGAATTAAAGTCAATAGAATAAATTATTGCACCTAATAATCTATATCTATATATATATATATATTTGTTGATAGTTGTCTATATTTTCTTTATTGTCATTGATTAAAGTACACTTTTGACCACAACTGTTTATATTTGGTATTTTACAAAATAATAATTTATATAATATGTAAATTGATAAGCAGTTTATTTTATTATAATTTTTTTTCCAATTAACATGCTAGTGTAATTTTATATACTTTTATTAAATATTTGTTATTTTTTATATATTGTTATTGAGTAAATATTAAAAGCAAATATATTATTTTTGTATATTCTTTTTATTTTAAAATGTTTCTGAAAACATTATACTCTTATTTATAACAACTATTTGATTTGTGTATATTGTTTACTTTTTGTTTTTGTTTTTTTAAATATCAATTAATTTATTAGTTTTTATTGGTACTGATTACAGAAATAAGATATATAATCCTGTTATAAGTCTAATTATCTTTAACATACTATTAAATTAAATATAAATGAATACTATTTAATTAATGTTCTAAAAGTTTTTTTAATCTACTTAAAATCAAACGCTGCATTTTAATATAATTATTTTTTACTATTACTATTTGGTGCATGTATATACATATATATGCATACACATTAAAACTATTACTTTTTGTTATTTTTATTGTTACAAGTAAATCTAATGGTATATGCTTTTATTATGGCTACAATTTTTGTATAGATGGAACGCTTGTTCTACTGTACACTTGATTAGATTTGATATTTTCTATGTGAGTAAATTCACACTTACCTGGGGGAAAAAAACAAACCAATATGGATTTGAAATTTTTTACAATAAAAGTAATGCATTTATTATATTTTTTATATACATGAATATGTAATTATAATTGTATCAATCATAGTTTGAAAACTTTTGCTCTTCACATTTTTTGGTGGATTATTTTACAAAGGTAGTAAAAATTTATATTATTGAAAATTTGCAATAACTTTTACTTGATTATTAATTTGAAACATTTTTACATATATTTAAATATTATATTAAGTTGGGGTTGGTATTACAATTCAATGTATATTGTTATTTTTGACATATATAAGCAAGAACTATCAGTCAGCTTGTATTTGTTTTTCATGTTTAATTTTAGGGGTAATAAATGAAATTATATTCAAAAATTTTTATTATATGTATATATATGAATGTGAACATTTTATCTAATTGCACATGACTAGAATATGATCAATATGTCAAGAATAAATAAAATCAATAGAATGTAGTGAAGATTATTATTGTGGTTAAATGAGACTATGAAATGATAAACAGATTTATAAGAATTGAACTGTGAAGGAAAAATGAAAAAGAATGATACATTGTAAAAATAAAAATAAAAAAAGATAATAATTTAGCAATGGTAGAAGGGAATACCTTAAAAGCTAAAGATTCCTGAGGATTATTTTTTGACTTAGGAAAGTGAGAAGGGGTGTTTCAGTTTGGCCACATGAGGAACAAGTGGTCTCTTTCTTCTATGTTATCTCTTGGTTTTTTGAGAATTTGATCATAGGATAACATAAATAAAAAAAAAATGATTGTTAAAATATATAATTTTATTATTAATAATAAAAATTTGAAGAATAGATATATAAGTTTTTTAAAAAAGTTATGTCACATGATAGGAATTAAGATTTCTGAAGGAAAAGAAAAATAATTTAGACATGTGTCTCCAGTTTAAATGCTACTGTGCAAGGATTTGAAAAATGAATGAATGTCACATAGTAGTGCTATCACATTTGTAGAATGTTTTTGATATTCAAAGGTACTCAATTGTGTTACAACTATTTAATCCAATCTATTTAGTGAGGATGTTTACAATTCTTTTGACAAAATACTAAAATTGCATATAGAAGTTATAACTGAGATCCCTGAAATATATCATGTCTGAATAAGTGACAGATTTTACATAAGATATTTTGTTAGATTCATTTATATAATTTAAGACCATCATTTGCTTTAATGAATATACATATAAAGTGGAGGTTGGAGCTATATAATATTTGGTCTATATCTAGAAGAATAGTAAACTATTCTTCATGAAAAAAAGTTACATTTTTTTTATGAGTGATGTTGACAGAGTATATGAAACCCTCATTCTCAAATGATTTTTAGGTATTCATTAATATATTTCTTAATCACTTGTTAACTGTGCAGACTGTATGAAACAATTTGGATAATTATTATCGTGAATGATTAGTGTATTGTTTTAAAACATTGTTCTTGATACAAATAAACACTTGTTTCTCAAGATGACTAGATCAAATATCACAACATTGACCAATTTATAAGTTTTTTTTTTTGTGATAACCTTTCACATAATCTTCACGTGATTGAGAAAAACATAAATTCAACTGCTCATATATTTCCCCTGACATTATCCAGTTCTTATGCTCATTACATCACATATTACTTTTTGTAGAGTTCACTTATATCTGAAATTATTTGGTGTGATTTTTTTTTATGGTATTTTTTTTTTTAAATTAATTTTTAGTGAATATATTCATGTCTTTGTGATTGTTTATATTAAAAGTTATAAAGTTCAGTTTTATATGTTAATAAACCAATTATTCATGTACCAGTTTTTAAAACTATTGTCACAGCTTTTTTAAAAAACTGATTCCAACTTCCTGTTAGTTAATCTTTCCCACGATCTATGATTTTAATTGTAAAAAGAGTAAGTCACTATGCACTTTCATATCTGTGTTTTGTAATACCAAAAATACAATATTAATTTGACTAGTGTTCCAGTTATTTTGTCATTTTTTATAGATTTGCAAGATGTAGAGATAATTGATTTAAAAATATATATGTATACTTTAATATAGAATTACATATTTTCAAGACAAATAGAATGGAATTCATTATAAATAAAAGAATACCATTGTGGAAGCTGATAGCACATTACTTTCAGAAAGAATTTTATTATTGATATAAAAAAAAGTATTACATTTACTCTTTTGAGTCATTCTGCATATATATGTTTATATTGTGAGTAAAAGAAGATAATATGGTTATATACATGTGGAAAACAGGAAGAAGGCAATAGTTGGCCAGTGTTTTTTTTTTTTTTTTTTAATAATCCAAATTAACTTTATATGAGAAAGCTCTGAGTGTTTTATGTAGTCTATTTAGAACACTTGGTTTCTTGGTATTTTCTTGTTCAAGAAGATCAGCTGCCTTAACAAAATGATCTCTATTTCCTATGTGGTTTGAAGAGAAAGGTTCAGTTCCTTCCATTAGTGATTATAGGGATGTTGGGGTGCTGTGGATTTTGAACAGACTCCAAGTGTTCTCATAAAGTAATTTTGTTGATAGAATTTCATCTTTTTTTAAAATCTTCTTTAAAGTACTGATGAATATTGCCTTTGCATTCGGTGGTGGGATATTGAAGGTGATTTTGCATCTAGTTATCCGCAGTGAGTATATAATAAAAGTCAATATTCTTATATGAATGAAGTTTCGGTCTTTTATGCAATCTTTAATAGGTAGCATATTATAATAGTCCATTGAGGTATTTTGGGCTATCATTAGCCTTACAGATTTCAAGCCTGTACAGGATAGAATCATATGCTCGAAGGTTTCTTCCTCTTTATTACAAAGAGGGCAGGAATGATCAATGTTTTTTATAAATCTTCTGTAATGGAGGAAGTAGTTTGTTGGAATTGCATTCAAGTTAGCCTTAATTAAAAAATCTAAGAACTTTGGTGGCTCCATCAATAAGAAATTTGAATAGTGTAGTAATTTTGTGATTTGTTACTCAAAGTCTTGGTCTTAATTGTGAAGGTTGGGGGTTCTTTAAATTTGTGGGTGGTCCATGTGGAGATTTTAGTAAGAAAGCACTTGGAGGAGTTGCCATTGAATTTTTAAAGATGGGAGATGATTTGGTCTATCCAAGAGGACTTCTCAGGAGGAGGCATATCTGTGGGAGTTATTGGTTCTGTTGCAAGGGTGCTATCATATTTTTGTGTCAGATTGACTACCACTGTGTGTGCTTTTTGATAGAATATTGCCTGAATGGAATGAAGGGACATTCCATTCTGTTTTCTATGGCATTGCATTTTCGCTGTGATGATGGATGAAGTACGACCCTTCCTAAACAGGCATGCACGTAGCCTGTAAACTTTGGATAGGAATGTCTTGGTGATGGTAATGAACGGGAGATAGTAAGCGATCTTGGCCATTACTTTCATAATTAACAGAGCCACCTTGCCCTGCAGAGATAAATAGACCTTCAAAAGCCCCTGTGTAAGGTGGTCAGCTCCAATAACTCTGATTCTGATGAAATGGATGATATTTCTATAAATAGGTAAAATGCTTTTTAAAACCTTGGAGAATATTTGAAATTTTATGGTAGAATTTAATGCTAGCATTGAAAATTATTAAAGATAGAATATGTTAAAAGTAAATTTGAATAGAGTGGTGAAATTAAAGAGGATATAGATCTGTAGAATTTTGAGAAGCTATGAATATCTTTTTTGAAAAAAATTATAAGAGTAAATGGACTTATTAGTATCAGTATACAAAAACAGCAGAATTGTATTACCTTTTGATTGCCGGAGAAATATATATTTTAAGACTGTAATATGTTTAAAAGATTCAATACAGAAAGTAATAATGAATTGAAAAATATATTTCAATGCAAAAGAAGGAATATAGAAATATTAATTAAGAAAAACAATATATAACCGTGAAATAGTAAGTGTATCATAGACGGGAATTTAAAGTCTTAGAAATGGTATCTGGTATGGAAGGAAGATTGCTTCAAGAATTAGCAGGACAAAGTAGTGTTTTTATCAACAATAAAATGATTGTCTCATAATTATTATATCTGTTGAAGTGCCACTTGTTTATAAATAAAGAAGTGAAATGTGTAATTAAATCTAAGTAATAGAAACACTTCAGTAAATGACAAATATAATGAATATTTTAAAAAACGAAGCAGCTAGAGACATAATGAAATTGTTGATGTAGGCATATGTCTAATATTCAAATGATAAAGACATGAATTTATTGAAAAGACATTAAAATACTGTCTAAATAAACATTTCTACTGTTATCATTATAACTTGTTTATAGAGATTAGTTTGGATGCAAGCTAGACACACAAAAAGAACCATTTGAATTTGAAAATAATTTACTATTCAAATATGAATTGTTATTTTGTCATAAAGTAAATCTTCATAATGTCATGGCATAGACTCAGGATATTATTAAGTTGTAAAAAATATCTATTAAAATGTTGCAGTATGTTAGGTTATGTGATGACACTTGGAATTTTAATATTAAGTAAGGATTTATGAGATGGTTATTCTTTCTCAAAATCTTTTAAAACAATTTTATAGATCATCTTTTGTGATTTAAAATTGTAAGGAAAAATAAATAAATGAATAAATAAATAAATAAATGGAGATTATTTAAATAAAGTTATGATGAGGTTGTTTTACAACTGAGGAAAAAAATTATAATTATATGAAAGCGTAAAAAATAAGATTAAAGCCTAAATTAACAAATTTCAAAGCCATGTTCACTGTTTTTTCAAGCAAATAAAAATTAATAGTAATGAATTAGAAATACTTATTAATATAATAAGATATTAAGATTGAAATAATTGATGAAATTACTCATAATATTAATCTTGGATAAAGTGCTATTTGTAGAAACAGTGTAATATAAAAAGAAATATAATTGAAAAAGGTGTTTTTTTTTTATGATATTGGGAATAACAAAAAGGAAAGAAAAGCAAAGTACATGGGTGGTAAGAACAAACCCATATTATTGATTTAAAATGAGAGTATGCTGAATATGTTGCAACGGCTGGATAACTGAAATGTTAAATTTTTGCAAGAGATTTTAAAAGTGTTCTTTTATGAGAAGAATGGATGAGATAAGGAAGTTTGTTGTAATAAGATGGAGAAAGGAAAGTATATGTAGGAAAAAATAGATTAAACTTGAAGAGACTTTTACTCAACAGAGTATTGATATTATTTAACATGGTGATTGAATAACTGATTGAGTTGCTGATGTGATTAGCTGATTGAAAATATCTATTTTTTCTTCCACTAAGTGAAAAGCATATCCAAAACCTCATTTGTGATAATACTTCCTCAGATAATATTATGTGTAGAAAACCATGCATTACAAACTGTTTAACAGTGCCAAATAGGTCACATGCTAATTTGGTTAATTTTCTTTCAGAGATAAATAATGAAATGCTACTGAAAAAAAATAAATTACTAACATTACTACTGTATATTAGTAAGTAAACTATGTATATTAAATTTCTGTTATTTTCCTACCAAAAAAATAAGAACTTTGATTGTGTTTGGCATCAATGTTATTTTTATCAAATCATTATTGATTCTCAATGATCATATAAAGAACTGTTAATTGTCTCAAATACACTTTCTTCATTATGAAAATAATTATTTCTATGACTGGTTGGTCACAGCATCACATGATATCTAAGCATCTAAGTGGTAGGTTGATCCCTATACTTTCATATAGTTGATCAAACATATTTTTTTAATCAGCTGAGGATTTATCCTTTAGCTTTTGAGTTCATCACTTTTCAATTCCATTAACCACACAGACTATTTATTGTGATGGTAATCATTCATAATGTTTCCAGCATTTCTCTTATTTGCCATCAAATTGGCCCAACATTAGATACTTTCTCTAAAATATTTAATTATTTGACAGTATGAGCAACATAAAATAATTTCAGTTTGAACCATAAATGCTTCAGATTTAAATTTATATTTAACTGATAAGTATTAACTTGTTCATAGTCCTTTTGACAACACAACTATCACAGCATCAATATTTGTCCAACATTTACATTGTTTGAAATCTATAGGAAACACTATCGTCTAATGATCCCACATTTGAAGATTCTAAATTTTACATTGTAAAACTGCAGTGTTAATTTGCTTGTTCTTTGTAGTTGATGAATTATCCATGAAAAAAAATAACATTTTATCTTCTTCATATTTTACCACAATTACATTTTTTTAATTTTGTTACAACTTTCTTAGTGTCTTGAAATCTCCAGTTTTGTCTGTAAATATCATTTTACATATCATTTTACAGCATATTTAGGTTGTTGCAATTTTTTTGATTATTTCTGAATTCACATTCATCCAATCTTGCATTCCTCATCTTATTATATTCAGTATAACAAAACCTGTTTTAATTGTGGCTTTTAATACCATATAGAGTCTTCTCATAAAAATAATTATTTTTGATAAACTTTAAAGGTCAAATTTTTTGGTATCTTTAAATAAATATATTTTTGTGCGAAAAATAAATTTTTTAATCTATCTATTCTATTTTATGCTATTACCAAATAGAGACTTGGAATTGGTGTAGTACAAATGTAGGAAATGGACCTTTAAAGGATTATTAAATAATAGTAAGAACAGAAAAATAAATTTGAGTTTAAATGATTCCACATAGTTTTATTATTAGAGTTTAAATGAATTAAAATTTAAATTGTAATAAAAAAGATTAGTGGTAATGTAAGATCTTTATCTCAGTCCTGATTTAATTTTGAAGTTGAAATATAACCATTGTTACAGAAAAGAATTGATTAATATTTTTTCTACAGATAACTAGTATTAATGATGACAAATGTGTGTCCTTGCATTGTCCAGTTTCTAGACATTGTTTTTCAATCCAATTTCGATTATCAAGAAAGGAAAAATACCTACATTTCTATAAATCCAGTTATGTAGAGAGTTAAACTTGCTTTAAATTGTAAATCTGTAAATTGATAACTCATCATTGCAAAATATATTTTTATCTTTCAAAAAGTATAGATCTTTTTTTTTATTTTTTTTTAATATTAAATTTTTTACTAGTATTCTTCTTAATTTTTTTCCCCTTTATTGTAGTTAATAAGTTTTTTTTGCAGGAAAGAATACTTGTCTACAATTGTGCAGATACTTTATTTAATAGTTTAGGGCATTAAGAATAATTGATGATATTTTTCCATTGGATATGATAGGTGAAAGTAAAAATAAATTATAGTGTTTTTTTTTTTTTTACTAAATTAATTGAAAAGATTCTAAGAATTTAAATGCTATAATTTATTATTTTTTTTCCATGAATTAACCCCTCCTTTGGCTGTGAAATTTCCTTATTGGCCAGATTGAGTAAAAATTTGAGTGATTTCATTTGTCAAACACATATATAGACCACTTCTATTCAGAATAATATTTATGTATAATAATCAGAATTATTTTAATCTAGCCTCTAAAAATTGAATTATTTTATATTTAGATTGTTTAAATGTAACAAAAATTTTAAATAATATTAATAACTGAAGAAAATTATTAGGAAAATTTAAGAAAATTAGAATGCAGTAAAACAAAAGAATTATATTTCATCCAATTATAATGTGAAATCGCCATTGACTCCGTGTGTCTTAGAAGTTACGATTGCTGAATATTCACTTCTGATGTCTTTTCTTATCTAAAATTAAGTATTTTAAATCAAAATATTAATCTAGCTACATTATTAGACAATTAGTGTAAAAAATAATCATAAAATACATAAATATTTATGAAAAAGTTGCTGTTGTGTTAGTTTCTACCAAATGTCCTTGATATGCTAATAGTGGTCAAGCATTATTTACTTGTCTTGAATAGCAGTCAAGCATTCTTCACTTTTCCACGATTAATTTTCATGTAAAATTTAAAATTTTTAGAATCAAACTTTATATTCAGATAAATTAATAAACAAACTTAATTATGAATGTAAAAAATTACTAGAAATATATTTATTTACATTCAAAATCTATTACGAAAGTGTAAAACATTTTAGTCTGATATCTGACTTTGACATTTAGAAATGGCCAAATCTGACAGTTAGAGCTTAGTGGTATCTTATTAGGTTAAAAAGGCAGGTCAATATAACAATAGATGCAAAGAAAAAAATATTTTTTTTGTAAAAATATTGTCAAATGCGGATTTTTTCCAAACAAAAATTTTAAATTTCGATTACACTATGAATTATATGGCAAAATGAGCATAAATTGAAGAATATGCGACCAAAAATGGCCAAGAGATGGTGCAGAATGTTGTAAACACATAATTATCTGGTAAATGGTTTAAAGTTATTTTGAGATAAAAACATTTTTGATGAATTTTAATAATTTTATCTAATATATATTGATTCATAATTATGATATTAATTCTATTTTTTTTATCATGATTATTTTTTTATCATTCAAATTAGTTTGCTGTAGTATTTTAAGATTATTTTTATCAAAACTGGTTGGATGCATTTTAAAGATGGGATTAATGTTTTTGGTGAATGAGGTAATGTCTATTTATTGAAAACATTTATCCATAACTTCAAAATATATTAATTAATTTAGTTTTTTGTTTATCTTGTGTATTATATCATATGAAAATTTGTTGCATCTGTTAATTTAATTTTTTTGATAATGTAAATTAATAAATGGCATATACCATGAACATTTCTTATATAATATATTAGAAATGCTTTGACTTTGTCTTATAAAATTGTATAATCTCATTTTTCAACTTTGATATTAGTGTGGTGTTTTGAGATTTAATAAGTGAAATATTATTTTAATTTCATCAACATGATTTTTCATTAAAAGGCAGAAGTATATTTTCTCAATTTTTCTGTCTTTTGTTCTTTTTGTTAAGTTATTCAGACCTTTTTTTTTTTTACTTCCTCTATTTAGCTCTTATTCTTTATAAAACTTTCCAACATGTGTTTTATAAATTTTTTACTTCTAAGTACATATCTAATGTAATTCTTTCTATTTCTTTAATAATAATCTGTTCACTAACTTTTTTCAAATATCCATCCAAGCCAGCTATCTTTATATTCACCTTCCCTTTTTTTCTGATTTTATTTCAGAGGAATCAGAATGTTTCCAAGCGTTTCTCTATCTGGATCTTGAATTTTTCATTTAAGTTGTTAATACTATCAAGGGGTAGCTATTATTTTATGTTTTTTTTTTTTTTAATATATTGATGCTATACAAGGAGTTAATTCATGCCTTAGATAATATATTTTCTTTGCATCCAGTATAGCACATTTATCAAATCAAATGGCAAGAAAATAAATGCCCACTTATCTTTAATTTAACATATGATAAATTAACTTTTATATTTTTTATAATGCTAGATGTGTCTTAGCATGTTTAATAGATTTGGCACATACACATTTATGTAGCAAATCCGCAATTATAAAAAAAAAAAATATCTTTCAAATCTATAAACCACTTTATTTTAAATTAAACATTCACAAACACAATTTAAATAAGCATGCATTTTTTATAACATATTGAATCCTACAATAAGGTTTTGTTCATCAATTAGCCTTATTTTTACTTTTTTATCTATTGTATATTCTTTCAACAATTATTAGTCTGGAAAAACTAATAATCGATGATTGTGGGTTTGAATGCGATGAAGATATAATCCACAAATGGATCGAAATGGATTGAACTTTATCATGCAGTGGATTAATAATGGCTAAATATTGATATGTTCATAACACTACTCCATATAGAGTAGTACATTGTTTCTTTCACTATTATCAATTTATATTCACATATATACATGCAAATGTTTGTATATTGCATGTACATATACTTGAGTTTTATATATTAAAGCATAGCGTATTTGTAATACTTTTACGTTATTATACAAGCATCTTTTTATACTAATAGATATATTTATTATCTGTAGAAAAATCGCATTCAATCTTGTTTGGACTTATCATTCTCTCTCTCTCTCTCTCTCTCTCTCTCTCTCTCTCTCTCTCTCTCTCTCTCTCTTCATATCTAATGTAAGTGATAAAAAAGAGGAAATGCTACCTGGTTCAACTCTTGATAAAGTACACGATCATCTGCTTTCTGAATTCCTTTAGAAAAAAATTTCTCAGTGTAAATACTGGCAGGTGAGAGTTTATTGGCAGATAGCCGAATGAAGATTGCTTATCCTCAGTTTATAACCCCCTCCTTTTAATATTTATAGGGAAAAAAAATAAAAATGAAGCATGCATCATGCTTGTAAAGATTCACCAGTCTTTGCAATGTCAACAACATTGTAAATAAATCTATGATTGACCTTGCCCACATTAAAATAGTAATGATTAATAATAATAAAATGAAAAGGAAAAAAAATCATAAAAAAAAAAAACCAGTGACAGCAGCAGATTTGAGAGATGAAGCTTTGAAGAATATAAAGAAACATCAGATCTAATCATGGCCCACACTTGACTGGATTATATATTAAGACAGGCCCAAGCTTTAACTGGCTTCTGCTATATGTGTTAAATCTTTTTTATTGTTATTTATACTGCACAACTGCCTTGCTAAACGTCCCACCTGCTAAACATTCCCTGCCCACCTGCTAATGAACTCATCAGTTTCTAATATTCAAATTAATGGAATTATATGATTTGTTTGTTTGTTTGTTTTAATGTTATATTCTGTTTCAATAAGTATTTCATTAATAAAAACTTTCGTATTTAATGTGAAACTTCTATATTAATAGAAATAAATTATTTGTAAATCTCTTGATTTTTGCATGTGTGTTTGCGCGCACACACACTTATGTACGTATATCATAAACATATGCATCCAATAAAAACACATAAATGTCAGTAAGAGTATTCATTTTAAAGTAAAAAGTAAAGCTATAGCAGCTATTTTATTCTCATTTTTTTTTAAATTTAAAATAATTCTCAACAGAATAATTATTTGAGTGACAACTTTCTCTGAATAATTTCCTTCAAAAGACAAAAAAATAAAACAGTATTTTAAATTATGGAAGTATTCTTCATATTCATCTGACCAGTGGAATGAAACTAAACTAAGACTTCTAAAATAATTTTCATTATTATAGTTTTCTTGAAATCTGCCCTAAGTTTAGACAAAAGATTAAATGAAATCATATTTTTAAAAATAATTGGATATATTATTACAAACAACTTTACACGATTAAACTTTTCTATATGGTCTATTTTCTGTCAAAAATGTTTTTAAACCACATACCACAATAGTTTACACACTCATCTTCCCTATCTATGACCTTGGACTATTACAAACTTGATATTTTCAGATCACAACAGATATACACTTTTTTTTTCAGATAGACTGTTACTAATCAATCTGCCTTGGTCAAGTGCATGTTGATCCACTGACTGTAATAATGAAAATTGTTATTGCATTACAGTGCAGTCTTCACTATTGCCTGGAGGAATTATCATATTTTCAGGGATCTTTAGATGTGATAATATGTTGGACTATTTCCATCATCTATTAGTAAATGTTGAATGTATAGAAACTTTTAATCTTTATTTAAAATTTTCAAATACTAACAACTTGTTAAGAAATGACTATTATACTTCATTTCTATGAAATGTAGTACAACATAAATAGTGTATTAAGATGCAGCTGAAGAGAAGTTTATGAATTCGAAAAACAAAACTAAGGCTAAGCATTTTTGAGAACTTATTTTAGTGCTTATTTTACTGCTCTCATATTCATAGCTGTAGAATATTATAAGATGATGGAAAAGATATGCTACTTTGTATATATATATATAACTAAGGATATTTAAATTTATGTAAAGTAGAAATGTGTTGCTAGACTCAGTCCATTTTCTGGAGAGGTTAGTAATTACATAACATTTCAAATAGTATTATTCTCCACTCTTCTTTAAGTGTTGCTGGTCTGATCAGTAATAGTATTAGCACCTTTAGATTCTCAAATATTGAATTTAAGACAAACACTCTGACTAACTGAGTTATTCTGTCAAAGACAACAAATATTATAAATTTCACACTGTATTTATATATGAGCATTGGTTCAAATCCTGATAACTTCATTTTTTTTTTAATTTTTCTAAGAGCAAGGTTAATTAGAGGTTTCCATACATTATCTATTGCCACACTGGATTGATGTATAGGAATATTTGCCATTGTCATATGAGCACTTCCCTTGAATTTTTTTCTTTGCACCTTTTCCTCTCTATCCAATATTGTTGTATTTCCCCAATTAAACACATGGTACACACATAGTCTGTTACTGTAGACACATCTACTTTTTCTCTTTCAACCTTTAGTTTGGGTTTCTTCAATCACTGTTCGACAGGCATCATATCTCACCAATATACTTTCTTCCACATTCACATGGTATTTCATAAATGCATTGCTACTTTAGGCTTGATAGAAATAAGAATTTTTCGAAGTGTGGTATAACTTTGGAAAGCTGTGCTAATGTTATATTGATTGCAGATTTTCTTTAATTTGTCCATCATTAATGGTATGTACAGACACTACAATACTAATAATTGCTTTTTTTTCTTTTGGTTTCTCATTTTGTTATCTATTAACATTTTTCTTGATGAATGCTGATGGATAATAATCCTTCATGAGAGTTTGCTCTATGTGACTTTTCATTTTCCAAATCGTTGGTTTCTGAACAAACTTCTTCTGCCCTGTTCCATAGTGATAGCATAATTCCATGTTTAGTGCTTCTGATATGATTAGGTATATATGTCAAGCAGGGATGAAGATTTCATGTATTGAATGGAATGAGTGCTTCCGTATAAAAATTTACAAAAACTTTCAAAAGCTTTAATTAAAAGTCAATTTAAAAAAATCACTCAATTTTTTTTAGCAAAAGTTGAATTGTTTTTATATACACAAAGAATGAATTTGACTAACACATTCTTGGTTAATTATAAGAAGTTCAAACAATGTTCATATCTAATTTACAGTTAAAACTTTTAAGAATGTTAAAAGAATTTGGAAGATAAAAATACATTAATAATGTATTATCTATATTTAAACTAATCACACTTTGATTAGAATGAGCAATTAAAATTCATTATTTTTTGTATGGAATTACTGTTGACTTTCATTTTTTTTTACCAACAATTGAATTGTTTTTATATACATAAAGAATGAACTTGACTAATGCATTCTCATTGATTATAAGAAGTTCAAACAATGTTAAGATCTAATTTACAGTTAAAACTTTTAAGAATGTTAAAATGATTTAGAAGATAAAAATATATTGATAATATATTCTCTGAATTACAGATAAGAGAGTTTCTGCTTTTTCTAGATATGTTAGGCATTGTTATGTTAGAAGATAAAAATATATTGATAATATATTCCCTGAGTTACAGAT
This sequence comes from Epiperipatus broadwayi, assembly GCA_028023455.1. Taxonomy (NCBI): domain Eukaryota; kingdom Metazoa; phylum Onychophora; class Udeonychophora; order Euonychophora; family Peripatidae; genus Epiperipatus; species Epiperipatus broadwayi. The sequence goes on along the minus strand of JAQFVV010006281.1, from coordinate 4,466,487 downwards.
AAGAGTTTCAGCTTTTTCTAGATGTGTATAATATATATATATATATTAGGCACTGTTATATAAAAATTGTTGTGGCAAATGGAAATAAAAACAAAAAAAAATGTGCTTCTGTTCCTAAAAAAGTCACACTTCATCACTGATGTGAATTTGCCAGTGTGTGTTGGTTTTTTGTACACTGTTGTTTTTACTTTGCCCTGAGGGATTCTTGTCACTAGAAGATCCAAGAATGCCAGTTTTTGTCTGCATTATGATTCCATTGTGAATTTAGTTGTAGGAGATATGTTGTTGACATGCATCCAGAATGATTGTAATTGAGCTTCACCATGTAGCCATACCACAAATGTATTATTAACATAGTGAAACCACATTTTAGGCCGACATGTAATACTATTTATGGCTATGGTTTCAAGTTCTTCTATGTAAACATTGATAATCAAGGATGACAGTTGTGATCCCTTATCCATCCTTTGGTTTTATTGGAAGAATTCTGAGTTATATTGAAAGTACTTGTTGTTATGTAGAATGTTAATAATTCCATTATATTATTAATAGGTAGAGTAGTTCTAGTTTGTAGACTATTATCATCATAAATTTTTCATACAATAGACAATGACTCATCACATGGCACATTTATAAATAGACTTTTTACATCAAACCTTACTAATATGTCGATTCTTTCCATTTTCATGTTCCTGACTAATTTTACAAAATGCTTAGAATCCCCAATAAAGGATGGTGTGCTCTATGATAATGGATTAAGAACTTTGAGAAGAAATCTCATCATATTTTACAAGGTGAATTTCTAGCTCTAACAGTAGATTTTAATCGTTAATTATATTGCTGAAATACAAAGTTTTTTTTCTGAAATACCCGTGATGCTTCTGGCATAATTCTTGTAATTTTACCTCTGTATTTGAAATTGGATTTTTTGCTACCTTTTTGTATTGGCCTGCTATGAGAAGTATTTTTACAACTATAGTGTTATCTTTGTCAGTAGGAAGAATGATTATAGATGTGTCCTGTTTGATAGAATTAATAGTTTTTCTTTCATCATTTAAAAGGTTTGATTTCTGCTTTTATGTCTCTCAAGTATTCTTTTATCTCTTTAGCATAACTTTGCTGCTTTTTCCAGAGGCAATTTTTGGGTAACTTCCTCCATGGCAGCTGTTATATCCAATAATGGAACAGTAGATGGTGAAATGCTGAAGTTCAAACCTATTCCAAGAACAGATAATTCAGCATCAGTTAAGTGTTTAAAACTAAGATTTTTCACTCAGGAAACTGATAGATTGCTTTGCTAGTTGTAGCATGACTTTTGACTTGACCATGTAGATTTAAAAACTTCTTCTGACATTCTTTTATTCTTCTGTATACTTTACAATATGATCTTTTCACTGCTTGACAAATTCTTGAGAAATTTTCATCTGTAGTTTATTTTTTAGAAAATATTCCACATTTATAATGAATACAAAGTTTGATACTTGGAAAACCATTGAACCTTTTTTTGTTTTTTTATTAAAGCATTATTTACTCTCTGAATAATCTTCTCTAATCTCTTGGAGGAAATAACAGATTTTAATTGTAAATCCTTATGAATAATCTGATTTACATAAGAAAGTTAAATGATTTTCAACTTTAGCCAGTTTTAGTCTAAACTTCAACATAGCATCGCGTCCAGTCCATACTGAATACATATTTGCCTGAAGGTTTGTGATGATGATATGTTAGATATGATAGTAAGTGCAACTGTTGCCATCATTTATCAATGTTGAATGTATAAAAAATTTAAACTTTTCAAATACAATAACTTTATTAGTAATAACACACAAATTGACATCACGGGTTACTAATTACACAACATTTCAAGTAGGGTTATTCTCCACTCTTCAAGTGTCCCTGGCCTGACTGGTAACAACATTAGCTTAGGAATCAACACACCTTTAGATTCTTGAATATTGAATTTAAGGCAAATGCTCTAACCAACTGAGCTATTCTGTTAAAGGCAGCAGATAGTAAAAATTTCATATATTTATTTTCTGGGGTCTTTCAATTTTTTATTTTTTTCTAAGAGCAAGCTTAATTAGAGGCTTCCATGCATTGTGTATTTCCACACTGGATTGACTTTATATGATTATTTGTCATTGCCATATGAACAACTTCCTTGAATTTTTTCTTTTCACCTTTTCCTATCTATCCAATATTTTTGTATTTTCCCAATTAAACATATGGTCATTAGTACAGACATTGTCTGTTACTGTAGACACATTTGTTTTTTTTTCTTTTAACAATTAGTTTGTGTTCTTTCAATCACTGTCTAATATGGTGACATGTCTCACCAGTATACTTTCTTTCACATTTACATAGTATTTTATAGATACAGTTTTTGTTCTTCAGTATTCCCTGTTTAGGCCTGATAGAAGTAGCTGTTCTAATGATATATTAACTGCAGATATTCTTTAATTTATCCTCCATTCCTGATACATAAGGATATACTACAGTGTCAATAATCATTTTTTCTTTTGTTGTTTATTAAAGGTTTTTTTGATGACCACTGATGGATAACCATTCTACATGAGAGTTTGTTTTATGTGAATCTTTTCATTTTACAAATCAGTGGTTTCTGACCAAACTTCATTTGCTCTGTTCTACTTGTGGTACTATCAGCATTGACATTTTAGAGTTAAAATATTAAATTTCTGAGAAGAATAAAATAGGTAAGTTTATAAATCCTGTTTGGTTTATTTTAGATACAGTGTAAATTGTATTTATTATAGTCACATTTAGAGGGGAAAAAGAGAAAATAGAAAAAAAACAAATACCTTTTGATTTTACTAAGATAAGAATGTAAATTCTTATCGTCAAGCCATTATAATTACTTAAATTGAAATTATAGCATTCTTTTGCCATTAATTAAAGATGTCCACTGAAGGAGGAAAAACTTAACTTTGAAAACAAAAATAAAATAGAAATGTGTAAAATGGTAAAAGTTAAACCATGAATAAAAATAAAATAAAAAGTGTAAATAGGATGTGTGTGGTGGACATTACAGAGCACGGGTCTTTTTCCTCATGTTCTGTATGACACCAAATAGCAACTTGAAATAAATTGATTTTTTTTTCTATGGAGCCACTAGAAGATGCATCATTATATTCTCACCAGCGGATTTCACTGTTATCAACTGTGTGAGTAGAGAATAGTTTATTCCCTGACACTTTCTGGAGTCACAATAATACCAAGATTGAATACAACACCTACCTGAATCTTAGATCCTCAGACTGCATATCAATATACTATAAGAAGGCTATACAATGGATCCCACCAAAGACAAAGTATGTATGGTAACTCATGCAGTGATAAGCAGCTGAAACTTAATGGTAAGAAACTTTGTTTTATGTGTTATATGTGGTCACATTAGAAAATTATAAGTACTGTTAAAATGCTATAATAAATCTGATTAAAAACTGAATTAAGATAAATCCTGAGAACAGCAAGAATTTAATTTAAAGAAACAAAGTAGTTTGATATTATTGTGTTATTAGCTAAATTGTTATAAGTTCACTACATATAAATATCAATGTCTTAACATAAATTACAATCCTCCAGAGGGTAGTAATTGAATTCTCTATGCGATCATTATAGATAGGTAGAAAAGAGCCAGTGAATTCATGTATATAATCCTGGTGCTTATTAAATGAATAGTAAAGTGGTTACTTTCTGACTATTATTAAAACTTACTTATAATAAACTAGGGTTGTTTGACCAGGAAAAATAGTTACGTTATTGAGGATACTTGGCATAGTCAAATAAATGAATTATAAAGTGCTAACGTAACTTCGTCAATGAATACACAAAAATTAATAGTGTATAAACTCTAAATTACAAATAGACGGTACAATAGTGAAATTTCATTCTTAGTGCTTTTGATATGGTTGGATATATACATCATGTGCTTGTCAGTGTGTAGTTGAAATAATTAAATCATTATGATAAATATTCCTTCTAACTTTTTATAAAGATAGTAGTAGTATGCTGGAGTTTATGCTTCACTTAAGATTTAAATCTGTCTTATATCTAAAAAGCTAACAATAAATTTAAAACTGAAACACTTTCTCAAACTTATAGTCATCCATTATTGACTGAGTTTTTTAATCATTAATTATTAAACCGAATTTTTTATAAATTGCATTTAAAAGATTGACATTAGTCAGATCTTCATGTGAACTGGAAGGAATAGCATAATCATCATTATATTTAGGATTATAAATCAAGAGAATCTTCTTTTTTTTTTTTTTTTTAGTACTTCCAAATTAAAAACTTCATACAAGATTCACAATACTGCCATGGAAACTGTCTTAATGATCACTACATATTTCTGTTTAACATCAGTTTTATTTATATATTTCAGATTTTTCACCAAAGGTAATAATACTTATCATATAAGCAGACAGGTGTAATGTCAATAAATAATTAATATATTAATAAATACATAGAAAGCTGGCAAGTCTATTTTTCACTTTAGTTCTTGTTGTTACATGGATCTTTTTCTTCTGTATGTCAGATTACCTGAATCTTCAGTACCTCTAGTTAAAAGACTTCATGATCAAGCAATAAGAAAATAATTAAAAACTGTATATTCTTTTACAAATTATTTAAACTCTATTATAATTTTTTTTACAAGAAATAATATACCCAATAAAGCTAGTAATAATAATAATATTAATAACTATTATTTAATTTGATGAAAGTGAATTTGCCTCTTTGTATGAATAGATATACTAGCTTTAAACAACTTTTTTTTGCAGTGCTATTGTCTCTTTCCATTGAAAGACATATTACATAGAAAGTAAAGAATTTATATTTAAAGCCTAATTTCTAATGATTTTTGATGCAGATTAATAATTTGAATATTTAAAATACTGTAGTTTTAATGATTTTAAGTAGTAAAAGATAGTGAGATAATAAAGAAGTTATATTTTATTTTTGACTTATGGAATTAATTTTAAATACAATGGCATTGGCCATAACCTCAACATTAGACTCCTAAATCTTTGAATAATTGAAGTCTATAGATAACATGTTTATAATGTGTTTAACACACACACACATACATATATATATATATATATGTATTCATATTATGTACATACGCTTATAATGTTTCTATTTAAAAAGTAAAAATATATATTGACAATAATAAAAATAATTGGCAAAAAATAGAATACAATATATATATATTTATTATCAGCAGCAGTCATTCACAAGTGTGTATATCTATTTCAATTCTAGAAGGGGGGGGAGGAAGAGACAGAATGACAAGAAATTTATGAACCATATTTGCATACACATATTTTACATACTGGTTCTCTTTTTTAATATTTTGTGATGCTATCTTTTAACATCTCAGTGAACTTTTTTTCTGAAGCACTTCAACACATTACTTAATTATGGCTTCCCGTTGCATTCTACATTCAGCCATATTTTTAAAATGAATTTGCAATTTTTTTTAGTATGTCTTTCAGCTAATGTTTATAATGTAAACGTGATCTGCTCCCTCAAAGTGGAGCTCAATTTCACTATTAAATTTTTATTTTTTATTTTTAGAAAAATGCTTAATGTTCATTCAGTTTTGTGTACCCACTTCACTGAATACATGAGTTAACAATAACAATAACAATCACAATAGCAGTATCCTATAATCTTTTTCACTTGCATAATAAATCTTATAAAATGTGCTAATTAATATAACTGTTGTAATTTACAATTTATGTGTTATGGTTGTGAAATACTGTGCTCAGATTATTGACAAAATCCATAGATAGAGGATGATGAAAAATGATATGAGTATTAACTGAAGATAACAAATAAAATGTCAGATCAAAACCTTTTGTGGCATTGTAGAATCAGTTATTGGTTCATCAATGATTATATATTGTTTCCAATACAAACAATCTCTTCCACTTGCCATTATTTCTTACTGACTTGAGTCACTTATTAATTTAATTTAGACCTAGTTATCATGAATCTCATGACAGCAGTCATCTTATTGTAATACTATGACAATAGAATTGTTTGTGTAACCACATGTTCATTTTTCAACTATATGCACAGAATTTTTGACTCCAATTCACTTTTTCATTCTTTTTGTTTTAAGCTCATGAGAATTGTGATAGTAAAGATGGAGATAAGTTTAGTAAATTGACAATCCTTAGTTATAATCTTCATTCAAGTTAGTGCAAAAACAACTGGATTTGAGATAATTTTTTTTAGCTGAACCAAGATTATATGTTGAGTAGTTGTATTTAGAAATCTCCCTGTCTAATATGGAATTGGAATGAGCCTGAAAAACAGTGTTACAATTTAATTAAATTCAGCAGTCACATTCTCTAATATAATTGCATTGAATAGATGAAAGGAGTATTTTGATCATATTTTAAATAATCCCAAGAATGATGATATCTTTTAATGATATCTATTTTATGTATTCATTTAGATTTAGATAAAAAAATATCCTGTTAATGAGGTTAAATTAACTCATCATCTGATAAGTGGAACAGCTGCATGTCCTGATAAGATGCCTGAAACAGTTTTAAAATATGATGATAATATGTTTGCTTCAAAAATATTGCATTGTCTAATCTTAAAATTGTTTACATTGCCTTATTTTTTAAAAACAAGGAGAACAGAAAAGATTGCAGTAATTTTTAGGTAATATCAAAATTATTCACAATAGCAAAGATACTTTCAAGCATTTTGGTGAATAGGTTGATTTAGTCATAAATTAATATTTACCAGAAACTCATTGTAGTTTTAGAAAATCAAAAACACCAGAGCCATGGTTTTTGTTGCCAGATAAATGCAAGAAAAGTATCAGGAGCAAAATGATGGTTTTTATTGATTCACTGAAGGCATTTGACAATCAATCAGACAGATTTATGACATTGTGTGAAATTGATTGTCCATCAATGTTTATTCATATTATACAGCTTCTATATGATAGATAGAGGGAAGAGTTATGAGAAGAAGAGCTATTACTATAAGGAGAAAATCTGAGGTATTTGTTTGACATTGCTTCCAATTTTAAGGACAGTGGTATTTGGAACTATTTTTAGACAGCTTAATGGATTGTGGGATTAAGAAGCACTACATGTTTGATGATGTAATTTAAATTGATTAAAAGCAAAATCAAAACTTCATCTTCTTGGAGTCTGTATGTTAATGATTATGCTATTTTTGCCATTCAAAAGACAATCTACAGAATATATTTAATGTTTTTAATGAAACATATATAGTCATTCATTTATTATTAATGTTTTCTAATAATGGAAGATAAACTTTTAGAAAATTTTAGCTTGGGTCATTATCAATTTAAGGATGTAAACAATTTTAATATCATGATAGCTTTTTAAATAAAAAGATGGACTTAGACTCTAATGTGCTGTTGCTGCTTTAAACAAATTCAAAAATAGTCTGTTTTATCACAGTCAAATAATTAATGTAACTATATTTTATGTATATAGAATTATTAATTAATTGTATGGAAGTGAAACTTGGACAATTTTTCAACTTAACCTAAAAGCCTTAGAAAACTTTCATGCTAAGGGATGCACTGCAAGATTATTGATCTACTACTGTAAAATCACAACTTATTTGATTGGACTTGTGAAACAAATGAACAATACAAGACTTGCTAATAAGATGTTTATTATGAACTTGAACATGGTTTTCATGGATTAGATAGACTTTGTTTCCTTTATAAGAATTATCTCGATATTCTGAAGAAGTGCAATGTTGATTATTTTCATTGGGATGATATGGTAAAAAATAAAATAAATTGGAAAACTACAATTAATCATGGTGTTGACATATCCCAGAAAAAAAGTTTCATGCAGAAGATAAAATAACATTGGATCAAATAAGTGGAATAATGGACCAATATGTTTTATGTGAGAACATATTTATGATTCACATATTTGTTTGTATAGCCATCACAAAACTTATCTCTAGTGTATTATTATTGTTATTGTTTTGTCTTTTCATCTTTTTGTCTAAGAATTGGAATAGACCCACTCATTTTCAAGTGACTGCTGTTGCTAATAATGGTATAACTGCCAGTCAATCCAATAATTGTACTAAAAAAATTAGCTATAAGTAAGTAAGCAAGAAAATAGTGCGTATATAAGACTTGAAATAATGATTTAAGTAAATACATCACATATTACTTTATAAAAACAATGTTTCTTTTCCCACCAATATGCAATATTTTTACTTATACTTAAATGTCTTGATAAATATGTTTTGAGGTTTGCATAGTATTGTTTGGAATGACTTTTGTATATTATCACATCCAATAAGATGAAAAACATATTGAATGGTTTTATGATCTTGTTATTTTATTTTTAGAATCTTAAGAACTTTATCCAGATGTGTGTGTATATATATATATTTTAAAAATTGTATATACACTTTCCAGTATAAATAAAAATAATTAATAAAACTATAAAATATTGGACACCAGTCAAACAATACAATCTTGAAGATCATATCAATTTTTGAAAGAAAATATTACAAATAGAATAATAAATTAGTATTAGCATTTTTAAATCTTTATAAAATGTTAACTAAAAAGTTATTTTATTCTTCAGATTTTTAATATATATATATATTATATTTTCTTTGAATATTGGGTAAATGAAATGTTGTATATTCAAACAATGGATATAGCATATGTAGAGAGAGTAAGGCAGTACATAGAGGTTATTCCATCTGAATTTTATATATAAAGAGTTACTTACAATAAGAGTGGGGCAGTCACAGTATTTGTAGTATTTAGTTTTAAAACTATCCAGAATTTTCAATGTTTTTAAAGCTCAAATCTTTCTAGTGCTTGAACATCATGCCACCTTTTGAATGATAACCCCAATATATAATAATTTACCATTATATTTATCTAATAATAATATATCTTTAAATAAATAATTAGAAAAGATAATTTTCAAAAATCGGATCAGCTCAAAACATGAAAGAATTTCATTATCACATAGGATTGATAACATGACATTCAATAATCTATAGTCATTTTGATTTTCTGTTAATGAATTTCATTATTAGATTGGATCTGCTTAGGTATTATATATATGCCAAATTGTTTATTTTAAGGTTTTTTTTTTTAAGTTGAACTGTATTTTTGTCATTCGTTATTGGATTTATAATGCAGTAGTTTATATTGTTTAAACTTTTTTTTTTAGTTTCACTATATTTCAAAATATCATTCCATTGTTCTTCTTGACTATTAAAGATTGTAGATCTCTATTTCTATAATAAAATTTACAAACTGATACACAAGTAATCAAATGTGTTCAGATTGAAATTTGAATCTGACATGAAATCTTTGTTACATTCAGGACTCCCCCCCCCAAAAAAAAACAAAAAACAACTGTTTATTAATAGCTTTAATGTTGGTTGATTGATTTGCTTTATGACATTTCACATCAGGTATTGTTTATTTTGATATACAGATATGTTAAATTAAATATTTTTCTGGATTAATTAAATTATAAACAAAAAAATAAATGGATAATTTCCATTCAATAACTACAATAATTTTCCAGAAATGATGTTTCTATGTAACTATTAATTAAAATTGACATCTCATACTAAATCACTTGTTCTGTTAGTTAACAATAGCGTTTTGTCTGAATTTATATATATTAAAATATAACAGGTTGTCAAATTTTATAAAACATAAATTTTTATAACCATTGTTACTACCAGTAAAAATTCTTACTTCACTCAGAAATTCCTATAGTAAAAACACTATATATTTTATATACATTTATTTTTGAAAATATTTTTATAAATCCATTTTGAAATATTATCAAAATATGTATTAACAATGTTTGTAATAGATTTTAGTGGAATATCTGTTATATATTTTTGGTAAATTATAAAACTATTTTTACATCATTTTAAATTTTTTTTTCATTATTATTATATTTGTTGTCATTACTTTATTGGAGTCAGAATTTTATTATTTTTATTATGCTTACTTTCAACAATATATTTTAATTGTTAATGGATATAATTACTTTACTAAGTATTCTCATCTGTTTGTAAAAACATTAAAATTTTATATTTCTTTTTTTTTTTTGCTTTTAGTGATTGTAATTCATTATCATTATAATTTTTTTTACATATATTTAATTTTTCCATTTAAAAACCAATGTTTATCTTGACAGTTAATATTATTAAACTTATGTTTTATAATATTTTGATTCTAAATTCTAATTTAATAAGTTTCACTTTTAGTTTTAATTTTTTTAATTCTCTGCATTTTTGACAAAACTAAAGGAGATAATATTTCTATTTCTTTTATAACAAATTAATTATGGTTAATAATTTTCATTTTTGTTTTTATTGTAGAAATCATCATTTTTTGTTACACCAAAACTATTGGAAAAAAAAACCCATAGTTCTTATTATTATGATTATTAAGTTTGCTATTGTTTTTAATATATTTCAACTTTTCCTATATTTCAGTATGAATTAATATTAGTAAAATGTATTATTATTATTTTTGTTTTTGATTATATACCTCAGTTAATATTTGTTCATTTTTTTTAAATGATTATTTTTTCCATAATAACATAAAACAAAGTCAATTTTATTCTCAAAAAAAATTTTTATGAACCATTCTATATATATATGAATTAATTAAATTAAACTCTTCCAATGTTTTTTTTTATTAATACTTGATATTTTAAGTTTATTCACTCATACTTGATATTGCTATTTCCAATTAAATTCCTCATAATTTCTATAAATTAATCTAAATTAATATTTTTAATATCTAATATTTGTATTGCTATGATTTATAAACTGTTATTGCATTCTTTAAAATACTTTACTCTTTCACAGTTGATTAATACAAGTACATAAAATAATGTAAATAGATTAAATAAATGCATCTTCATTTTATTTTTCAAATTTTCTTTCATAATTTTTGTTTCTTTGTTTGCATTGTTATTATTTCTTTAATTATCTTGAAACATAAACTAAAACAATTACCATCATCTATAAAACTTCCATATTGTGTTTTTCTATTTACAACAAATGATAAACAGTTATAAAGATAAACCATCTTTTTTTTCTTTTTTTTTTTTGGTTATAATTAAATTTTTATGTAATTTTATCAACTTTTGAGTATAAATTTTAATTTGTGTAATTATTATTGGGTGTTATTTATTTTGGTATTTGTGTATTATATTGTCTATCAAAATTGGCAATCACTTTTTTAATTATATAGTTTCAGGGGCCCTACAAATATTTGTTTATTTGTTGTTGTTTTTTTCAATTTTATTTTGCCAAATATGTGTAATTGTAAAGTTTAAAAAAATAATAAATCAATTATAAATTCCATTTAGAAGATTTATTTCAATTTTTTTATATTACAATGTAATTTTGTCATAGTTTGTTTACATTCAGCATCTTTCAAAATAAATTTATTAATGAATTACATTGTATATGATGTATTAGGTATTTAGATACATATTGTTTTTAAGATCAATAGTTATGAGTGATGAGTCACTTGGTGATGAGGTTTATAAATCAGTTTGATCTGTAACTTGTTATGTTTTAGGTAGTTTCAGTATTTGCAATAATTTCCAGGTTTCATGATATAGAAATTTCGATGAGAGTATTAAGTCTTTTTTTCTAATCTTGTTGATGAGGTTGATAAATGTGAGATTCGGATTAGGAGGTGGAGAGATGAAAACCGTCTTGCATCGAACACCCAAGATGGTGTGAATCAGAAAAATAGAGTCTAATAATTGGGAAGTGTCTACTCTGGATATGGAGTCTTTTATTGAGAGTATTTTATAATAGTCAATCTTTGAATTGTGAAAAATGAGTATCCTGATGTTTGTAAAACCGTGGTGTTTTACAGATTGGACATTCAGCATCTTTATTATTTTTCACTACCATTTTGCAAAATTATGAAAGATTGAAATCTTTCTTTGAAAGAACAGCCTGCAATCTATTTCTACAATTATGGGATGCTGCTTTTACCAAAATTCTCCATTAATGGGCACGATATATTTCATGTTTTTATTACATTTATATTAATAAGTTGATTTAATACAAAAAAATAATAGTGGGAATATTATAATAAATTTTTGTATAATTGTTTTTAAAAATAACAATAATAATAAAAAACTGTAAATATTAAATATGATTATTTTGTGTCAACCATTTTATTTTAAATATTTATTGCGTGCTCTATAAATTGTATAATTCAAAATAAAATGGCTGCCAAGCTTGATAGACAGGATAATACTTAAATACCATTATTTTTTATTTATTTATATTTTATTATAAACATTATATAAAAGTTTTTTTATATATTTAAAATTTTAAAAGTTGTATTTTTTTAACAGCAGTTTATTTATATATGTGTATCTATATAAATATATATGTATGTGTATATACATTTGTGTATTTATTAATATATTTTGGTTATTTATATGTAGATATTTGTATTGATTAATGAATGGCTTTGAGTATGTTGATAATTAGAAATAAAGTTTTTGGATTTAAAAATTTTTTATTCTTTATTTTTACTTTAATTTTTTCAAGTTTTCTTTGTAATTTCTTTTTGTAGTTAATTCTGAGAATGGTCTGCAGTGATTGGCTGAAAAGTTAATTGTTGTTGTGAATAACATTTTTTCATTATAAAATAAAAATAGTTGTCTATAAAATTGAGTTATTATTATATATGTGTGTAAATGAATATAAACCATTGCTAGAATATTTCAACACCACTTCCTGTATTTAGAAACAAAATCCAAATCAAACAGTATAGGTTACCTTTCTTATACTGCTCGATTCAGTTTGTTTCTAAATACAGTGCTGTCGAAATATTCTCACATTGGTTTGTATTCATTTATTATATTTGAGTTTGAACTAGTGGTATGCACTCATTAATTTTTTTCCTTTTATATGTATGTTTGTGTATATATTTTTAATTAGTTAACTAAATTATTTATTTTAAATTAACTAAATATAAAATATAATTAATTATATAAATTATTATATTAAAGAGTTGAAATTTATACTATATAAGGCAGAGCATTATCACATCTTCTAATAAATTTATTATGAAATAGTATATTAATATTTAGCCAACTTTTTAATTATACATTGATCTCGTGATCCTTACGCTGTTTTAAGTTGCATTTCAAAAATTAGCTAATATCTTTTTTCACATTGAGTTTATGTATGTGTATTAATTTGTGTCTGTTTATTATATTTTAAAATTCACTTACATTTAATTAATTTTTTTTAGGCTTTTGATGCAGCTGCAAGTTTGGGTGTTTCAAAGTTAATAGAACCATCTGATATGGCTATTTTATCTGTTCCTGATAAACTTGCTGTAATGACTTATCTATATCAACTGCGTGCTCATTTTACAGGGCATGAATTTGAAGTTCAGCAGTTAAGTAGCAATCCTGAAGAAAGTCATTATTCAATTGGTTATTTTGATTCTGAAAAGGAAGCTAACATAACAAAGGAAATGTATGGACAACAGATTGCAGATCTCCGGATTAAAAGTGCTAGAGACTCTAAAGTAGATAGTGAACCTAGTTTTGATATACATTTAGAAAAAGAAAGCAAAGACAGTGAGACCATTAGTAATACAGTTTATAGTGAGATTGATAAAACTAAATCTGCAGAAACACCTGCGTCTCCCTCCAGTTCTATTAAAACTGAAAAGTCAGATGTTTCATCTCCTGGAGATGCTGATTCTCCAGATTCACCATTGGATAATAAATCAAACAGGCGATTCAAAAAACGATCTCCTTCCATTAATGACTCTATCAAAGAAAATTTAAAATCTGAAAGAGAATCATCACCACCTACAGAATATATTCCAGAATTTTGGTCAAAAGTGGGGCAATCTCCTCCTTCTTCTCCATTTTCTGATAAAGATGTTAAAACATTTTCTAAAAAAAGTGTAAAAGTTGAACCACCACTTAAAAAAAAAGTAGATAAAGAGAAGGCTACCTCAAAAAAGAAACACCATCGAAAACATTCATCAAAACACAAAGAAACAACACCTGAAATATCTAATCACCCACCAGTTCTCATGACACGAAAACAGCTAATGAATCCTTTTGACTCTGATGGTGAAGAAGAGGAAATGCTTATGCAAAAAAATTCATCACAAATCAGTCCGAATTCAGGAACATTTTCTGAAGAAATACGACAACCTAATTCTATTAACAGCTTTACTATAAATAATGGTAGCCTGCCTTTAGATAAAATACCATCTGCAGATCATATACTATCTTTACCAGTTTCTCCAAACCGGACTAACCAGAAAGTTTTGGATTCTGTTGAAGATGCTAAAATGAAGGTAAAACTTATACATTTTTAAACTACTAATAATAGTAATTTTTAAGAACAATAACAATAATAACAAATAATAATTATGTGTAACATATATATACAATCAGTTCCCGATTTATTAAATAGTTCTTTTGTGCTGTTTTACACAATCCACTTTTATGCATATGTTAAAAAAACTTTACTTGCTGTAATGTTTAAATCATGTGATCTTTGAATGATTATCTTTATAGAGTATTGACCTATTTAAAATATTTTTATAAAGCTTGCATTATTTTTTAAATAAAACAAGATAATATTTGAAAAATCATATTTTTAATAGTGTTTAAATTAATGGTTCCTCTGTAATTAACAATTTTAAAATAAATACATTTTAACTCTTGCAGTGTTAGAATGGTGAAGTCTGGTTCTAAAGGTCCTTAAATTGCTGTTCTATTTTACTATTTCTACCACCCTTACTTTTACTCCCATATAATTAATCATTCAATTTTTTTTTTTTTACTACAGTTATTGGGTGAATTCATCCTGATGATGATGATGATGATTGGGTGAATGACAAGTTGGAATTATTATTTAATTTTGAAAGAAATCATACTTTTTTTTTACTGAATGAAAGATACCCTTTTCTCCCTTTCAACTATAGGGCAAAAAAATTGAATGAATTTTCTGGTAAAACTAATAAAAATAAGTTAAGTGCTAGTGGAAAATATTTTTACTTTTTTTTTCATACTGTTAAATTGAATTATTTTTTAATGGTTAACATATTTAGAAAGTTTTTTGCAGTTTCTGTATAATTTAAAATTAAAAATGCTTTATAGTTACAGTGTTTATTATACTGCAAATGTAGAGCATAATGGAAAGTATTTAATTTTCTTTTTGTAATCCATGTAATACTTATATATCTGTCATATATTTTTTGTATTAGTATAGATTTATTTATATTAAGGTATTGTATGCAGGGAATTGTCTTTAGATATTGAACATTTATTTATATTTACTAAATAGTGTTATTTTTCAGAAAATTTTGCACTTTAATCTTACTATTTAAAATGTAATACAGTATATATAATTAGTTTATATCACTGAATTGGCTATTTTTTTTACCCCTGAAAATTTTATTTTTATATAATATTTACAATGTAATACTGGTTTCAATAAATCATTATAAATTTAGAAACTATATTTAGTTAATGATTTGCACAGATAATTTATATATAAAATTTGAACATACTTTAGTGTTTTTAACACAGTTTTTTCACTTTGATATGTCATTTCATACATAAATAATATAAAGCATAATTTATTATTAGTAGTATTGTTTTCATGCTTCATTGCCTTATTTCCACATTATTTCATTACGTTATGTATTATGAGATTGTATTAAAAATGTATACTTCAGTTGTGTCTAAAGTGAAAATTATGATATTGCTAAATATGAATATTTTTGAATAGGATAATTGGTTTGAGTGACAAATCATTATTGAAGTTAATATATATATATACGTATACTTTAAACTTAAGTAAATGTTATTTTTGCTTCTATGTTTAATATTTCTATATTTGTTATAATTTAATTTTGCAATTTTTTTTTAAGTTTTTTTTCTTTTTGGTAGTTTTTTTATGATTGTTATATTGTTTTGAAATATAATATATTTCTATCTTTTTCCCCCTTTACCTTTATATACATGTATGTTTATCTTTACTTTTTTAAATTAAAGTTCTCCCCTTCCCCCCATTTTTAAAAAAAATTATCTAAGTAAATGATTTTGAACGTGTTATTATTTAAGGTTATCATTTGCTCATTTCTAGAAAAAATGAAATCAAATCATAAAATAGACTACAAGCACTTGATTGTATTTGAAAAGTTTAAATCATTCTAAAATCATTTAACAATTAATTCTAGATAATAGAAATAGTCCCACTTATAATTAGAAGTAAAATGTCATCAATACAAACGTTTTTCTAACAAACTCTAGTTAAAGTGTTTGTTAAATGAGGAAACAAAATGGAAATTTAGTGCTTACATTATGTGTATTAATTTACAGACACTTTTAAAACTGCTTGTTATTTTTTTTAATTTTAAAATATAAATATGTTAGTTTATTTACTACATTATATTCCAGATTGAATAAAAATTGTTAAAATAATAGTCTGATGATCATGAAAATGTAATGAATCTCTGTAATTTTGTCTGGATTATCTTATAATAATAATGTTACTGTAGAAGATATTAATTAGAGGGGATTTGAACACAGACTTTTAAGCTCCCTTCAGCTATCCACTCCATCTTATGTAACTGATAAACATGTTCACATACACATGAAAAGATAAATGATCTCCAATATATGTATTTTGTGCTGAACCAGCAATCATCAGTTGATCCAGATGATCATCGCCTACATCCATATATATATATATAATCAGTGCTTTAAAGTTTAAAGATTTGCTATCTTAATGTAAATTGAGCATTGATATATATGAGTGGGAGATGATGATCTGGACGAACTTATGAGTACTGGTTCAGCACAAAATATGTATTTTTGAGATGTTATCTTTTTCATGTGTATGTGGTCATGGGTAGTTATATAAGATAGAGAATGGATAGTTAAAGAGAGCTTGACAGTCTGCATTCAAATCCCTCTAATTACATCTAAAACTCAGTATATACTCTATACTTGTATTCAAATATTATAGGAGATAATGTAAATTGATTTGTGGTATTTACTAAAACAATTCAAAATTTTTTAATGGATTAATTTGCAAATAAGATGAAAACAAAGTGTGTGTGTATTTCTGTTTGTGGTAGCTATGATCAATTAAATTTGTATAAAGAGGTCTGGGTGAGGTGAGGGGGTGTATCAGAAGATTCCATGAGCAAAGCAATGGGAAATCACATTCACCAAATTGATATTGTATGACTACATTAAAACATTTTATTGTAAAGACATATTTGTTTATGTTAAGAACAAAATCATCTACTGCCTTGGCATTTTATGTGTTACTATTGAAGTTAGTTGAAATTTATTGAATTTTAGTTTACTCATATACAAATTGTATCAGAATTGAGATAATTTCTTGAGCTATATATATTATTAATAAATATATTCAGAAAAATGAAGATGAAATGAGTTGAACATATATTTTTAATGTCTCCTCTTGATATCATTTCATCTGATTTATCTATGCACATGTAAGTGATTAAGATGGATTTTCAAAAATGATATATCATTAAGTTTTTTTTATACAGTATTGCAGTTTTCAAGTAATATACAGACTGTATAAATACATTATTCTTATGAGTTAAATTTTAAATCTGAAAGCAGATTTAATAAGCAATTCCAAATGATAACCCTTAGTCATTGATTAGTGATGAATAAATGTTAGCAAGCTTCCAACACAATTTTTGTTACCGTGTCAATATTAGAAATATATAAAAATCAACTTATATTAAGAATACAGTTAAACTAGAATTATATTTTCAAATAACATACATTGGTATAAAAGTATCCATTATCACCATTTGGATATTTAACATACAAAATTTAGACAGTATTTCTTACATGTCATTAAGAGAAATAAAAAATATTTATCATATGATTTTAAATAGTTGAGTTAATATTAAAAAAAACCGAATGCTATGCAATTTAACTTTCTATTCATATTTAGAAGTAGTTATTAATTTATTTGCATTTCTAGTTTACAATTGAAATAGTATTTTTTGTAGCTCAAACATAAATGATATTCACATTCAGAAAAAAATAATTAATAATGTAAATTTGTAATAAGTCTCTTATACATTTATATTAAACCAATATAGCTACTGCATTAACTTTGAAACAGTCAACTTGTGTTTGAGAAATCAAACTAGCTTGGTGATGATTGAATAAATCTCATATATTGTCACTGCCTGCTAGGCAAGTAATTCAAATAACTAAATGCAAATATCATATTTCTGGATTTAGCACTTTTGAGCAGGCATGTGTTGTTTGATGCATGATAGAGGGATAGCATCTGAATCTCAAGGTCCATGGATCATGGCTCAGGTCTAACATTTCTGGTGCTCAATTTTTTTAAGAACTTCTGAGCAATAAAGTATTTTTTATTGGCTTTTTTTGCTGATAATGATATAGGTGAACCATCAAATCTTTTTCCTAAATAAAAGTTATAGACTGCTACATTGATACATTACCTGACTGATAAGACATTCTTAATTTTATAAGTATACTTTGTTACATATGCAATATATGAATGTGCTAACTTCTTCATATTTAATTATCATGTTATCTTACTTTAAAAAATCACCGTTTTGGAGTAAATTACATTGTTTGGTTATAAACCATTTATTTTCTATAGATCAAATTGTATTTCACTAAACACAATGAATACTTGCGTACGATCATTATCAATTATTAAATTCCTCCATCTTCATTAATACTAACTACATAATTATTATTTTTTACAAGACCTTCTCTTATTTAAACTTTATTTTGATTTTTTATATTTGATGGGTGTAAAATTTTTAAGTAAATTTCATGTACCTATATATATAATAATTTAGCCTTACGTATCCATTTGACAGAACCTACTAGACATAGCATTACCTAATGTCCCATAACAACATCATTTATCTAGCTTAAAATATTTATTAAGTGCTTTTCTGATGTACTTTACATTTTAAAACGTTTCCTTACAAAGTTTTCTATTATAACTTTAAAATAATAGTGCTTAAAAATAAGCAATATGTTTTTTTTTAATTAATTTGCATTATTTTATTGCACATTGTATCTACAATTAAATACTAATATTAATAGTAAAATTATTTATTCATTATTAAGTTTCAAGACTACAAATAAATATGCTTTTTAGTTAGAATACTGTTTATCTGGAATTCTTTTATTCAAAAATTTCTTTTATCTGAGCACCTATGCCATCTGTCATTGTATAGCAAAAATTTGCATGAAGACAAATTTGCATAGTATGCATGAGTATAATGAATACTGTTGATTCTCTCAGAAACTCCTCATATCTGAGCATTTATGTCAATTGTCATGACAACAAAAATATGCATGAAAATTATAATTTGCATAGCATGCATTAGAATTGTGCTAAAATACCTCATTTGTATTAATATACTTTCCGACCTAATTGTTATGGTTTAACATATGCACAGAAATAAAAATCTGTTTATCAGCAGCATGATTTGTGTTTATTTTAATCATAAAGGCCATGAATTGTAACACAAATAGCTAGTGCTACATTTGTAACAGCAATGCTATTAAGAGTAAATATTTCTTTATTTAACATCTCATGAAAAAGTGGAATCAATAAATAGAAAAAAAAGATTCAAAGTATGCTATTGATTTATCAAGTGCCAGTGAAGTATTTACAAAAATATATTTATCACAGGTCAGCTGTTAGCAATAAATTTAGATTTCATGAATTAGTAATCTTCTTTAAGCCATATTCATTGATTAATTATCATTTAATTTTTGTTTGTTTAGTATAATGATATACATTTTAAGTTTTTTTAATTTTAGCATTTATTATGGAATGACTTTTTCAAATATTAAAAAATTTCTAATCCAGAAAAAAACAAGAATTGAGCATCCTGATTTAATAACATTTTATTTGTACAAATCTTCAGGAAAATGAGCGAAAGTATCTAATTCTTATGACAATATCTTATATGGGATCATCTGTAGTTTAGACAAGCTATAAGGAGATAGATGAGACAAATAGTTTCAGATTAATGGAAGAAACATTATTAATTTTCAAACTAATGATTAAAAATGGTAATATTCTCAGTCACTTATTAGAAAAATTAAAAAACAAAGTGAAAAGATATTGGTGTTCGCTGTAAAAAGAAGCCATTGTTTTCTTAACAGGGTCAACAACTGATTTTGAAATTATTTACAAAAGCATACAGGTTACTTCCACTTTATTAACGCCGAGATTTAGTAGACAAGAGATTCATTACAGACTAGCTATAGTTAAATCTGCAATTAAAGACCTGGCCAAAAAGATATTTAGTTATAAAGTTATATCTTCACTATAATCACAATTCAAATGAATCAGACTTCTTCAAATCATGTTTTTTGTATCTATGTATGTGAGAATTAGCTGCTAAAGATGCAGTATTAGAAATTTGAATTGTAGTATTGGTGAAGAATGTTGAGCATATTATGAATATCAGGAAAAATGAATAAAACATATAGTTATTTTCATTTGAAGGGCATGTTCTATTTAAAGTTATTTTACTTTTGTTCACATTATGAGATTATTAACAAAATTGAAGATAAAAGAGGAAGAAGATGACCAAAGTGATAAATGGGCTCTATTTATTGATATACTCAGAAGAATTATTTGAAACACTAAGCTGATTGTGGACATTTTTGACAAATGTCATTCACTTGGTGATCAGAAGTTAGCAACAACTTTATTGCACTTAATAATATTTATACCATTTTTAATTCTGTTTTTATTTTAGTTTTATTTATTACAGGAAAAAGTAATGATCATCTTTACTAATATGTAAGAAATAAATAAAATATATGCATGTTTTGTTTTGAAGCAATTAGAATTTTATTATGTTATTGTATACATTACAATACATACATAAAACAATTATATAACAATTTTACATGTTATTAGAACTTGTTCTGTGTCCAAGTAACAGTTGTTATTTTTTGAAAATCCCTAAATGTATTTATTAACTACTAAATTATATGGGTTATATTGTAAATTACATTTAACAATATTATCGTTATACATAGGTGTAATACTTTTGCTTTCTGGAACTTCGTTTTTCTATAGAAACTTAAATATTATATCCCACCTCTTTTTTTTTTTATCAAAATCTACTTTTAAAAACTATTGCAAACTTCATGACAGTTAATTTAGAGCTTTGCCACTTCTCTTTAAGTTCTTCTTTTTTTTTTTTTTTAAAAAAAATAAAAAAACACCTTATTACATTTTGCAGCAAGTGCAAATTTATATATTTTTTGTTGGAAAAAAACAAAACATCAAAATACAAGGTAGAAACATGTCAGAGGCATCATTTTGGCTTATTAATTTATACTTATTTACATAAATGTGTGTTTTTTTCATTTCATTTTAAAATATGTATTTATACTGTATTATTTCTTCTCCTTCTGTTTTTATTATTAATTTATGATGACAAAAAATGTTAATTAAATAAACCCTAACTAATTCTAAAAATAAGAAAGTTTTGCAGTTGTGAAAATTTAGAGCCCTTCACAATATTGTCTGAATGTATAAAAGCTACACAACTGTACCCAAATTTCTTTTAAAAGACTTTTAGTAAATTTAGGTATTATTGAGCAGGAACATTGTATATCATATTTTTTAAAAAATTATGAATATCTTTAAAAGTGAGTCGTTAGAATGTTTACATATAACACAAAATAAATACATTTTATTTTTTGATATTCTTATCATGTTGAAAATAAATAATTCCTTAAAGTGATCAACTAAACTTGATTGAAAAAAATTGATGAAACCATGGCAAAAATAAAAGAGAGAGATATATATAATGAAAATAAAGATTAACATTAATACATATTTTGCAATATATATATATGTAATGAGTTTAAACTTTGCATTATATATATATATATATATAATCAGACAAACAAGTTAGTAAATTGTGGAAATATTTGATTATGATTAAAGGAATATATTAGCTTCTTTTACTAAAATAATTGTTGTTTCTTCTTTTCAATTATTATTAAATTGAAAGCTCTTTTATTATTTTCATGTTTCTATTAAATAAAAATTTGCCAATAGTACAAACATGATGAAAGCTCTCAGTTAAATGATAATAATTTAAAATGTCAAACAAAAATATTTGGTACTCATCGTTTAGACAGGCCAGCCACTTGGTGGCATTATTTCTCTGCAAAAGCACATAAATATGCTGTTTAGACAGCTGCCTCCAGCTATTTTATAGCCAGGACAGTCATTTGGTTGTGTGATTTCTCTGCAAAAGCACAGAAATATGCTGTTATTCACTTGATTTCCATGCAAATTTTTATCGGCTATGTACGTACACGGTTACGCAGTTTATCCATATGTTAAGTATTAAAACTTTAATACAATATGAGTTGAGGGTGTCCTTTAAGTTACCATAACTCTTTAAATATTGTATTTCAAATAATCATCTTACAAATAAACTGACATAGTACTGTGTCCTAAAAATTGTTATCCTGTCTGCATGCTTCCCTACACATTTTTGAAGGGTGCAGAAATTCATAAAGTGTATTTTGGAATAAAGTTGATGCATGTTTTGCGTGAGAATCTCTGCAATACTAAAAAAAATGGCAGAATTCATTAAGCCACATTTAAATCTTTGGCAATTGCCTGGGACAGAAAGTGAGGCCATCATGTTTTTTCAGGAGAGAAATATTTTACCACACTCCAAAACCTGTGTTTGTGGAGAAACCATGAAACAGGAGTTGAACCAGTTCAGATGTAAGTTCGCGTCCTGTCACTGTTAGTGATCTATCCGAAAACAAATGTGGTTCGATGGCTCAAGAATATTGTTACTGAAAGCCCTACAGCTCGTGTATATTTGGAGTTGGGAAGAATTGTCCATGGAACATGAGAACGCAGAGCTAGAACTCTCTAAAGACTCTAATACAATGGACAAATGGACTGAAGGAACTGTGCCATGAAAGTGTCGCATCTCATCTCTGCCATCTAATTGGAGTTCCAGGGTTGACAGTTGAAGTAGACAAGACACTATTCACATGCAGAAAGAATCACCAAGGCCGAATGCTTCCTCAACAATGAATTTTCGGTGGATTGTGCCATAGACCAGAGATTGCTTTGTGATAGCTGTTCCATCATGCTCTGCTATCAATATATAATTTTACTAAATAAATAATATTAATTAATTGTAAATAATAAATCATTGAAATACACTTTTTGCAACAAATTTTTACAGTCATTGCATGAAATTGAACTAGAATAAATTCACATTTATAAAGTTAGCAAAAATGAGAAATGAATTTATCCTCAGAATATATATATATGTTTATCAACAAAACAGTATTAATATTTGTTTACACAATTTTAACAAATAAATTATAATGTAATAAAATTGAAAAACATGTAAAAATGTTAACATTATCATTAGTTATCTTTAACAAACATTACTGCACATATCCTAGGTTACTCTACTTCTGGGTTCTTCTTCTAGTAATATCAGCATCCCTTTGCTTGTAATCTTTTAGCTTTTTTTACTTTTTTCATTATTGCTTCATAATTTAGTTACCTTTTAGCACTTATACAATCTCCTTCATTTTATTATTTTTATTTTCTATCCTTTCTCTTACACATTTTTATTTTTTCATTTTTTTTATCCCCCTTTTTTTTTTTTGAAATTCGTTAACACTAATGGGACAGTCTTTTTTTTTTTTTTTATCTTAATTTATTTAAGTTTTTATTTCATATAAATTTTCTAACAAAATGCTTGTCAAACTTCTCCATGTTTGAAATGTTTTGATAATTTAGTGTCAAATGATGGCTAACGATGACAGGGTTTTCCTAGTATCTTATTGATTGTTTAATCTACCACAAAATAAACATTTAAATATTCATTTTATGCTATCACTATTCTCTTAAATTTCCAAATATTAAAAATCACCGATTTGATTAACTTATATTTAGGTACTTCTTTTCCTATTTTTTCCTCTCCACATATAATTATTGCTTTATTGGTAATTGTATTTATTTTCATTCTAATCTTTATACAAAATTTATCAATCCTATTTATCATTTTAGTTCATTAGCTACTGTTAACTTCCAGGTCTGCTGTTTCAATAACCTGATGCATTGACACCAAGTTGAAATTAAGCTTATTGAGCAAGTTATAAAATATAGAATAAAGTTGATACATCATTTTTTCTTCAATCATGTAGTGCAATCTTTGAAACAAATCTACTTTTTTATAAGCTGTGTATGGACAAAGATTATTTATTTTCATTACAGGATAAGCATGGTTTAATGCAGTAGAAAAGTGACACAATCTTGACTTCAGTGTGCATAGTTCACCATTCAAAGTATATCACTTCTGGTGCTTAAATTTTATAAACTATTTAGCATTAAGCCATTCATTTATTTTTATTTATTTAAATGATGTTTATTTGCAAATAATGGAAATACTAAATCTTTCTAAATATTTGGGGGGGGGGGATCTACACTGTTACTAATATATGTTATATTTTTCAAAAAAGCAATATAGTCATACATGATGCCAATTTCATCAATACAGACTTCCAGCTTGTTTATAGTGAAATTAATATTTACATTGTTATTTCACAAAATCTGACTTAAAATTGTGTGAAAGTAAAAAGTGTAATTTTAAAAACATTGTGCAAGGCGAGTTGTGTGACTTTTAATGTTTTTTAAAATATGTGCAGTAAGTAATAGAATTACACTGAACTTCTCTTTATAGTGCTAACCCTAAATTTCAACTAATTATTATTTTATACCTACTGATATAGGGAATTATAACACTTAAAGTCACATTTTTGAAGAGCTTTTAAAATTTAGAATAACACAATCAACTCTTCTTTCTAGCTTGAGCAAAGAGATTGAAGAAATAAACATGTTTTGTAATTTCCACTCATTAAAGCACCATACCAGATCAAAACTGAAAGCACAGCTAATAAATATTTCAAAATAGTTACAACTTTAAATGATACTATATATATATATATGAAAAACAAAACAAGTTTTATATACGTAAAAACCTGCTATCGCCTGTATTAATGATCAATAGATGGAGCTTTACCAAGACCTCCAAACAAACGTATTTGTTTACATAAACGTTATATATATATATACAGATCAAATAACACACTATTGAAATTTATCCTGATATTCTAGAGAACTGAGATCCATCAAAAATTAAGTGTTTTATGTAGATAAATCTGTGATTTGTTCATGAAAGCTTATCATTTGCTCTCAGCTCTTTTTTGCTTGGAATTGCCATATTTATATAAATAGTGATATAACATTGCATAAAGTTATTTTTGTTATTTAATTTTTAGTCTTTTTTAAACATTTTAAAATTATAATTCAATTTTATTAATTTATATGAAAATCATTTTTGTTGCAGTTATCATTTTCTACTTACATGCTCAGAAAATTAGTATTTTCTTTTTTTTTAAAGGGAAAAAAAATAGATTGTTGTATTTTCATAAAAAATGAGTCATATGATTACTTATTTTTCTATTTCTAGAGTCTACTACAAATCTAATAAGAATTTTATCCAATATTGATGTGAATCAAAGAAATAAATTCAAGTGTTTGCTTTTTCTATCAAAATCTTTAGTTAGAATTCAAGGTAATGTTACTTTATTGGAAATCAATGGTGAGACATTTGATTGCTCAAGTTCCCTCACTAGGGAATGTTTATAAAACATTACTGATTGGAATGATGGCAATCACTCTCATCTTTTGCTGTAAACGATCCTTAAGTAAACTTAGTAGCCATTTGTGGTCAGCTGAAGCTTATTTTTCCATTATTATTATTATGTCTCAAAAATATTGCACATTATGAATAAAATAAATGCTTATTATCTTTTTTGCTTTAACTCATAGATATAATTATTTAGTAATACTATCATAACATTAGTAATAATAACTTTAATCAATAAATTTTGAAAAATAATTACAAAAATTTTTAATCTTCCAGATGAAGAAGAAAATGCAATAGTTTATAAAAATTTGTAAAATAAAGATTTTAGTTTATTATTTGAATTCAGATATTAGGCTATTAATAGAAAATACATATTTGAAAGAAGTTTAGAAAAAGATTGATCATAAGTTTAGATCTTCATTACTACGATTATTTAATCTTTATTAAATATTACACAATATGTAATACCAGTGAGTATGTGCACATTTATATATCAACTTATTGATGTGCTAAGATGGTGAATCCATAATAATTTTTATTTAGTTTTTAATCCTATTGAAAATTCCCATTATGTTATGCTAAAGCTGGTAATAATAATGACTATATATTATTATTAATATTATTAGGTTGAGTTTGTTGATAGTTTAAAGATTGATTGTTATCATCTGCATTTATAAATCTATTAAAGCCCTGAGTAGTTGGTATTATTATCTTAGTAAATATTAGGTATATAAAAGTAGTTAGCATTTATTTTATTGTCATTGCTTATGTTTACATATTTGAATTTTTTTGTAAACAAATATTACATATATATATATATTAAATTATGTTGTAATAAATTTTGATCTAAAATAAAGCTTTTTACATATAATCTATGGTAATCTTGCATTTTTCAGAGATCTCATTGAAAATGTAAAATTAATTGAATTACATTTTACAGGAAGATAATCTTTGCCCCTTTTTTCTCTGCCATTACTGTCATTTGATTTGTGATTTATCTATTCATTTTTTTTTAAAAAAATGTAATTTTAGTTGGTTTTTTTCATTAAAGAATAGAGCTACTTAAAAACAAAAAAATTTGCACTCATAACATTAATTTTTATTTTTAGCAGGGTCTTTTTTCTGTCATGCATCTTTAATTCATGTCATTTTTGTATAAAAATCAGTTTGACAACAAATATTTAAGTAAACATTTAAAAATAATCATGGTAAATAATTATTAATAATTTATTATACATAATATTTTTTTAAATGTTTAGTGCCAATGAAAACAGAGATATTCAAAACTTTTTTTTTATAAAAATGCTTTAAAATATATACATATAGTATTTTGATTTTGAAAGATTTAATTATAGAAATATATAAAATAAATATCTCTTCTTTAACAAATACTATTTTTTTAAAAGTTAGTTTTATTTGATAAAAAAAAAAAAATCTCCTGTTTAAAATGATAACTAGTAAGATTATGAAATATTATTCTCTCAAAAAGATAATTGAATTGCTTCCCATAGCAAAGATTTACTTTAATGAATTAGTACGGAATAGTAGAATATACCCACAGTCTGGTTCTGTTTATTTCAGATTGGAACTTTCATTTATAAGTGTCAATATGTATTATTAATAATTTATTACTAATTGTTTGAAATAAATTCCATCCATTGCTCAATCAGGGATAAAACAGGGATCATCAAGAAATGAAGATTAAAGTAGTAGTGAAAGGATTATTCATTATTTTTTATTCTCCAATCTTTTCTCATGTTCTCCGTCTATCATCTTTCACAGCAAAAAAAAACAAAAAAAAAACAACAAATTAGCCCAGTTTCTGGATAGTTTATAAAATA
This sequence comes from Epiperipatus broadwayi, assembly GCA_028023455.1. Lineage (NCBI taxonomy): Eukaryota > Metazoa > Onychophora > Udeonychophora > Euonychophora > Peripatidae > Epiperipatus > Epiperipatus broadwayi. Next base: position 4,438,800 of record JAQFVV010006281.1, on the reverse strand, counting down.
GAACCAATAAATTGGTACATTGTCTAATATTATTTTTGTTCCAGTGTATAACATTTTCACAATAAATTTAATAATTAAGATTGACATCATTGTTGTCAGTTTATGTATGGACTACTTTTGAACAATATCTGATGTATAAGTTTATATTGCATATAAGATTTGTGTAAAGTGAAAAATTAAATAATCACTTTTATTATAACATACTAAAGTATATTGTCATTGAATGATGGTATTTATTCTGATTCTTCTTGTACTGAAATATATTTAAAAACATATACTTTTTTAAGTATCATATTTTTACTAATGAATATCCTGACATTAGCACTTTCATAATTATAAAATATTTACTTTTCAGATTTATTTTTTGCAGTGTTTTCATTTTTTTTATTCATAATGTCTGGCATTTGAATTGATTACAATTTTTTATTAGAGAGTCAATTGAATATACTATTAAATACTGTTGTATCTCTTAAATATTTAATTTTTAATTTTTATTTAAAAAAAAAACAATTCCATTGTATCTAGTAAATTGAAATATCATATCTTAATGCAGATGCTTTTTATATATTAAATAATAAAAATAGTCTTGAGATTCAGGTATAAATACAAGCAGTAAAATTGTTATTGTAAATAGTAAAATAGAGAGGTCTTTAACAACATATTTGAATAATTATTTAGTAAAAGAGGAAATTAATTTCACAAAAGTTAAGGCAATTAATAATAACTATCCAGTGAATTTGATGAATAAACTAGCAAGTTTGGAAAATATGAAAAAAATAAGGATTAATGAAATAAAGATAATAATGTTAATAGTTTAGTATTTATGCTGATTTTGAAGTTAATAAAAATATCTTTTATGCAACTAATAAAATAATAAGTACTATACATAAGAAATATAAACTTAAAATAGAAATTAAGTCCATGTACATAAGGAAATTGGAGCAATTTTTATATAAATATGAAGTCAATAAAATAGTTAATATAAATGGGTTGTTTATAATGTAAAATGAGAAAAATATATATCATACATTTAAACAACAAAAAATAAATTAAAAATTAGAATGGGATAACATTTGAATGACAAAAGTTCTAGTGTTCATATTTATGCTGAAGAATATTGTTTTGTTCACCAAAGTCATAGTCCATTGTTGGATTCATAAAAGAAAAGTTTACCAAAATGTATGTGAATATCTGTTTTAGTGTTTTTTCATCTTTAGAAGAAGTTTTGGAACAGTTTTCATTCAATGATAATTGAAATTATCTATCATTCCATTTTATGCAAATGGATGACATTGGAAATAGACAAAAGCTAGCTTAAGTAATTCTTAGAATCATTAGAATATTATAAATCTTTTAAAAATAATTTTAAATGAAACCAAATAATTCTAAAAAGAAGAGACACTAGAAATTATTATTTTTTTGATAGAATAAATAGGAAATTCATTTGGACATCAAATCTCATAGAAAACGTGGAATATAATATGTTAACAATGATGGTTTTAGGAAATTTATCTTTGTATCATATTTTAGCAGGGTTAGACAAGTTTTAAATATTAATTTGATCTCAATTTTAGAATTGAACATTATAGAAAATAACCTAAGCTATCTCCCTGCACAAAAATCAGGTTTCTCTGATGATCAGAACAGAAGTTATTACTCCCTTCTGGTGGATTGGGGGGCCACAAAAAAAAAAATTCAAATCAACACAGAATTACAATGAAGTGATTCCTGAGTTAAAAAATAATGATTTAAAGACAAAAATAAGTACAAATGATGTTTTAGACCTAAACAGACATTGAAGCTGCAAATTATTCATACTCTTTTAAGCAATAATTATTGAGAATTTTCCAAGGTTTAACAACAAACTTTCAGATTATACTTGAATCATTGATTACTAATCAAGACCTGAAATTCAATCAAAAGAAGCAGGATCCAATTAGTATCGACAAATAAAAATCACTAATGAACCCTGAAGGACTTTGGTTGGTGGGTTGAACAGCTATTGTGAACATTTGCAGACACAGGGGTATGATAATGATTACGGGCAGTTGTTCAGCTTCATTGACCTCAGTGTGCAAGATGATATCACTGGATGCTAGACACTCCAGCTAGAAATATCATTTTTGCAACAGTAATAGAGTTTTGTTGTAATATTTGCAGGCATGGGTCTACACTCTTCATTTCTTCTGCAGGGGTTGATGATGGTGGTCGTTGGGGGTCTGGTTTACAGATGCGGTCTAGTAATGATTATTGCCGCTACCCGGAAAACCTGCTGGGAGAGTACAGGGTCAAAGTTTTCAGCACCTTTTCCGCTCTGATGGGCTGATGCACCCCCTTGATGGATTGTTTTTGGGCAGTGCAGATCTGTGCTCCTCCATGTATAGATACACATTAAGCAAAATTATGCAACCCTTTTATGGATTTATTTGTTATTGAGCATATGCACTTTATAAACCTGGTCAATAATTGTTTTGCCTTGTAACATTGAACGCATTGTAATCCTCCACTGTAAGTGTACCTGATAATTTTTTGTAATCTTTTAACTAATAAAGGTTACTTTTGAGAAAAAAAAGAATATTGATATTCTGTATAAAGTATTGGAAATTATAAAAGTTATCAAAAGAAAATGATTAAAGACTAGTTTTAAATACATTAAATTGAAAAAATGTAAAAGAGAATATTTTATCTGTACATAAAATGAGTTGGAGAAATAAAAGTAAAGTAATTGGGGACCCTGATAATTAAAGTCATAGAAATTAAATTAAAAACAGTGAATAAGATTAAAAATAAAATTTTGAAATAGATATAAATAACAAGAAAAAGAGAATTGAGTTGGTAATTTTAAAAAAAAATATAGAAAAATAATAATTCAGTATTTACTTATTTTTAATGTTTTGTTAAATTTGTAACTTTTAATAAGTTGGATATAAGTGTTTTATGTAAAATAGGATGAATAGATGTTATTTACAAATTGAATCATATCATTTTGTTTCATATATTTTTTAGTGGTAATGTTTTGAAAATGACTTATTTAAAGTGAAACTTTGCCTAAAGATATAACTATATGATTTTTTTGATCCAAATAAAAAACAAATTTTAAAAGGAAAAAAATAGTGGCGTTTTGTGTTATTGTATGGAAGGAGAAGTGTATGTATTTAGGAAATTTTAGCTTATTAGCTTGAATAAAAAAGTATATTTTTCATACTGTTGAGTTATATTTAACTTTAAACAATATAACTAAATTAACAAATATTGATCTTAAATTATTTAAAAATAGAACAATAGATCTATTCACACAAAGAAGACAGTCTTTTTGATGAATTCTTAGTCATAAATCTTTTCTTTGATATTGGAAAACGTAATGATTCACCTGATTGTATCAGTCCAGTCAATCAATTGAGCAACTTTTTTCTTTATGATGTTGCTGTTTGTATATTACCACATGCACATCCAATAGCAGTAGTTATGAAATATTACTTAAGCTATAAAGCTGTTGTTTGTGAAACTTGCCATATATTTTTACTGACAATGAATAAATCAGAAATGTCTTTACTTGAATCATGCCTATTTTTATTATTAATTACAGTCTTTATCCACAGTCATAGGATTCTTGTCATTAATAATTCTATGTATCACTAGATTTGGATCTCATGGGATACCATTGTAGCTAGAAGTATGATCATTATGGCAGGACTACATATTACCCTGTGAAATTGTAAAGACTTTTATAATCACTTTTTTAGTCTTATAGTCATCATCATCATCATCAACCATTATCAATCCACTGCAGGATGAAGGTCTCTCCAAGTTTAATCCATCTTCTCCGATCTTTAGCTTCTCTTTTCCACAACACCCCTGCACATTTTCTTATTTCATCCATCCATCTCACATGTGGTCTCTTTCTGGGTCTTTTACAATCTCTTGGAATCCAGTTTAAAATTTCAATTGTCCATCTATTATCATTTCTTCTAGCAATATGTCCAGCCCAACTCCATTTCAATCTTTTAATTTTTTCAATAAGGTCAGTAACACCTGTTTGTTGTCTTACCCATACATTGCGTTTTCGATCTCTTCTTATTACTCCCAACATACATCTCTCCATACTCCTTTGAGTGGTCTGAAGTCTCTGTATTGCTCTTCTATTAAGTGTCCAAGTCTCAGATCCATAAGTAAGAACTGGTAAAACACATTTGTTAAAAACCATACTTTTCAAACACATAGGCATATTTCCCTTTAGTATCAAGTTATTTCTACTAAAAGCACTTCAACCAAGTTTAATTCTATGATTAATTTCCTCCATTATGTTTCCATCTGTATTAATAATCTGACCAAGATATTTGTAACTGTTAACTTCTTCTAATTCTTCATAATCAATCTTTATTTTCATATTTTGAGCAAATCGATTAAACATTACTTTAGTCTTTTTAACATTTATCTTTAGTCCTACTTTTCTACTTTCATCTGCTAACTCCTGCAACATTTCCTGCAGCTCTGAAGCATTATTTGCAAAAACAACTACATCATCTGCAAAATCTAAATGACTTAAATACTCTCCATTTACTTTCACTCCTTTAGTTTCCCATTTTAATCCACAAAATACTTCTTGCAGCACTGCTGTAAAGAGTTTTGGAGATATGGAGTCACCTTGTCTTACACCTTTCTCAATGTTGATTTTTCCAGTATCATTATGTAATCTAATTGTTGCTGTTGCATTTTTATAAATATTCTTTAAAATATGACAATATCCTGGATCTATACCTTGATGATCCAATGCTGTAATCACTGAAGAAATGTGTATAGAATCGAATGCCTTTTCATAATCTACAAATCCAAAACATAATGACAACTCATATTCATTTGTCCTTTCTATGACTTCTCTCAATACCTGGATATGATCTATTGTACTAAAACCACTTTTAAATCCAGCTTGTTCTCTTGGTTGGTGAAAATCCAAAGTTCTCTGTAGACGAGTTGTAATTATCTTGGTAAAAATTTTATATAAAACTGATAAAAGGCTGATAGGTCTGTAATTTCTAATATCTTCTTTATCACCTTTTTTAAATATTAATATTATTACTGCATTCTTCCATTCTTTCGGTACATCTTTATCATTTAGACATTTGGTATATAACTTTGCTAAAATTGTTTCTATTTCTTTACCTCCTTCTTTTAATATATCAATTATAATTCCATCATTTCCTGGAGCCTTTCCTTTCTTCATACATTTAATTGCATGTCTCACTTCTTCATTTAAAATTCTGGGCAATTCGGAAGATGTAATAGATATAGGTGATACTTGTTCTTTATTACTATATAATTCTTGATAAAAATCTTTTACCAATTTCATGATGTCATCTCTCATTTTAGTAATAATTTCATCTTTTTTTTTTATTGCAGATATAAATTTCCTACCAATACCAAAATGTTGTTTAACATTCTTGAGACTTTTATTTTCTTCTACAGCTTTCCTTGCTATTTCACAGTTATACTTTCTTATATCATTTTCAACTCTTTTCCGTACCATTTTACAAAATTCGAGATATTCAATTCTTTTTAATACATCATTTTTGTATATCTTCATATTCCTTCTTTTCTTCATAAATTCTCTAGTCTCAGTAGAAATTTTATTAGTCAATTGCTGTTTTTTTCTACCAGCTATCTTTGTTGCAGTTTTTAAAAGTGTATCAGTTATTTTCATATTAATTTCATTCAAATCTGAATCATGTTCAAAATCTCCTAACACTTGAAACCTATTTGTAAGTTCTAATTTAAATTCATTAGAATGTTTCTGAAGATTAGGAATATCAACTGTAAATATTGTTTTTCTCAATAATTTTTGTCTCTCTAGTTTTACATTAACACGTAACTTACACCTTACTAATCGATGATCACTTCCTGTGTTAAATTTATTAAGAACATTACAATCTTGAAATATGTATTTCCTGTTAGTCAAAATATAATCCAATTCTGCTGTAACTTCATTTGGATGCTTCCATGTCCATTTCCTTTTAACATTTTTCTCAAAAAATGAATTCATAGTATAAAGTTTTTCTTTTTCTGCAAACTCCACAAGTCTATGTCCTCTCTCACTTCTATTACCATAACCAAAATTACCTACAGCAATTTCATCTTTCATTTGTCTACCAATTCTAGCATTAAAGTCTCCCATAACAATTTTAAAATGTTGTTTACTCTGATCAAAAGCCTTTTGTACATCCATATAAAAATCTTCTACTACTTCATCACTATGAGAACTTGTTGGGGCATAAACCTGAATTATCTGCATTAGGTATCTGCTATTAAGTTGTATAACTAATCTTGCAACTCTGTCCGATGCACCATCAATCTCCACAATATTGTTCTTCCACTTTTTATTTATAATGAATCCCACTCCACTTGTATTTCCAATATGTGTGCCTTTATAATAGAGTATATGTCCACATTTTAAATCAATTGTTTTTTCACCTTTTTTTCTAACTTCACAAAGTCCAATAATGTCCCATTTAATATAAAACAATTCTTCTTCTAATTCTTGCAATCTTCCTTCACTTGAAAGTGATCTGCAGTTGTAAGTACCTAAATAAAAAGTTGTCATCAAATGGCAGCCTGGGTCCACAATCAGGGGATTTTTAGCACCCTCCGCCTTCGGCCACCAACCGCTGCCTTGGTTGGTGACTTTACAGCCTCCTGGGAATAAGAGCCATGCTTTATTTTTGTCTGTCATAATTGTATATATGTATTGGAAAAATATTTATCATTTACACAAACATTCATTCTGCCTTATCAGGCACTGAGAAGAAAGACCATGGTGTTTCTTGATCTTAAACTCAGAGGTAAAAAGCCAATAAACTCACCACGCTGGCTAATGCATGTTGGTGAGCAGCCCATCCATGTTCATATACTATATGAATAATCACATAGTAATAACAGCTGCAATGACAAGAACGTATGGAGTGGACATTAGGAATTTGCCCTGCTCGGTTCCTTTAAGGCCTCCAAGAGGAATCAAAGGGTCTCCTTTCAGTTAATAGCAAACTCCTTTCTGCAGCCAGTCTTATAGTATCATTATTTAATTATTGCAGAGTTCTGATTACAAGATTGCATACAGTAACCCAGATGGGATTTTGATTGCTTTGGATTAAATTCACTCTCTTGTTGTTACCTTTAGCTTTTGTTTACTAGTTTTAAATTAATTTAATGGCAAAAAAAAAACAAAAACCTGGATCTAAAATAATATTGATTTATTAATTTTTAAAAAATCTGAAGTTGCTACTGATTGATAGCTTTTTTATTCTCAGGCATGAGACTGCTTTTGAGAGCACTCTTTTCTTTTTTAGATGTGAAAATGAAATGTTTTCCATACTTCTATTTTTGCAAAATTTTTGTGTAACATGTATTTTTTGACAAGATTATATATGATTTAATTCATATTTCATTCAAAGATATTTACTTTTCAGTGACAAATGGAAAACAAAACAATAACATAAGAATGACAGAGCATAAAGTTGTGAATTGAGTGAAAAGAGAACTCCTTCATAATCACTTTAGCAATTAATTTTGGGCATATTTTAATAATTTTAATTAGAATTTAAAATAAAATTTTGTTGCTTTATAATATTTAATAATAATTCATTCAGATTTTAGAAATGGAGTTAACACAAATTATATTTTGTTGGCAAAATATTTTTACCTGTTCTGATTATTGTAAATTTATTATTATTATTATTTTCTGTAGATCTATGGCTGGAACACCATGTGTTAGTTGTAGTAATCTAATTATTGGAAAACAGCCAAAAATTAATTGCAAAAAGTGTGGAAATAAATTTCATATAACATGTATTTATACTGAATCCGTACATGGACAGAAATATGATGATGGATTAATTGATTTTACATGTGATAAATGTAAAAAAAATATTTCCTATTTTAGAAAGTAAAAGTGCTGATCAAGTCAAACAGGATAATGGATGTCATAGTATAAAACATTAAACTGTAAAATAAAGTAAGAATAAAACTTAGAATATTTCCTTACTTGATAATAATAATACTAATTGCAATGGAATATGTCAGTTTTGTTTTTCTTATATTACTATTGAACAATTGTCTATAACTTGCTCTGCAATTTGTTCTAGGATATTTCATGGGAAATGTCTAAAATTGACTTCAATAGATTTAAAGATGCATAGATTGGATGGAAATAATTGTTATCTGATTGTAATGGAATAGATTTTGAACTGACTCTGTTAAAAAAAAAGGGTAATTTAAATTTTGGTACATAAATTGAATTTGATATTATTGATAATGAAGAAAACATTACATTAAAAAATATTCAAATGATGCATTTAATTTGGAGGAAGAAATAACAGGATCTACTAATAATAATAATTATTGTAAGCAAATTTTGTTAAGTTTCAAATTTCTTTTGTGTCATGTAGTTACAACTGAATGAAAATTAGATAATTTATCTAGAAAAAACTTGTTTTTAAAAGAAACATTAATGAATTTGTCTGTGCAAAAAAGAATTTAATCAGATAAGATCTAAAACTGATAATACCCATAATAATGTTATAAAAAGTAATGTTAAGCCAGGAATGACGCCTAGTGACAATAAAGTTATTTTTTTTTCCATATATCATAGCATCGGCCGGAGCGCAAACCCACAACCGTCTGCAAACAACTCCTTGCTTGCAAGGCGGTTGCAATGACCTCTCGGCTAACAACGCTTGACTAGTGACAATAAAGTTAAAGCAAATAAATCTCAAATAGTTAAAAAAGAGGGAAAATATAGTAAACAAGTTAGTAATGGTAATTGTATTGCAAGTCCACTTATTAATAATAAAGCTAATGTGATTTCTTCTGAAATAGATGGAAAATCTTATAAATATAATTCATTCTGATATTGACACTAATAAATTCAAAAAGCATAATGATGAGAAGAATAATACTCAGAGCTGGGCTGAAATAGTGATGTCAGTGGATAGTGATAAGAGTAATAATAATAAAAATGATAATAATAATGGAAATAAAATTGAAAGTATACAGAAAAATAATTGTCATGGATACTAAATTAATTGTACAAGATGGAGAAATTATGGATAGTAATGATGGTTTTATTACAATGTCATATAAAAAGAAAGCCAATAGAAAGAAAGCAAATAAAATAGCCATAATGGGAATTCAAGAAAATCATAACATTTTGGCTGTAAAACCAAGAACATTTTTTTAAAAAAAATTCTCATGAGAATTGATGTAGCAGTGAATGAGAAAGATATTATTAATGATTTAATGAATAAACTTAAGACTTCAATTGTCAGTTATAAAATGCCATCTGAAAATAAAAAAAATATGCATCTTTTTACATTTCAGTGGATAAACAATATGTAGAACATATGACAAACCCAGAGTTTTGGCCATGCAGTTCTGTACTACTTCCTTTTTATGGAAGATTACATAAATCAAATTTTATGAATGAAAATATTACCGTAGAGATAAATGACACCCAAATTGGATATGATAAGGTATTACAATTAGAATCTGTATATTCTGAACAAATTAGTATTGATGAATGAAAAACTTAAATATTTACTTACAAAATGTGAGAATATTGCGAACAAAGTTATAAAATTTTATCAGAAGAATATGATATTATTTGTTTAACAGAGACATGACTAAAGGAATATATATATAATGAACATTTGATAGATGACAGATGTAGTGTTTTTACAAGTGATAGACCAGTATCTATAGCTGCAAGAGCTGGGGGTATGTATATTAGTTGTATTTAGGAAGTATGTTCCCTGTAATTATATACATGTTCTAGATTTCCAATTTGATGCAGTATGGATTGAAATTGAATTAAATAATTCTAAATTATTATTGCATAAATGTTTATATTCCACCTAATGTTTTACAGAAGTGTTTGAAATCAAATTTAGAAGCATTAGAATCATTTCTGTTTTCATATAAGCATAAAGTATTAATTATGGGAGATTTGAACATTGCATATTATGGAAACAATGTTTGTCAAAATAATATCAAATATAATGGCCTGATGCAATACTTAAGTTTTTGGATTTAAAGCAGGTCAATGATATATACAATAATCAATTGGATATACTTTGGGTTTAATAATTACAAATTATGAATTCATTCGTATACAAAAATTTGAATATACCCTAGTGACTGAAGATTATCATTTTGAATTGGAGATTGAATTGGCATTAAAGATCAAAATAAGTAAATTTAGATCTTTAGCTAAAAAAAATTATGCTAGAGGTGATTATTTTCGTTTGTATGGAACATTTAGAGATATAAACTGAGATGAAGATTACAACAGTAAGGATGCTTCAATAGCAATGGAAATATTTCAAAAATGGTTATTTGATGTAGTAGATAGATTTATTCCAATGAAACATGATTAAATCAGCTAAATATCATAAATTGTTTTCAAAGAAACTTATAAAATATATTAAGAGAAAGTGGTGTTTTTTATAATTTCTTCAAAACATATAGAGATATATTGTTTTTAAATAACTTTAAAAAATATAGATTTTTGATAAGAAAATTCTTGCAAATGTATGTCTGAAACAAATTATGATATTATGATTAAAATCCAGCAAATAAATATTATTCTTTAAGTTAGATGTAGTAATTTTTGATCATATAAAATAGATTATTAACAGCATAATTCATCAAATAATTTTCTTTTCCTGGGTTTTCTTTTCATTGAAAATACTTTAGATTAATGATAATAACAGTTTTAATTTGCTATGAAAATTTTAATTTAAAATGAGCTAACTATATATTTCAGTTAATATTGTACATAATTTACAATTAATTATAAATAGTATATATGACCAAAGCTTACTTTTAATTTTATGTTGAATTAAATTTGTATTTCTTTTATCAACATTGTATCTGTTTATGCTTTCGATAATAACTCCATTAACTTGAATATCTTGAAACAGATTATGGTATTATGATTTAAAATTAAGTAAATACTGTTCAGTAAATGATATTTATACTTATGTTTAGTGACTTGATTGTATAATGAACAATTCATGTTTTCTCTCAAAATAACTTACAATCATGATAACCAAATTTTACAATTACTGTATGATGATTGTAATTTTTGCCACAAGAAAAATACCATTAATAAGTATTTTAATATACTAAAATGAATGAATCTATACTTTTTAATCTAATGTACACATTTAAAAATGCATTAAATTATTAATACATTTAGTTGTTGTATATCATTAAAATAGGTTTTTGATTACTTATTGTACTGAATGAAGTTCCTTGTTTCTTTAAATATCTCACTAATTAATGTATTGATTGTCTTGTAAGGATACATAGATAAAAATTAAAGTACAGTATATTAGTCTTATTTTAATTTATGATGAAAAATACTATATAATATCATATACTATACTGTGTATAATAAATAAACCCTGTATTTTATATTTTTAGCATAAATGTCACCATTTTTCATTTGAATGATATAAAATCACTATCCTATGACATTATCAATTTACAAGGTGGCCACCATTTTCAAAATGGTCACTAAAAAAAAATGCCAATTTTTTTTTTCAATCATTATAGTGAATAATCATTAGTTGTAAATCAAAATAGGGGGTACAAATTGATGATGATCACAATGGTGAATCATTGCATTACAGTTTCATAACTAAACATGATATAGGTATATTATATTTACTTACAAATAAAAAGTATTAGAGGATTTGCAAAAAAGTTGAAATTCTCTGTTTTAGTGAGGTCAAATTGTTGGTTTTCAATTAACCCAAAAATATTTTCAAATACAGTTGGACTTACTAAAGTTTTAAGCTGCTTGTTCTCAAAGAGATAACAATATGAATTAAACATGAATGAAAAAAATAATTATGAGACAGTTATTTAAAAATCAGTTTTTACTGAGAGTAATTGAAAGTCATAGTGAAGAAATGTTATCAACTTTCTGTGTTTATCATAACAATATAATGTGAACTTCAGAGGATTATTATTTATATGTGAAAAAAATACTATTTTCTGTTATGAATGCTATGACAAAGAAGTAGCAGAGTGGATGGTTAATAGCTCTAATCATATTACATATTTGTAAAAAGCAGTACTTTAATTCATCACTGAAAATGTTTTATTTTTGTTAATAACTAAAAGAAATCATCCATAACACAACTATATTGTGCATAAGTTACTGGTAATCCATTATCATTTATCCTTCTCCTTATATCTATATATTTCAAAAGGTTGTTTGTTTGTTACTTATTAATTCAACAAATATTGCAGCAATCATAATAAATTCTTGCACAGTTGTCTTTTTTTTTTTTTTTGAGAATTACTTAGACTATCAATATTTGCTTTATGGCACTTAATTGGCTTTAAAAATTTGACATTTTTTTTTTAATGTGAGTGAAGTTAGTAGAAAAGTAATGGTTACAGAATTTTAAAGTTTATACTACACTGATCTCTAAAGAATTTTTCATTACCTAAAACTTTAATATGTTTTAGCATATTTGAAAATTATCAATATATTATTTCACTGAAAAAAAGTATTCTAAGAAGATTGGGGGAATATTTATGAAGTTACTTTGTAACAAACAAACAAACTTTCAAATTTATATACATATATAATAAAAAAATATTTGAAGGATTATTTAAAATTTCGTATTGGATAATTTTTAACATTTTGTAAAGTAATTTATAAAACACTTAATTAAAAGATTGTTACTTTAGTATGCATGCATACTACTTTTATTTGTAAAAGTAAATAATTTAGAAAAACTGTCCAATGGATTGACCATGTGCATGTTCTAAACTTGACAAATACATTAAAGGAATTATATACAAAAATGAGCATTAGAAATAGGTGTTATAGTATAATTCAAATATTTCAATAAGGATTAAATATTAATTTTAAACAAATAATTCATGAATATTATTGTGTATAAATTGTCTGTAATTCTTTATCATATATCCTTTATGTAAAGTTGTTTGTTTGTTTGCTATTTATTTAATTACTCAACAAATACTGTACCAATATTGATGAATCCTGCACTTTTCTCTTTGGAAAATTATATAGGCTGTGGATTTTTGTTTTAAAGTACTTAATTGTTTTAAAAAAATCGGTAATTTTCTAATAACACAGCTAGTGTTCTGTATATTATTTGTGAGATAATGCTGAACATGACATCTGAAATAAAGATGTTATTTTCAGAATAAATAATCGTAGTTGAAATGTTATACTGACCATAACATCTTAAATAATTATGTAGTCAGTTGCTCAGGAGGCTTTATGATGTTTGAAATTCGAATAATAAATTTAAGTTTCTTTATCTGCAGGGATCTTATTCTAATCAAAGATTGTGTAACTTGTGACTTTTAAGTTTGCCCATTTTTTTATTATGAAATTAAATTTTTGATTATTTTTTTGTTATTGTTTTATTTTATAATTTACTTTATTAAATAGTAGATTAATTAAAAGCATTTACACATCTTTTAATAAAATATATTTGAAATCGTTTGTCTTTTTTTTTTTTTTTTTGGGATATCTATAGAAATTTTAAGCTTGCAAGTAAAATTATTTGCAAGTAAAATTATTTGCGAATTATATTTCATTATAAACTATAAATAATATATTTCAAAATTTCTAGATAAATTTGTTTAATTTGTTTCATTGTCATTTGAATTTTACTTTTATTCTGAAATGGAATGATTTATAACCTATCATTATCTGAAGTCTCATCATTACCCCTTCTTAACAAACAGAAGAAGAGTTCTCTCTCTATCTTATTAGAACTGTATCAGAGCATGCCCATACTCCAATTGAATCTGTTGTTGGGGGAGATCAGATCATTAGTCTGTCCAACATAGTGGGTGCTATGTTTGTATGTGTTGTGTGAACCCATTAACAAGTGAAACATCTCTGTCACAGGCATGCTGGTGTGTTTATTTTGATCTTGATCAGTAAGGTCTCCGTGAAAAATGACTGCTTATTTTCTTATCTCTTGAAGAATGAGTGCATACACTCAAGTTTTGTAAACACAATTTATTGGCAGCAAACAAGTCCCTAGTTTGTGGATAGTTGTCTGCATAGAATATGCACTAAGAATTTGTAAAGAAACAGACGCACACACACATTTACAACTAAACACACATGCAATTAGAAATTTACGGGGTGTGAGTATATATATCAAAAATATATACTGATTTCTGTATTTGTTAAATATAAGTTTAGATTTTTTTCTTTATTATACCTATTTTAATTAAAATTTCTATAATTCATTAAAAAAAAATTCCTAATAAATATTTGCAAGTATAACATTATATGTTAGTACATTATTATTGTTGTTGTTATAAATATCTTATAGAATTTAAGAAAGTAAAACATAAATACTTTTTTTGTTGTTAATTTATTATTACCCATCACTCTTATGATTAGAATAATAAAATTAAATATTAATCAAATTTGATTTCATCTTCACTCAAAACTAATATATATATTATCTTTTTTTTTTAATATTATGTTCATTAACTTATATGTTCATTTATTATTTATGTTACATGAAATTTATCTATTCATGTCTCGGTGATTTCACAAAATTCTCAGTGGTAAGATTATACATTTAAAAAATATGAATTAATATATTGTTAGTTTTTTTCTTGTGTTATGAAATTCATGTTAGCCTTTTAATAATCCACTGCAAAGCATCTTTTTTTAAAAATAGTTTTTTGTATAATAATAAAAAGAGTCAGTTTTCACTAGGCTTGCCAATTGACAGCCAGTAAGAATTTTAGTGATTTTTTCATTTTTGTTTTATCTGCTAAGTATAAATAGATATCCATATTGACTGATAGTAGTTAGTTAACTTTATTGGTAGTGGACCAACTATCTGAAAGAAAAATTCTAAACTTGGTCAAAAACATTTACAGGACTTGTATTTTAGTCTAGAGTATAGTTATTTCATATGGATGGGGCTAGCATTTTTTTTTGTATTTGCTTCATATGATTTAATATTTTTTTATTTAGTGAGGAGAGAGTTTTTAAATTTTTATTAATATATATATTTTAGATTTTATTTTATTTTTTATAAATGTACTTAGTAATCTCCACACCACCACAGATTCTGGAAACACATGAATAAAGATATTTTTAAAAAGAAAAAATACTTCCAAAAATGCATTTTGCACTGAACCAGCACTCATTAGTTCTATCCTAATAAAGACTATAAAATTAAATAAAAATTGGTCATATTTATTATATAAATGCATGACAACTCCATCTTTTAATTTTTAACTTCTTATTACTTTGTCATGGTTTATTTTATAATTACCTGATTACTCTTATATTTCAAATATATAAGTATAGATATTCATTAGGGGTTGGAATAATACTAATGGTTCTTGCATTCAACCAACCAGGTATCTGTTGTTAAGCTTAATTCCTGGGCTATGACTACAAACATTGAACCTTAAAGCAGAAATATCAAAAATCTTCCCATTCCAAACATCATAATTCTAACTTTTTTATGCACATTATCATTTACAATAAAATTTCTACTTATTTCTCAAACAAAGTAAATTAATATCTTCATCCCTTTTAAAAATCTTCCTCTTAATGTTTGCATAATCATTAATCAATTCCTTAAGTATGATAAGCTTTATAACTATATATTTTAAGTAGTTATTGGTTATCTATAAACAGCCCATATAATTCTCTCATGACTGCAAAGCTCAGCATCATTAAAAAATGATTGTACATTATTATTATTATTATTATTATTATTATTATTATTATTATTATTATTATTATTATTATTATTATTAATAATAATAATAATAATAATAATAATAATAATAATAATAATAATAATAATAATATTTGCATAACATATTGATATAATATTTAAATAATTGAATATTACACAAATATTTAATAATATTATTAACATTAATTTTAACTTATTTTCTATAGAAATTTTCATAATCTTTTGATGTGAGCTCTAAGCATTGAATTCTATTAAATTTAAAGTCTATATTTAATGTTTAATCACATACTATAATTTCTAAAGCAATAAAAAATGATTCATGTAATTATTGAAGATAGTATAAAAACATGTACTTTATTTAAATATATATATACATTTTAAATTGTAAATTATGTGGTGATGTTATCATAATAATATATACTTACTTGGTCAAAATGTACCTTACGGTTATACTATGCCCTTACCCCACTTCCAATGTCTGAATCTACATGCTTAAAATGTAAAATGAAGCTGTTGTTTATAAATTAAAATTGTGGTGCAAGAGTAAAAAAAATATGGATGTTATGTATTTATATAAAGAATAATATAGATATATTTTAACTTTTACGAAATTTAAGTGAAATGAAATTAATAATTTTTAAGATAATTCACATTTATAAAGTAAATTTGTATTGTGTATAATCAAAAACATCAGTGTGTGTTGTTTAAAGAATTATGTGAATCAGCCTAATTAAAGACATTTTGTTGGTCAGAATGCATTTTAGAAGCCACTAACATGCCCTACTTTCATTTGAAATTGCTCTTCTCTACATCTCTTAGTGGAGATTAGTGAATAAGATCATATATTACTGACATCATTGAAAGAATTAGATATTAAAAATGATGCTGAGCTTGTCATAGTATTAGAAAAGATGAAAACAGATCAACAGTTGATTTTTTTTTTTTTTGTATTGGATTTCAAGAGATTGTAAAAGATCTAGAATGAATCCACATTTGGAATGGATGGTTGAAATAAGAAAAAAAAAATGCTGGTGTGTTGTGAATAAGAGAGATTACAGATTGAAAAATGTGAATTAAATATAGTGATTTTTATCTTAACAGTGGTCAATAATTGTTGAATGTGATGATGATATATAACTGTAGATAAAGCTTTATACTTATTTTATTACTAGTTTTAAATTATCACTAATGATTCCATTATTTCAAAGAAGTTTTCCATTTTTTGTAAATTTAATTGCATGTTTTGTTTCCAATTACAAGATAGCACTTCAAGTGATGTCATCATTGGATAGGGCTATTGTATTTTTCTATTTATATTATCATACCTTTTTATGATTTTTTTATTTACTTTGTGATATATTATCATAATTATTTGATTTAGATATTGCTAAAATATTTTTTTTTCTAATTCCCATATATTTTAATTAGAAGAGATTTGAATTCAGACTTTTAAACTCTCTGCAGCTATCCACTCCATCTTATACAACCGATACACATGATTATATAAATGTGAAAAAGATAAATGATCTCTAGTATATGTATAGACAATATACTTGTATTTAAATATTACATATATCATTTTATAACTTTGAGACCTTTTCTTTTATATACATTTATTTTACAGTTAAATTTTTTTATGTCATCATTGAAATTTTGTTTTCTCCAGTATTTTACGGAATTCCAAATATTTCATGTTTTCAAAATGGTTTTTGTTAAATTCTCATTTTTTTTACTTCTTTTTTTGCATATGTTTTTTATCTCAATAAAAAAATTAATGCTGAATTGCTTATTTCTTAATGTTACATTCTTTATGGTTATTCTTACTTGAGTATCTATTATTTATTTTTTAATCTGTTTGAATTAGAGTTATTTTCAAAGTCTGTTAATATTTCAAAATGAATTTTAAATTGTAACTTTAATTAACACATATATTTTTCTAATTGAAAATTTTTCATTATACCATCAGTTAAGCTTTTTTATTTCTTGAAATAAATATTTTGTATTAATAAAAAATATAATCCAACTTTTCTATATACTCAATTGAATATTTAGTTGTTTTCTTTAAAAAAAAATGCAATGCTTCCCCTCCAAACACACACACACACTACCACATATTTTAGACTTCTGTCAGCTTTAATTTTGTCTCCATAATCAAATTTATTTACCATGACTTTCCTCTTTCAAATATTTTTTAGTTTTTGGATCTTCCATAGTAGTTTTATTTATCCAAAATAATTTTATGCATTTTTATAAAAGTTCTCTACTTGTTTGACAAAATGGGAATTTGTTAGGACAAACTGAATGATCTCCAGATAGTATCTTTTTTAAACTAAATAATTAATGTATATACTGTTTGGTAATGCCCAATTTCTATAATATTGTTTTCTCACCTTTTGTTTACAACAAATACCATTTATATAAGGATCTTTTTTTTGATGCAGTAATTATTATTTCTGCAAGCCATGTCACAACTTGGACTTCAAATTCAGATCAAATAAACTTTAGAAATATTTTTGGGTCATGAGACAACATAGAATTTAAAAAAAATCAACTTCCTATCCAATAGCCAATTCATTGTTGGTCAACAAATGAATATCTAGCTATCATTAGAAAATTAATTTCTCAAATTAGTTTATAATATAATATAGCCTTTATGAGAGATTAATTTGTTGCCATAGCATACTTGATTCCATGTCTAATTTTTGTCTTTTATTAGTTGTTTCTAATGATTTGTACCTATGTATTATATGTCTATTTTTTATGTCTTCCCTTTTTCAGATTTCACATACTTCAGTAATGATCAACTTAATATTAGATAATTCTGTCTCACTATTTACATAGATTTTTTATGTGAAAGTAATCTACAGTTATGGTAGCCAATTAAAATTCTCACTGAGAGGAAGTTTAGTGATTTTTAACAATCCTATTTTTGTTTATCTTTTTCTGTCTTGATTGATAATCTTTACAACTTCCAGGATATTAAGATTATAATTTATTTTTGTCTATTATAATTGTACATATAAGAAAAGAAAAAAAAAAAAAAATTCATACATGATGCTTTCAACAAGACTTTGACTGGGATTTTTTTGAATAAAGTTGAAGGAAAAGCCAGTAAAATAATTGAGTGATTTAAGATTGTGAGTAATCCATCAATGTTTGCTCATCTTATGAATAATCTCACGATTATTAGTTTACTCTGATTTAGTTAAAACTTCAAAGTCTTTTCTATGTTATTAATGTCTAAGTATTTTTGAAATCAAGCATTAAAGTGTATATGTGTATGTAAATGTTTACAATCCTAAAAAGTTATATGTATATAAACATACACATGCCCTTGCATATATATCTAATATCTCTGCCTGTAAAAAAACCCAATTTCTCCTCAAATATAATAACTGTAGTTAATTCAATATTTTCATTTCTTTTGATTATGATAGTGTATTTTTTTTTAAATTCCATAATCTGTTATAAATTACTATAAAGATGATAAAGAAAAAAAGTCTTTTTGAGTGTTAATTTCCAATTAAATATTTTACTTTTTTTTTTCAGAATTACCAGCACCAATTAGTATTTTTTCCTTGAATAGTATGTAAAATTGAAGGATTTTTGTTGCTATTATATGTTATCAAATAATTGGATATTATTAGACATAAAGAATAGAAGTCTGTCAGAAAGAGGATGCACTAGGTCCTAAGAAAGATTAATGGCTGTAGTTTGAAAAGAGGATTGTTTTTTTTTATATTCTTATAATATTTTGATTCTCATCGTTTCTAAACATTGAGAGTTATATATGTAATTATTTCCATATTTTTTTGTATGATAAAAATTCAATTTATCTAAATAGAAGAAAAATGATCAGGTGTATTTAGTGACAAATAAATAATTTTTTTTTTAAAAAATTGTAATTGATGGATCTATAATTATCTGTTAGAAGAAAATGTTAAATGTAAAAAGTAGCAGATATTAATAATGGTTATTTTAAATTGCATTTGAAATAGAAATTTTAAACCTGGAGAAAATGATATAAATAAATTCTAAATTAGATGATCCAATAAAAATATAAAAAGCTCAGTTCTTTTAAAGTTCACATACATTATTTCTGATTTGAAAGATGTAACTGCAACCTTAGGAATTATTTGACCTAATTTTATTAAATTTTATTGTCTTTTTTCTGATAAATTTTTAATATAACAGTAGAAGCCACACTTTTTCTTTTCAAGAATAAATTGCAATATAATAAACAATAGTATAGTCAATTTCTCCAAAGACCAAGTGATATCTGAACTTGATACTGATAAGCTAAATCAATCAGCTCCATTCAAATAACAGATTTATTTTAATATTCTTTACCATTGAATTGATCCAAGAATTTTTAGCATTGGGTTCCATCATTTTCATTATTTTGCTAATCCAATGATTTTCAATCTTTTTTCTGATAGTAGCAATAATAATTGATAATTTTTTATATACCATAACTATTTTTTATATTTTATATAATTAAATAATTAATATTATGTGTTAATTAGTTTTGTATTATATATAGTTATTTTAATAAAATCATTTCAAAAGTATTAAAAAAGTTTTAATTTTAATTATATATATATATTCTGTAACAATCCTGATAAATAATATTTACAATAAAAATATATTTAAATATTTAATGCTATATTTGAGATTTATGCAATTCTGAAATTTTTTTAAAAACTTAATTAAGTGAAATGCTAGAATGACATAATATTCTCATTTCCACTGTAACTGATTTTAGTCTTTTTTTAAAATTCATTTTAGCAGTTGTTAATACAAAAAATGCCTAATTTGCATAAATAAATAATAGGAAATTAAACAATGTGATAAAAGCTTTTTTTTTTTTTTTTTGCAATCTGAAAATATTATACAACAAATTTTTTATGTTTTAATTTGAAATGTTCATCATTTCCTTCTTCTGTATTAGATTTTAAAAATTATTATAGAACGGCTGTTCACAAAATTCTGTGTTATTCTGAAATGTCCTTGAGTCACTATAGTGGCACACAGCACCTAAGTTAAAAACAAGTGTTCCAATTCATTAAAGATAAAAAATATATATGGTCAGTTACGCAAGAAATATATGAGCATCAGAGTGCTAAAATGAGTACAATGGCTTCTCAATTGATGAAATAGATTTTTTTCTCCCCATTTTGTCATTTAGGAATCCATTTTGTAATTTTTAGCTCTTGGATCTGCTGTTCTTATCACTACATTAAACTATGTAGACAGAATATTAGTGAATTTTTTTCAATTGAATATTAATTTAATTATTATTTACAAAGTAATCAAAACAGTTTTCTTTTTGTAAATACAATTTTATGAATTCTCTTAAATCAGTATTTTACAAGAGTCCAAAGCATTTTCAGTGTCCAAAGCATTTTCCCTTTCATAGTATAATAGATTTTCAACACATATGTGTTTGCAATTAGCATTGCACATTTTTTAGTCTCTATTTGAAGAAAGAATGAATCAGCTATATATATGTATACATACATTAGGAATCAGATTTTTATTGAAAAATAAAAAAGAAATAAGTATATAAACCAAGTATAAATAATGGTGCATAAAGATTATAGATGTGATAATCATATATACTGTAATTGATTAAATGATTGGTCAGTTTTTTATTTTCATTTGAAAAAGAAAGTTTTTCTGTTGATTTATTTCCCATTTTTTATTGAAAAAGTGAGGAATTGGGAAAGATCATAAATTATTAGATGTGGACAAAAATAAGAGTGGTCATATTATTTAAGAAATATATATTATTTAACAACAGATTTTGAATATTACAATTAATCTTACAATTCAAAAATTTCTAAATAGATAACTTAAAGACTTAGACAATACAATTATTTTACAGCATATGAATTGATTCTTGAAAATGTGTTGTCAAACTATAGTTTTAAGTCAAATAGAAAAATAAGTGAATGGAATAAGGCAAATTGTCTAATATATCATAATACAAAATTAAACTATGCTGATAAGCCTTTTTTTTTTTTTTTTAGTTTTGAATCTAATTCTTTAAAAATATCTTCATAAGAAAATGTTAAAAAATAATAATTAATAACAATGGATTATGAGAAGTGATATTTATCCACTTTCAGCATTCAAGTGTAAATATTTTTGAAAAAAATAATGAAGATTTAGTTAATCTTTTAAATATTTCTTTTGGAAAATTGGAAATATTTTTTCATATCAAAAGCATAAAAGAAAAATAAATATATAAAATGATTGTTTTTATGTTTAGTGACTGGGTTTGTTATTTGATTCTTTAATATTTTGTTGCAACCATAGTTGGCACTCTGATAGATCCACACAAATATTTTTTGATAATTCAAAAAATAACTAATAATAAAATGCAGGTAAGGAATGATAATTGTAAGATAGTAGAGTTTATATCAAAAATCAAGTTAGTTTAAGATTGGTCATCATTGTCCAAATACTTTCTAGAAGTTTCCTGATTGGTGTGACAAGTCAGATATCAATTTAGGAAATTTGAACCAGTGATTTCTAGATAATTGAAGGGGATATGGCCACAAAGAGCAATCCTGTGATTAATATTTTGGTTATAAATAAATTTTTAGTCTAAATATGACAAAGGATTGTTTGATTAAATACTATGTATTTTTAGTTTCCTTTTTGTGCAAAAGCATGTCATAGTTTGACATAGTCAATAAAATTTTATGGTCTTCAAATAGAATTTTATAATTAATCTGCTTCTGCATATTCTCACTGAATGGTTTTAGCTTATTTTGTACAGAAATATTTTCTATATTCATTCAAGGTGCAGTGCTCTCAGATCCAAAGCTCCTCACTGACAAAGGCCACAGGCCATAAACCAGTCGAGATATTGGATGAGTAGGCATTAGATAGGGATTTTATGCACAAGCCTTCTGGCATCCATTGATTACTCTGGTTGGCACTGAGTGGCACTACTATATGGAGTGTTTTGCCTGTTTTAGTAACAGTAATGTGCTAGCATAAGAAATAGTGATCATGTGATATTTGGTGATTTAACACCAATCCTGCCTGATAGGATAGTGGTGGTTATGGTTGTTAAAGAGCCAAAGTCACTAAAATGTATGGGAACTGAACTGGGTTCAAACCCATATGACAATATAAGCTATTGAGCTTTTCAAATATTGTGTTTTCAATTTTATTCTCATAGTTTTGTAGTTAAGTAGAGATAAAAGGTGACTGCTGGAGAGTTGCATTTAAAATCTAGGTGCAGTGCTCTCAGATCCAAAGCTATTCACTAACAAAGGCCAATAGCCAGAAACTAGTCTGGGGGATATTGGATGAGTAGGCACTAGATAGGGATTTTATGCCCAAGCCTTCTGGCATCCATTGATTACTCTGGTTGGCACTGAATGGTTCTATTGTATGGAGAGTTTTGTCAGTTTAAATAACAGTTATGTGCTAGCATAAGAAATAGTTATCATGTGATGTTTAGTGGTTTAACACCAATCCTCCTAATCGCATAGTGGTGGCTATGGTTGTTAAAGAGCCAAAGACACAAAAACATATGGGTACTGAACTGGGGTCAGACCCATATGTCTATATAAGCTATTGAGCTTAGATTGAAAATATTTTCAATTTTATTCTCATAGTTTTGTAGTTAAGTAGAGTAAAAACATGACTGCCGAGGGTTGCATTAGATCCAAAGGTCTAGGTGCAGTGCTCTCAGATCTGAAGCTTCTCACTGACAAAGGCCAAAAACCAGAAACTAGTCTGGGGATATTGGATGAGTAGGCACTAGATAGGGATTTTATGTGCAAGCCTTCTGGCATCCATTGATTACTCTGGTTGGCACTGAGTGGCACTACTGTATGGAGAGTTTTGCCTGTTTTAATAACAGTAATGTGCTATCATAAGAAATAGTTATCATGTGATGTTTAGTGATTTTTTCAAGATTAATTAAGTCTATTTTTGTGTGATTTCTTTTGTTGACATTTTCTGTGGAACCTATCTACTGCATAAAACGTGACCCAGGTGTATTTTTTTAAAAATATATTTCATTTTAAAAATTCAAGTTAAGAAATTTGAAGTAATGATAAAAAGGAAACAATTATTAAGTTTTATCAAACACCATAGTGCAGAATTTTGTGATATATTTATAATTATAAATGGAATATTTTAATTTTAGAACAGAATTTCATAGCTTTATGATGATTTTATAATTATTTTTTCATGTTTAGGAAATGCAATTCAGTCAACCAAGATGTTCTCAATTTACTTTTTTAAATGGCATTTATGTTAAGAAAAAAGTATATTTTTTTTTGTATATTTCACTTATTTCATGTTTTATTTTATTTTATTTTTTATATTTGAAGTTTTAATCTGATTTTTAAGATGCATTTTATTAATCAAGCTCAATTTATCGAAATTAATATAGAATAAAGGTTTAAATACTAAAGTCAAATGTTTAACAATAAATCATCCAACTCCTAAAGAGTTAATTGATTATAAATTTAAAATTATTAATATTTAAATTATTTCTGACTAAAATGTTTCCACTCTGAAATTTTCAACATAGTTAGCAAATGTAATCTTTGTTGACATTGTCAGTTTAAAGAATATATGGATTTGATCTATTTGTTATTGCTTGCTTATGACTGCAACTTATTTCTATTTGGATTTTAGTTACTTTAAATTATATTTATTTGATGTTTTAAAATTTTTGATGCCAAAAGTGGTTAAAAATAAATTTCAGTCTCCATCAATTGTTCAATTAAAAATAAATTCAAAATTATTAATTCCTATATAATTTTCAACATAGTTAACAAACAAATTTTATTTAAACATTGCAAGTTTTAAAAGTAAATGAGTATTATCTAATTTTTATTATTTACTGATATAAAAAAGAATTATTTGCTTATAGCTTATGAGAGTATACTTGAAGTTATATATATTTCGTATTTATGTTTGTTGTCTTCTATTTGATTATGAACATATATATATATGATTTAGTTTTCTTTTTTTTTAATTGATCTTAAGTTCAAAATTATTATTGTTGGATTTACCTTTGGTTAAAATATTTCCCCAATGAATTTTCAATACTATTGTCTAACGACAGCTTAATCAATATCATAAAGTTAAATGTTTGATGTAACTTTATTATTTTTATTAGTTAGCGTGTTTGTATATTTGGGTAAAATGTTAAAATTGAGTATATATATTTAAAAGAATTCATTCAGATTTTGTACATGTTATAGACCAGTGTTCTTCAACCCGGTGCCAGGCCGCGCAACTTTTCTGCAGGTCCTCATGCTAGACAGGCAGTAAAAAATTTGTAATAATAAATAATAAGACTTTAATCTTTTAATTAATATAGCCAATTTTTATTTATTTTTTCATCTCATTTTTACCCAATTAAAAAAAAAAAGAAAACAGAACGAAAACAAAATCTAATCAATCATTCATAAATTAATTTGTTTTTCTAGTTATCACAGATGTTTATTGGGGGGGGGGGGGTAGAATTAAATTTTTTATTACTTTTCTAAAAAAAATTTAAAAAAAGTTTTTTATTATATAAACTCCATATATATAAAACTTTATCTTATATATTTAACATTGTTGTTTTGATCAGTTATAACAATTATGCTTATCTTTAAGAAAATTTATCTATAGACTTCTGCCGGTCTGCGAAATCTTATCCTTATTTTTACTGGTCCGCAGGTGTGAAAAGGTTGAAGACCACTGTTATAGACCACTGACAATGCAATATGATACTAAAATATTTTAGGTCTATTTTCTAATTTCTTTATTCTAGATGATTTAACAGATAAAATTTCAAATATTTTGATATGCAATTTCAAATATATTGATATCAACTTAATAAGTTCTCAATAACATTCATGAGAGGGTGGTGTGTGTATGTATGTATATATGTGTGTGTGTCGACTGGTTTCTAATGGTTTTATATATATTAGAAACCCTTTAAAAGTAAAATAAAAACAAATGTTTGATTATAAAATTTAATAATTTAGAAAGTGTTTGCTATTTTTTTTTCTATAATATTAATATCATTTACTTTCTTTATTACTTTTACAATGCTTCATATAATTACAACCCACTATTGAGGGTTTCAATTGCCACAGCAAATCTTCTTCAGGAAGTTAACAAACACAATACAAATACATGAATACAAATATACATGAACACATAATTTTACATTTTATATATATACACATATTGAAGCTGGAAATCTGCTCTACAGATATGCACTTCACCTAGTGCCAATTATGTAGACACTAGAACTGGTTTGAACCTGACTTATATATATTTAATAGGCAATAGTATATATATATAGAGAGAGATTTATGGATACACAAACATTTAGTTTGTTTGCCCATTTAACTTACACACGTGTATGTGCATATGAAAATTAAACATTTGAAAGTTGTAAAAGTTTATAATTTTATTTCAATAACTTTCTAACCAATTTATATTATATATAAACCAATTTATATTATATATATTTTGTAAATCTTGTATTTAGGAAGTAGTAATTTATATAAAAATAGATTGTCAATTAAGAAACAAACCCCAGTGTTTTGAATATTTATTGCTGGTAATTTGTATAAGATAAGATTCTCATTTAAGAGACAAATCGCTGTAGTTTTGAAAATTTATTGCTGGTAATTTGTGTAAAATAAAAAATTGTCATTTGAGAGGCAAACCGTGGTAGTTTTGAAAGTTTATTGCTTCTAATTTATGAGAAATTGTCATTTAAAAGACAAACCACGGTAGTTGTATCTTTGTATCATTCTTAAAATAGCAAGATCATAGATGCCAGATGTTTTTTAATTATTTTATTTTGCCATTTATTGCTCGGCTTTTTAATTCCTATATATGGGAATTGAGGTCAACTGAGAATCTCTACCAGGTATCCCACTCAGTGGTAGATTTTTTAATGTGTGCATATGTATAAATAGCTAAAATTTTATATTTTTTGGTCGGCTTCCACCCCTATCTCTGGGAAGCCCATCTAGCTCATTGTGCCCAGTTAGAAACATCTAAACCGAATATGCATCTAAACCGAATATGCATCTAAACCGAATATGAGAACTGTCCAGAAAATGTGTGCTTGAAAAACTCTTCAATCTCTACCAATGCCTGTTTGAAATCCAACCTAGCCCATGATCATGATCCATCAATTACCTACATCGTCGTGTCCTCAAACCCAAGGTAATATCTATCTTGCCTCCAGCTATGAACTCTGAATTAATAAATTGTTCTAATTATAAACTATATTGTGCACCATTCCTTCCTTACTTAATTTTAAAGCTGTTATATAAATACTAATAATGTCTGCGATTTATTATAATATTTTGTTTTGACTATATTGTACGCATTTCCTTCCTTCTTAATTTTAAAGCTGTTATATAAATGCTAATAATGTCTGTGTGATTTATTATAATGCTGTATCAATTTTCTGTTTTGGTGTGGCAATTTAGAATTAATTAACTTTTCTTATTTTATTATTCTAATTCATTTTGATATGCCAAGAAAATATACAATCTAGCAGATGAATTTAACCCCTCCCCCAATAATTTTCTCCTATTAAACTAAGAAGATGAAAAGTTTTTTTAAAGTTTGTTGTTATAAACTCACTCGGTTTTATATCAATTATTTTCAATAATTTTATTCTTTAAATGACCTGTAGGTCTTGATATTGACATTGAATTATTACACCTAACTACAAAATTTAACCCTTATCTCATCATTTAAAGTTGTTATCATTTTAAGTAATCAAATCTCAACAGCAGTGAATTTAATATGTAATTTATAATTTTATTTTAATAATCATAGTAATGTGAAAGGCTGTTATTTTGTAAGTAATCCCAGTTATCTGTGCAATGATTGCTGGTAGAAATATGGAGATATTTTCGAGGTGTGGGAGAGAGCATTTTATCCCTTTTTAGTTTTAACTCTGACCCCTTTATGTGCGTTTATTGATTGTTAGTTAACTGGCTGGGATGGTTTGTGTTAAGCATTCCATTGCACAGGAGAACATCGTATAAGAGTCAGGTGTTTGTTAATTTATCGTGGTCATTAGTGATATGAACTATTCATATATTTTGGGTATTATGGGTGTATCGTTATTTATAATTTTTTTTTGCTTTGTCATTTATTTTGGGATCTTTGGAATGACCAATCCCACTATGCATCATCCCTCTAAAAGTAGATGTATTTCCTGCTCTGGGATCTCCAGGCACTCCCAAGGAATCAGTGTATGGGAAACGTACGGACGAACCATCCCAATACCCATTTGTGCCATTACTCTTCTGAGTGCAGGCATATTCCTTTTCATACCAATATGATAAAGCTACTCAAGAGCATCTTAAATAACCACCCCTCTAGATACAATTGTGGGTGATAACGTAATACTGCTTTAGTATTATTAATAAGTTGTCTATTAATCTGCAATGCTCTCTACCAGTCATAATTGCATGTCGTTCACCTTCCATTTGTTTAATTTTCTAAGTCAGATTATGCATTATAGCTTCTTTTAAGCTGAATAGTTTTGTTCCCACACATTTGAGGATCTTCTAAATATCGCACATTTTTCAAATCACATGACTCAAACTCTTATTCATATATGTGTAACTCCTTGGTGTAAACTATAAAATATTAAATGACGGCTAAGTTACATGGTACTATTGGTTACCTAATTAATTTATTTGATTCTTTGCATATTAACCGCACCACCATATCTGAGCAACACATGAATGAACCTTGTTCTATATATATAATAGTTGCACTAACTAACTTTATGTAGTAACACAATGATATTATGTATTTGTATAAATTTTATGATTTATTGACTCATCCCTAAAGTGCGTGAGAGCAAATCAAACCACGATCAAATTTGTAACTACCATTGCCTAGACATTTTAGACAGCTATTTTGTTATTATCGTATTTGATTGTTCAATAAATTTATATTATATTATTTTTCTATATTCTCATATTTGTTATTCATTGGACGAATCTCTCATATGACTGTTTAGGTTAAATTAAAGTATTTTAAATTGAATGAAAGATTTTATTGCTATTATTAATTAACTCCCTTTATTTAAAGTTGCCTTGAACGATATTAAGTATCTGATTATTAATCAATTAAAGAATAGCCTGCCCCACTCTTTAAGTATTATATTTCATAATAATCATCGGCCAATTATTGATATATTATCGATTTCCAAGTCTCTTTGGTCACCCTGTTTTCATTGCTAGGCCTGGAGTAAAGGAAAGC
The DNA here is from genome assembly GCA_028023455.1 of Epiperipatus broadwayi. Classification (NCBI taxonomy): domain Eukaryota; kingdom Metazoa; phylum Onychophora; class Udeonychophora; order Euonychophora; family Peripatidae; genus Epiperipatus; species Epiperipatus broadwayi. The sequence goes on along the minus strand of JAQFVV010006281.1, from coordinate 4,409,731 downwards.
TTGTTGGTATCCGCATAAGCGTTGTCCATATAGTCAGAGAGCCTGGAGCATGGGCAAATAAGTTAGCATTTAGTACTATTCAAGAACTGTATATCTTGCATATTGCTAGATTGCTATAATTTGCCTGGATTCTAGGTCTTGTTGAATGAACATACGATTTTGACCGGTACAATATTCTATCTTATAATCATTATTTATATACCCACATATATCTATATATACCTCTATATAATTATTATCTTTTTATATATAATAAATTTTAATTTTTAATTTATCAATCCAATACTTTCTATAATCATATTTATATATTATTTTATTCTTTTTTTTAATATTTAACTCTAATGTTATATATTCATATTTTTATATTATTATTATTATCATCATCATCATCATCATCATTCATTCATTCATTCATTCATTCATTATTATTATTATATTAACATTCAATATGCATAACTTTTTTTAACCTATAATATTATTTCTTTTAATTTTTTATTACTAATTATGTTAACTTCTTATTATTTCTCAACATATTTTATACCTACCTTTTAATTATATTTTCAAATCTTAACAGCTAACTATTACAAACTTTTAAATTTTACAGTTATACTTAGTACCTCTCTCTTTCTACTTTTTTTTATATACAATTAAATCTATTCCTATTTTTAATCTCTACTAATGTTTTTTTTAAAGACAAAACTTTCTTCAGGTCCAAATTTTTATTTAATACTGGTTTAGTAGTGTTAATATAAATAGTTTTTTTTTTTCTATCACTTTTATTATTTGTAAATTGTATCATTGTTATACAATCCTTTTCAAGCTCATGCCCTGTTTTTAATGCATATAAATATATGTTAATTTCTATCATATTTATATTGTAATAGTTTTTTTTATTTTGAATTTTTTGTCTCTCTAACATAATTTACTTTTATATTAATTTGACACTTTTTATTATTAATTTCATATATTCCATTTATTTCATTATCTGAATTTTTATTATAATTACTAATATACTTATTTTCTAAAATATTACTATCATTTTTTCTTTTTTATTAACTATTCTAACATTTATTGTATTATTAATTTTTTTTATTAATGTTGCCAATAACTTTAATTAAATTTTTAACTACATAGTTATTTTCTGTTTTTATACCTATATAATTAATTTTATCTATATTATTATTAGTATTATTATTACTTTTTTCTTCTTTATTATTATTTATAACAATCTTTCTTATTAACCAAATATTCATAAATTTATTTGGATAATTATTATTTATAAATTTTTCCTTTATTAAATTTATTTGTGTAACATAATCAGTGCTTTTCTCATGTACCGGACAAGCCACCAGGTGATGCTGCAGAACCACCAAGAGGCCTGTAATTGATAAAATTTTTTTAAAATATTTGCTAAAAATCGCTTATTTTTAGAAATGGTAGACCCCCCCCCACACCAAGAAGCCTGTAATTGATAATTTTTTTTTAAAATATTCGCTAAAAATCGTTAATTTTAGAAATGGTAGAAACCCCCCCCCCCCGGCACAAGACAATTTGATCAAAATCGCTGAAATTGAAATGTTAAAAAAAAATTGCTAAACATCACTTAATTTTAGAAATGGTAGATCCCCCCCGCCGCATGAGACAAATCGCTGAAATTGAAATGTATAATTAAAAAAAAAAACTACAATAAAAACCTATGAAATTAAACAAAAACATACTAAATGTCATAGCGATTTAAAAAAGAATCACTCTTCAATTATCTAACTAACAGCTAATAATAATTCAAACCTTAATAATAGACTAATACATATTAGTAATCAATGTTCTTATTAACCTGTAATAGCATCATTAGAGTTTAAATTCAGTTAATATGTTACTGTATTATTAGTTTATATCAAAAATTATTGCAAATTGGGGTTTAAATCGCACATATATAAAATCAACAAAACAAAAATAAAATAATGAGAATAGAAAATTGAAATTTAAAACAAAAGTTGAATATAACATCTGAGGCGAATAATGTTTAGAAATCCCCCTCCCCTCCTGCACGAAGGGTTCAATGAAAAATAAGTAAAGTGAAAATTATGAATGCTATTTTTAAAATCCTATGAAATAAATGAGAAAAAAAAAAATAAAAGCCTACAACATTAAACAAAAACATACTAAATCTCAAAGCGATTTAAAAAATAAAAGTATTTATAAAATGCAAAACTAACAGCACGAAAAATAGTGGGAAGGTCTTAAAAAAGAATCAGTCTCAGTTATCTAACTAACAGATATAATAATAATTCAAACTTTAATAACAGACTAATGCATATTAAGTAATCAATGTTCGTATTAATCTATAATAGCGTCATTAGAGTTTAAATTCAGTTAATATGTCACTCTATTACTAGTTTATATCAAAAATTATTGCAAGTACTCGGATTAAGTCACACATATATAAATAAATTCAACAAAATCTTTTTTTATGCGGATTATTTTAATGCAATTTTTGCGATTCATGTTTCTACTTAATATCTTTTTATGTTAGTTTTCTTTTACATGATAAAGAAGTTCATATTTCACTATATTTATTAGATATAAAGAAATTTAAATTATTAATAACTTATTTTGACATGAAATACTTTTCCCCCCAAAAATATAATGTTATATTAGCAGCTAACCTGAGTATGGCCTGAAGCTGTATTTAGAATCTTAGCTTCTATGTAAATAATGTACTTATACTAATGAGTAAATAATAATAATAGATTTATACTTACATATAAAATATCACAATAAATATTAAAAATTTTAAACTTTTAAAACATATTTTGTTAGATATAACAGAAATAAATCTTCTAGATTTTTAAAATAAGTAATGACGATTTTATTGAGTTTGTAAACTGAAAATAATCTTTCTAATGATAATGTATAATCTTATTATTTTGATTGCGATCTCATTTTTTAATATAGAAACAATATGTGAACATTTAAAATTTATTTCAGTATTAAACAAAAAAAGACAAATTTATTATTTTCTGATAAGTAAAAATCAGTTAATCATAGATTTTATGTTGATGTGTGAGACAAAGAAAAACATCAGAAAATGCTGAAATCTGAGAGAGTTTCCTGCAATGAACAACCTCTTAAATTCCAATGAGAGCTAAATAGTTATATTTCTGGATATCACAAGCTTTATAAACAATTGGTAAAATCACCATCTCAAAGTGTAATCACTGATTATATTGTTGACAGAAAGCTATTAACACAGCACAAGTTGCACTCGTTATACTTTCGCTTATGAAGCATCTGTATCCTTATTGTCAAAAGCAGTACTGCAAAAATGTAAAATTAAATACTGTAGGTAATAAAAAAAAAAGTAAAAAAAAAAAAACATTTGTCTTGTATTAATTTTTTTCAGATATTTGAAATTTTTTATTAATCATACTTTATTTCCTTATTTTTGAATGCAAATTTTAAAGTAATTTTTCCTTGTTGCTTTGCTCTTATGCGATTTCTGAAAATTTTAGAACCTATTTCCCTTTTTTCAAGGTAAGTTGAATCTATTTTTCTGCGATTTTTTTAATGCGGGTTTTTTGCAGAACCTATCTACCACATAAAATGAGACCCAGGTGTATATGGATTTGCCAATGCAATAAGAAAGATAAAGTTATATATTTTTTTATTTTCATTGGAAAAGTCATTTTTTTTAAATACTTTTCAAATAATCCATTTTAAATGATCGTTATTTAATACACATGACTTTTGCTTTCAAACATTATGAATAATTGGAAAAAAATATCCACAATATTAAAAACTTTATAATGATTGCTTTTATTTATTGTTAGTGTGGACTAAAAGCCAGAAAATAACTAATTGTTCAGTCAAAATTGAGGTTTTTTATTTATCTTGAAATAAAGGGAGGGTTCGGGTTCCAGAAATTAAATAAGTCAATCTCAACTTTTTATAACAAGGGTTGATTTAATTAATTTTGGGACTGCCAATGCCACTTTTATTTCAAGTTAAATATAAAAACTCCAATGTTAGTTGAAGAAACAGTTGTTTCCTGGCCTTTTCTTCACCCTCACAATAAATAAAAAGATTCATTGGAAATATTTTTATATTTATTATTTAATGTCATAAAGAGGGTTATTTAATTAGAGCTTGAGTAAATGTAGTTTACTTCTATTTTGTTTTGATATACTTTAAAGTATGCTTGATATTTGCAGTTGTTGACATCTAAGACTATAAAGATTTTTAAAAGTCAGATTCGGTTTCTATGCTTTTGTTAATTGATTATAAGTTCAAAATTATTAGTGTCATATTTATATTTATATAAAATAGCTTCTCTCGGAATTTAAACACAACAGACTAAATCTTAGTAAAATAATGTTTTCTTTATGGTTTGTTTATTAATCACTCAAGAATGTAGTTTACTTCCATTTTGATTTCATATTTGTGTATTTATTTTTTAATTATGAACATAAAAATCGTTAAAAGGGCGATTCAGTATTGCTTTTTTGTTTGATTGATTATCAGTTCAAAATTATAAATGCTATGTAAATGTGTATGTATATATATATAAACATTAAAAGTCTAAAGCTAAACTATTCAATAAAATAAAATTACCCCTAATTCACAAATCAACCAGACTAGCCAAAAAATTATAAACTCTAAAACACAACAAATGGTTTCACTGCTGTAAGCAGACTTCTCAAGTGTAAAGAACTACAAAATAGCAACATATTTAAATTACACATTAGCCACAATTCCACTTACATCCCATACAATATTAGCTTCATGAAAAAGATACATGCCAAACTATTTATTTATTTTGATGAGGCTATGGTTGTCTTCTTTGAGAGAAATGATATAAAAAGAATTAAATAATCTCTTTAATAAAAATTTATGATTCTAAAGCAGTTAACTTATTTAAAAGTTCCTTTAATATTATATATACATATCGCTAAAATATTACTTCCACTCTGAATTTTTTACACAGTAAACAAATTAAAACGTATATTACAAGCTTAAAATAATACATGAGTCTGATCTATTCTTTATTATTTACTGACTTTCAGATTATTTATTTATAGCTTCCGATATGATTTTTTTGCAGTATATTCACAGTTCTTTGATAGGAAGAGGATTCCTCTCTCAGTTTAATGCAGTAAATTAGCAAAATATATATCTAATTTGTTTATGGGAGTTTTATCTCTAAGATGAAATATTCTATGTTTCAAATTGCTAAATTCTGCTTCAGCATATTAGACACTACTTCACCTCAACAACCAATTCTGCTTTTCTATCCAAAAAGCTACCATGATATTTCTTTCCTATTACAGTCTGTTAAAAGTTATCATTAATATTTGGAAACCAGTCACTCTTCACAAACCTGGAGCTTAATTGTAAATATAGGGAATTTGAACTCAGATTTTCAAGCACCCACTAACTATCCACACTATCTCATACAACTGATACACATGACCATACACATGTAGAAAACATAAATAATCACCAATATACATATGTTGTGCTAAACCAGCACTCATCAGTTGGTCCAGATTAACATCTCCCACACATATATATGTAATCAGTGGTCAGTTTATATTAAGATAGCAAATCTTCACACTTTAATGGACAGGCTTGAAATATGTAATATATTGGTGATTATTTATCTTTTGTACATGTGTATGGTCATGTGTGTCAGTTGTACGAGATAGTGTAGATAGTTGATGAGTGCTTGAAAATCTGAGTTCAAATCCCCTATATTAATCACTAAGGAAAAATCTTTATAGATTCTATTCAAAATATGAAGGACATTCTGTAAATCATCTTTTGAATTGGCAATTTAGTACAATCGTCAGTATATTGTAAATCTAGAATTCACAAAAAAAAGTATTCTTATTATGGCTTTTTATAAGTTCAAATTAAAATGTTCATTATTAAAATTACATGTCATCTTGATGTTTGCTTTATGGAGCTATTTTTAGACTTTTCTGAAGATCACCCTTATTAAAATGTTGTAAAAAGGTAATAATGTAACATTCTTTTTTAACACTAGTTTACATTTCATATGCTTTAGATTTTGCACCAGTTTTCAGTTCATCATAGAGAAATTATCTGAAATAATGTGTGCACACATGCTCAATTATGTGTATATTTTGAGGCTGCATATGTTTTTTTCTGTTTAATAGGGTGAATTATTTTGCAAGCGTACATATAGTGATTTTTTAAGAAAAACTTGAAAGCTGGTATTAATGCATAAACAAGGTACAAAATAATATCCATATAAAATATTGTAACTGGACCGTCATACAACCTCTTTATTACCTCGGTTGTAACAATTTCCTGATGAGCATGTTGCAGGAAGGAACTATCAGTTGGCATTCCCCAATGCAGATGTTACCCCCTCCCCCTACAGCAATATTTCCTGCTCATCAGAGGATGGAGAACCATAGAAACTGGAAGCATCTACACATTTCTTAGTTTGGTTTCCAAACGGTGCCACTAGAGTTCCATCTCACTACAACTTGACTTACGTAGGTCTAGTTGTGCCAGACATAGCTCAGGAAGCATGAGATTCTCGTGAACAAGTGCACTGAATGATGAGTGATGCAATAAAAAGAAATAGAATTGAACAACTGGATAACTAAAATTAATTTTAAGTAACAATAATTTTATTTAATAACAGGTTTAAATAAATGTCCATCAAACAAAGTATTTCATTGACAGTCCCTTGTATCCCTTTGGCCTACTTCCAATAACATTTTTATATGACTTAAAGAATGTAGTTTGTTGAGAGTATAACAAAGTCCTTCTTTCAATAGTTCTTTAACAGTTTACATCTTTAATCATTTAGTTAATCCACAGTGAGGAGTGTGATATATTAAGACAACAGAGATAATAATGAAGACAACTAATAGCATTTAATTCAGAGTTCCACTTAATTCAAACAAATATTTCATTTATGGTCCATTGTGTTTCTTTGGTATACTTCCAATAATAGCACTTAAAGAATGTAATTTGTTGTATAATAAAGTCCTTCTCTCAATAGTTCTTTAATATTCATGTGATGACTCATTTTCAGTTCATTTATGAAAAGGTTAGAAGCAGTTTATTGATCAATAGTTCATTTACAAGTCACTCTAATAAAGTTCATCCTTCATTTTAAATGAAGGCTCATTTTGATTTATCTTGGATAAAGAATTCAAAAAATAAATGTGCATTTTATATGCATAAGTTTCATTATTTTCTTCGCATAAAATCAATATGCAGATATGCATTTATAATCCATATAGTATTTCATTATTTTTTTAAATTTATCAAATCATGTAAACAATTCTGGGTTTATGGACTATTCATAATCCAGTCAAGTGTCAATGTGCATTTATATGCATAAGTTTCATTATTTTATTTAAACACCATCGAGATGCATGTAAGCACTTGTAATTTTTATCCAGTTATTCTAATATATAGCATAAATATTGTTATTTGGTCTGCCACATATGTATATTTCTACCTTTAATTGATCAGCAGTTGCATTTATTTATTAGCCAGTTAGAGTTATATGTAATAGCTCAGTATTTCTGACTCTTCTAGGTATACTTATTTGTATATCAGTAATATAAATCGTTATAAGTATTTTTTTTTTTTTTTTTTTTTAATCTAGATGCTTCTGCATATAAGAAGTTAATCATATATGATTTGCCTCATTAAAAATGCCCTTTGATTATAGATATTTTTTTTAATATATATAATATTATCATTAATAAAACATATTTTCACATAATTCATTTTAAGAAAGATGTTTTTTTTTATTTTATTTTTATAAACAGTATAAGTATTGAATAAAATACCTTTTGATTATTGACATTTAAGACATCTAGCCTTTACAATTTATTATTAATAAAACCTATTTTTATGTAGCTATTTTTATTCATAATTTTTTTTCTTTAAGAAGAAAGTCGTTTTGTTTGTCTTTTATAAACACATATAAATATTAAATATTTTATAAAATTGTTAACTTCATTTTTTTTATATCCAGTCGGTTCCATCAAAAAGGGGTCATTTTATTTAAGCTGAATGGCATTATTCCCTTTTTATGATTATCACCCAGGCAAATCTTGGAGAATCATGGCTTTTGGATGAAGAGAAGAAGCTGTTATGAATTAGCCTTCCATCGTTATGATATCCTTAATAAAATTTTCTTTTTCTATTATTAACAGTGGCTATAAATATTATATTCCAAGGTTCCTTAAGATCAGCTGTCAATTAAATAGTCAAGCAACACTTAGATGAAAATTTTAATCTATTAACTTTTCACTTTTTTTACTTTTTAAAATCTTTTTTTTAAAAATCTGTTTGAAAAACTTTTTAAAAATCTCTGCTCTGAACCTCCAACTCAACTATTTATATTTTCCTCCCTGGATTCATTAAGCAGCATTGCCCACTGTATCTTATTTGTTCCACAGCTTCCATTTAAGCCCGAGTGCTTTTTTCTTCTTAAGGATTGGACACTCTACTTTTCACGGGACAGATAAGAAATCATAAGGATAAGCCATGTTTTTCAATTCGATAAGATTGCCTCAAGCGATTATCACACTTTATATGACAACATCGTTCCAAAAATTAAAAACGTAATATTTTTAATAAATGCCAGCTTTTATTTATATTGTAACTTAAAACTATAAAATCAATAATGATTTTTCTTTTAACTATAAACTTTTTGCTTTATTTCTTTTTTAATTTGATCAAATTATCTTTCTTTTTTCATTGCTGTCAATTTTCATGATTCCTTTGTTTCTTTAAATTTTTAGTTTTCCTTAACCATTATTAAGTTTTTTTTTAACAACAAATCCCTGCTCAGCTTCTGTGAGTCTTAGGGGCTTATTTATTTGGTCTATTCCTGAGACCAAGGCCTATTCATGGGGCCTATATATACACACCATTGGACTACTCTAGGAGCTCAACATCCAGGTCTGGATAGTGCCGAGCATATACTTTGGAGCATCATAACACAATGCATCCAAGCAGCCCTGCTCAATCATCCACCCACCCTGACATGAAAAACATAAATTCATGCATCACCACATCCCACTCACAAACTTCTCTCTGTTCCTCTCTTTTCTTGTTATCTTCTTTTCTCAGTTCACTATGTTCTTTTTTATCTTCCTCTCTTTTCTTGTTGTCTTCTCCCTGTTCCTCTCTTTTCTTGTTGTCTTCTTTTATCATTTCCATTAACTGGGCTAACATAGATGTCTCCCCTGTTTTCTGTTACTGCTTTTCATCATCTGCTTTGACTTCTTGTTTATCTTCTTCCTCAGGAAGATTTTATATACTTTCTGTATTCATCACCTTTTTTGTTTTTGATCTGGTTATCTTCAATATTTTTTTTTTAATTTTATTTGTACTTTTTTTATTTCGATTTTGATCAAGCTTCTTTCTATATCCATACCATGATTTAACTCCATCGTTGAAATGCCTGTTTTATTCTTTATCTACCATTTATGCCATTCATTTTTATGTTCTTTTTCATTTTTCCACTTTTTTTGAATAAATCACAGCACTGCATCATATGCACTGTTTACATCATAGAATCGTGATCTGCTTATGCCTTTTCCATTTCTTCTTTTTCTTATTACTCATTTCTAGCTGTATTATGCATATGGATAGGCTAGCTAGATAAGGCCTCACAATAGGGCGACAAATGTAACCAGACTGCCATACAACCCCTTTATTACCTCGGTTGTAACAATTTTCTGATGAACATGTTGCAGGTAGGAACAATCGGTTGGCATTCCCCAATGCAGATGTTAACCCCCCCCTACAACAATATTTCCTGCTCATCAGAGAATGTAGCACCATAGAGATTGGAAGCATCTAGACATTTCTGTGTTTGGTTTTCCAAACGGCACCACTAGAGTCCACTACAACCTGACTTATGTAGGTCTAGTTATGCCAGACATAGCTCAGGAGGCATGAGATTCTCATGAACAAGTGCACTGAATGATGAGTGATGCAATAAAAAAAATAGAATTGAACAACTGGATAACTAAAATTAATTTTAAGTAACAATAATTTTATTTAATAACAGGTTTAAATAAATGTCCATCAAACAAAGTATTTCATTGACAGTCTCTTGTATCCCTTCGGCCTACTTCCAATAACATTTTTATATGACTTAAAGAATGTAATTTGTTGAGAGTATAATAAAGTCTTTCTTTCAATAGTTCTTTAACAGTTTACATCTTTAATCATTTAGTTAATCCACAGAGAGGAGGATGATAAATTAAGACAACAGAGATAATAATGAAGACAACTGATAGCATTTAATTCAGAGTTCCACTTAATTCAAACAAATATTTCATTTATGGTCCATTATGTTTCTTTGATATACTTCCAATAATAGCACTTAAAGAATGTAATTTGTTGTATAATAAAGTCCTTCTCTCAATAGTTCTTTAATATTCATGTGATGACTCATTTTCAGTTTATTTATGAAAAGGTTAGAAGCAGTTTATTGATCAATAGTTCATTTACAAGTCACTTTAATAAAGTTCATCCTTCATTTCAAATGAAGGCTCATTTTGATTTATCTTGGGTAAAGATTTCAAAGAGTAAATGTGCATTTATATGCATAAGTTTCATTATTTTCTTCACATAAAATCAATATGCAGGTAAACATTTATAATCCATATAGTATTTCATTATTTTTTTAATATATCAAATCAGGTAATGTAAACAATTCTGGGTTTGTGGACTATTCATAATTCAGTTAAGTGTCAATGTGCATTTATATGCATAAGTTTCATTATTTTATTTATATACCATCGATATGCATGTAAGCACTTGTAATTTTTATCCAGTTATTGTAATATATAACATAAATATTGTTATTTGGTCTGCCACAGATGTATATTTCTAACTATAAAGTGATCAGCAGTTGCATTTATTTATTAGCCAGTTAGAGTTATATGTAATAGCTCAGTATTTTTGACTCTTCTAGGTATACTTATTTGTATATCAGTAATAGAAATCATTAGAAGTATTCGTTTTTAGTTTTTTGTTTTTAATCTAGATGCTTCTGTATATAAGAAGTTAATCATTTATGATTTGCCTCATTAAAAATGCCTTTTGATTATAGATATTTTTTTTTAATATTTATAATTTATCATTAACAAAATGTAGTTTCACATAATTCATTTTAAGAAAGATAATTGTTTTGTTTTTTATATTTTTATAAACACGTATAAGTATTGAATAAAATACCTTTTGATTATTGACATTTAAGACATCTAGCATTTACAATTTATTATTAATAAAACATTTTTACATAGCTATTTTTATTCATAATTTTTTTTTCTTTAAGAAGAAAGATGTTTTGTTTGTCTTTTATAAACACACACACACATATATATTAAATATTTTATAAAATTGTTATCTTCGTATTTTTTTATATCCAGTCTGTTCCATCAAAAAGGGGTCAGTTTATTTAAGCTTTAATGGCATTATTCCCTTTTATGATGATCACCCAGGCAAATCTTGGAGAACCATGGCTTTTGGATGAAGAGAAGAAGCTGTTAAGAATTAGCCTTCCATTGTTATGATATCCTTAATAAAATTTTCCTTTTTCATTATTAATAGTGGTTATAAATATTATATTCCAAGGTTCCTTATAATCAGCTGTCAAGTAAATAGTCAAGCAACACTTAGATGAAAATTTTAATCTATTAACTTTTCATTTTTCTTACTTTGTAAAATCTTTTTTTAAAAAATTTGTTTGAAAACCTTTTTAAAAATTTCTTCTCTGAACCTCCAACTCAAGTATTTATACTTTCTTCTCTGGATTGATTAAGCAGCATTGCCCACTGTATCTTATTTGTTCCACAGCTTTCATTTAAGCCCGAGTGCTTTTTTCTTCTTAAGGATTGGACACTCTACTTTTCATGGGACAGATAAGAAATCATAAGGATAAGCCATGTTTTCCAATTCGATAAGACTGCCTCAAGCGATTATCACACTTTATACGACAACATCGTTACAAAAATTAAAAATGTAATATTTTTAATAAATGCCAGCTTTTATTTATATCGTAATTTAAAACTATAAAATCAATAATGATTTTCTTTTAACTGTAAACTTTTTGCTTTATTTTTTTTAAAATTTGATCAAATTATCTTTCTTTTTTCATTGCTATCAATTTTCATGATTCCTTTGTTTCTTTAAATTTTTAGTTTTCCTTAACCATTATTAAATCTTTTCTTTTTTAACAACAAATCATGTTAGTCTTTTTGAATTGGGGGGGGGGATCTTTTGAATATATACGTGGAACAGTATATCTCTTTCAATATATATTTTTGATATCAAATACAGCAAATCATTGATTTTTGTAGATTAGATATTTTAAATACAAATATATTATATACTTGGGGTTTAGATCAAATAGAGGAGATTTGAACACAGTCTTTCAATATTTCTTCAGCCAGCCACTCTATCTCATATAACCAATACACATGACCACACGCATGTGAAAAATATAAATGTACTTCAATATACATATTTTGTACTGAACCAGCACTCATCAGTTGGTTCAGATCATTATGCCCCACACATATGTACATAATCTGTACTTGGTTTATTTTAAGATAGCAAATCTTCACACTTTAATGGGCACGTGGCAATTTATTCCACCCTCTAACTTATCAGCTATTCATACCATTGAAAATCTGATGATGAAACATCCAAATCTCTTGTTAATATAATCTGTATTATTATTGATATTTTGAGCTAGATTAATGATAACATCAGCATCCATATTTCAACTGTGTAAATGTATATTATATCTCTGTGTGAAATCTTGTTGAATAACTTAACATCTGAGCAATTTCCAGTGATAGTTTTCCACTGTTTTCACATGAGTAGCATAATTTATTCTAGTACATTAATTTTATGATTGCATGATACATTTTAGTAAGCTTTTTATACTATTTATATGCACAATACCAACAGCACATTTTGTATGCAGTATGGGTGTGCTCATTTTCTATTTTTAAAGTTTGTTTTTGTTTTTATATCAAAAACCATTAATGACAATGGACAATGTTTGAAATCTGGCAGTATTTAAAATAACTAATATAATGTGATGTATACATGTTGCCATATATAGTTAAATAACTAAATAAAGAAAACAATTTAAAAGGTCATATGATTAATAAAATATATTTTATTGTTTTGTATGAATCTAGAATAAGTGAACTATTTATTTATTAAATTTAAAAATGAAATGCCTTATTTAGATTAGAAAAAAGAAAATCACATGTTCACAAGCATTGTTACAGAAACTAATTTAGCAAGGAGAGCACATGCACTTTTGTTTGCTTAAACTTTTGTGTTTTATCTTACCTTACTTTCACAAATAGATTCTGGACTTATGACAAGGTAATAGATGAACTGTGAGTAGAAAATTGATTTAAGCGTGAGGAAACACAAAACTCCTCATTTAGTATCTTTATACCAAAATGGAATGATTACATCTACAAATGCTATGTTTAACTGCCATGAGGCTATGAAACTATTAAAATTTACCAGGGATTGTAATATCATCAAAGGAATAGTTTAATATTATTTAAGGATAAGATGTTCATGGAAACCTACATTTGTATTTTGTTATCATTGACATGCTAAAGAAAACAAAATAGAATCTAAGCTGAACTTCCATATATTGGCTAAACTTGATAACTGATGCTAAGATAAAATTTCTTTTAAATTACTTAAATGAAATAAATTTCATTTTATGAATAATGGTTAAGAGTATAGCAGTAGCTTAATGATAAAATGTTTATCTTTTTTTTTTTTATTAATTTTAATTATAAGGCAATTTTATCTTATCATTCGGTACAGGCAGGCATAAATAATGGACTCATGTAATTAAGGCTTAAATCAGTTGATAATGTTTTAATTATTTTTTATGAGAAAAAATTGTAATTAAATTTTTTATGATTATATCCTTTAATAATTTTAATCATAGATTGTTTTTTTAATTGCAATCTAGAGGGAGGTAAATTATAAAAATATATTATAGAATATTAGATTGCAGTTGATAAATTAGAGTTATGATCTTTATTTTTGCCACCTCAATGAATTAATGCCTATTCCAATAAATTAATATTATTATTATTAACCAAAGTACTTTGATTTGCCTATTGAATAAATCATTATAAAACTATTTTATTACACAATTTATTTTACAATTAAGATGATTCATTGTAAATCCCATACTATACTTTATCATTAAGCAAATCATAACTCATTGAATTGTATCCTCTTTGCTAAGTAAAATACTTCTCTGGACCATTGATGGATCACCATATTTATTTGTCTATTTATTGTTAAATAATTTAGTTGCCCAAGAACAACATTTATGTATATTTAGAGTGCCCAAATATAATTATATGTGGTTTGCCAATTCTTTGAAGCATTTGCAGACCAGCTAGCCCTACTCAGTTATAATATTTTCTATTATATTCATAATTACTCAGATATGCTAGGTATTCAGTAAACAGCACTTATTTTACCCTTATATTTTGGAAGTCTTCATTAGTTTTCCTTTATATTTTGGCTCATCCAGCAAAGAAATATTGCCATTTATGATACAGTGTTGCTTCATTACCATTGTTTTTATGTGTTAGAATATTTTTCTGTATAATATATATATATATTGTTTATTTTTTATATAAATTAACATTATAAAATATATGTATAGTAAGAATTTTTTTTTTTCAAACACTTTTTATTAAGTTTATCCAATATATTTAAATATATATAATGCATATATTTTTTCAGTTTTTTATGAAATTATTTATTTTGATATATTTATATTTGATTATATTCAAATAATTGTTTTATAATATTGGAAGTGTTATACAGATAATATTCTTAGAAGTTTCTTTAGTGAAAATATAAGTATATATAATGTTAGATTTATATTGTAATGAGCACTTTAGGTTTATAGATCATTAGTTGATTTAGATTATCTAAACACATATTTCATAGTGCTATAAAGTATAAATAAAAAAGAACATATATGTGGTTTTAATTTCTTTGTTTAATAATTTTAATAAAGCCTGTACTTGTCTTATTTGTTGTCTGTATTTTAAGTATTAAATATTGCCTAACACCATATCAGTAATTATAAATAAAATAGAAATTCCTATAACATTACAATATTAGCCAAAAAACAAATTTTGCTAAAATTCTATGGTTTCATCTATTAACAAATAGATCTTTTCAAATGAAATTCAAGAAAAAATATTTGACATATATACACAAAGTAAAATAACCTTTCTATTATTTACTTAAATAATTAACTTTCTTTAACATCAAAGAATGTCTTTGTGACATTGATGGTCTCAGATACAAAAAGTTTTATCATCAAAATTTCTTTTATTCATCTTTTCATTTCACTTTTTTTTATATATATAAAAGATAACGACTGTATTGTCAAATAATTTATGATCTGTATTCAGTTCATGAATATACAAAGCTGAATTATGACATCTATTGTAAACTCTATACTTACATCTTTTATTAAGACTTAATTTATATTGTCCTATATAAATTTTATGACAATTGCAAGAAATATTATAAACTGCATCAGGAATAGATTTGCTATCATTTGACTCTTTTGAACTATTTAATAATATATTTAAATTCAGGTTTTTTTTTCAAGCCACTTTCATATCACCCAATAAAAAAGCTATTCTTATAAATCAATTTCTCACTAACAATTAAATCTTTATTGCTAACAGATTGATAGATATTTTTATTAAATATAATATCTTAATAAATTCATGATTATAACCTAATTCAAAATAGTCAGAAACAGACTTATAGATATTTTTATTAAATGTAATATTCTTAAGAAATTCATGATTATAACGTAACTCAATAAAGTCATAAGCAAATTAATTCCTGAATATAACTATTATTTTCAAAATTATTAAGCCTTCTATACCTATGTTAAAAGTTTAAATAATTTTGAGAATAACAGTTATATTCAGAGAAGTTAATTTGCTTCTGACTCTGTTAAGTTAGGTTATAATCATGACTTTATGAGTAATATTATATTTAATAAAAACATTCTTAAATATATTAGTAATAAAGATTTAATATCTGGTAATTAATAAATATACTCACAGATGAGATAATATTGTTATTGAGAATAAAAAGTTTATTTCTTTACCATATAAGTCATTAATTTGTAAATTGATTTATAAGAAAAGTTTTTTTATTGGGTGATATGAAAATGGCTTGGAAGAAAGACTTGAATTTAAATCCATTATTAAATAGCTGAAAACAGACAATTGATGGTAAGTCTATTTCAGGGGAAGTTTATAAGATTCCTTGCAGTTGTCATAAAACGTATATAGGTCCAAGTAGATTAAGTATTAATGAAGGAGTTAAAAGTTTATAAGAGTAGAGTTGAAAATAAATATCAAAACTCAGCTTTGTATATTCACGAACATAATACAAGTCATAAAATATTATTTGATAATGCAGTGATTATCTTTTATGAAAGAAGTGAAATAAAAGGAAAAATAAAAGAGAGTGTGAGGATAAATTTTTTTGAATATGAGACTATCAATCTCCTGAATACATCATTGATCTTTAAAAAGGAAATTGGTTTTTGAAATGAATGATAGGATGTCTATTTTGTTTTATATACATATGTTGCATGTTTTCTTTTTTTGAATTTCACTTGAAAAGGTCTATTTTTTAATAGATAAACCATAGTAGTAGAAAATTTGTAGTAACATTTAGTTTTTGTGGCTAGTATTGTTTTGCTATATGATGAGAGAGGCACAGAATTGTGTTATTTTCAGAAAAAGAAACCATATATTATGAATTTATTATTTATTTTTTTGAGAAAAATGTTAAATATATATACTGTATCCTTACTAAGACCCACTATCGCTTCTCTGGCTATTCAAGTACCAGCTCTTCAATCATAGCTAATTAAGACAACCCAAATGACTGTTTAACTTAAACAACAACTACCTCCTAATAATGATATATCTGATAAATTACTTAACTAATGATTTAACATAATAGCTACATATAGTGAGCTATACCATAATAATAATTAATAAAACAAAATACTCCAGATCTCTTATTTTAAAACCATCTATTTAATTTGTTCATCAATAAAATCAATTAAAATTATAGACTACTGCCAATAATATTTATTAGATTAAATAAATTCAAAATACTTTCATTATATTATGCATTACAGTTCTTATTATATTCTTTATGTGGCATATTAAGAAATATAAAGCTTGTTTGTAATTACCCTATCAGATTATTAAGAAAATTTATATTATACATCTTTCCATCTATAATAAATAACATCTTCAACAATTATAATCTAATAATTATATTGTATTTTTTTATAAATCATGTGTCAATAATATGAATATAATTAATTTTTATAATATGTGTGTGTGGTTAGGAAGTTCAATAATGACTTGGACAGAACAAGAAAGAAACTATCAAGATGTAATATTTATTTAAAACAAACATTGACAATTTATTATAACAACTATGATTTCAAAATTCGCAATATATGTATATTAAAAAAATATTCAACACATAAAAATAATAATAAATAGTTTCCAAATAACTATTTTATCATAAAATAATACTATGAAAACAAAATACACTTCAATGTTAATCCTATAACCATTTCTAAAACTATAGAATTAATAAGCATTAGCATTATTATTATGCGAAAACTTATTCATAAATAATTATAGGTTTGGTAATAAAAATATTCCTAGATAATGACATATTTCTATAAATATTTCCATGAAATATTCACATTCATTATCTACATAGTTTACATTAGTAAAGAAAAACATTTTGTAATAATAATAAATTCTCCAGTCCATAATCTGTTATACTCTATTTTATAATAACTTCCCTATGATTACGTTTATTTTATCCATTAAAATAAGCATAATTATTTTCAATAATTTAAAATTAATTAAATATATGATATTTTCTTACACCAGATTTCTTAATGTTAATAACATTCTGGTTCACTCCCATTCATATTTCTGTTTTATAATTAGAATATTCATTTAATACTCTTTTGATCTCTTACAACATTAAGATTATCAAATCATTTCTTAAAACTTTATTCCATATTAATTAGACATCATTTGTGATATATTTTACTCTTCTTGCCTTCCAAAAAATTCTTATACCATTTTATAGCCTGGCCATTATACTTCAAACATTTTATTAACAGTACTAATTACGATGAAGGAACCAGTAATGATAAAAAGTGAGGGATACAAAACTGCAAAAACTAGAAACATAGGTGCAGAACTTAAGGCCACATATTCTTGTGTCTACCTTAAATTCCTAACATAACTTCTCCTTTAGCTTTTACTGATTTACTGAAAGAAACACTACTGACCATGAATTATAAAATGTACAGAACTCTGTTAACTGTATTTTATTTAGCATTCACAAAATATATTCAATGTTTGAAAGATATATTTCATATTCAATTATCTCTAGTACCACAGGATTTCGTCCATACTATCCCAAACCACTTACTATTTATTGTATACACTCCGAATATCTCATTCAACATCGCAAAGAAATTCTAACATCTTAACATAAAAATAATTTCTAAACTTACTTGTTAAAACATTTACTATAATATCAAAAAGATTCAGTATTGTATGAACAAATGATTTCAAATACTGCACTATAATAAATATTTTCATTCAAATTCTTTATAAAAATAATTCAGAGATCAAATAGGCAAGTTGTATCTAAACAGATACTATTTATAATATTTTATGAATAATTATACATGATATCTAAATAATGTATATTTATAACTTCATATGATGTTCAAAAATCAATATATCATGCAAGTACCCATATAAAATTTAAATATATATCAATGACAATTAACCGTAATCCTTAGAATTAATAATATGAAGCCATCCTCTCTGGTTGATGTCAAGTGATTTGAAAATTATGGACTTATTACTATTGCAGAAAATATTAATTTTTCTGTCACCTTTTTTATTTTATAATACCAAATATTCAAATAAACATTACATATCAAATATTAAATGATATCTTAAACCTAAGAATAAATAATTATTAACTTACATAACGATATTTCTTAACTAAAAATAAAATAAGAAAATATTAAAATATCCTTGAAATCTTGCATGAAGTTAAACTTGGGAGGGAGCACAGTTACCATGACTAAGTTCATTTCACTAATACAGATTTTTTTTTTCCTTCTCTGTTCTCCTTGCCCTCTCTTCTAACTCCGTTTGGCATAAATGTAAAATATTAAATCAAATAAAATTTGTTTGGAACTTTGTTCATCTATAAAGAACATCCAAGATGACACAAATTTCATAAAAAATTCACTAAAAATTAATTATTTAATAAAATTAATTTCCATATTTGAAATGTTGTAGACATATTTCACTTTAAAGAATTCATCATCAAATTTTTATTTAAAAAATCATGAATAAGTTATTTTAATTTAAAATTCTTCCATGTGTACACATTCAATTAATAATAACTTCCAAGATTTTTACTAAATTATACATTTAAACAATATTCTCCTTTGGGTTAATACACATTTAAAACAATACTTATAGTCAACTTCTTATTTATAAAAAATATTCTTATACTAGTTCATATGTATTTTTATACTAAACTTGCACAGAACTTGAAAAATGTTCTATAATCTTTCACTTTTCCTTAAAGATTAGTAGATATAGCATATAAAGAAAAACATTCACAAATAATATATAGCAGAGCAGACCAGTAAATAGTAAGTTCATTTTCGAAAATTATTAACTAGGATTCATTCTTTTTCCTTAAACAGGAGGTAAACTTTAAAACAGTTTTTAATAACTTTCCATGAGCAAAAATGGATATAAATATCACATAAAAGTCTATGCTCTTCATGGTTAATTATTAAAGTTAAAGAAGATTGTTCTTTCATATCAGTCATACAAATATTATAAAAAATAAAATCCTTAAACTCCTTAATATCTACAGCACAATTTCCCGACTATCAGCACATCTATTGGGTAACTCATATTTTCGCCACCAACTATCATAGTTTCCAGTTGGTTTTATTTGTAGCACTGATAAGGAATATTTGCAGGTCTCACTCCATTTTAAAACGACTTAAAATAATTTCTTAAATAGTATTAAAAAAATTTTAATAGTGTAACAAAAAAAAATATTTAGAAAAAATATATAACTTTAACTTCTGAATTGATTGGAAAGAAAAGTATAAATATAATTACCAGTTAATGATTAATGACTAATCTCCATTGTCATCTTTATTTATTGCTTTTATTAACCACAATTTGATTGGTGAATTCAATCTCAGACAAGAATAATTTAAGTTAATTTCTGGCTCGTTTTTCTTAAAATACCATTTTAATATATGAAGAAAAGAAAGAATTTGAAAATATTTAAAAAATGATCCATTAAGAAGTGAATATCTAAAATTTTGTGAAGTTGTACAAAAACGAGCTAATAACAATATAAGAGAATAACTGAAACATAGGCTTGTTGTGAATTGGCAAGGGAAGTTATAGATAAAAATAAATCTTAAAAGTATATAAACATTATATTGAAAGGAAAATTATTTGATAATAAGAAAGTTGGAACTATTATTAAAAAAAAGAGATGACATCATGAAATGTGTGGAAAACTTCTATAAAGAATTATATAATTAGAGGGGATTTGAAGTCAGGTGTTAAAACTCTTGTAACCACATACATGTGAAAAATATAAATATTTTAAGGATTTTGTGCTGAGCCAGCACTCATCAGGGGTCATCATCTCATATATATATAATCAGTTCTTGGTTTGTATGAAGATGGCAAATTTTGAAACGTTAATGCATAGGCTTCAATATTCTCCAACTCTTCAGCTATCTTTATTATTGAAAATCTGATATGGAATGCTCAAAACCCTTAATTTTCTGATTTTGTGTTGACCGTAAGTCATTCTGTCCCTCATATGTTGGACTTTAAGACTATTTTAAATACATAGAAGAGGGATGGTCTGAATACAGGCTGAATCTAAATAGAGGGATGGTCTGAATACAGGCTGAATCTATAATATTTAAATGCAACTTTAGTTTATATACTTATATTTAAATATTAAAGAATTATATAGTATTATAGTATAACAAGAACAACAACAAAATGTTCTCTATATTTATTATATCAGGATTACCAGAATTTTGAACGAAGAAGTGAGACATGCCATTAAATTTATGAAGAAGGAAAAAGCTCAAACAAATGATGGAATTGCTATTGATATCTTAAAAGAAGCAGGTGGAGAAACAGGGAAATTGTTGGCAGTCATATAGAAAATAAATGATAAAGATGTACCAGAGGATTGAAAAAATGCAGTAGTAATATGGTTATTTAAGACAAGTTATAAAGAAGTTGCTAATAATTTCAGTCCTATCAGTGTTTATCAATTTTATACAAAATCATTACTAAGATAATTACATCTTATGATCACCATTTCCTATGCTTGCTTATAACTATTATTAAAACAGGCAAAACTCTATATCTATTGCCACTCAGTGAAAGCCAGAGTAATCAATGTTTGCCAGAAGGCTTGTGCATAAAATTTCCATCTAGTGCCTACTCATCCAATATCTCCAGACTAGTTTCTGGCTTGCAGCCTTTGTCAGTGACGAACCTTGGATCTGAGAGCACTACACCTAGATCATAGGATCTAATGCAACTCTCCGACAGGTATCTTCTATCTCTAATTAACTACAAAACTATGAGTCTTAAATTGAAAACACCGTAATATTTTCATTCCAAGCTCATTAGCTTATATAGTCACATAGGTCTGAACTCAGTTCAGTACCTATACATTTTAGTAACTTTGGCACTTTAATAACCATAGCTACCGCTATTCTATTAGACAGGATTTGTTTTAAGTCAACAAACATCACATGATCACCATTTCCTGTGCTTGCTTATAACTTATTAAAACAAGCAAAACTCTCTTTACGTATTGCCACTCAATGCAAGCCAGAGTAATCAATGGATGCCCCAGACTAGTTTCTGGGTTGTGGCCTTCGTCAGTGAGGAGACTTGGATCTGAGAGCACTGCACCTAGATCTTTTCAATTTAAGACTCACTCTTGTAATTAAGAGATAAAAGGGGGCTGCCAGAGGGTTGCAGTAGATCCTTTGATGTAGGTGCCGTGCTCTCAGATCCAAGGCTCCTCACTGACGAACGCCACAAGCAACAAACTAGTCTGGGATATTGGATGAGTAGGCACTATATGGGGATTTTATGCATAAGCCTTCTGGTATCCCTTGATTACTCTGGGTTGCACTGAGTGGCACTACTGTATGGAGAGTTGCCTGTTTTAAGAACAGTTATAAGCAAACATAGGAAATGGTGTTCATGTGATGTTTATTGGCTTAAAACCAATCCTGCCTAATATGATAGTGGTGGCTATGGTTATTAAAGAACCAGTCACCAAAATGTATAGGTACTGAACTCAGTTCCGACCTATATGACTATATAAGCTAATGAGCTTGGATTGAAAATATTACAATGTTTTCAATTTGACTCATAGTTTTGTAGTTAAGTAGGAGAGATGAATGGTTGCTGCTGAAGGGTTGCATTAGATCCGAAGATCTATATGCAATGCTCTCAGTTCTAAGGCTTCTCATTGACAGGGGCCACAAGCCAGAAAATAGCCTGCGGATATTGGATGGGTAGGCACTAGATGGGAATTTTATCCACAAGCCTTTTGGCATCCATTGATTACTCTGGCTTGCACTGAGTGGCAATATGTATAGAGAGTTTTGCCTGTTTTAATAATAATTACATCTTCTTTATAATTAACTTTGCATCCTAATCAACCAAAAAAGCAAGTTGGCTTGAAAAGTGATATTAGGAAAGTGGGTAATATTCAATATTGAGAGAAGTTACAGAAACATCCAATGAATATAAATTACCTTTATGTTTGGGATTTGTAGATTATAATAAAAACAAAAAAGCAAAACAGATTCTTTAAATATAATATATAACTCATGGTATTGTCATAATCTTAAAAAAATATTTATTAAAATACTACATCAATGATTAATTTCATGGAAAATGTTAAAATGATTTACATTGAGAAAAATATTCAAAAGTGTGAAAATTTTATATCTCCAAAACATTTTACAGTGGTTTTACAATAAAGTTTTGTGGATTAAAAAAGCAAACTAAAGGAGTAAAAGTAAATAGTAATTATTTAAGTCATATAGATTTTGCAGACAATGTCATTGTTTTTGAAAATAATGTTTCAGAACTTCAGAAAATCTTGCAAAAGTTATCAGATGAAAGTAAGAAAGCAGGATTTAGAATAAATGCTAAAAAGATTAATGTTCAATGGATATTTTTATAAAAAGAAAATAGATTGATAATCATGAATTAGATGTTAACCATTATATATATATACAATGGTCAGATTAATAACATAGAAGGAAACATGATAGATGAAAGTAATCATAGAATTAATTTTAGATAGAATGCTTTTGATAGAAATATGTTTGAAAAAGGTTTACCAGTTCGTCTTTATGGATCTGAGACACAATCGCTTAATAGGAGAATTACAAAACTTCTAACCAAACTTCTAACCACTCAAGACAATATGGAGAGACATAAGATGTATGTTAAGAATAAGAAGATATCAAAAACAAAATATTTGATGGAGAGAACAAACATATCACTGACATCATTGAAAGAATTAGTAGATTGAAATAGAACTGAATTGGACATATTGTGAAAAAAATAATAGATGGTCAATTGAAATTTTAAATTGGGTCCTAAGAGATTATAAAAGATCTAAAAAAAGACTACATGTGAAATGGCTGGATGAAATAAGGAAGTTTCTGATATATTGTGGACAAGAGAAGCTAGGTATAGGAGTAATGGATTAAACTTTGAGAGACCATTGATGATGACATTAATATTTATTATTTTTTAGATTTATTGTATTATCAACTAAATCTAAATAGTTTAAAGTCGTTATAATTCAGAAATAAATTTCAAATTTTGCAAGAAATTTGGGGAGTTTGTGCTATTTATTTATTTGTTCTATAGCTTTTAATCCTTATAATACTGGCTTCTATACCAATGAGCCTAAAGTCAATTAATTTACCTTAATGCATTTAACTTCTTTTTTTTTTTTTTTAAATATATATTAGGTTATGACTGTGCAATGGTAGTCAAATATATTTTATATAATATGTTCAATTTATATTTATTACTGTACTGATATAAAAGGAAATTAATTATTTTATTATCTTAATGTTTATGAAATTTTCTTAGCGTTAATTATTATTAGAGATTATATGTATCAATATATATATATATATATTAATTTTCTATTTGTCTTTCTTTGTTGAAATCTGGAATTTTTTTATGTATAAACTTTAAAAATAATATTAATTCAGCTACAATATTTGTATTCCTCAAGATAAATGGAGAAAGGTGAAGGGAATAATTTATTTGTGCTTTATACATTATTTTAATTAATAGTTTTCAACTTATGATCCTAGTATTGCTATCAAAACTCTTCTCTACAACTAGTAGTTTCTTGTGAAGCAAATAATAAAAATAGCACCAACTTGTCTCCTTGATGCTTAATCAAATATTTGGCCAAAAAAGAAAATGGTCATGCTAAAAATGTCTTGTAATATTTTCTTGGTTCTTGTAAACAGAAAAGAAAGCTAGTTTCTCCTGGTCATTTTTTCTAGCATGGTGGGAATATTAATCTTCATATATTTCACATCTCAAATATTTGTTTAGAATAATCCTAAAATTCATGCCTTCCTTTTTTTTATTTACATTATTTATATAATATTTTTTTATGCTTATTTATTTATATTGTTTAGAATTTTTGAAAACTCCAAACAAGTAGTTTATAAATTAGTTTATTGAATAGTGTATATATATATGTATATATTTGCACGGAGTGTATTTTTCCTTTTTATATATATAGGTGATATGTTGTAGTCCCCACTTCCCATAGCTAGATATAAGAATAGTCGTTTAAGATAATATATACATATCATATGTAGAACCACGCTAATTATGTAGCTTTATTTAATCGTAACTCTATAGAAATGGAAAGATTGACGCATTTTATGATAGTTGGCACTGTGATCAAGCATCTGTTAATTGAATGTAAATGCTTGAAAACTGAACGGTTAAGTATGATGAAGTTATGGAAGAATAAATATGAAAAAAGTAATTTTACAGAAAGTGGATTATTGGTTTTTATGCTGGGTTTGGGAAAAGATAAAGGGGATTTGGCTATAAAGGCCATAGAGTTGACAAAGATTATGTTGTGGAAATGGGATGGAGCAGAATATGGGAAAACTTAGACTGGGGAATGGAAAATAAAGTGGCTAACAGGTTTCTTGGGGCATAATTGCTGAGAGATTCTTGACTTCAGTACATCACATCACATCAATATCAGTAGTTTCTTCCTTGTGGTTTTCGACCAACATTAATAAAAATTATTATGATATATTATGGATAATGTTCTTTGTATAATAATGATATTCTATTTTATATGTGCCTTTTTAAAAAAAAAAAATTGTAAAAATACTCTACAATTTGATGCTTAGTGATCTTTGAATTACACATCTGATGTCTAATCTGGTGCTGAATAGATTTACTTTACATTTACAGTTCATACATAAATCTAGACTGGCTTATATATATATAAAAGTTAAGTAAAAGAAAAGAGGGGTATCATTCTTTTCTTATCAAAAAATCTCTGTCATATGTCTAGGCCTTATCGCTTCTCAGACCGCTGTTTAACAGCTATTGGCTGCCTGAAAACAATAGTAAGGCGCATGTGAAAGAATAGCAACCTTTCAAGTCATTACTAATTTAATAATAACATGTGATTTAAAACAAATATTATAAATCTAGATAGCACATCTAGTTTTTAATAAGTAATTTACCATTCTCATTCATTCTTATTATTCCATTATGTATTTAATCAAACCATTTTTTCATTGTGATTCTTTTCTTTTTCTATATTTCCATTATGAAGAGTCTGTCTTAGTTCTCTGAACTTTAAATTTTAATTTGCTGTGAAGTTTTTTATTTATTTATTCTCTGCATAATAACTATTTGTCATCTTTTTGGTAACATTTTTCATTTTATTAAATCAAGTTTTTTTTCCCTTGTAATTTTCATAATTAATGCATTTTTATTGGGATTTATCTTGTCATTTAGCTCAATTATTCTTTCTTCTTATATTTTTATCCATTTTTTTTTTTTAATTATCAATTGACCATTGTTTTTGTCTTAGTTATTTTTTGAACTTAAATTTTGACTTCATTTTATATTAGCATCAGGTTTTATACTGTTTCTATATGTATTTTGAATCAAAAGATAACCTAATTCACTTTCTTTTTTTTTTTTTTAACCTGGAGGTTCTAAATGTTTTTTTTTTCTTTTTGAGATTTTGAAGCCTTTTATTAATTAGTATTATAAAATTTTAACTATAAAATTTACCAAAATGTAATCTATCTCACTTGGTAGTCCAATCCATAATCTTGTGAAATATCATTTTTCCCCCCTATCCTACTATATACAATATTCCAATTATTAAAATTAGTTTTTAATTATTTTTAAAAACTTTATTAATTTCTACATGTATATTTTTTACTTTATTGATATGATGATTACTGATTGTCCCTAAATATTAATCAGATCTTTTGAATATGCTTTCTTTAAACCACAGTCTCTTTTTTATAAGTATTTATAAAATTCTTTTGTTCTAAGATTTAATACCCTTCTAATATTATCTCTTTTTGTTTTAGTTTATATTTAATTTATTTTGTTTCATAGAATCTTAGATTATATTAATCTTTTTCTACGAATTTCTGTCAAATCATATAATAGTAGCAATTAAAATGTGTTCAAACAGCATAATATTAAAAAATGAAATTGGAATAATACAAAAGGAAATAATTCTTAATGTTTATTCTATTGATATATATATAATAAATTAGGTACAAATATTAATAAAGTAAATAAAATTGCAAATAAAATTAATAATAATAATAATAATAATGCGATATTAAAAAACAATATATACATTTTCATAGTTAGTAAAAATAATGAGATATGTAAATAAAAGCTAAACTCTTGTTAATAAAATATAATCAAATATATAAAAAGGAAAATATATATATATTAATTTTATTAGTAATAAAAAATTAGGTACTTGCGAGTTTTCAAGTAAACCAAAATGTCACCTCATATTTTTGATAAATGTACAGTTTTGAGGGCTAATAATCTATCAAAGATGTGTTAGCTGATAAATTAAAACGAACATTTATAAATCTATTGGTAATTTTTTTAAAAAAGCATTAAATTCCAATAAATTTCATTAAGAAGTTTTATTTCAATTTTCAATTTTTTTTTTCTTATAACATGAGAAGCAATGAGATACTCTTAATATTGTCATTCATGTTTCTTTTTGTCTGCAGTTTTTTTTTTTTTTTTGGTAAATTGCCATAATGATAAAAGTTTAGGACCTTCCTGTCACATAATATAAAGCAGTGGACTATTTCCAAAGATACAGGATCCTGCCCTCATGAAAAGTTTGTGTTAATTGTCACAATATGATTGCATACCACTGACATGAATAAAGTGTAAATATATTGTATTTATATATATATTTCACCTGTCTGATAATAAATTAATCTAAAAAAAAACTGTGAATATTGTAATTAATTTTTCAACAATGATTTTTTTAAAAAAAAGTAACAGTAATAAAAAATAAAATGTAATTATTAAATATGATATTTCCTAGCAGATATTTTTTTAAATGTTTGTGGAACCCCCAAAACTTTACATTTATCAAAAAATACAGGCTATCATCTTGGTCTTCTTGAAAACCGACAAGTATCAAAAAATGTGCCTAATTGTAAATCATTTGATCATATGATCACCATTTCATATGCTTAGATTGGCTGTTAATAACAATAGCAAACTCTCCATACATTAGGGCCAACAAGTGCAAGCCTTAGTAATCAATGGATGCAAGAAGGTTCGTGCATAAAATCACTACCTATTTCATACTCATGCAATATCCTCAGATTAGTTTCTAGCTTATATTGTTCTCAAATCCAAGGCTTCTCACCAATGAAAACTACAAGCTAGAAATTAGTCTGGGCATATTGGATGAGTAGACAGTAGATAGCGATTTTATTCACTAGTCTTCTTGCATCTATTGATTGATAAGGCTTGCAGTTGATAGCCATACTATATGAAGAGTTTGCTACTGTTATTTAATTGTAAATATAATGATAAAAGAAGTTACATCCACATATCTATCACAAAAAATAAAAATAAATCTTTAAATAGGAGTTCTGGAATATGTTTACATTATTAAAAAAAAAAAAAGTGAAAAATATTATTAATAAAATTATATTGATAAATTAAAAAATATATTCTTAATCATTTTGCATTTAATGTAATTAAATGGAGGCTCAAACCATGAGACTAATTATATATATATGTAACACACAATTTTTTTTTGCATATTTATTATTAAAAATTAAATAAATGAAAATAATGACAAGTGTTTTAAGAAGTACAAAATCATCATATGAAATTCGTGAAAGAAGAAAGCTTGCATTTCTGATTTTACTATAAAAAACATTCATTATTTGTTATCATATACGTTTAAATATTTCAAAAAAACATATTTTTTTTAAAATATTAAACATAATATATTTATTTTTATTTTAAGAAAATAAAAATAAGTGAATGATTTTTTGCTCTGGAATTTTTAAAAAATAACTAATAAAAGTGACTAAACTTTGGTGAAATTCACAAATTTTGCTCTCTATAGATTGTCACTTTACCACAGATGCAAACCATACAGAGCATAGTATGTTTTGAATTAACAGAAATGGTTTTAAAACTAAAAAAAGTTACCATAACATACTTTTTTCTTTAAAACAATTTTCCCATTTTGCAGACTGATGTTTTATTGAGCCGGAAGTCATGGAATTGAATTTGCCTTTGTGATCCTCTACTGAGAAATACTTTGAAATTCATATATATATTTTTTCTAATATTTTAATTTAAGACAGAAACCTATTTGCATTTCATTTGTGTTTTTAATAATTTTAACTAAAGTCAGTATATATTTATTGCTTAACATATTTAATGCCAAAGAATATTTAGATAAACTTTTCCCAAAAATAGATCTGTCTTGACTTTTCTATTTAAAATCTTTTCTATACATAATTGAATGGTTTATTGCTTTGGAGTTTGTAAGAAGTTTGAGCACTAAAGAGACATAGCTGAAGTTATTATCCATGGACTTTGAACTTTTGAATCTGATACTATTTCACAAAACCATGCAGGGCTAAAATTCATTTCAAATATACTAGTCGCCATTTAAATGTGTTTGACAACAAATAAGTCTCAGTTTGAGAGATGAAAAAAATCTTATTTTTAGATAGGAAAATAACTTACAAATCTTCATTCAACCTAAACTACAATATAATATGCTAATATTTCCTCTTTATTATCTATTTTAAAGTGCACAATATGAAAACTCTTCACGTTTAGCATAATGAGACTACCACTTGTGCACTATATTGGTATTTCCTATTTAATGTATATATAGTAATATTTTTTTAATATGTTTATTAATACCAATGTTATAATTTAATCTTAAAATTATACACATTAAGACAACATCAAACATAATTAACAAAGATAAAAATTGTGTTCACAGCATCACCTTTTCTTTTAAAAAAATATTTTCTTCATTCTTTGTCTGAAGAAAATTATGATGATGACATGAAAAGTATACTCATACTTGCCTGTATAGATAGCCCCCCCCCTTTTTTGTGATGTTTTGTGAGCACAACAATGACATTTTCATTTTGTATTAGAAAAGTAATATAATTAAATATGTCCATAAGTTCAAAGCTAATAATTATGAGAGTGATACAGCCAAGTTTAAAAGAAGTCATGAAAAAAATTCATATTTATATTTATTTTGATTTCTTAATGAGTTTAGGATTATACTGATTTCTAAATATTATCCATTATTTGTATTAAATAATATGTATATTACTATTTTCAGTAGATTTTTTTGTTAAAGTTATTGTATTGGCTCATTGTTTTTTAATGTAATACAGTATACTCTAGCAAAACATTCTTTTCATGTCAGCTAAAAATTTGATGCTTTTTTAATACTTCATTTATAAATTTTTGGGGCAGTAAGTATCTTAACAGGTTAAAAACTGCAAATAGTTTTAGCATATTATTTTGTCTTTTTTATGAGCTGACAATTCCACAAGCTTTAGCATACAACTTTTTTTTTTCTAAATTAAATCTAATATTTTCACTTTATTGTGTAAAACTAGCCTTTTATATTTTATTTTAGGCTGGTCAAAATTATTGCCAACATTAACTTCTTGCTTTGGGGCTATTTTAAATGAAATTTTAATTTTCTAATTCATATTCACACTATAACAAATACAAGCAGCTGGTTTTATAGCAATAAAACTAAAAAAAATTTTGTCACAATATGTTATTTTTCAATTTGTAGATTATTGAATCTTTGGAGTTTGAGAGCACAAATATGATAGTTTTATTGCTCCAACAAAGCATCATAAGACTTTTTGTCTTTTTTTTATATATGCCTTTAATTATTCTTGCATACAATAATTGTCTCTGGATTTGAGTGAACAGAAATGCTCAAGAAAATTACTTTATAGTTGGGATCTGAGAAAGAAAGTGTTTTAGAATAATGAAAATAATCATGTTTTTTCCAAATTTATTTTTAAATAAATGAATATTTTATTATTTTGTTATAAATAAATGGTAACTAAGTGATTTATGTATTCTAAAGGGAACCATTTTCAAACACTTAACTGACCTACATAATAGATAATTCATTGCTAAATCTTTTATAAATGAATAACCGAGATATACTTAAATAATATAATGAAGTAACAAATAAAAAGTAAGAAATATGCAGTGGTTGAAAAAAAAAAAAAGTCTAATTTATTACTTAATTTTATCACAGAATTAATATTAAAGTTTATAATCCAAAGTTGATTTATGTTTATCATCTTGCATTGTGATGTCCATACCTACCTCTATTTGATATTAATTTATGAGAACATTTAAAGGCAAATATTTGAAAGCAAGATAATTATATTATAAATTCATAATGGTCATCCTAGAAGAAATGGTTTATTGTGATTTTTCTCATATTTGCAGTTATTGTGTTAATGCTTGCTATACCGAAGTTTAAATTTTATGTCATTATAATATGATATTAATATAAATTTTTAAAAATTTTATTTGCCAATTTTTATTTATGATATCTACATTTATATTTCATTATATTAATTGAAAATTTTGTTTCTGTATTGAATAAAAGAAATAAACTGTTTTGAATATAGTATTGCAAGCTAGAAAATCAAATAATACCACTCCAAGATTTTGTAAATGTCCTACTATGTCTAGATTTTAATCCTTCTTGCCGCCAGTAGTATATTATTTTTATGAAGTATTTTTCTTATCAACATATTTAAGTATATTCTTATTTTTTTTTAATTCTTTGTCTGTGTGTGTGTATTATTATTGTTTCTAATTCTTTGCTTTTGCAAAGTCCTATATTACTATCATAACTGTATATATATATATATATATAACAAATGCTTCTTCATCTATAAATTCATAGATGATATTTAGTTCTAAAATATATAAATAGTTGCTAAATACTGTTGGACAGTGTTTCTTTTAATTTTATTTATAACTGTTAAATGTATAAATACATTTCAATAAATTAAAAAAAAATCAGATTAATTTCAGTATGCACACGATGCAATATTATATGTACATTATTTGTAGGGGAAAAGAAATATATTACAGTTGAAGTAAAAAAATATATATTTTATTTTTTCTAGAAGTTTTGTCAAATATTTTTTAAGTATCAGATGTTAATTAATTCTTCCGTTCCTTATTCAATAGTGTTTCGTCATTTAGACGTTTGACATTACATTTCTTATTATTTTAACATGATATTATGCACTAAAAAATAACACTTTTAAATGAGCGCATATTATGTAGGAAGGACTGATATATAAAATAATCTGCAAGGAGTCTATGAGTGTTTGAGCTAATAATGGAGGTATATATATTGTATTAGTCATCATTGTGAAAGCTGATTAATTAATGATGATGATGGAATTGTCGAATATATAATGATCTAATATCTGTATATAAGAAACCAAACCTGAGTGATAACACAGCTATGTGGACCTTATATATACATTCTACTGTGCATGTGAATAAGTAAATTCATATGGTACTTTACTGTAATTATCTTGAAGAGTACAAAATAATTGCTACTCATTATTTATGTTTTTTTTAATGCCTTTAATTCCAAGTGAATAAACTTATGTTGTTAAGTTTTAATTTATGTATTCTTTATTTATTAAAAGTTATTGATGCAACTCAGCAGCCAGTATCAAGACAATCATTCTTGGAATTGTTATTGAGATATATACCTTATAGCGCTGCATTGCATTTGAGAGCTAAAATTTCTGTTTATTTCTTGTGTTCAAACGTCACATATCTTTTTCAAACAAGCAATCTTTAGATTTTTTATTTTTATATGTAATTTTGTTTTTTATCAATGTTTATACTTTTTTTTTTTCACACACATATATAGACTATACTCATTACTTTCAACTTGCTAAACTTTATGGTTAAACCGATACCCAAGTATCCCTTTCCCAATCTGGATTTAGAAAATATAAGAAAATGATCTATGTATATTTATTTTAAGCAATTTTTTTTATGCATTCAATATTCCATTTACTGTCATTTTCATTGCAGTATAGTACTAAAAAAAATATTTACAATAAGCCTATTGATTCATTACAGATACAATTTTTATTTCCTTTTTTCGCTTTATTTAAAATAGGATTGGATACCATCAAAAACTTTTGAAAAATGTAGGGAAAATAAACTTTTTTTGCTAAAAAAAAAAAAAAAAGCAAAAACATTTTTTTAAAATGCTTGGAAATCACTGCAGTACACTTAAATAGTAAATTCTTCATACATATCCACAATTGAATATAATGATTTCTGGTTAACTGAATATATTATATATTATTGCTATGTTATGATGTCTGTCAAACTTGGTGATGCATAGCCTTCAGTTATCAGTTGACCACTTTACTATTTTTTGTTAACTTATTTATAGAAAGCGTATATTTATTTGAATATCTCGAATTTTATAAAATGGTGTGAAAAAGAGTTGATAATGATATAAGAAAGTATAATTGTTAATTAGAAAGGAAAATTATAGAAGAGAATAAAAGTCTCAAGAGTGTAAAACATTTTGGTATTGGTAGGAAATATATCTGCAATAAGAAAAAAGGTGGAAGTATTGAAAAGGATGTAAGACAAGGTGACTCCGTATCTCCAAAACTTTTTATAGCAGTGCTGAAAGAAGTATTTTGTGGATTAAAATGGGAAGCTAAAGGAATAAAAGTAAAGAGAAATTATTTAGTCATTGAGATTTTGCAGATGATGTTGTTGTTTTTGCAAATAATGCTTCAGAGCTTTAGGAAATGTCACAAGAATTATAAGAAATAAGAAAGTACGGCTAAAGGTAAATGTATGGATTTTCTCAAAAGATGAAAATATAGATTGGTAACGATGAGTTAGAAGAAATTAACAACTACAAATACCTTGATCAGATTATTACTACAGATGATAGCATAATGGATGAAATCAATCATATAATTAAAGTTGATTGATGTTTTTTTAGTAGAAATAACTTAATATTAAAAAGAAATATGCCTATGTGTTTGAAAAGAAAGGTTTTTAATAAGTGTTTTTTATCAGTTCTTACTTATGGATTTGAAACTTGAAAATTTAATAGAAAAGCAATACTGAGACTTCAGACTACTTAAAGAAGTATGGAAAGATGCATGTTAGAGGTAACTAGAAGAGATTGAAAATGTAATACATGGCTAAGAGAACAAACAGTGTTACTGACATCCTTGAAAGGATTAAAAGACTGGAGTTGGGCTGAATATATTGCTAGAATAGTTGATAGTAGATAGACATTTGAAATATTAACCTGGATTCCAAGAGATTGTAGAAGACCCAGAAAGAAACCACATGTGAGATAGATGGATGAAATAAGAAAAGTGTGTAGGGGTGATGTGAGGAAGAGAGGTTAGAGATCAGAGAAGATGGCTTCAACTCAGAGAGATCTTCTTGCTGCATTTGATTGTTATAATGGTTGACAAAGATGATGATGAATAAAATTTATTGCACAATGATGTGAGAACTTTTAATCTTGGTAAGAGAAGCATGTTTCCAAGGTGTATGAATGTTACTACTACTACTACTACTACTACTACTACTACCAAAGCTTGATCAGCATAATGTATGACTTTGTATTGCTATTTCCAGTCTCTTATTTTTTTATTTTTAAATTTAAAGAAAGAAAAAAAAAATTTAACGTATGCTAAAATAATCTTAGCTATCTTAATTTTTTTTCCCCCAACCATTCTGCGTTTTGCTACATCACTCAATCAATTAAACTAACAAATGAATACAGTTTTGTTCACAAGGCTTCTAGGTCTTGCAAAGTGTGAGCTCAAATTTGTCAGACTGCTTGCTTTACGTTCAGATCTAGTCAGTGTAACATCTGGGTCGTAGACTGAGTGTTTTGAAGTATGAAAGTGTGAAGAAAATGGATTTGCATTGAGGCAGCGGAATCTTTGATGTCACAATTGAGGTGGTGATGCTGGGTCCCTAGTTTAATCCTCTCATGTTATTTCACCAGTCACACAGAGGTTAGGCAGAAGGAATGCTTAAAAGTTTAAGAATTCTACAGTTTTAATTACTGCACTTGTAGTTGTATTTTATGTTTATCATATTGCTGATATGAGTTTCGAAAATAAGGATTTTTTTTTAAAATAAAATAAAAAAAATAAACAAACAGAAAAGAGAATTTTCAACAGACTATTATTATCTACTCAATATATGAAGTTGGCTATATTTAAATATTTAAAAAAAATAGAATTTTCACTTTATTTTTTTTTTAAAAAAAATCGTATTCAATCTTTAATTTCTTTTCGAAGTGATAAAAGTGTTTAAATAAATAAAAGAAACATTTAAAAATACACATATTTCAATTTTCAATGAGTTTACTTAAGGTATCGATTTTAAAAGGTAATTTTTATTTTTTTAAAAAATCACTATTAATCTTTTTTTTTTCTCCGCTGTATGTTTTAATATATTGTTTGCCAGTGACATATTTATTCTTTTTTATAAATTTTTAACACAGCATTTTAATGTTAACTGGATTATTTTGTAAGCTAACTTCTGCGTTTTACATAATTCCATATGGTGTGTATATATAATTTAAATGAGAAATATGAATTCATTCTCTTTACGCTGCTCCAGAATCATCTATTGTAAGTTTGAATAAACCTTGGAAAGAAAGTAGAATTGTATTATCCACATTCCCTATTTCTAATTATTCCTGGTTTTATGTAGATAGTAACCAGAAATTAGATCGGAAGTGTGAATTTACCTCCAAAAAGTGTTGAAGTATGGGACTTCTCAATAATAATGAAGGCTCCTTCTCATTATATCCATATATATATATATATTAAAATAAACACATTGATTATCATCTAATCAACCCATGTTAACTAGTTGCATCTAATCTATAAAAAGAGTTTATGATCTGAAAAATGATTCCAGCTATAAATTCATTCATGTTAAGAAATGAATAGTTATGCGAATCGCTGCATCATAACGTTTTTCTAAATAGTTTTCGATTAGAATAAATACAATGAATTACTGTTCTTAATGATGTTTTCAGTATGTATAGTTTACATACAAATAATAGTTTTTGTTTTTGGAAAATGCTGTTTCAATCTATATAAACTGAGCTTAAATGTGTCTCACAGATATATAAAATTTAACCAAAAAATTAAGTAGTAGTATAGATCTGTATTAACCAGTAAAACATATTTATTAAAATAAGAAATATACGATCATTTAAATATCGTATGTGTTTAAATAAACAGACAATTTTGCTATAAATTTTTTTTTTCATTTTTAATTTTTTAATCAGAAAAAAAAAAGATGTTTCTAAAAACAAAATAATTCTTGAAAGTGTAGATTATTTTCCAGATAAACAAAATAAGCTGTTATCAAACAGATAAGAAAAATATATATCATATGGAATAGCTGATTAATTACAATCTTCTCAAGATCATTTTGAACTGTTTCCCTAAAATAGGTTTCTAAAACTTGAAATCAGATCTATCCAATTTATGGATCAAAAATATATAACCATATGACCAATGAGCTACTTAAAATGTCTGGCTAGGCAAAAAAGATATTCAAGCCATGATTCTTCCTCAACTATGTCATCCTCCAAAAAAAAAAAAAGACATTCAGCTAAAATTTATTTTATTCAAGCTCTAATAAATGCCTGTCATATATTTTATCAGTAATGCCTATAAAAAATATGGAAGCATTAGCCCAAATAAATATGTAGCTTAACATTCCCAAAACAGAAAAAAAAAAAAATTGAAATTATATATATTAGGAAAAGACTAATATAAAGCTTACAATTGCCAAGAATCATAATAATGTGAAAGAATCCAATTGCTCATACACTGGCATATAAACAATAAGATCAAAATTTCGTTATACATATTCTTTTTTTTTTTGATATATCTAAATGGCCTGAAAGTAAGTAAAATTTTGTATAAATAATCCAATTGGTATTTTATCATTGATAATATGTATAATTTGTTGTTATTATTATCATTATTTTTTTTCCATATGTCAAATGTATTGACTGGGAAGCGAACCCCGACCAGCTGCTTGAAAGGCATCTATGCTAACTGCTAGGCCACCATTGATGACTATTATTATCATTAATTTTGAATTACATTTCAAGATGATTTTCTACATATAAGAATATTTGCATTTTGTCATTGCCCCCCCCCCCCCATCATTTCATCTCCTTATTTCCATGATAATAATAATTCAATGATAATAATTCTAAATATTAAAATAAATGAAGTATTGGTTTAATTAATTAAATAAGCAACCATAGGATGTAAGTATATAGCCTGTTATGATTTTTTAAATTTATACATTTCTTCTAAATATTAATTTCTTTTATTTATATCAATATGCTATAATTTTTAAAAATATTTTATTCTATAGCTTTACTGTTAGTTATTTATTCTTATGAGCATATTCTATATAAGTATTATGTGTTTGTGTAATTAACATTGTTCAGTCTGTTAATATGTATTTAAAAAAAGTGATTTAAGAAATTTAATGTAAATGGTAAGGCTGGGGCACAATCTGTAGATTTTGGACTTCATAATCTGCCACTCTAGCATTATTTCTAATCAAGTAAGGTATCAATATTTGTGTATAAGCTAGATTATAAGAGAATTATTGTATTCGTGTTTTTTATTCAATCATTTAAGTCAGCGTTTCCCAACCTGTGGTACGCGTACCACTGGTGGTACGCGAGTTGCTGGTTGGTGGTACACGAAAAATAATCAATAATGGCGGACATAAAAAATAAAAAAAATTAAATCATAAAAATATCATAGAAACGTTTTTTCCTATAATTCATAAAAATTATTTTAATGAATAATATTATACAGTAAAGTTGTTAATATGTACAGTCGATGATCGAAAATCCAGCAATTGATATCATTTTTTTTTTTTTGGAGTGCACTTTTAAATTTAGCCGTTAGCCACCAGTAACTTGAGATGTCGCCGCCACTGTTGTGATAGTGCTGCACTCTTATTCACTTCACCGCATGGCTTACAAGTGACAGGTTATTGTTTGTGATTGTATCGTCTTTGTTTATTAAAATTCATTGATCCCTATATAACCTGCTTATTCGAACTTAGACAAGAAGCACAGGTTTTTTTTTTTAAGACAATCTTTTTGATCTCTCTTCGAAATTGTATGATTTTGATTGGCTTCAGGTGCTTGCATATTTATCTGATATTTTTTGCAAATAAATGAACTTAAATTTGACACTTCAGAATAACTCGATAACGATCTTTAAGGTTAATGATAAAATTGAAAGTATGATTAAGAAATTAGATTTTTGGAAACAGTGTATTGAAACCAATCAACCGGAAAAATTCGAAACTTCATATATTTTTTTGTTTGAAAATAAGGTTAGTCTGTCTCAAGATATACAGAAAATATAATAGCACATTTAACAGGATTAAAATTGTCTTTCATGGAATATTTTCCAAAACCCGAAAACACAAATGATAAGTGGATTTCAAACCCCTTCTATGAAGAAAATTTAGAAAAAGCTACATCATTATCAATAACAGAGAAAGAAAATTTAATAGAATTATCGACACAATCTAATTAATTTTGGTTAAACATTAAAGAATATGAACAGTTTTCTGAGAAAGCTCTTAAATTATTATTACCATTTACTAGTATGGAATTAGTAGAAAGAGCTTTTTCTTCATATATTTTTTTTTAAAAAAAGTATTGAAACAGATTGAATACAGCTGTAGACTTAAGGGTATATCTTGCATCTTCTGAACCAAATTTCAAAAAATTATGTTCTTCAAAACAAGCACAAGGATCTCATTAAATTTATTTTATAAAAACATTTGATTATGATAAAAAAATATATTAATTGGGTTTTTATAATTTTGTGTTTTTATTAAAACCATTTATTAGTAAATGAAATATGACAAAATAGTAGATAAATATGATACTTTGAACAAACACATAAATATATGTTACAGTGAGTTTATAATTTCAGTGAGTTTATAATCCAGCATGACGTTTAGGCATGTTACAATGTAATTTGTCTCATTATGTGATGTGAATACATGGTCACCCTATAATATGTATAATGCAAATAAAATAACACACTCGTTATAACAAATTTCACAAAATACAATCATTTTTACGAAGTGGTACAATTTAGCATGATATACTACCAAGTGGTATGTGAGCCAAAAAAGGTTGGGAAACGCTGATTTAAGTGATATTAAAAACATACTCAATATATATATATATATTTTTAAATGCATATTAGTTGATCCAGTGAAAAGCGGGTTTTAGAAACTCCAAAAGGTTCCTCTGCAAAAAGAACTTTGATCAAGCAATATTTTTTTTATCATCATTAATTGATAGTTTTTTTATTGCTTTTCAAAAACCTTAACAAAATTGATTATACCATGCTATGTTTAAAATTTATTTGAAAGTAATAATTTCATTATTATATAATGCAATATGTATTTATATATAATGCTTATTTTTTTCTTTATTCATTGAATATATTGATGTGAATGAGTTTTATAAAAACTCTGATTATAAAGTTTAAGTTTGAAATCTGTACTTTCATTGGATATTATATCTTCAGAAATCCTGTTTTATTTCCATTACAAAATTGAGAGCTTCTAATGGTTTTACATTGAATTAAAAAAAAAAAAAAGTCACAATTTAAATATTTTTACTAAAATGACTTTTAATATATTGTTGGCCTGTGGACATTATATTTTCTATATATATTATAACATTTTTTATAGTAAATATTTTCCTATTATAAAATTTCTTGCTAAAGTAACTAATTAAGTATAAATTGATTTGTGTTTAAATTAAGGCCAGCAATTTTAAAAATAATGTTGACTAATAAGTTATCTCAGGGTTATGAATCAATTATATTTATTTGCATAAAATAAGAAAGATAAATGTATGGATATAAAGTTTATCCTTTTAAGTTAAGGTATGACAATATAAAAGGTAATTTTATGTACCTTATCCCTTTATATCTTTGTATTTTAGATAGCAACAGTAACAGAAATGATGTTTTTTAATCTAAATAGACTTATGTGTGATTTAATATCTTAAATATGAACTTTATTTCATGTTTCTTTAATAGTACAAAAGAGAAGTAAGATATTGAAATTAACAATTGCTTTATTATACAATATAAAATAAATTATAAACTAATAATAAAAAATGCAACTAATTATAGAAAAAAGTATATAAATTACCCAATCTAAAATATGAAAATGTTTGATCATACAGTGTTGCAAAGACACTAAAGCTCAATCAGAGTTGGTTGCATATTATTTAAAAGCAAATCCTCACTTTAAATACTGGAGGAGGAGGATGATAATGATGATGGTGATAATAATAATAATAATAATAATAATAATAATAATAATAATAATAATAATAATAATAATAATAATAATAATAATAATAATAATAATAATAATAATAATAATAATAATAATAATAACAACAACAACAGCAGCAGCAACAACAACAACACAAATACTAATTTCTGCAGAAACCAGTTCCCCTGCATCAAACACAATTTCCTACCTTTATTTTATATAGTTTCAAAGTACACCTGGTCTCGTTTTATGCGGATTTATTTAATGCGATTTTGAAGTTATGCAATTCATGTTTCTTTTTAATATCTTTGTATGCGGTTTTCTTTTATGCAATAAAAATTATTAGATCAGAAGTTGAGATATGATAATGCGCTATTACTTTAAATATTATAAATTTCACACACTCACGTCATATTTAAAATAATAGCGCATTATCGGAGTTCGACTTCCATCTACTAATTTCAATATTTTCAGTGCTTTATAATAGTACTGTAATAGATTTTATGCAATAAAGAAGTTCATAATAGACTTAAAATCAGGATTTTTCCATTTTCTATATACACATTAAATTTTACAAGACTATAATGTAAATCTGTTCAAACGTTATAGATGAAAAATACTATGCACATCGTTGTTTTTGCATTTTAAATCACGTTCTATTTTTGCTCTTTATAAAAAGAGTACACAATCAATTAATCATTTAGTGTCCGAAAGTTTATTTTTAAAAGGTGAGTAACAGTTGTGGGCACAATTAAATTTGACAATTAAAGTCTGATTTTTAATTGTAATTAACAATTTAAAAATTACGTTTACGTAACATGATCTGAAATGATGAAATTTGATTTTTAAACAGAATTGAAAATTAAAAAATTAAAGACAAAAATACAAATTTAATTTTTAATTGTTTTAATTAAATTTTACCCAACAGTGGTGAGTCAGTATCTTTTTATTATCGTAAGACGTAAGTTCTTATTTTTATTTTAAACTTTTAGTTTACTCTAACGTAGAGGAAAAAAAATATGCAAGAAAATGAATTTCTTTGTAAACAAAAATTTCAATTTTAGTTCGCTTAGCGAAATGGGAAGGATCAACAGCGATTGGAAAACGTTTTAGTTGTATTTCCTCTTGACTTTGTTAAAGGAGAAGCTACAGTACCTCACATCACATCATGACGAATCTGATGTCTCAAATAGTGATAATGATTAAAATACCATACATATATGAAAAAAATGTAAATTATGCATAAAAATATATTGTTTTGAATAAAATTAAATACTGTAGTTATTAAAAAAAGTTTGTCTTGTATCAATTTTTTTCAAATTTGAAATTTTTTTATTAGTCATATTTGCTTTTATGCGATTTTTGGAAAATTACAGTACGTATCCTTCATTTTTCAAGGTAAGTTAAGTCTATTTTTGTGTGATTTCTTTTGTGCGCATTTTCTGAGGAACCTATTTATCACATAAAATGAGACTCGGGTGTATTTGAATAAAGTATTGCCAATCTAAATTTTTCAATTCATATCAAATTTTATTCAACATTATAAGCTTAAAGAATATATGGATTTAAAGTGTTGTTGATGTAAAGATAGTTATTTATTTATAACTAATAGGAATATAGTTTACTTCTTTCAATTTTATACATAATTATTTGATACTTAGAATTATTTACTATTTCAGTATAAATAGTAAGGTTGTTAAAAATGAGATTCAGTCTCCTTGTTTGTTCAATTGATCATAAATTTAAAATTATTAATGCCCTATTTAAATTTGGTTAAAATATATATACTCTCACTTTTCAATAAAGTTAGCATGCTAATACTTAACCTTGTGTAGATAAGTCTAATCAATTTTATTATCAGTTATTGACATAAAATGATATTTATTAATAGCTCATGGGAGTAAATTTGCATACTTTAAAGCTAGCTTATTTGATATGTGGCCATGTATTATTTTAAAAGTATATCTTTACTAGATAGGGTACTGAAATAAATAAACATTAACATTTATGGCAAATTTGAGCACAATATTCATAAAGCATAATAAGTTCACAAATAA
Source organism: Epiperipatus broadwayi (assembly GCA_028023455.1). Classification (NCBI taxonomy): domain Eukaryota; kingdom Metazoa; phylum Onychophora; class Udeonychophora; order Euonychophora; family Peripatidae; genus Epiperipatus; species Epiperipatus broadwayi. The sequence goes on along the minus strand of JAQFVV010006281.1, from coordinate 4,367,349 downwards.
ACGCGTTTTTGCCTCATTGGAAACTACAATGTCGTAAAATGCCGAACATTTACAGCCTTGGCAACAGACAATGGCTAAACATGACAAGGCAGGGCTTATGTCTATTGTAAGAATGGGAATTTTGAAGTTCCCACCTTTTTGTGCACAATTTTTGGGGAAAAATTATTATGCTAAAATATACTGTTTTACATGCATTTTAACGTACAAAACTTATGAAAAAATTTACTAGGGGGCAAATTGGCCAAAAGCCGAAATAATTTGGTTCAACCACTTGTAAAGTTAATCAACTGCAATTGATTGTAATGAAATTTTTGATTTTTTTAGGTTTTGTAGAATATATTTTTATTTATTTAATGTATATATATATTCATTTATTGTTTTATAAAAAATGCAGAAGTCTGGTCATTTTTTGATTTGAAAATATAATATAACTGTGTAATTATAAATTTATTTAATGCACATTGATTAGGTAAGTAATATTTACTAAGGCAATAAACCTAAAGCATGTGCGGTTGAATATGCGAAGTTAGGGACCTCTACAGGTCTTAACCACAAGCTTACGCATTGGAAGAAAAGAGGGGAAACTTCTTTACTTCAACCTATTTTCTATATAAATAGGTGAAGCTGAAGTGGTTAGAACTGAGAGCGTGAAGCTATTCAATACTTCACTGATTAAGTCTACAATTCCTATTATACATTAGTACTTGTAAAATCTTTCGATTTACAACGAGTCAATGGAAAGATCTTATAGTTAGAAATCTATTTATTTAACACACATTGATTACGTCATATTTACTAAGGCAATAAACCTAAAGCATGTGTGGTTGAAAATGCAAAAGTAGGGACCTCTACATGTGTGAATCACAAGCTTACGCATTGGAAGAAAAGAGGGGAACCTTCTTTACTTCAACCTACTTTCTATATAAATAGGTGAAGCTGAAGCGGTTAGATAAAAGAGCGTGAATCTATTAGTATTATGATAATTTAAAGTTGTAATTATAAATTTATTTAACGCACATTGATTACGTAAGTAATATTTACTAAGGCAATAAATCTAAAGCATGTGTGGTTGAAAATGTGAAGGTAGGGACCTCTACAGGCCTTAACCACAAGCTTATGCATTGGAAGAAAAGAGGGGAACCGTCTTTACTTTCAACCTTCTTTCTATATAAATAGGTGCAGCTGAAGTGATTGGATCTGAGAGCGTGAAGCTATTAGTACTTCACTGATTAAGTCCACAATTACTATTATACATCGATTTACCTTCACATTTTCAACCGCACATGCTTTAATATTGCCTTAGTAAATATTACTTACATAATCAATGTGCATTAAATAAATTTATAATTACAACTTTAAATTATCGTAATAGATTTCTAACTATAAGATCTTTCCATTGACTTGGTGTAAATCAAAAGATTTCGCGAGTGCTAATGTATAATAGGAATTGTGGACTTAATCAGTGAAGTAACCGCTTCAGCTTCACCCATTTATATAGAAAGTAGATTGAAGTAAAGAAGGTTCCCTTCTTTTCTTCCAATGCGTAAGCTTGTGGTTAAGAGATGTAGAAGTCCTTACCATCTCATTTTCAACCGCACATGCTTTAGGTTTATTGCCTTAGGAAATATTAATATAACTTTATATATATATATGAGATCTTATTAATTAAATGAAATCAGAAATGTGGCAAGACTCCTCTATTAAACCTCAAAGAACAAATATGTATATACCTTCTGGAATATTTTTATAGTAAAAAAAGTTCATTTCATTTTCTAAATATCCAAATCCAATTATAATATGTATATTGCAATGGCACTATAGCAAAAGCTCATTGTAAATTGTTAATAGTTTTTTTTGTCATCATATTGAAATTATTATGTTGGAATTTTATGAGTGTACAACATTTTTTTCATGTTTTAAAAGCAATTCATGTATCAAAATTGTGCTTGCACTGATTGATAGTTTTAATAAGACAAACTTTTCCAATTAAATCTATTACCAAGTCTTAAATCTCATTATATAAACTTTGATAAGTTTTTTACATTATTATTAAAATATTAATAAGGGTTTTGCACAACATAAAACAAGACTGTGATTAAGTACACATTAATAATTTACAACCAATATTGAAGATGATAATGATAGGAAATTTTTATATCCATCTATTTAATCTTGATGTATGTAATAAATCCAATTTTATTTTATTTTTATTATTTAATGCTTAAAAAAATTGTATTTGCAAAACAACATAATCTTTTTAAATTTGTGGGTACATTATGAACATTTTTTAAAAAATATATAAAAACTATCAGTGCAGTTAACATGGGCATGGAGATTTTACCTTTAGCTAATATGATTAGCAAATATTGTTCATAAAATACATATAATAGTAAGAGAGGATGGACTTTTATATTTGTGAATGAGTGTACTGTAATAAAATTCAGATGTATGTACTGTTAAAAATCAATGAACTTTAAGAAAATGATAAATCAATGATCACAATTATTATTTTTCTGTCCTCAAATGTACAAATAAATATGCTGAAAATATTAGTATTAGTTAATATTTTCATAAGAATATATGCATTGGTGTTTCAAAAGCTTAATTTTTATTTTACTTATTACCTTCTAAGCTTATATAATATTCTTGGTAAGGAATAACTTATGTTCTCTTGTAAAATAGAATTAATCATCAAAAATGAAACAGTTTGTTAAATTCTATAAACAATATGCTAAAATGGATCTTGTTAGAACATCTTCTGTAGAAATTATTCAAAAGAATATGTATATAATCTTTTTATTTCATTAAACAACATTTATTATCATGGTCACGGGTTTGGGGAGGGGTTCCTGACAGAGATATTTTAAGTGCTGGCTCTGGCTAAGCATTTATCAACAGCCAATCAGATCGTAAACACTGTGTAGTAAATTGAAAGATTTCACACTGTATGTTTGTAATTTGAACTCAGTGAGTTCAGTGTGAAGATATTTAAGATTGACGCTTTCAGATCTAAGTACTTTAGACTGGTTTGGATATATAGAAAGACAAGTAAAGAAGAGGGTGGAACCACCCTTTTCTTGTTAAATTCTCTGTCTCAGTGTTTACGATCTGATTGGCTGTTGATAGTCATAAGCACTTGAGAGGTTTGCAGTCTCTCAGTTTAATTTCAATACTGTCTGCGCTTTATAAAATAAATATTATTTACTAAGCATTTATCACAAAGCTTGTAGAGGAATTGTTAATCATCATTGTTTATAACTTACAAGCTTAAGAGATAGGTCATGTGATCTATGACTCTTATTTTGACTATTTATAGTCTCTGCCATAAGTCTTAGGCAATTTTATATTGCTAAGACTACCAATATATGGTATAGCTGAAGATCTAGCAGCCCCATATAGCTATTTGAGTTGGATAGCTGGGTTTGAAGACATGTAGATGTCTGAAAATTTCAGATTTTCCACTTAATAGATAACTTTTAGATAAATGCTTGGCTTTGGGTTAGTATTTTTAGATCTAGTGTCTGAACGCACCCTGACACCTCTCTGAGGAGTGCCAAAGCACGAAACCATGGTCAGGCGTTTCGGGAGGGGTTCCTGACAGAGATATTTTAAGTGCTGGCTCTGGCTAAGCATTTATCACAAAGCTTGTAGAGGAATTGGCAATCCTCAGTGTCATGTGATCTATGACTTATTTTGACTATTTATTATCAATATGTTTTGCATTAAAAGAAAAGAAAATCTGTAATATTATTTTAATTTGTCGAAATTAAATAATTTTCTAAAACCAGAGGCCTGAGTGAAAAAGTCTTAATGATTCTATAAATGAACCATTATTAGCAAAAAATAATAATAATGAAATTGGCTTATATTGTCAATATCGTATGCAATTTACTTGTAGTGTAACCAACTAATCAACACAAAACCTAAAATTGATTCTAAAGTAATATAAAAATTTCAAATTGGACAGTTAAACTGAACTTTTATAGTTAGTCTTCACTTGGATGTTTCAATACCATATGATTTTCTAAGCAACTATCCATGTAATTACTTATTTATTTTCCAATCATTCAGAAATAGCTTGTACTATTAATTAGGGCAAAAAATCAATCATTTTACAATCAAATTTTTTTTCTCCCATTATCTATTTTTTAAATTTTGTTAAGAGAAGAATATCATATTGTTTTTCCTTTTTATTGATGGCTTTGTTGATAATAATTCTATTAGTGTCTTCATTAAAAGGAAATGCATTTTTTTTTGCTTAAAAAATAGTAAATTGAATGTAGAAGTTGATATCTAATATAGAGATTTAAAGATAAAAGTTTATTAAGAAGACTTCAAAATGGTTATTGGATTAAAAGGCAAATAATTTTACATATTAAATCACTTACAATGTTATTAGCTAAATTTTGTATTTATTTAATGTTTACTCTGAAATATCAAAGCTTTTTAGTTCAACATCTTAAAATTAAATATATACAGTAGACTTGAAAAATGATATTCTTGCCCTATTATATTTAAGGTTGACATTCTTTTATATGATGATAAATATTTTGAACTGATACACAGGATATTTTAAACATCTTTTTAATAATGATACAATAATTCAAATGATGTCTTTTAATGGTATATCAATCATACCTATTCATTTATTATTTAGACAAAGATGTCTAACTTAATGAAGTGACACTTAAAAAATGGAAAATCTGTAAATGTAGAAAAAAATTTAAAATATGAGCATGATGTAATAGTTCCAAGACTGAACTTTTTTTTTTAAGTATGTATGAACATGAAGTTGAGTCATCTAATTTTAAAGTATATTTTCCTTGTTTCAATTTACAAAATAGTAGCCACAACTGCAGTAATTCTTAGGGAATTAAATTCCTATCCATTACAGTCAAAGATTTTCTTAAGGAATTTGTTCAATAGATTACTTCCAATCAAAGATGAATAAATGTCCAACTTTCCAATGTGGTTTAAAAAAAAGAAAAAAAAAACCCAAGCAAACGAAACTCTGCAGGCAAGATTTTTATTGGGAGATAAATATATAAGATGTATGTGTGATATATTTTTTATTTATTTGCTGAAAATAATTGATTCAATTAATTAAACATTTGATGATATGAAGTGCTATTACTATTTACAGAAAAAGGTGGGCATTTTTTTTTCATAAAAACTTTATTGCTTAGATAAAATGATTACATTAATGCAAATGGTGAAAGCAGTACAGTTAACGACAAAGCCGAGATGAGGATGACACATCTAGTCTTGTAGTCAGGACCAACTGAATGTACAGCCCAAGCATGGAAAGAAGGTCCCATGCAGTCTTAAATATAAATAAAGAGCTAACTTTTTTGTCTTTATTGTATTGTGAATAGTCCAAAGCTTTGATATGAATAATTGATGGGGATTATCAATGGTGGGATTAAAGATAAGCATACATCTAATGGATCAATATGTAAAGAATAAGAAAATGGAAATCCTAATAGATGGAAATGCACCCTTGCTAATACTACTAATCAGAATAGTGAGAGTAGGCTCTTGGCTTATATAGATGGAGGCTATAATGTCTCTATAAGATTGAAGTGATGTACAGTGACAGAAAACATGATACATGGTCTCATCATCCCTATGACAAAAAGGGCAGACCTGGTCTATGCACAGAAACCCCTGTGGGTGACTAGGAAATGGCTTGTGGGAAGAGCATTTAGGTTTATCTTGAATAGAAAGTCTAAAGAGAAGGAAGGATAAAAGGAAAGGACAAGGATGAATGTCATTATTAAGACGATATACCTTCCAAAAGTTAATTTTTAGAGAATATGGTTGAATATGTATAATGGTAAATTTTGAGAAGTGCTCTATTAGGGATGACAACCAGCTCTTCTCAGGAGGTGGAAGGGTATCCACAGGGGAAACAGCAGTGAAGCATAATGCTTCAGGGAACCGAGCAAAATATTTTAGGATGGTATTATAGGCCCTTGAAATTGGAACCTTGCAATAGAGTGAAGTCCTTTGAGTTTAATATGCTTCTGTAGGTTTTTGAGGCTAATTCTGAGGCTAATAGCTACAGTCCTACTCTTCCAGAAATGTCTTGAGCACAAAAGGTTTATTTTCCTAATAAATTCTCATGAAAAATTGATGACCGTCATGAAATATGAAATCCTTGGAAACACAAGAAGTGAGGTTTGCAAATAGAGACATCAACTTTTGAGAGAGGAGGATTGATTCTTGGATGATTTTTCTCATTGCTGATGGGAAGTCCCAAAAGTTTTTGGGGTTTGCCAGAAAATGATGAGGTGATAGTGTTTCCAGAGGATAACTTCCATGCTGAGGATTTAGTCATGTTGAAAGGCATCCCAGACTCGGAGGAAAAGATCCACAGAATTTCAACAAGTTTGGGCTTAAGCTTTTTGGCAGGGAGGAATACAACCAGGTCATCCATGAACAAGGTATGGGGGATTGATTTCTTGAGTGCTGGGATGTATATGCCAGGAAGATTCTGCTCAAATTTAATTAATGGTTTAATAAAAATTATAAAAAACAGGACGCTAAGCGGAGAGCTCTGGGAATGGAATTTGTAGGATAGAAAGAGGAAGTCTTCCCAATTAGGGAGAGGGAAATGTCCCTGTTGTTGAGGAGATTACCTATTATATTGATAATGCCAGATGGGTTGTCGAACTTTCCAAGTAGGTTGAGAAGACAATGGGTCAAGTGGATTGAGTAGGCAATGGGTCTGAACTGTGTCAAAGGCTCCAGTAATGTTCAGCTGGATGATCACCGGTTAAGATTTTCTAAAGCTATTATTGTAGTCAGCGATTATTTTAAACAGACTGATTGCATCAGCCATGAGTAAACCCTTTTTGGAAAATTAATACTGATAAATAAATGGATGACTTTATCCTGAATCTTATCCTTAATAACTGATTTGATAATCTTGATCAGCAATGAGGTCATGGAGATGGGCCTACGGTTCTTAAGAGGTGATTGTATTTGTGTTCTTTTTGAGGGTTACAGGCTGTCAATGTCAAGAGATTTAAATGAAAGGAGATTAACCATCCCATGAATGATTGGAAACTGTAAATCTTTCAAGGTACACCAGCATAATCGAGAAATAGCATGGAGGCCTGGATGTATTTTCTCTGGCATTGAAGACAATTTAGTTCTATTGTCTTTTTCTGAGATGTCATGATTTTATATTATGGATTCATTAAAAAATGGTTGATTTAGCTCTTGATGGCAATTTGTCAGCTTGGCCCTGAAGAAATGGAAGATTTCATTAATCATATTATTCCCTGAGTAGAGTTTATTCTTGACTTTGAGAAGCAATATTTCATTAGTCTCTGTGGCCCATGACCCATCTAATATAGTCTGTAGACCAATTATGAGGCTAGCTGAGGGGGATCCTCGACTTTTTGGTGGGTAGATAATCTGCAATGATTTGTTCATTGTATTTATATTGTTGTTTGAGACTCAATCGATTCTTTTGAAGAAGGAACTGGAGGCATGTTTCAAGGTATTATTGATGGATGCCAACTTTCGAAGAAGTGAAGTTAGACTCTTGTTCCTAATTGTATGATGGATTTTAGTATATTGATGAAGGTAAGCCATGCTTCTGTTACAGGTAAGGTTAGGATATCAAGTTTTCTAAAATAAGTGTAGATCTGAGAGGACTGCTTTTGGAGCCGAGGCTTTAATGAGGATTTGAGTGGTAGACTTCAACCCTTCACTGACCTGGGGGAACAGGTCTACTGATAAATTAATTACAAGCATGAGCTGATCAGAAAATGGAATGGGTTGAAAGGAGATGTCAATATTAAAATGAAGGTTAGAGGAATAGTAGACCAGATTAATGAGGGATGAATATTGTTTAGTATAAAAGTAGAAGGCATCCATAGGAAAGAAGCCCTCTGCACACATATGGTGTGTATTTATAAAATGAATATACTTATAATTAACAAAGATAACATTTAAGCTAAAGGACTGATGAAAGAGGTTGGCAATTAGGAGAAATTGATTAATCATGTTTATTGTATATAATTTAAAAGGGAATTATTGGGAATAAAAATGGCTACTCCTGCAGAGAGGTGGGCAGAAATGGAATGATGTAGTAGAGAACCTATTTTGCTTAATCTAATTGGAATTTCTGGATTTGAAAAGGGATGCAATTTTGTTTCAGCAAAGCATATTAAATGCAGTGAATATTGAGAAATCCAATTTGGAAATTGCATTAACTTTTTTAGTTGAGTTAAGGCCGCAAACATTAAAACCTGCTATCTTAAGTATCATCAGCATTGACTTTTTTAGTTGAGTTAAGGCCGCAAACATTAAAACCAGCTATCTTAAGTATCATCAGGTTAAGATTTGGAGCAAAAATCAAACCACCAGTATCAAGTACCAAAGTAAAAATCAAACCACCAGTATCAAGTATCAAAGTAAAAATCAAACCACCAGTATCAAGTATCAAAATATGAAAGAAGTCAGGGATCAAAGGGACAAGAAAATAGTGTCATTTCTTTCTGACAGGCTCACTAAGGATTTTGGATTTTTTGCCATCATCCTTGGGACCACCATGGATCTGAGGTTTTATTTTTTCATTTATGCTGTTTTGGTGAGATGATTTATTTCATGCTGATTATCTGAGTAAACATCCACAAAGAGATTTTTAGGTGGTGTATCAAGATCTGAGTCTTTGTCAGCTGTAGAATCATTTCATTTTCTTTTCTTTGCAGTTGCACTGAGAGATTCAGGGTCGGATGAGCTTTTGCTACACCCATCAAAGTTTTGCTTATCACCGTTAATCCAAGAATCACCGATGTCTTGATTCACCCTCTTGGATTTCCTTTTTGTTTTTTTTACTTATGTTGGAGGGAAGTTTAGTGATTGTAGAATCCAACCTAGAAGATGTGCTACTGCTTCTTGAAGAGTGTGAGGAAATACTGATCACATGAAGTTTATCATTTATTAGTGAGGATCATAGGTTCAAGAGGAACAGGGCTGATAAATATGCACTGTAGTATCATTCTTGGGAGGGGGGTATGGTCTGTGCTGTCTGGGGTATTAAGCGGTCTGCAAGTGTGCAACCTGTTTTTTTTTTGTTACAAATATGACATATTCTAAAAGGGCAGTTTTTAATTAGATGTGTCCACAGTTTATAGTAGAAGCATTGCAGCATACCACCTCAAAAGGATATAATTAGCGGAGCAGTATCGGCAGAGTGCGTAGTAGGGATGGATGTTGGACTAGCCCCTTTATTAAGAGTAATGGTGAAAGTCACTATATTCATATTAGGACTGATGTTTCAGCTCTTCTTTCCAAAAGATATCAAAAATTTGAAACAGTCCCAAAATGCCTTGAGAAGATGTTGAAGTTCAACCTCTTTAAAGCTAAAATAACAATTGCGGATTTAGCCACTAAGGATTGTTGGTCTATTCATATCAACCACATATAATTTTTTGTTATTAACAATATACTGATGTGTTGTGGTGAAACTTTTTATGTAATAATTTGTAGGCTTTATATATATTCTAATTTACAGACTTAGCGCTGTGATGAATCATAAAAATTCAATAATTAAGTGTCTGCTGTAAGTTAATTACAAAACTCATCAATTGGAAAATGAATCAAATCACAATTCAAGTTTGTAACAGCAAGGATTAAGGTTTTATTACTATTATAATTAAGAAATGATCTATGGAGTTGTGAGTGAATTCGGCATTAAACCTGTGGGTTAAATGATTTAAAGCATGTTGATCCAAATTTAAATAAGGAAACTTTAATATTAGTTGGTTCAACCTGGGTGGTTGAGGCAATTTCATCCTCAAACATGTTGAAAATATCTTTATCATTCTGATAAAAATATTTCCAAGCAGATGTCTTAGGCTTGTTGGAATTTCTTTGCAAAGCGTTAACATATGGGATATTATTAGAGAAACTATGGGGGGGGGAGCTCTGTATTAATAGAACTTTCATCATTGGAAATATTTATATTATCATTGTCTGAAAGCTTTTTTTTTATTGTTGTTTAAAGTGTTACATTTTTTAACATTACTCACTTCTAATTTAGGAAATTCTTCCATTACAACGATCTCCTCTTTGTCTTCAATTTTTCCTCTGTCTTCATGAAAATTTAGGGTGGGCTCCCCAGGAGGTAGTTTTTTTTTATTAAGACCACTGTTTTTATTCATGAAATTCACTTTAACTGGTGTTTTTCCATGCATAAGTTGAGAATCTAAGAATTCTTAGCCATGTAAATGGCCACTTGTTCAGCCAAATCCATAGAACAATTATTATCTCTAACAAATCCTTCTTCTGGATTTGACTCCATTCTTGAATTGGAAGAAAGAATGAGTGTTAATAAAACAATTTTAATAGATTTTGAATGAAAAAAAATCACTTGTATGAGGTAAAATTAATACAAAAGTTAGCACCAGAAAAGCAGAGTACTTATCAGGACTGCTAAGCATGTGGAATGAAAAATTTATGTATGTATGCTATTTCCAACTTCATTTTTCATTTCCTATAGAGGTCTTTAAAAAGACGCAATATGTATTTGTAGGAATTCTGAATTTGAACTGATTGGAAGCAAAAGAAAAAACTTAAATTTTCTTGGCTTATAGCAATCTATGAGGTCATCAGCCAGTGATGGAAGAAAAATCTTCAACAACTTTTAGCTTGAATGGTTATCAGCTTGAAAATGTAACTCACTTTAAATTGATTGAAATAAATTTAGATTTTGATGTACAATACAGACTCAAATATGGTGCTAGTACAAGTGTTTCATCACAATAATATAACTACTGCAACTAAATTTTTATGTTGAAAGCCATTACTTTACCTAATTTATTGTATGGAAGTGAGACATGGATCTAAGCATTATAAAACTTTCACTTAACAATGGTTCATAAAATTTTGAATATATTCTGTCAATATACATTGTAGAATCTACTATTGTAAACTCATCTCTTCATTCTCAAATATGGTGCTAGTACAAGTGTTTCATCACAATAATATAACTACTGCAACTAAATTTTTATGTTGAAAGCCATTACTTTACCTAATTTATTGTATGGAAGTGAGACATGGATCTAAGCATTATAAAACTTTCACTTAACAATGGTTCATAAAATTTTAAATATATTCTGTCAATATACATTGTAGAATCTACTATTGTAAACTCATCTCTTCATTCTCAAATATGGTGCTAGTACAAGTGTTTCATCACAATAATATAACTACTGCAACTAAATTTTTATGTTGAAAGCCATTACTTTACCTAATTTATTGTATGGAAGTGAGACATGGATCTAAGCATTATAAAACTTTCACTTAACAATGGTTCATAAAATTTTAAATATATTCTGTCAATATACATTGTAGAATCTACTATTGTAAACTCATCTCTTCATTAGATTGGATAATTTGAAGTGAGTGAATGATAACAGACTTTATAAGGTATACATTTTATTGTAAATGTGAGCATAGTTTTAAAGAAAGAGGTTAGATCTTGATTAAATCCTACAGATTGTCTGAAAGTCACTTTAAAGAAATGCCTTATTGATTGCTTTCAGTGAGAGAATATAGCTATGGATAGAATACAGCATGTGTTGGAAGTCTTTTAGAATGGAAAGGTTGTTGCACAAGTCAAAAATACAACATTGCAAAATATCAAATAAACAGACCAATGGATGAACATGATATATGTTGTCATATTTGTGTTTTTAGTTAGTGTTTTGTATAATAGTTGCAAAACTCTTCTCTATCTTAACATTATTGTAATTATAGTGTTATTTGATAATTTTGTGCTAGTTTCTTTCTATTACTGATGATTTAACAAAAAATCTGTTGTTTTAATCCTATTGCTTATCTTTTTTGGTTAGAAAATATGGTATTAGCTATTATTTTTGTAGACCATATAACAATGTATCTTACAGGAATTAAATATTTGTTTCTGCTTCAGGATCTGTAAGAAAGAAATTTAGACAGATGAACAGAGAGTTCCAGTTGAACTGTTTTCACTTTTCACATAATTTTTTTTTTTTTTTATATTTATAAATATAATCAATATTAAAATAATTGTGATTATAGTAAATGATGAGAAATGTGTATAAAGTTAAATCTCAAATTCATACATGCTGTAATATTTTTATACAATTATAATTTGAAATATAATTGTGTGAAACCTCTTGATATTTTATATATCTGATAGTTCTGAAAATTTCTAGAATATCATTAATCTTTTTTTGTTTCTATTAGTTTCAGGGTTATAGTATTTTCTAGTTTTAAAAAGTCTGATTCCAATATATAAAAAAAAGGAAAAAAACTTGTTTAGTAGATTCCCAAGTTGTTGAGAAGCTTTTTTGCACAATAAATTTCATATTTTGAAAAATGTAAATGTGCATAATGATAATAGTGTACTTAATATATATATATGTCTAAATCTTGGATTTGTAGAAGCAAGTAATCAATAAATGTTACTTAATCTGCCTCACTCTTCTAGAAATAAGGACTGACAATTACAAATGAAATTCTGTTTCCTGTGATAAATCTCCCATCCTTCAATAGCTATGTAAAAAATGCACAATATTTAAAATTATTAATTTGATTATTAAAAAAACATAAAAAATTCTTATTAAATAACAATAAAGTTAAGTATTACAATATCTAAAACAGGCAAAACTCACTATATGTATTGCATAAGAAATGGTGATCATGTGATGTTTATTGGCTTAATTACAATCTACTGAACAATAAGTAAATGAAACATCCAATGAGTTATATAACATAAATAATTTTTTCAAAAGACATATGAAACTAGCTGTCTCTTAGCATTTGTTCTTATGTATGCTTCGTTTATTTATGTAATTTAAATTAGGGAGTGGATTTGATCTATTGACTATGTATATTTATATAATAAATTATCAGAATCACCATTTAATTATTTAGAGGATCAAAGGAGCTTTAGAGCTTTGTTTAAACAACCTCTAAACATGAAATGAAATCTTGGTTTTAATATCTGTAAATTTTATAAATAAGTCAGATTATATGTAACTGAACAGGAAGTAATTGAAGCTTCCAAGTTATATAATAAATAAATTCTTTCAAAGGCAGCTGATACCTCCTGTCTCTTATCATTTGTTGTTATATATGCTTAGTTTATTTATGTATTATTTCATTCTTGTAAAGTTTAGTGAAATATATTTGTAGTGTTCAAATTATATTATATTAATTGTATTAATCAGTGATTAAGAATTCATAAAAACAAAGGATTAATATAATCTCCTTATAGAGATGAAAGAAGTTAATTAAAAAAATTAGATATAAGAGTATTTTAAAATGGCTTATATCTTATTACTCACTGTACTAGTAATCTTAGAAAGGTGTGTGTATATACATATATATATATAATGGCTTATATCTTATTACTCATTGTACTAGTAATCTTAGTAAGGTGTGTGTATATACATATATAACATAGTATATTTATAGAAGAGGTCAGGAGTTATAAGATTTTACAAGATGTAAAGTTCAATCCATCTAGTAAGTAATTAAGTGGAAGCAGTGGAAAAAGTCAAATATATCTTTCATATTATTTATTTTATCCTATGTATATGTACTGCATATATATATATATATATATATATATATTAATTCAATGTTAAAATATTATTAGGATGATTTAAAACGTATTATATTCGTGTTGCGTCATTTTTTGAGGGTAAGGTTTTTAGCTTCTCAAAATTATATCTATGTCTGGCTAAACTAGGAATTAAACATCAGATTGGCCCATCATCCATAGGAAACATAAATTTATATATTCGTACTAGAACCTAATTAATACTTAATTTTTAATGATTTATTTCAGAATTTTTAAAATGTTTTATGACGTTGAATTTTTGAAAGGAATATGGCAAATTCTGAAGGGCATACATTTAATTATAATCAAAAATATGAATAAATATATTACATTACCAAAATATGCATACTGTTTTTATAACTTTTTTTTTCTTGTGATAAAATATTATTATAAAAGAATAGAAAATATATTTTGTCTTGAATGTCGATAATTATTCTCATAAATGAATATATAGAGATATTTTATATTCATTATTGATTATCTTTCAGTCAATATTTTTTATTTCTGGATTTATTTATGTGTGGTTGTTATTGAAGCTAAGAAAACGTAATTTGATATAAACATTGACTTTTATTATTTTATATTATGGTTCTTTTTCCAAGGGTTGCTAGAACATTTTTGTCTAATAAACACAATTTGTAAAGTAATATATTTTCTATTTTGGAATTGGCTGAAAATTCAGCTTCATTTACTCTCATTTTTTCTGGCCTTTTGAGGAATTTCTATGATTTTAGAATAATCATAAGAATTAAGAACTTAACAATGTTTTTAAAATATTTATAAAATTTTAAATTTCTTTAAACTATTGATCACATTCTAAGTGACAGGTTATTTTTCTGCTACATATATATTTATCATTTTGGGGAAATATATACATATATATATATATATATATATATTGTAGTTCACTTGCATGTGTAGCACAATTGTCCTCAAAGCTGTATATTGTCACCAAATAGATCAGTAAGAACAAACGAGCTTAGTGCTTTCAAAGCGTCCAGCCTTCATCATCATAGCTTAACTGTTAATAGGATAATTATATGCAAATTTATGCTGATTATGCTAGACATTCCATTTCCTCGATAAAGCATAGCATGTGTCTTTCCTGTTTATGGCATCTTTCTCTCTGGAAATGAAGCTGGAGATGAAGAAGGCTTTCTTGATTTTTCTTTTGAGGCCATGTCTCTCAGCACATGATTGTGGGGTTGTGGAATACTCTCGTGGTGGCTTGTGTTCTGGTGCTGAAAGAAAACCGAATAGATGGAAGGTTGATTAAGAGTCTATTGTATGGGTATTTGTGTTGTGCCAATTGTGTGGACATCTGCTCTCCCCATAGTATGAACCTTTACAGTTATTGTTGGAGCAAGCAATCTTTTATAGTGTAAGGGGGGGGGTCTGTAGAAGCAACATTTGATCTTATTTATCACAGTTTTGAGTACAATTATGCTACACACACAAGTGCACTAGAATTTATTATTGATGTAAAGATTAATATCACTTGATTGATTTAATTGCTTACCACCAGGGATTTCTTTAAATTTTAAGTTGTAATTATGAGTAAAATAATCTTAGTTTAAAAAATGAATATTAATGATTAAATATTGCTGTTTTGTGAAATGATACTATCTATTCACATTGTCATTTAATTTCAAGATCAGCATTTTACAATTTCTTTAGCTTTTAAAATACTTAAATCATTGATTGTACTGTATAACAATTTAAATACTTAAAGGATTGTTGTTATATTTTTTATGAGAATTTGGCCTAATATTTTTGAAGTTTTTATTGCTAATTTATCTTATATATGTAAAGAAATAGATTGAGCACTGTCTTACTAATTTCTACTGTCTATAATACAAGATTGATCATGATGAAATTGCCTTTTATCAAAATTTTGAACTAACTGATCATAAGAATTATTGTTTGTCAGTTTTCACATAACTATAAATAAATTTAATCATCATATAGCAAGTTAATAATTTTATATATTGATATCAGATGATGTTTTAGTATTAAAACATTAATTTATGATAATTATGAATTGTTAGTATCTAAAATAAGTCTCAGGTTCTTTTCTATATGCAGAACTTAGAATAGTTAAATTTCTTTAACTCTGTTCTGTTCCCTATTATATTTATTTGGAACAACTTTTAAAATAAATTTCTGAATTTGTCTATTGAAGTTGCTTGTTAATATCTTTTTATAATCTTTTGTATTATGATTTTAATTATTTAATTTTGTGTTTTGCCTTTTTGTACTTTAAATCTTTGTTTACATAGTAATTTTATGCCTCATTCCACATGCCTTTTAATTTTAGAACAAAAGTAGTATGGCTAGGTACATGAATGATTGAAAAAGATTTAAATATTCAAATAGCAAATTGAGAATAACAATTTCATTCAGGTGATTTAATTAAGATTTTTTTTTTTTTTTGCAATCGGCTGAGAACTGATTCAAGAATGTTTAGATCTAATGATCTATCACTGTGCTAAAATACATAGAATAAAATAACAGGATTGATAAAATGCTCTAGAGATCTTATAATGTTGAGCACCAATCAAATTGCCTATTAAGTATAATTATCTTTCTTATTTATCAAACTGGGGTTGTTGTTTTTTTTACTTATTTACTCTATAATTGTGATGAACTACAGAACTTTAACTATATAATAAAATATTTTACAAAAAACAAATACATTTAAAAAAAATGTGCAAGTCATTTGATTATACATTTGCATCCACATCTTTATAATGCTATTCCCATTTTCTCCTTTTCATTCCTGATTTGTAAATATCTTTATCTCAGGATAGTTTATAAAATCTTTTTTTTTTCACATTTTAAATAAAATGTCAAAAATTGCATTGCAATATACACATATAATTCTTATAAATTGATGAATTGATTTCAATATATTCTGGAATGAAGTGTCTGTGTATGTGTAGATATTTACAACTGTCATTAAATTTTAATGTAGTTCTTTTTAATCATCATTCATTGAGGAACTAGTTTACTTATATTGGCCCTAGCTCTGTTTGTAAAGTGAAGCCAATGTTTATCTAATTAGATGTCACAACTGCAAACTGAGTACGATTTTTTTTATCACTGATTGCCACTTAGAATCCAACTATTTAAGGAGCCTTCCAAATATCCTTTTTGAATAAACAGGAAAAAGAAGCTTAACAAGAATGGCAAGATATATTGGAAACGTATATAAGGACTGTACATTTGAATTTCAAAAGTTCTTGACTTATTTTGACAAATAATTTAATACTAATTAATGAAAATTAATAGTGGGAGAAATTGTGTGATTTTTTGCATTTATTTATCGATATTAATGACTTACTTTAATTAAAAGCTAATTAAGTTTTTATTTTTAAAATCGTTATAATTAATTAATTGGTAAATTCATAAATGATTTTAATTTGAATAGAATACTATGTATGTTTTCACATTAATTACATAGTATTTATAATTTTCAAATATTTTTTTTTTTACCTTTGACAATTTATGTGCTCATTTTTAAACAAATAATCTCCAAGAAAATATATTTTGTTTAATGTTCAATAATATTATCTTTTTTTCAGCTGAATTTAAAGAGTATACATAGGTTAATGCATAAAAAAGTGTTAAAAATTCTTAATATGGAAGTCTTAGAAACAAAGCTATAATCATTATTCAGAAAACATCACAGGTATTTTAGAAAAAAAATCATATCTGTATGGTCTATTTAAAATTTATAATGAGCATGTTCCATTAAAAATTATTGTTAGTTTGAGAAATTCATTATGTTGAAACTTAAACCAGATTTATTTTTAAGGTTCTTAGTATTTTGATATGTAAAACTGTAGTCATTTCATAAAGATTCTAAACACTATGGAATTAATCAGAAACATAAAAATGGAAATAACTTAGATATTAGTAAGTTTGATATAGAAAGTTTATTCACAGCCTATTCTGTTATGAAGCATTGTTTCTTGTAGAAAAAGGTTAAAAAAAGATATCTTAGTAACCAGAACTCTTCCGATTGATAGTATAATGAAGCCTTTAATATTTTAAATAACAATATCATACTTTCAAAATAACACAAAATTCTTCCAAGAAAATCAAGTAATGGTTATGGATTCACCACTTTTAACTGGATTAGCAGCATTTACATAAAATAATTTGAAATTAGAACCATAAATACTCCTCCTCCACCAAGAGTGTAACTTTGCTGGTAACTAATGCTATACTATTACATATATTCTGGTATATGTCTCCAATTAAATTCACAATAGATTTAGAACAAGAACAAAAGTTGACATTCTTAGATGTTCTTATGATATGGGTTTCAGAATACTACCCACACAATAAAATTTTTAGCAATACATCTTATCATGAAAGAAACACAACATATTTTTACTGTTATTATGGTATAATATGAAATAAGTTTATTCAAGAGCCAGTGACTTTGAAAAAAAAAAGTCCAACATAGAACAAACACCCATGACAAATGTTTGTAACATTGGCTATCTTCATCAAAAACTTAAGTAGGCAGCAAAAAATGAAGCACAGACAAAATAATTATAAGTACTATAGTGTACTATATATGCTATGGATAGATAGCTGACAAAGTAAAGAAAATTTGCAATCAATAACATCAGCATTTCAAAACACTAGCATATTGCGAGGAATCTGAATCTTTACAAATCCCTTAAACTTGGAACTCTGAAAGTAAAAACTACATCTGTGAAATATCAGTACATGTGGAAAAACATCTACTAGTGAAAGCAATTATTCTATTGAAAAGTAATTTACAAAATATAAAGTACTGATTGGAGAGAAATATTATACTTGTCTAAAACAGCAGACAATTATATGCCAATGACTATGTTTAATTGGAAAAATAAAAGAATATTGGACAGAAGAAAAAGAAAAGAAAAATTTAGAGAAGCTACTCATCCTAGTGTGATAGTCAACCTAGTGTGATAATTCATAATATTTGGATCTTTTTCTTAAAAAGTTACTATGGAGAGGGATAATTTTCTTTAATAAATCTATAAAATTTCTACAGATAATTAATTAATTTGACAGAATAGTCTAATTTGTTAAAGTATCAGCTTTAATTCAGTATTCATGAATATAAAGATAGTTTTACTTTTCATGGTAATACTATCACCAACAGACCATCAATATCTGAAAAAGAGGAGAATAATTCCATTTGAAACATTGTATTATACATAATTTGTGTGATATTATTAAGAATTGAATGTATGTGGGAAAATATAACAAAACTTTAATTTTCCTAAATTCACTTAACAATTTTATTAGATTATTGAAATATTCCAACATATAAATACAAATGTATTTATTTATTGTATTTATATTAAGCATTGATTGAAACTTAAATATTAGTTAGAAATAGAAAGTGTTAATGAAATATAAGTTTAGGTTTAATATTATTATTATTTTTATATTAAAGAAGTAAAATGAGTGGGAAGTTATTTAGGAAAGTGATATAACTGGAGATCTCTGCAGAAATATTTACATGTTTCAGGAAATAAGCATTTTTAGAATTGTTGAAACATTAATTGTTAGTATTTGTAGTATGATACTATAAAATTGAATCTAGCAAATGTAACCCTAATACAAAAATCTGCATTTTCATATATATATATATAAAAATCTAACATTCATCAAGTTTACTGAATGTTCACAGATCTTGCAAAATATACTGTTGCATTCAAAGTTGAATAATAATATAAAAAAAAGGAAAAGAAACGTCTTTATTTCACTGATAATATATTGAAATTTAGCATGATTTCTTATGACATATTTTCAAACTTGAATAATAATCAATTTAATGATATATTGTTAAAAAGGTGAAAAAATATCTTTATTCATTAACAATAAATTAAATTTTGTTAAATACATATAATAGTCAAATATTCAATGTAAAAATGTTGTTTTACACATATATTTACTACAATCAATCAAAATGAGATTGAAACCAACAATTAATTACAATTATTTAATTATCAACTTGGTTTTCATCTCATAATTACTGAAACTTTTTCAAGATATAGTTTTATCCACCACATACCCATTTAATTACACTCAACATTGTATATATAAACTTATAAAGAAATAAACAAAATAAAATACATAAACTTTAAAACCATGCAAATACATATATTTTTTATATAATTATATAAATAAATATTTTTAATCCCTCTTCCTTTTCCTTCTTTATATATTATCCTTTTATAATTTTATAATAATTTTTAAATCTTCCAAATATCTAATAATGCCCATTTTTCACCTAATTTTGCTTTACCTTTAATTATATTTACATCTATCTATATTTTTCTCAGTATAAAAAGTTTCATATTTTTTTACATTATACTATAGCATATTTTATAATTTGAATATTCTTCTCACATTCCATTTATGACCAGTATTAAAATAATATATATGTAATATCCAATAATATAAGTATAATAAAACAATCCATTAGAATAAAACTACAAAAAAATTTCAAAAAATGCCTATATACAATTGAAGATTAATATCTGTTGCTATAGCTACTTAAGATGGCGGAATACCCGAAGCTGGCTATAGCAAAAGATATTAATCTTCAATTGTATGTAAGCATTTTTTGAAAATTTTAGTTTTATTTTAGTGGATTGTTATATATATATATATATGGTCCTGACTTAATATCTTTCCTATTAATTGCTCTATCATGCTTATAGTTTATATCTGTGCTACAGATAATCTCTAGTTTAGAAAATGATTAGTAGTAACCATTATTGTATTTATCTGAGGTGGATGATATCAAAGTTGTGAATGGAGTGAGTTTTACAATGACAAATAAAAATGAAACAATTTACTATAGATAAATACTTTTCATATAATAGAGATGTATATGGGAGATAGTGACCTGTGCCAACTGATGAGTTCTGGTTCAGCACCAAATGCAGCTTGGGTATCATTTGTCTTTTATTGTATCTTTATTTATATGAATTTAAAAAGAATGGGGAAGTATGGAGGTTGTTTAATATCTCTATCATGTTCTCTCCCACTATCACTTATTCTTTTTATCTGTCTTATATATACCTTATTACAATTTTCATATTCAATTTTATAAACCACTCTTACCTTACTATTAATACCATTTACCTTTCTTGTATTACATAACCATATGACAAAAGACCTACTATTTCCCCAAGCTATTCTTATACTATCTAATAATTCTTCTCCTATTAACTTTTTATATACCTCCCGTGAATATGGAATAGACATCCACTTACAATCTTTATATTTACTCATATCCATATTTATTTCTATTACTTATATTTTTTCCAAAAATATTTCTAAGTACCTTACTTTTATACTCTATTTTAACATAATCATTCTCTATTTCTAATTTTTGTTTATATGCTTTTTTCTTATTTAATATAAGTTTATAATTTTTAACTTAAATACCTTTGAAACTCCTACTTATTGACACCATGGTTGATATGACTTTGGATCAATTAAATCCTTAATTTTTTTATCTTTAATATAATGTTTAACCTGTATTTCATTCATCACTTCCCTTTTCACAAAAGCATCTAAATATTTTAATACATTTATCTCTTTTTCCATTGTAAAGCTAATTTTATATCTATTATTATTCAGTTCATTAAAAACCTTATAAACATTTCTATTATTTCCAATAACAATAATATCATCTACATACCTACAATATTCTATAATTGCTTCATTTTTTATAAACTCACCTACTATGTTTTCTTCTATACTACTTACAGCCACTGATGATAATATCCCATTTATTGAACAATCCAAAACCCAACGCTTTTCTATACTCCAAAACTCTTCCTTATATTTAAAATACAAAATCTCATCTACCATTAATGTTTTATAAATAATCCTCTGATAAAGCATTATTTACTTTAAATTTATCTATAACTATTTTTATACTACCTTTTCGAGGCATACTTTGATATATTTTTCCATTACCAAATCATGCAATCATTCCATTTCTTTTTAATTTAATATTATTTACCCTATTAAAAATCTCTTCAGAATTTTTTACAGAATATTTTTCAAACTCAATTACTTCTTCAATCTTTTTATATGAAATTACATAAACCTTTAAGTTTATAATTCTTAAATTCTAAAATTACTCTTATTGGCATATTCTCTTTACATGTCTTAACTTTTCCTCTTACACATAGATGTTAAAAATTTGTGGATATATCCAATTATATTTCTTCTTGTTGATTAAATTCTTCATTTTCATATAATTCAACCATAATTTATGTCTTGTTTTATTCTTATTTCCAGGATATTTATTTAATTTTTTATATGCTTGTTTAATCATATCTATACACACACACATATATATATATATTTTCATTGTCCAACTGATTTAAATTACAAATCTTAAACCTTTAGCATCATTTATTATTATTTAACTTTTTTTATTTACCTTCTCAACAATTTTATGTACCTATATTGATTTTTTTTTCCATTCTTTTTTATTATATTTAATTCCTTTATTTATAACACTATTAAATTTTGATTGTAATTCAGTTTTTAAGTCACTTTTTATATTCCCTCTTTCTACATATATAATAGTTGCTTTTTCAACATCATTATTTACAAATAGTACAAACTTAGCTCTTTGATTGTTATTTGTCAAATTCAACATTAAATATGATAAAGCAAGGATATAAAAAAATAAGTAAAGATCGTAGAAATAAGATTAAAACAAGGTATGAATTATTAGTGAAGTATACCTTGGTCTCGTTTTACGCGATAGATAGGTTTCTCAGAAAACACGCGCAAACGAAATTGCCCAAAAATAGACGTAACTTACCTTGAAAAAGCGGGGATACGGACTGTGATTTTTCAAAAATCGCATAAAAGCAAAGCACCAACGTAAATTTACTTTAAAATTCGTGCAAAAAAAAATAAGGAAATAAAATATGACTAATAAAAAATTTCAAATTTGAAAAAAAATTGATACAAGACAAACTTTTTTTAACTATAATATTTAATTTTATTCAAAACAATATATTTTTATGCATAATTTACAGTAATTTACATTTTTTTATACACATTTTAATTATGGCTATTTGCCGATAAATAGGTTCGTTTTCAAACTGGTAAAAAATCAGATTCTTCACAAGAGGAAATACAACTAGCGCCAATGTCACTCTCATGTTATGTTAATGGTTTTCTGGTGACTATGTAATTAGTAATTAATCTAACAACTAAAAATTAAATTCTTATTTTTGTCTTTAATTTTTTAATTTTCAATTTTAATTGTGCCCACTGCTATTACTCACCTTTTAAAAATAAACTTGCGGACACTAAATGATTAATAATTGATTACGTTCATTTTTAAAAAGCAAAAACAGTTTGTGATTTAAAATGCAAAATTAACACGCACAATGTTTGAACAAATTTACATTATAATCTTGTAAAATTTAATGTGTGTATACATAAAATGTGGAAATCATGATTTTAAATTCATTATTGCATAAAATCTTACTATTATAAAGCACTGAAAATATTGAAATTACTAAGATGAAAGTCGAATTTCAGTGATGTGCTATTACATTCAATATGACGTTAAATGCGCAAAATTTATTATTTAAAGTAATAGTGCATTATCGGAGTTTGACTTCCGGAGAAACATGAATCGCGTAACTTCAAAATCGCGTTAAATAAATCCGCGCAAAAAGAGACCCAGATGTATATGAAAATGAAGAACAAAATCAAGGAAAAGAAATATGTGATTATATCCTACCAGTTTTGAGTATGTGTTTATAGTAGGAAAAGTTAAAACACATAAAGAGAATAGGCCAATAAGAGTAATTTTGGATTTTAACAATTATATACTTAAAAGTTTATGGAATTTGGTATATAAAAAGATTATAGAAATAATTGTGTTTGGAAAATATTTTATAAAAAATTCTAATGAAATTGTTAATATATTAAATAATATTAAATTAAATAGAAATGGAATCATTGCATAATATGATATTGAAAAAAATATCAGTGTGCCTAGAAAAGATAATATAGAAATAGTTATGGATAAATTGAAACTAGATAATGTTTTATCAGTGGATTGGATATATACGATTTATGAAACATTATTAATGATAGATGAGACTTTGAATTTTAATTATAAGGAAGAGTTTTGAGTATAGATAAAGAATGGGTTACAGATTGTTCAATAAGTGGGATATTATCACCATTTGTTGTAAGTAGTATAGAAGAAAATATAGTAGATGAGTTTATAAAAAAATAAAAGGATTATAGAATAATGTAGGTATGTAGATGATATTATGGTTATTGGAAATAATAGAAGTATTGATAAGTTTTAAAATTAGGTTTACAGTGAAGAAAGAGATAAATGGATTAAAGTATTAAATATTTTTGTGAAAAGTGGAATGATGAATGACTTAATGGTTAAACATTATATTAAGATTATGGTTTTAATTGATCCAAAGTCATATCAACCATTGTGTCAAAACGCATGGGTTTTAAACAGATTTAAGTAAAAATGATAAACTTACATTAAACAAGAAAGAAGCATATGGGTAAAAATTGGAAGTAGAGAATTATTCTGTTTAAGTAGGATATAAAAAAAGATAATTAGAAATATTTTGGGGAATAAAAATATAAACACTATAAATTAATATGATAGGAGTAAATATAAAGATTGTAAATGGATATCTATTCCATATTCAAGGGGCATGGGTATATAAAAAGTTATAAAAGAAGAATTACCAGATAGTGTAAGAATAGCTTGGGGAAATAATGGTTCTTTGGGCAGATGGTTATGTAATACAAGAAAGATGAATGATATTAATAGTAAGGTAGAGAGGGTTTATAAAATTGGATGTCAAAATGTAATAAGGCATATATAGGACAGATAGAAAGAACGATAAGTGATAGAAGGAAATATCACGATAAATCAATTAATAGGAAAGATGTTAGGTCAGAACAGTATATAAATTATTTAGATACTGGTCATAATATGGAATGTGGCAAGAATATTCAAGTTATGAAATATGTTAAAGATTATCATAAAAGAATATATTATGAAACTTTGTATATGGTGAAAAAATTAGATGTGTATATATAGTTATGGATCCAGCAAAATTAGGGGGGTGGGTGGGCATTATTAGATAATTGGAAGATTTAAAAATTATTGTAAAATTATAAATGGAAATGTATAAAGGTGGAAAGGGTTAGGGAGTTAAAAATATAAAAAAAAAATTAAAATATTTTTTACCATATTTATTTATTTATATAGGTATATAAAAATATATATGTATAGTTTCAAAGATTTTTGTATTTTATATTGTTTTGTTTATTTAATTATAGGTTTATGTATATAAGGTTAATAATATTGTTTAAGGTAAATAATGTTGGGAGTAGGTGGTGTGAGTGTAATTAATTGTTCATAGGGTGTCATCATCATCATCATCAACCATTATCAATCCACTGCAGGATGAAGGTCTCTCCAAGTTTAATCCATCTTCTCCGATCTTTAGCTTCTCTTCTCCACAACAGCCCTGCACATTTTCTTATTTCATTCATCCATCTCACACGTGGTCTCTTTCTGGGTCTTTTACAATCTCTTGGAATCCAGTTTAAAATTTCAATTGTCCATCTATTATCATCTCTTCTAGCAATATGTCCAGCCCAACTCCATTTCAATCTTTTAATTTTTTCAATAAGGTCAGTAACACCTGTTTGTTGTCTTACCCATACATTGTGTTTTTGATCTCTTCTTGTTACTCCCAACATACATCTCTCCATACTCCTTTGAGTGGTCTGAAGTCTCTGTATTGCTCTTCTATTAAGTGTCCAAGTCTCAGATCCATAAGTAAGAACTGGTAAAACACATTTGTTAAAAACCATCCTTTTCAAACACATAGGCATATTTCCTTTTAGTATCAAGTTATTTCTACCAAAAGCACTCCAACCAAGTTTAATTCTATGACTAATTTCTTCCATTATGTTTCCATCTGTATTAATAATCTGACCAAGGTATTTGTAACTCTTAACTTCTTCTAATTCTTCAAAATCAATCTTTATTTTCATATTTTGAGCAAATCGATTAAATATTACTTTAGTCTTTTTAACATTTATCTTTAGTCCTACTCTTCTACTTTCATCTACTAACTCCTGCAACATTTCCTGCAGCTCTGAAGTATTATTTGCAAAAACAACTACATCATCTGCAAAATCTAAATGACTTAAATACTCTCCATTTACTTTCACTCCTTTAGTTTCCCATTTTAATCCACAAAATACTTCTTGCAGCATTGCTGTAAAGAGTTTTGGAGATATGGAGTCACCTTGTCTTACACCTTTCTCAATGTTGATTTTTCCAGTATCATTATGTAATCTAATTGTTGCTGTTGCATTTTTATAAATATTCTTTAAAATATGACAATATCCTGGATCTATACCTTGATGATCCAATGCTTTAATCACTGAAGAAATGTGTATAGAATCGATTGCCTTTTCATAATCTACAAATTCAAAACATAATGACAACTCATATTCGTTTGTCCTTTCTATGACTTCTCTCAATACCTGGATATGATCTATTGTATTAAAACCATTTTTAAATCTACCTTGTTCTCTTGGTTGGTGGAAATCCAAAGTTCTCTGTAGACAAGTTGTAATTATCTTGGTAAAAATTTTATATAAAACTGATAAAAGGCTGATAGGTCTGTAATTTCTAATATCTTCTTTATCACCTTTTTTAAATATTAATATTAATACTGCATTCTTCCAATCTTCCGGTACATCTTTATCATTTTGACATTTGGTATATAACTTTGCCAAAATTGTTTCTATTTCTTCACCTGCTTCTTTTAATATATCAATTATAATTCCATCATTTTCTGGAGCCTTTCCTTTCTTCATACACTTAATTACATGTCTCATTTCTTCATTTAAAATTCTGGGCAATTCGGAAGATGTAATAGATATAGGAGGTACTTGTTCTTTATTACTATATAATTCTTGATAAAAATCTTCTACCAATTTCATGATGTCATCTCTCTTTTTAGTAATAGTTCCATCTTTTTTTCTTATTGCAGATATAAATTTTCTACCAATACCAAAATGTTGCTTAACATTTTTGAGACTTTTATTTTCTTCTACAGCTTTCCTTGCTATTTCACAGTTATACTTTCTTATATCATTTTCAACTCTTTTGCGTACCATTTTACAAAATTCGAGATATTCAATTCTTTTTAATACATCATTTTTGTATATCTTCATATTCCTTCTTTTCTTCATAAATTCTCTAGTCTCAGTAGAAATTTTATTAGTCAATTGCTGCTTTTTTCTACCAGCTATGTTTGTTGCAGTTTTTAAAAATGTATCAGTTATTTTCATATTAATTTCATTCAAATCTGTATCATGTTCAAAATTTCCTGACACTTGAAACCTATTTGTAAGTTCTAATTTAAATTCATTAGAATGTTTCTGAAGATTAGGAATATCAACTGTAAATATTGTTTTTCTTAATAATTTTTGTCTTTCTAGTTTTACATTAACACGTAACTTACACCTTACTAATCGATGATCACTTTTTGTGTTAAATTTATTAAGAACATTACAATCTTGAAATATGTATTTTCTGTTAGTCAAAATATAATCCAATTCTGCTGTAACTTCATTTGGATGCTTCCATGTCCATTTTCTTTTAACATTTTTTTTCAAAAAATGAATTCATAATATAATGTTTTTTTTTTTCTGCAAACTCCACAAGTCTATGTCCTCTCTCATTTCTATTACCATAACCAAAATTACCTACAGCAATTTCATCTTTCATTTGTCTACCACTTCTTGCATTAAAGTCTCCCATAACAATTTTAAAATGTTGTTTACTCTGATCAAAAGCCTTTTGTACATCCATATAAAAATCTTCTACTACTTCATCACTATGAGAACTTGTTGGGGCATAAACCTGAATTATCTGCATTTGGTATCTGCTATTAAGTTGTATAACTAATCTTGCCACTCTTTCCGATACACCATCAATCTCCACAATATTGTTCTTCCACTTTTTATTTATAATGAATCCTACTCCACTTGTATTTCCAATATGTGTGCCTTTATAATAGAGTATATGTCCACTTTTTAAATCAATTGTTTCTTCTCCTTTTCTTCTAACTTCACAAAGACCAATAATGTCCCATTTAATATAAGACAGTTCTTCTAATTCTTGCAATCTTCCTTCACTTGAAAGTGATCTGCAGTTGTAAGTACCTAAATAAAAAGTCGTCATGAAATGGCAGCCTGGGTCCGCAATCAGGGGATTCTTAGCACCCTCCGCCTTCGGCCACCAACCACTGCCTTGGTTGGTGACTTTACAGTCTCATGGGAATAAGGGCCATGCTTTATTTTTGCCTGTCATAATTATATATATATATATGTATTGGAAAAATATTTATCATTTACACAAACATTCATTCTGCCTTATCAGGCACTGAGAAGAAAGACCATGGTGTTTCTTGATCTTAAACTCAGAGGTAAAAAGCCAATAAACTCACCACGCTGGCTAATGCGTGTTGGTGAGCAGCCCATCCATGTTTGTATACTATATAAATAATCACATAGTAATAACAGCTGCAACGACAAGAACATATGGAGTGGACATTAGGAATTTGCCCTGCTCGGTTCCTTTAAGGCCTCCAAGAGGAATCAAAGGGTCTCCTTTCAGTTAATAGCAAACTCCTTTCTGCAGCCCATAGGGTGTATAAAGCACTATATCTTGAAAAAGTCTCAATAAGAGATGAAAAACAGTTTGGTAATTAAATGATCATAATTAATTGTGTGTTTCAATCTTATTTAGATTGATCATTGTATTAAGTTTAGTTAATTATAAAGTTATTAATTACAGGATATATATATATATAATATTGCTTTAATTAGACATATCATGTTTCGAATAATATATGCTTCATAAATATAAAGATTTTCAATAGGGTAACATAAAATTCTAAAGAAAAAAAAAATTTTTTTTACTTGAATCGCATGAATTATCTAATTCTGGAGTTTAGTTGTATATATAAATATTGAAAGAATATAATTTATTTACTTACTAGTTAATTAATTGTTTAAAAATTCAAATGTCAATATATAAATATTGAAAGAATATAATTTATTTACTTATTAGTTAATTAATTGCTTGAAAATTCAAATGTCAATCAAACTTCAAAGATAGTTATCATTTTTATTTTGTTTAATAGAGATAACTAGCCTTTATTTATATTACTTAAAACACAAAACTAAATACTGTAAAATAACAATTTGTGTCAATTGTTAATACAGAGTTTAATATAATTAAATAAAAACAAATAATATTTCCAAGTGCTTTCAACTCTTAGGAGTCCTTATCAAGGCAGTGTAAAAAATTCTATTTTCTCCTAGGTGATGAATCTAACATTTCATTGTATTGGCCAGAAACAACTAATCGGAAAGCTAGTTAATTTTGAATTCATAGCACAAGATGAATTTTGTACATATGATTCTTTAATCTTGCGTTTTTTATCATGTGTTTCATTCATTAATATTGTAAAATCCTTTGGACTGTATATATGGTCTGTATTATTTTGGTGAACATAAAACGCTGAATAAACTGTATCATCTTCTCTTGCTGTATTATAAGTATATTTATGTTGTTGAAAGCGATATTTAATATTTAATATTTGTTCCTGGCCAATATAATGAAATGTTAGATTCATCACCTAGGAGAAAATAGAATTTTTTACACTGCCTTGATAAGGACTCGTAAGAGTTGAAAGCGCTTGGAAATATTATTTGTTTTTATTTATTTATATCAAACTCTATATTAACAATTGACACAAATTGTTATTTTATATTATTTTTATATTATATACAGAAGTATTATTTATTTATTTATTTAAAAGTAAATATTGATAAATTCTGTTTTATGATAGGGAAGGAATAAATTGTAAAAGTAATATATGAAATTAAATTTTATAAAGCACAAATAATTAATGAAATGCTAACAGAATTGTGAAAGCCTATAGGGGAAATGGGTTTGAGAGAATTAATTAATTTTTGTTACACAATTTATGATTTAAGAGAATGATAATTAGATTCCATTAAATAACTTATTGATATAAAGTGAAGATTTAGAACACGTAATTTAATTTCACATAATGTTAATACATTGAGAATCTTTAGTAGACCTATGTGTTATAAAATCATCATCTTAAGAGCATTTGGGTAGATAAAAAGAAGAACGATAATTGACACAAATGGAATAATGAAGACAATTATTAAAAGATATATAGAGAATAGAATACTAATACTTGTTTTATTGACATGAAAATGTTTTTAGATATTGATAATTTTAGAATGTCTTCTCACACGGAAAATAGATATAAGAGGAAGTGTAAACCAGAAATGTTGTCATTCTCTTGATTAAGTTGGCTGGTTTAGTATGTAAGAGCTGTCTTCAAAAGATTGAAAGAACTTTTATAAAAGTTTATATTATCAGAAGTACTAATAATATGAAATAAATAGATGTATATTTACCAGCTTGTGCAAATATTTTATAAGGCTTCTGGAGAAAAAGAATAAAACATTCATAGAATGAGTTAATGCCTTAAATACATAGGATTTTTTAAAATAATGGATGAAGAATATCAGGAAATGAAATTACAAGTTTTGATTGACTTTTTGGTCTCCATTGATGTTTTCTGGCTCGTCTTTCATTTTTCAACTCAGCAGTGGGAGAGAGCAGTGACAGCATCTATTTTATGATTCAAGCATTGGTTGTGGGTGTTGGTTCCAGGCATGGACAGTTAATAATGGTGGATAACTTAGGGCCTGAAGCCCAGTTGAACACTTCCATGGCTCTCTAGTAACACACATATCTAATTCTGCAGCTTTGTATCAGTAATGACTGACTCTATACCGTACTTAGATTTTTGAATCTCTGGATAGCTGAATGAATAAAGAACTGGATAATGGAATGAATCTATAATGGAATTAAGACCAGACTCATATAGCAATAGCTAGCTGCTACTTTTAGTTTTCTCTTCCATTGTACATAGTTTATATTTTTATCTTAACCTAAATCTATTTTTTAATTAATTTTAAATTTTTCTTTAATCTAATTTTTTTTTTTTAGATTTATTTACTATCTCATCACATTTATGCCAATGAGATAGTTCACATAGTTTATAATTATTCCTTTTTATTTTAGATTTTTCAGGAAGATTTATTTTTAGACATTCTTTTAACTTATTTTAATTTATAAAAAAGAAAGTGAGTTTTTTTAAAAAAAAATCCTAATTCTTTCCTCCATGCCGCTATTAATAATTAGCTTTATTCTATTTTAAAAGAATAATATAATGCGATCTTTTATTTCTTACAAACTTACATTTTAAAATATTATTCTTAACTAATGATTTCTTTAACTATTCTTTTCTTTTTTAATAAATTTGATAATATATTTTTAAATTATGAAATATGCAATGCAGATATATGTGACATTTATAATGTATGTCTCACTTGTGTTACAATATATACATATTGTAACGGGATGGGGGTAGGTGAAAGTGGTAGGAAATGAAAAGAAAGTAAATGAAACTGAATTGAACTGGGGTGTTGGAAAAATCATCATCAGCCCCAAGTCAATACAATACAAAATCAATAATTTACTAAAGGGTATATAAGATGTATTTAAGGGAGAGAATGAGAACTCTCTGTGAGAACATTTAAAGATCAGAAACTACAACAAAAGAGTAACTAAAAGCATAATTACAAATTCAAACAGCATTATAAATAAAAGTATGCATACTCGAGAGAAATAACCATCCATCATCATCATTGATGGGAATAAACAAATCAGTACAATAAATCAGAATAAAATCAACAGTCCATCTTGTGGCTGGATTTGAACCATAAAAAATATAAATCAACAGTCAACCTTGTGACTGGATTGGAAAAGGGTCTTCTTTAGACCAGGCTAACTATTGAGCCTTTGCCAGCTTGGGCAATTATATAAACATAACTTGGATGCACCAGCCTAGTGCCCATCCATTAAAATACATAAGAATCAGAAATCAAAACAATGCTGGGACATTTAAAACGTGCTGATTATCATCAGCCCCACATTGGGCACCATTTGTAATAGGATGGGGGTTTGATAGAAAGGAAGTAAATAAAAATGAATCTGGGTGATGGCAAAATCATCATCACTCCCAGTCCATTTAAAATCAATAATTTGCAAAATTATTGTAATACATATTTATATGAGCATGATATTAAAAAATATTTGTGAACATTGTGAGAGATCATTGATAGATCAGAAGCTAACTCAGAAGAAAAAGCATTATTAACTACCAGCATTATAATTTAAACATAAGTACAAGTAAATACTTAGAGATAAATAATCACTCATCATGAATGATCCACAATATAATGCATCAGTAAATCAACAGTCAACTTTGTGACTGGATTGGAAAATGGGTCTTCTGTAGACCAGGCTAACTTCTGAGCCTTTGCCAGCTTGGGCAACTATTTAAACATAACTTGGATGCACCATCTTAGTGCCCATCCATTAAAATACACAATAATCAGAAAATCTAAACAATAATGCTGGGACATTTAAAACGTGCTGATCATCATCAATGCTCGGACCACTTGTACTGGCCAACTATAAACTTAAATTTTTAATAAAGACTAAAGTAAAATAAAAAAATAATAGTGCATGGGCTTTAAAGAGTATCCTCTTTTGTGCCAACCAGGATGATGATTGATCATCTCTGGATGCCCAAAGCACCAAACACATCCCCATTTATCCGTGTCTGAAATCTAGCTCAGAGAACATGGGCTCCATTACTGTATGTGAACAAGAGATGATGGAATACAATTTTAACAATTAAATACAAGTTTATTAATAACAAACAAAAAAAAAAGATATTTAAGGTCTTATAGTATAAAAGCTCAGATTTTGAAAAATATACAATATGATATACACAACTAAAGTTATCATATTGATTTACAATATTTCTTAATAAGTTTCTACAAACACATATATATATATATCCATACACAGACGTGCGTTTTATAATTTAGAAGCTATACATTTCAATTAAACATAACATAATTATAAAAAAAGATTAAAATTTATATATGTGTTACAATTGACAAGCATTGGTATCTGCAATACAATTGATAGATATACGCATACATACATGCATGTGATTTCTGAACATATTTAATTTTTTACATAAAATAATACATTATTAAGCTTTTAAATTATGTTTTAAGTAATACAAATACTTATGCTAGGTTTACTACAACACATATATAGAATTGCACAGATTATTAACAAATTTAATTTTGTCACACAATACTTTTATAATTAATAATTTTATAAAATTTACATACTTCTAAAATAATTTTATTAAAACAAATAATATATGTTTACAAATGGTATACTATAGGCATAATTAATAATTACCTGATAACATCATGATAAAAAAATGACAAAACTTAATAAATTAATACATGATGTTTTGATCATCAAGGACTTTACCCAGAAAGCTGAAAAAGTTTCCAAGTTTCCTCATATAAAAATTTTGTACATAAGATTCTGTCTCTGTCTTTAAGTTTTTTAAGAGTTTGTAGAAAATAAGAATCAATATCTGGAAAAGGCCGAGTAAATTGTTTCTTACATCTGGCCAACCATACAGAGAGTGTCAAGAAAATCGACAGTCTGATGGTTGCGATGTTGCCAGAATGAAGGCAGTCCTTAATTGAGATAATCTTGTAGAAGTCCACTTTAGAGTTCTGATAGATAAACATTTTAATATTCCCAAGTCCAGTGCAGAAGTAGATGATGTGGTCAAACATTTCATCTTGTCTGCAGCAGTTAGAGCATAATGGATCAATTTCACTGATTTGTCTCCTACAGCTCAGGAACCAGTTTGTAGACATAGCATGAAGATTGACTTTAACTAGGTAGTCCAAAAACTGGCTCCAATGCCCAAAATTTAAAAAGGACTAAAAGTTTGTGATTGGATAAGCCAAGTTTTGGTCTAATAATGGTAACCGGAGGGTTTATTAGTTGATATACTTGCCAAAGTGAAACTTTAGCATGAAAGGTATTTTCTGAGATATTGTTAAATTTGTGAATGTCTTGAAGCAAGATGTCAAGCCAGCAATTATCAGCAGGTGGAGGCCGATCTGTAGGTTAAACAATGTCAGCAATCTGCAAATAGCCATATTTCTGAATTAAATTGTAAATAAATGTATAGGATTTCTGGAAATACATTGCAGGAATGGAGTGAAATGACATGCCGTTTGACTTGCGGTGCTGTTGCATGATGACAATGCTGATGGAAACCACACAGCCTGTCCAGAATAGCTTCGCACATAATGAACTGATCTTTTTTAAAAAGGATTTAGTGACTGAAATTATCGGCAGATAATATGAAATTTTGGACATTACTTTCATATTAAGCAAGGCAATCTTTGCTTGAAGGGAGAGATATACCTTGGATAGGGTTTTAGTAAGCTGACTGGTAGATTGGATAATTGACAGCTGAATTTTTTAGTAAGCTGACTGGTAGATTGAATAATTGATTGCTGAATTTTTTTGGACATAGCAGAATGTGATTTGTGAATTGAAAACCCAAGGAATCTTTGTGGATCAGCTATGTAATCAGATGAGATTTTCTTACCTGAACAAATTGTCCATGTAGATGACTTGCTCGGATTAATCTTTAACTGGAGTGTATTAGTAAAATTATCCACTATTTGATATTGTTTTGTTAAGTATTTTTTTGAAGGGAGAATGACTAGAACATCATCTATGTATGCTATTGAACTGATAGATCTTTTAAGAAGTGAAGCAAATACTCCTGGAATCCTATCATTAATATCCATCAAAAGAGGGTTTATATAGGTAATAAATAGTAGGCACTGAGAGGGGATCCTTGTGGAATAGATATGTTAGGGTTGAAACTTCTTGTGTATGACCCATTCAAAGAGATATATATCTGCTTATTATAAAGAAGATTATCCAATATTTGTATAATTTCTGTAGAGATGCAAAGGTGTGACAATTGATTCAAAAGAATATTGATATTGACAAAGTCGAAGGCTTGAGAAATGTCTAACTGGACAGCAACCGGCTTTGAGAGTCTATTTTTACGAATGTAACTAAACAGCATGTTAGCCTGACCAATCGCTATTGATGCAGACAAACCTTTCTTGGCATACTGTGTATGGGCAATTTTACCCAGTATTTTACCTTGAATTTTTTTTTATAACTTTTTCAATAAAATTTACATACTTGTTATGACAATAAAAGTTATTATTCACAATTACTCATTGAAAATGTATAAATTGCTTTTCTTATTTTATAGTAAGTTCCACTCTTTATCGATTAGTTTCTATCAACTTTTTTTTTCTTTTAATACATGAAGTTATTTGCTTGTTTGCTTTACTTTAAAAATGTCTCTTTTTCTTTTTTTAATAAATGAAAGATTATATCGTTTTATAGAATCCAAAAAAATATATAAATTTTGAAATGTCTTTGCTTGATTAGTTAATGCTGATTAAGTAGCAAGGTGAGATAGTAAAAATGAATATGTGAACTGCCGCTCTCCTTGTCATGATAAGCAGAGATCCAAGCTGGACTATCAGTACACAAAGCTCCATGACGTCGCGAGAAAATACCTCATTTTAAGCACTGCCCTTCTAAGTATCTACACAGATCATCCTCAAAGAGCAGTATCCAAAAAAAAAAATAAAGGGGTATAAATGTGGTCTATTCATGAGACCAAAGCCTATTCATGAGCGTATATATATTCACCACTGGACTACCCTGGGAGCTCAACATCTAGATCTAGACAGTGCTGAGGCTATACTTCGGAGCACCATGGACATCTGCATCCAGACAGTGCCGCCTAACCATAGATTCACCATAAACATAAAAAGTACAAATTCACGTATCACTTTCAAAATGTAATTTTACATATGTGTGTGCTGTGTGCTCACACTGACGTTTACATCATATTTTAACTTAACAGCAATAATATTATATTTTCATTATGATATTCTTTGGAAAATATGCACACATTTCATACATATATATGTGTGTATAAACAAAATATAAATATAATTTAAAATTAGTCTCAATTTATTAATTTTCTTTTTTTTTCCCCTTAAAAAAAGTATAGTCAATTTTTGACAGGTATTTGTTGATTAATTATCAACGTTTTTAAATTAAATTATTGAATCATCGATTTTTTACTTTTTTTTTATAAATAATTTTTTTCAAAATAATGTTCAGGGAATTATTGTTCAAAAACATCTATTTTGCCTTTAAAATGAGATGGTCAATGAATTATTCTTCACTCTTTAATTATAATTCCAATAAAATTACTTTATATTCTTTTAAAATATATAGATTTTTAACCGACTTAAAAATAATATTGTTCTATATATGTCTATTTTTATATGACTTATTTTTAAATAACTCACCAGCTATATATACATTTATCTGTGCTTTTCTACATATATCTGACACAGCACACACGTAATTAACTCTTCAGCAAGCTATAAGATTTTTTCTTGGTGAGTTTGGTTTTTAGTGACTGTCATAATCAGGAAAAATGTAATCCATGTAAAACGTTGGTCTTCCTTTCAGTCTATGATTGTTCCAGTCAAGTAGCTGTTTTGATTTGATAAATTTTAGACAAGCAACTATCCTCTCTGTTTAAGGCTATGAATTAGAGCACAAAGAAGTGGGTCATTTTCTTCAAGTGAATTCAAACTACTGAGAAGCAAATATTAGTAGCTTCTAAATACAATGTCATGCCTTCAGCTGTATCAATTCATGGTAGCTATTCTACAGCCAACAACATACTGCTTTCTGCAAAATCATTATCCAAACTGGCTGATATTTTTTATCAGCTCTTTTTATAAAATCATCTGAGATGTTATAACAACACCTTGATTAAAAACAGAATTTTATTTTTATCTCTCTAATCCCTTGGAATCTATATAAATGTTTTTACTTGGGGATTTCTAATAGATAAAAATTTTGTTTAAAAAAATTCCAAAAATAAGTATGGTGTTTTTACATTTCAAAATCAGAATAATAATAATAATAATAATAATAATAATAATAATAATAATAATAATAATAATAATAATAATAATAATAATAATAATAATAATAATAATAATAATAATATTATTATTATTATTATTATTATTATTATTATTATTATTATTTATTCAGACCTTTTAAAAGTTTAATTTATAAAAGAATATTTTAAATCAGAGTTATTATTTATTTATTTCTATTTCAGTAAATGTAGAAAATATCTACTATAATTTTTGTCTATTTATTTCTACTTTTCCTTTACTTTATGTATATATATATATATATATGCACATACACTATATTAGTGTATGCTATGTAAGCCACTTGGTTACAATATATATATATATATAGTAATAATATGGAAATAGTAATCCCACAAGTTGTGTGATAATTGTAATTGTACAGAAAATTAGGGGTGAATTATGTGAAAATGGGAAACTACTACCATCCCAAAATAAACAATATAAAATTAAATATAAAATGAATGAACATGAGAGATCAGCACAGAACAAACTAAGTTCACCAGCATTACCCAATAGTAATAATTATTCATCATCATGGATGATTAACAATAAAAATAAATCAACAGTCAACTTTGTGACTGGATTTGAAAGTAGTTTACTACAAACTAGGCTCATTATTTCACCACTGTCAAATCTAGGGCAGAAATAAAATCAGTAATTATCTGGATGCACATTCTTATGTAGTACTCCATCAAAATATAACAATAAGTCAAATAATGCTGAGAGACTAAAAACACCCTGACCATGACCAATGGTCTGGCCACTTAGTACCATTAATATACAGGCCAATTATAAACTACATTTTTAAAGAAATAATAAAATGAAAATGTAGTACATGAACTTTAAAGGATATCCCTTTGTGCCAATGAAGATAAGATAAGTATTAAAATCATCAAATGGATGTCCATAACACTAAACATCAACCCTCCCCCACCCACACACACTCTCCATATAACATGCACAAATTTAGTTCAGGAAGCAAGAACTTTACAAACTGTTACTGTGAGCAAGAGAAAAATAAATAAATAAAGGATCTTATTATAAATCACTTCACATAATTTTTAAATTCACCTTATTATAAGTAAATAGTTTTATTGGGCTCATTAAAAAAATCATAAAACATTAAACTGTCTTGAAATAAAGTCACACCCACTACAATTTATGAAACGGGAATTGGATAGAATAAATAAAGACTAAAATATATATTTTTAAAACAATTATTTGATAAATAATTGACTTACAAAAGCAACAAAAAATGACATGATCTTATAAAATTTTAAACATTCTTTTCATCAAAAAATATATTTTCATGAACATTATAGTCAATCAGTTGATTTCTTTTCATAAATTAACTTAAATTAATTTATTTCTTAAACTAACTATGGGTTGGAAAAACAACATTTTCAAAATCAAAGATAATATTTGATTTAGCTTAATTAACCTTTTGTTAAGTTTTAGGAGAGAAAATGATTGAAAAGAGAAGCACATGTTTAAAAAAAAATTATAAAAAAATTAAAATGATCTAAGAACTATTACATAATTTTGAAGAGAAAATTCAATAGATTTTAAAGAATTGTTTCACAATTTGAAAACATTAACTTAATGAAAATACTTAAAATTATCAATTCATGCAAAAAAAAAATATTGCTTTTATATATAAAAAAAAATCTATTAATAAAAATTCAGTGTGCAAATACACAAATAACCATGGTATAATTTTTTTTTCCTGTGAATTCCTTCTCAATTATAATTTCCAGTTTTTCCAATTGAGATTTTTGAAGGCTTCTACACCTAAACATGATTAATTTGTCCTTTTTCTGGTATGTAATATTTCATTTCCAGGTTAACAGATTTTTTTTCATTTTCTTTTAATGAACTTCCCAAGTGAGACTAACACAGATACAAGTTTGCAGATGACTTTTAGTCCATTTTTATTCCAGTGAAGGAAGGTTACATGAGGAAGTTGATGTCTAGCTTTTACCTGAATTTAGCACAAAGTCTTCATAGTAGAAACTGTTTTTATGATTAAAGTCATAGTATGCTAAAGACTTGATTAAAACTTCTGATATTCTATGCAATAGCTTGGTTAAGATTTCTACTGGACTGCTCTCTTTTCAACAACTAAGTTAGGAATAGTCTAATTTTTATCAGACACTTGGATCTTCTGACCTATTCACATCCTCATTATTTGTTTTAGAACAATCTTGACTACAAGCAAATCACAATCTGTCTTCAACATGATAGTTTTTATAAAAAACTATTAGATAAATTTTTATAAATACAATTGTTCAGCTATTTCCTTCCTTAAACTTTGATATTGAAAAACTAGTCAAGAACTGTAATTAACATCATAAAATTTTTGACATTACCTTCTAATTAAAAAAAATTTTGCTTGCAAAAGGAAAACAAGATAATCAGTTAATTGCACTAATTTGATTTTTGCATTGAAGAGAGATAAAGAGAAATAAAATAACTCTCACTAATTAGTAATAAAATTTACCAAAAGTATTACAATTTTACTTTTCTTTTTAAAAATAAAACTTTATTTCTCTTTCAATATTAAAATTAATATCTAATTTACAAATAAGATAAAATTATTTTTCTCTTAGTACATTTTCATAGTTTA
Source organism: Epiperipatus broadwayi (assembly GCA_028023455.1). Taxonomy (NCBI): domain Eukaryota; kingdom Metazoa; phylum Onychophora; class Udeonychophora; order Euonychophora; family Peripatidae; genus Epiperipatus; species Epiperipatus broadwayi. The sequence goes on along the minus strand of JAQFVV010006281.1, from coordinate 4,327,879 downwards.
AATTAAAACTACTAATTAATTAAAATTACTGGAGAGAGAGAGAGAGACAGAGAGAGAAAATACAACTTTTTTATATTATTTTATAAGTTTGTCTCCTTTCTACAATCATTTATAATCCTTTGAAATATTCACATATTAAAATCATATTATTATTTAACAAATTAAATGTTTGAGAATTCTCATATTATCATATTGGGGCTTAAAATATTTCATTAATTGTAGACTCATTATTATAAAAAATATGCATGGGAAAATTAAATATGTTCCCATGAATTAAATTACCCTTAACTAAACCTGAGCAACATCCTGCCTACTTATCTAATTAGATTTAATGCAGCTATATAAAAAGACATTTTGAAGGTTTATGCGTGTAAGATTTTAGGGCTTAAGTGAAAACTTGGGAATATCTAATTAAAGTCTTACATGGATGAATCTGCAAAATATGTCTATATATATAATTTATGAATGTATTGCCATCAAAAATGCAATTAATTGGTGGTTTGTATATCTTTATGTCAGCATAAATAGTTAATATTTATTTGTTTCTTAGATTAATAAGTATTACTTTTTTACAGAAACACCGTCAAACTGCTAGAGAGATTATGCTTGAGTTTCAAATGGAAGCTGCTCAAAAAGCAGCTGAAAGGCATGAAACTGAGAAAAAGCAAATGACGGAAGTAAGTAAAAGCCATTATTAAATAACTATAATCTACACATTAATCATATATAAAAAGCAAGTACTTATAACATTAATACCCATACATCAATTTTTAAGAAAATACATATATGATACATTTGTTAATCTATGTCTGTATGAAGTCATTGGACGTGATTATTTATGTGTAAAACAACAATTTTTATTTCGATAAAACATTGTATTCACACTTTCAAAACTCTCAGAGTCAATAATTTGTGGAGCGAAAAAATTATTTAATAAAATTTTAGAAAAAAATTGAAATTTCGTAAGTTCCACACATTCTGAATGTCAAATATTCTCTTAATCTCACACACTGTCCTTGCACTCTTGATGTTGCAATCTCAGTGAAAGCATTGTAAATGATATTTTTGTGCTTGGATTAAAAAAAGATTGTTCAAAATAGCCTTATAGTGCAAAAGTAATGATAATATGAATTCTGACAGATTTAAAAGAAATTGTCATGTTTTTTTTATTTATTTATATATGATAAAATGAAACTATTAGCTTTAGTTTCTAAAAAAAAAAAAAAAAAAGAAAAAAAAATGAATTCAGTAAAGAAGATGCAAATTCATTGAAACAAGTCATGCATTTGCAAAGAACTTTGTGTCAGGATTGCTTATGTTTTTTTTAAATTACTATAGTTGTAATGTTGATATGGGTTCCATAAACATTGAAATGGGCTTCAAATTTATGGATTTAGGATATGAACAAAAGTTATAAGCAAATATTACATCAATAAATGTTGACATTGTACAAAAAGAATATGCTGTAAAGAAAATGTCTATTTCTTATAAAGATAGTTGTATAAAATTCAAAAATTGGTATGAGCAGAAAAAAAAACATCAAATCTACAGAAGAAGCTATGTTTCCCAATGATAAAGCTGATACAAGATTGCTGTCAGAATTAACGGAAGTTGATTGAAGAAAAGTAGAAATGTTTAATTGTGATAAATGTGGGCTATTTTGAAAGAGAATAGAATTAGGACATATATTTATGAAACTGTAACTTAGCTGCGTTATGACAATACTTTACAGCATATGGTAGAGTAAAGAGGCATGCATTAATCTAAGAGTCCCCATATTTTAAAAAAACAAGAAAAATCATCTACATGTTTTTTAGCAATTAATAAAGTCTCTCATTGCAAGTATATTTATGGAATGATTCCATAATGTTTGAAATTAAAAACTTACCTCTTATGGAGATGAACATTTTGAGGTTTCATTTTTACCTTCAAATACTAACTCATTAGTTTAATCTTTTGCCCAAGGTTTCATTTAGATTGATCAAGAACACATTTACCTACTAATGTTTTATCAGATTAAAAACTCTTAATGTTAGCTTTAATTCTCAATTAATGACATTTTTTATCATTGTAGATATAAATAACACATGCAAAAGTAGAAGGAATTAGAATTTGTAAAATGTGGATTGTAAGCTATATAGAGTGAGGCCACAAATATCTTTAAAGATTTTTCCAAAGATTGATGAAGAGGTTAAAATAATTATTCATACAACATGCAAACTTGGAGGAGATAAATCTATTGATATGACAAATAAAAAAGTTAAGGAATATAAGTGATGAAGTTCTAATAAAGATGAATTCTTAGCAGAAAAAGAAGAAAAAAAAAGAAGAAAGAGAAAGATAAATAATCAGTAATATGGATATTAGAAAACTTTAGCAATGGATTTTAGAGAGAGAGGGATGGAATGTGATCTTATTATCCATTGTAAGCATTGCAAGATAACCCATCGTGAATCCAGAAGTAGTTCATCATTACAAACAATTCATAATTAATAATAACCATATCAAGGCTATGCCCTGAATTACGCTACATATTAAAAGGAGAGATCACCAAAACATAAAAATCAATAATTATAATTTTTATTTCATGAACCTATGTAGGCATTTTTCATGGAATATTCCATAAATTATATACTCGCATATTTTTTTGTTGACATTCACAATTATTTTAACAATTAATCTGAAAGTTTGTTTTTATTAGAAATGTATTGTTTACTAAACTTAAAAAAATTTTTTTTGATGGTTCTACTAAATTGTAGTAACATTCCCTGCCATCTTTTCTCTTTAAACTATTATCCATTTTTTTTTAGATATTTGTATTATTTGCTGATACTGAAATATATATAGATAAATATTCATTAATGACAAAAAAATTATATCACTGACTTATTTTTTTTTGTATTCAATGGGTTTTTCCAATCTATGGATTATTTTCTGATGAGCATTCCCCCACTGTCTTATATATATATATATAAGAAACATCATGGTTTATGTTTCCAAGTGCTTCAAGATTAATTAATACCTCTTGTTTGTTTCTATTTTGTTCACTCATCTTTTGAATACATGTTAATGAAGTTTGCAATACTTGATTGAAATCAATAAAATATTCAGTTATTAATTTTTGTACTCTTGCATTATTACCTTGAACTATTTGACATTTAAGTTATAGATTTATGGGGGATAAATATATATGATGATAATGGATGATTTTATCTGGTAAAGATGATTAATTTTAACAAATATATTATTGATAATTATTTCCGAGTGCTTATCACTGTTTTTACATGATATTTTACCATTTTTTGTTCTGCCTGGATAATTTAGTTCACAGCCATTGCTGAATGAAAATTGTCATTGGTAGTTTACTATTTTAATATCTAGAGCTATTTCATTATTATTCCCTTTCCAGATATACTTTATTACTATAGTTGCCCATGTTCTAAATATAAATGATTGTATCTAGATGATTTCTAAGTAAAGTAGTATTTGCATTTCTAATATTTATATATGTTCTCCAAATGCATGGATTTCAATATTATAAATTTCTAAATTACTATTATGTCACTGCGGGCATGTCTTTATACATCACTTTTATAAAAGAAACTTGTTCTGATTCCTATTACAGAATGAAATATCAGCATGCCATATCTTACCAGTTATGATTATGAATACTGTTTTAAATTATACTACTATTATTTTTTATATTTTTCCTGTCTAATATCTAGTTGTTGTTGTTGTTGTTGTTGTTGTTGTTGTTATTATTATTATTATTATTATTATTATTATGATGATGATGATGATGATGATGATGTTTCAATAATGTACTTTATTGTCAACAAAAGTTACATGATGTTTCCATGCTTATGCCTTGGTTACAGTGGCATGGATTTTTACATATTTTTTTTACTTTGAGATTTTCATTGTTAATTATGTAAGTATGGGAATGTTAATTTATGATATTCTTATTCTTGTCATTGCTATCATTGTTTAATTTTCACTGTCGTTAGCTTGTGATCTTGTTATTAATTAGAGTTCCTCCTTCAATATCTCATTTATATTCTGTTATTGACTCTGTCCATTAGTCAAGAGTATTAATTCATTGGTTCAGCTGTATGAGTATCTACATTACATATTGTCTTTTTAATTCCTTGTTCAGTGTTGGTTTTGATTGAATAGGCTGTATTTATTATATTGTTGCTAGTGGTTGCATGTTCTTATTGGTTAGTTTTAATTTTAATAGTGACCAGGTGGCCACAAAGATACCTGGACCTGCATTCTTTATGGCTGTGTTCCTTACTTGTTTTAAAATGATGCCGGATGTTGTCTGGTGTTATTGCCCAGGCTGAATGTAAATCGTGTGCACCATAATGCTTAGCAAAGATTGCTGCTCGTGCTGTAGGGGTTGTTTTCTTATGTGCAAAATCTATTAGCTGCTGTATAGTTTGTCTTGTTCTATATTGATTCAATATGTTATCTCTTGTAATATTTAGTGCTGTACATACGTAATATATGTATCGTTGTGTTTCTTCAGCATCATGACATAAGTTGCAGAATGGATCTATTGACCTTTCAAGACAGTGGTAACATAAGAAATAGGATGGTGGTAGCCAAATAAGTCTAGCTTGATCAAGAAATCGAAGAGATTTATCTCCATTGACTATTTCTTGAAGTTTTTAAGGAGTTTCTTGTTTATTCCCAGCATTAGACTAAAGTTATGATTGTTTGTGGCTGTATTAATCTACTATTATCTGCCTATATGTGTATTTGCTATCAAATGTGAGCATTGTAGTTCCAATATTAATTGTGTTGAGTATGTTAATGATTCAAGATATCCACTTGCAGGGGGTGGACTATTTGTAGGCATTGTGTCGAGGCTTTAATGCTGCCGAAACCAGGCAGTGATTTTTGTCACTAGATTTATTTTCTTTTGTGTGTAGAACACTTTATTGTGTGGAGTCCCAGATCATTCCATATAGTTAATTCACTGAGTTGTTTTATTGAAATGGCTACGGTTTTCCTACCCCACACTTTTGAATCTAGCAACATTTATACTTTTGACAACAATGTGGCTATGTTGGTTGCTTTCTGTTTGAGTATATTTTACACTGTTTGTCACATTTTATGTTCTCCCAGGTAAAATGGGAATCCAAGAAATGGGGTAGATTTTCCTTGATATAGTTCTGTTGGGGTTTGTTAGTATAGATAACTGTTTTTCAAAGTGGTCAATTTCCACTTTTAGGAAATCGGTGTCAGCAATAAAAAAATTTGGAGGTCCATGATATGTAAATGAGGTTTCACTCACCAAAATTATCATTTCAGGCATTTTGTAAACTTTTAAATAGATATTTTAAATTTGAAGTAATTAATTATATAAATAGGTAAGATAAGTTTTGCATTTTATTATAATTTTTGCAAATCACAAAATTTACAATATAGCTGCTAAAAGTAAAGATAATAGTAGTTTTTACAATGTTTTTTATTGAAAATTATAATTTTTTGAATTATCATGGTATTTCTTGCTGATATTTAAACCTTTTTTTTTTTTTCATGTGTCAAAGCATCAGCCAGGAAGCGAACCCGCGACAACTGCTTGTAAGGCGGCTGCGCTGACCACTCAGTCACTAACGCTTGACATTTAAACCTATTTTTCCCATGTATTATTAAAATATGACAAAATCAAATAATTATTGGTTCACAAGATTATTTCAGTATCTGCTTTGTAGTGTTCTATAATTACATACAAATTTCTACAAGTTTTCATACCAGCATCACATCGAGCATCCATGTGCAGTGAATAATGTTTGTTCAGACTAAAACTTTTGTTGTATGTTAAATTAGGCAACTATAAATAAGAGTTTTAGAATCAAATATTGATTATTTTTATTCTGAATTTTGAAAAGAATAGTGGTTGAAAAATATTAACTTTATTTAGTGCAAAATACAGCTGCAAATCAAAGTGAATCCAAAACATTTTGTTTAGGAGTATCTAAGGAAAGTAAATACAAAATTTAGTCATCCAGATTGCAAATCCCGACCGCATGTTTTAGTTAAATATTTCGAATAAAGATAACACTTGCTAAAACATATGATCACAAACACTTGCTAAAACATATGATCACAAACTCTAATTGCATGCTCGATAGTAAAAAATAATTATTTCCTACTTTTTAAGGTTTATTTTTGTTTGTATAGTTGTTTTTTTAAAGATTTTGTGTTAAAGGACTAGGAATATGTTTGGTTACTGTCTCCATTTTCATTATATTTAGTTTTAATTTAAGTGTCTCAATAGAGTCTTGCTTCAGTCAATTAAATTTAAAAATTTTTATCTTATGAGATTTAAGTACCTTGGTTTTTTGTTGACAGATATTGTCTACTCATCATGGCAGAGGCTAAAAAAAATATAGGCAGTATAGCATTGATTATTTGAAGTTCAACTTTATTCCATCACTATCAGGCAATCATTTGCCCATGTAGTCTTTGTGCAACAAAGTTTTAAGCAACGATACTATGTAACTGTCAAAATTGGAGGATCATCTGAAAAGGTTGCATCCTGATAAAACAGATAAAGAAGTGATATACTTTAAAAGTAAAACACTGAATGACAATCTTCAGAAGAGAATCACACTAGACAGTATGTTTGCTTCAACATCAAACAGAGATGACAATGGTTTGCTAATGAGTCATAATGTGGAAAGCTTCTTGTGTAATTATCTAAAAACAAACCATTTTTTCCTTTAAGTCAATGAGTCTACTTTAACAGGTAATGAAACACTATTAATGACATATATTCATTTTGTTATGGACCACGAAATCCATCAAGAAATGCTTTTTGTGTAAACTTTGACAACAGATGCTAAAAGTGAATCAATATTTAATGTTTTAAAAGACTATTTCATGGAAAAAGTGATCCCTTAACAAATATAATCTTGGTTGCAGCAGATAGAGCACCATTCATGTTTTGTCACTATTGGGGTTTTATAAGCTATTTAAAACAAAATGTTTCTGGTATATTTGCAATTCACAGCGTCATCACCGAAAACATTTAGTAGCTAAAAATCAAAGTGCCAGATTGTATCAATCTCTCCAATCATCATAACAACAATAAACAAGATTTGTAGAAATGTGTTAAATTCTAGATTGTTTGAGCAGTTGTGTGAAAAAAATGATAAGGACTTTCATTAATTACTTCTTCATACAGAATTATACTGTCTCTCAAAAGGCTTATGTTTGAAAATATTTTTTTTAACTTTTTGAACCCATTTTAGAGTTTTGGGATGATAAAGATCCCATTTTGAAAGAAAATTAAAATGAAATGAAAAGCAGATAATGCTTATTTAACAGATTTATTTGCTAAATTTAATGAGATTAATTTGTAGTTACAAGGAGATAGCTTGAATTTAATAAAAACAAACTCCATAATTTCAGCTTTTCTTGCCAGAAAACAAAACAGTGGAAAACACAAATTTTAGCAGTTTCACAACTTACCATTGACAAATATTCAGAATGATTACATTTTCGCATATGTTCAACATTTAAATTTTCTACACTCAGACTTTAAAACCAGATTTGATGATGTTTTGACTATGGAAATACCATCCTAGGTTATTGATCTGTATAGTGCAATTGAAGAATGGGATATCACACTATAAGAAGAACTCAATCAAAATAAGTACTAACAAAGAACTTAAAAGTGCTGTTCAGAAAGAGGTATCAGCAGTTCTGGCTTCAAAAAATGTACTTATTACTTATCGTGAATTATGGAATATTGCAAGAACATTTTTGATAGCTTTTCCATCTTCATACCTCATGGAAAGGAATTTTAGCGCAGTAACTAGTCTGCTGACAAAAAAAAAAAAGAAATCGGAGATTTGAGACTATACCTTGTCATTTGACTTCAGCATCCTTCTCCCATTAACACCATTAATTATTGTATTTTTAATTTTTAATTTTAGTTGTATTTTATGGTTTTGTTACTAAATACTGATTTTTGTCTAAAATTCAAATATTTACAAAGTATTGTGCTAAATTTTAAATAGACTTTTAATTGAGCCGTTTTATTGTTTTGAGCTATTAATATTTAATTTTGTTTTATTTCACATAAAAATAAGATTTTTTTAAATTTATTTATTTCAATAAAGGTATGGATAAAAAATTTAAGTTTGTGTTTTCTTTTTCTAAATAGCCCTATCAAAGTGAATAGCACTATGTGAGCTGTGAAAAAAACATATTTGACGTTATAAAGTTTAGCAAACTTAATATTAGGCAGGCAGGGGGTCTACAGCAAAAAAAGAAATTTGTAAAGCGGACCACAAGATAAAAAAGTTTGGGAATGTCTGGTGTAGATGAACCATGTTGGTTTTGCTGAGATTGAATTGTAATTGTGTGTGGTTGTGTAATTCTGTAGTATTTTTTCCAACACTGGCATTTCTTTCTGTGATGTCAGAAACACTGTCACATCATCCATTCATGCAATGCATGGAATAAGTTCATAAGATTGTGGTATTAATATTCCTGGCAACTCATTTTTGATCTGTTTTATAGGTTGATTTATATATAGAATAAACAGCAGGGTGCTGAGTGGGGATTCTTGTGAAATAGATAATGTGAGATTAAACAATGTTGTGTTTCTTTCGCTAAGTGTGCGGTATTATCTCTTGGTTAAGTAATAGATTGCGATGATGTATAGTAGAGTGAGTGGGATTGCTGTATTAGCAAACATGTTCATTAAGATGCCTGTTGTGACAGAATTAAACACCACTTGCATATACCGTTGAATTGCAATTATGGCATACTGTTTATTTTGTTGCATTGCACTTTGTATCATTTTAAATATCAGTGCAGCTTGGGTGATGGAGGATTCTTTCTTTGCATACTGAATGTTTGATATCAGGAGCAATATGTATATTTCTATTTTATCTTTGACTACTTTTTCCAATATTTTGATGCCCAATTGGTCTATGGAGATGGGTCGAAGGTTGCCAAGATTTGATATGCCTGCTGTTTTTTTTTTTTGTTAAATAGGACTATTGCTATTGGATATAGTCCTCTAATATTATATATTTTTTTGTGATAGGAAGTTAGCAAGGTTGCAAAAGTACTCTGGGATAAATTGACTCTAATGTGAAAATACAAATGTTGGTATGCCATTGGTTCCAGGGTGACAATTGTTGGGAAATTTTTCCAATTTTTTTCGGCAAAGGGAATATCTGTTTTAGGTGCACTGGTAAGGGGTTGGTGTGTATAATCTATATGTTTGGAACTTTGCTTGAAATTCTGCTATATGGAGTCCAGCATGTTGTGTCCTGGATAAACAACACCACTTATCTCAATTGCCATGAGCACTTTTCTAAGTTTTTGAATATCCCAGTGCCCAGCTGAAATATTGGTGGGTCCATGTGTGTTGCTGTATAAGACATTGTTTTTGTATTGTGATGCAGCTGTGTTAATGTTTGTATGTTTTGGTGTGTGTTGTGCATGAGTCAGGTGGTGGTAATTTTTTTTGTGGAGATCATCTGCTGGTATCATTAAACAGGCAGGTGGGGTGAGTACCTTGTCATGTCATGTATGTTGAAGAATAGTATGTTGATGAATGACTAGTACTTTTGAATTGGGTCTTATGGCATATTGTTAATTTTATTTAGCATGATGTAAGTTGCTGAGAATAAGAATTCAGTAGTGGTTGTTGGGAGTAGGAGTCTGATTGGTTTTTCTAGATGAATGAATATTTTTAGAGCTCTGATAAATTCATTGTGATGGTTTGTGCAGTATGGTCTGAAAAGGTGCATGGATTGAATTGAAATTTGATTATGTGGTGAAGCATTGGCATATAGTAGCAGAGATCAGTGAGTATGGCATGCTGTCAATTATAGAATGACACTGAATTGACACCAATAAACCCTGAACATTCATGAGTGGCAGAATTAATTTGTATTCAATTTTAACTTAAATTGAAATCACCCATTAATATTATTGGGTTGTGGCCAGTTGCAAACTGGGAGTTTTTTGTGAGAATTATCTGTGCAATTATGCTGGACCTCTGGGTACTTACACAAAGATATGTTGTGTGTGGTAATTTGATGCTTCAATGTAGTGATTAGAAGATGTGAGTTAATGTAAATAATTTTAAAGGTTGAAAAGCTGCAGTAGACTTGTACCCACTGAAGGTGATGAGGTGTCCCTGGAATATATGGAAAAACCTTGGTTATATAGGTATGTGACTAGGTTAATTTGTGGTCCATTATATATTTTTATTTCTAGCAGCCCTAGTATTTGTGGTGGTATTATGCAAGTCCATTTGTTATGCTGATATATTTTTGCTATTGAATTAATGCTTCTGATATTCAGTGCTGATATTTTAATGTTCATGAATTGTGAAATTGGTGTTGGTATGTATTTTTTGTTGTGTTTGCTTTGGGGCTTTATATTGTATATTTTCAGTGACTTGTTTTATTTCTGTTTGATTTTTGTTTTTGATTGGCTTTTATGTTGACTGCTTGTGAGTTTAGTGCATCTTCATTATATGATATCATTGTTATTAAATTATTTTCAAATAAAGTTGTGATTATTTCTATTGTACTTATCCCTCAATGACTGATTAATTAGGATTATCATCATCAGTCATCACTTTTTTTTGCTAGCTTTTTTCTTGTAGGTGTCCAAGGCTGTCTCTTACTTTCTGGTTGGATTTGATTTGTTGATTGCATTATTGTGTTAGGGCTGCTTGAAGATAGTAGTGCATCCATAATTTTTTATGGCTGTCTTATTAGTAATAATATGTTGCGTGCTTTTATATGTTCTGCAGTCACATTCTGACATGTATAAACTTGTTTTACTTGTTACTTTTTGCTGTCTTCTGTTTTTTCTTTGATCACATTCATTGATTTTGTTGTCTTTTCCATGAACAAATCTATTAGGTGTAAGCTTAATGTCTCTGCTTCCTTGATGTTATTATTTCTTTGTATAATTTGTGCACTGCTATCCTTGGCAATTTTATTGTCAGTGTTGGAATTTTTTTTTTTGTATGTGTGAGTTTTGATCTCTGATTAGGTTCTGTTGATTTGGACATTGTGCAGTAACATGTCCACTCTATTTGCATGAGTAACACTGTTGGTTTAAACATCTGATATACAGAAATGAGACTTGCTTCCTGATTTAAGGTTTGTGTTGGTTATAAATTCTGAATCAATATCTGGATGTAGTTGCATTCTGAACTCATGTGTTATTTGTGATTGGTATTGGTGTGTCTTTTTAGTATACCGTTTTGAACATGATGATCTTGCCAAATGGTTCCAGAAGTCCTGCACTGTGTACCTCAAGTAAGTGTTCTTAATTATTCTTGTATGGTATTGTGATAGTTCTGGTGTGTGGTGATCAGTGCGAAGTTACCTAGTGATCTGACTTGCTTTTGAAATTTCCCTTTGTGTGATCTCGTAGAATTTCAGTATTAAGTAATGGTCATTGGGGTGTTCTGCAATTTGTTGTATGGTGTCCCAGAATCCGTTTGTTATTTATCGCCTTGTACAACAATTCTTTTTGAAAATATGTTGCTATATGTTGCTGACTAACCATGGATTTGGGGGGGGGATCTTTTGAACGTTGTGAAGAGATGCTTTGGTATTGATTTATTGAACAATTCAGTTTGTGCTCTTCAATTTTTCTTCATTCCAGACAGTTGCTGGTGGACATTGACTTACCTGCATTTCATGTTCTAAGTTATCTGTGTCAATATCAGTTGGTTTTCTATATCTGGAAATGGTATTTTGAGAGGGGGTTGCATTGCTTTTTTTTGTTTCTTTAGTGATAACTAAATTAACCTGACTTTTAGTTTTTTATTTGAATAAATGAATTCACCCCTCCCTCCCCCATTCTTTAATGATGTCTGCAAATGTTGGTTTGCTTTGTTCCCTTTTATGGAGTTCATTGGTGTTTATGCTGCCATTAATAAAATCATGTAGTCTTCATGATTGTCTTTTTAATTTGTTGATGCCATTTTTCAGTTTGAAAATTATCAATTAAATTTTGCTCACTTCCTATATTAGTTGATATACATTAAATTAGTATTAGTATTTTTGATGTTAGATATATTTTTCCTTTGTTTCTGATGGTTTTCATTAACTTTTTAATGGTTGGAATGTGGATCGTTTTTACCTGATCTGGACTTTTCAAGATTCAAGCTGCCTTATATTATCATTATTATTACGATTCAGTTATGTACTTTATTGTCAAGAAAGGCTAGATGATGTTTACATTATTATTATTGCTGTTCACGCTACCTGCATCAGGCATCTATTTATTATCTGTGGCCAGTTGGATGTTGTAAAATAATAAAAGATCGATACGATCTATTTAAGGTCCTACTTAGTCGGCTGGATTATTTACAGGTGCCAATTAACCTGGGATTTTCTGTCCCCTTGAACACACACCTGCCAACCACTGTAGCAGGAAAAAGACTGAGAGTTTTTTGTCTTTTGTTTATATATCTGTCGCGTCTTGGTCTGGTTTTTTTTATATTTCTGGAGTAGTTAGTAATACGTATCTGTCAGGTGTTAGATCCGGGTTCCCTGACTTGTTTTGTTCAAAATACGCTAGTTGTGTTAGTTAAGAAATCAACTTGACAATCTATAACCGTTATCAATTGTTATTATTACTCTATAATATATATATAACAAATATTATTATTATTATTTTTAGATGATTTACCTATAAAAACACTAATTTGATTACAGTAGGTTTTTTTTTGTACACAAAAAATATTTTTTATTAAATAATTTTTTTAACAATGACATTTTATTCACATTTGACAAAAAAAGAAAAAAAAAAGAACTTCAGAATATTAATCTGAAACTTTATAAGGGCCATTATGTATGTATTAATTTGTTAAGATAAAGGACAAATGTATTGAATATATTGTACCGAGATATATCAGGAAGGAGTGTGCTTTCTTCGGAGGTACACATAATTTTAAAAAAACTATATAAATTGATAAACGATTTGTGTAAATATTAATAAAATAAAAGATCTCGTAGGGTAAAATAAGAATAAAAAGATTTTTTTCATAGACAGGTTATCGTTAAAAGCATAAAATAAATAGTTTTATAATATATAATTTTGAATCGTATTTAAATAAAACCTAAAGAATTAAAAATTGATTTAACTAAATTTGATTTGATTAAATTTTGATTTAACTAAATTGAAATTCGATTTAAGATTGCTTTAAGAAAAAAAAAAAAAAGAAAAAGCAAGGTGGAATTCGTTTTGTCTTATAATCATAATAAAAAAAGAAAAAATATATGTAATTAAAGGAATGTAGTGAACAATGGGAGCTAATGACAAACATAAGAAATTTCCATTAAACGGCTAATTAGTGAAAATAACTTTAACAAAGGAATTGAAATAACTATAACAAAGAAAGTGAAATAAAGAAATTGAAATAACTCTAGCAGAGAGTACAAAGAAATTAAATAACCAATGCGAACACCAGAAAGTCAGCACGGACCATAACTGAAACACCAGAGGATTAGTTACGTATTGTAGATTGAATCCGCAAGATAAGGACCGTAAAATATAAAAAGGGCGAATTTTCTATTCATTCACTTCTTATTCTTTTTCTTATTCATTCATTAATTATATTATTTTCATAGATAGAGAGTATACGTCTAAAGTAAAATGCTGCATTGTTAAACCCATCGTGTGAACAACCGGCCGAATCCTTCCATGCAATACCAACAGCAGACAGTTCAAATTTCGATCATGGTCGCGTAAAACAAGAAGGAGACGGAGTGTCCACGTGGAGCCCACAGGATCCCAATGACATCGGGAAACGGATTGCCAAGAGTTAGCGCTAACTGACCGAATGAAATACTATCAGAAGCAACGCTCGGAACCGTGCATAAGGGAGAAAGCTAGGTAATGTTTATTTCAATTTCTAATTCACTAATAAAAAGCCGTAATAATAAACTCTGAACTTTATGTTACGAACAATAACTACTAAGTGTCTTTAGCTCCATTACCCAGAGATTTTAGTGTGATTTCAAATATAAGTGTATGCGTATAATTATTTTCAAAATGTATTTATAATATGAGATTTTAGTGTGATTTCAAATATAAGTGTATGCGTATAATTACTTTCTAAATGTATTTATAATATGAGATTTTATTGTGATTTCAATTATAAGTGTGCGTATAATTATTTTTTTGTATTTATAATATGAAATTTTGATTGTATTAAATATTATCTAAACTTGAACGAAAGTGTAGTTAATTATATTATAAGACCAAACGAAGTGTAATAGCGTAAACGGAGATTTCATGGTTTAGTGATTACTCAAATTAGATTTAAATTAAATAATTAAATAAAAGAAAAGGAGAAAGCGAGAAAATTAGCGCAGAGAAAGATTCTAAAATTGATTTTTAAGTAGGCGGAGTATATTTTGTTGATTATTGTAGCTGAGCTAGCGGGAGCGGGTACTAGATCGTATTGGTCAAGCAGACTTGTCGACAAGGTCGGCTGGCGCCCATAGGATTTTTTCCTTTAAATAAATAAAAAGTTTGATTGGCTAATATGTAGTCTAGTAATCAAGTATAAATGTTATTGGCAAATGTTTTCCAATGATATTGATTACTCTACCCGAGGTACTGACAGCCCTGTGATAGGATTTTGTGTAAGAGGGAGGTACAAAATTCTGATCGAGTCGTTATTATAAAAATTAAAACATTATTATTGAATTATATAAATGATGTTTTTATAAAATTTACGAACGACGGTAAAAGAGGATTTAGGTAGAATATATATAAATTAATATTAAAAAACTGTGGAAAATGATAATTAAAGCAAATTATTGTTCGACAAAATATTTATGGCCAATAAGTATTTATTAGTAGAAACTATTGCTGGTACAAACTGATGAGTGCGGCAGTTTGAGTGTTGTTCTAATATTTTGCAAAAGTAATGAATTTTTTTATTTTGCAAACACTTTATACATTAATAGATAAATAATCATTTGATTGAAATAAAATAGTTTATACATTATACATTACACATTACCAATGTTTATCTTTGGAGAAACAAATTCTTAGAATGTTAGATGAAGGAGATGTAATGTTGCAACTTGATTTGATGATTTCACATGATTGAAGTGATAGGATAAAAAGTGTTGTATGGTTTTTATCTCTCAGGATAAAAAGTTATATATATAGTTTTGTCTCTCACTGAACAGATTAAACATTCAGTTACAGATGATAGATTAATTTTTCAAACTATGAAATGTATTTGATTGGAATTACTTTAAAACAAATTTTTGAATGAGAAAGAACAATATTGATTCTGGAAAAATTGAAAGATGTAAGAGGCAGAAAGCTTAGTGTGTCATAAATATGTTTTTTTTAAATAACTGAAATGAGAAGTATGTATTCTTGCATTTAGCATGTATTTGGTAACTTTTATGTAATTATTGCAATGATGTTCTCTTTCATTGAGTGGTAATTTGTTTAAACCAGAATTTTAAAAAATATCTCTTTCATAAGCAGTTGCTTATAATTATTCATTTTTACTGATAGTAAGACGAATTTATCATGAACACAAATGTTATTAGTTTTTTTAGTTCAATATACATATTATTTTAAAATTTTTTAAATTCTGAACTGATATCATGTTTATAGTTTTTGTTTACTTATATGGTAGTAATATTTACACTACAATTTCTGGATCGTTAGAACTACAAGTCTAGCTTCTGTCTTACTATGATGATACCCTTATTAATTTTACTAATAATACTAGCATTCCATATATTTTAATATTTATAAAACTGGTTGTTATAAACATATTATTTACCATTAACATATTTATAAATTAATTTATCTACTACTCTTAAATAAAGAATTTTATATAGTGAATAAAATAACTTGAAAAATATTAAGATGTATGTGTTAAGTTCTTTACTTGAAGGCAACTTTGTGAACTAATAATTGTTCATTGTCAGTGTTAGTTTGCAATTGCTTGGCAATCTTTTGTATTTGGCACCTCACATTCCCTGCTGTATCATAAAGTAATGTAATTTCAATAAATCACTAAGATGCATTAATAATAAGTTAGTTATTAATTTATGTTTAATATTGAAACATTATAGCATGAACGCTTAAGGCAGCAACAGCTCAGGGAAGAGGCAAGACAGCTGTTAGCAAAGCAGGGAATAGGAAAATATTCTTCTCATAGCCCAGTTGTATCACCTACTAGTCAACAGCGAAGCCCTAGCAGTGGTCCCATCCAATTTTCCAAAACCGATCAACGGAAAGGTAAACGTTTTTCAGTTTTAATATTTTTGAAAACACCTTTGTTATTGTTCTTTTTAAAAACATATTTTATTGAATAATATTTTTGTTTATTGCTAGCTATTTTTAAATTTTTAATTGATTATAAATATTATAAATAGTCTATTATAGGCTTGCAACAACATATGTAATTATATGCTTTGAAATGTTTTTATGAATATTTAGTAATTTTAATAAATGTATTTTTTTTAAGAAGATATAAATTATTTTTTTTATAAAGATTGTACAAATATTATCATTTAAAAGAATTAATATCTTTCTTATAGGGGAAAAAGATGTGGAACATAAATATACATATATCATCAGTTTATGTATTTATATATGTACTTAAATTATGTGTAATTAGCAATGGAAATATTTTTATCGTTGAAGCTATCATGGTATATGTTTTGCAAATAGGAAACGGCTATCATCATCATCTGTGCTAAATTTCAAAACATCTCTGTTTTCCTAGCTAAAATAGTTTTAATACATTCTTGTACAATTTATTTATAAAACAGTACTTTTTAAAAACGAATTATAACCTTAATAATACAAGAGCAGCTCTCCATTCTAGTACTATCTATGGTAATTGTTGATTACTTAATCTTACATTTAATGATAATATATTTTCTTTTCAGAGCATAAAAGTTGATATTTCTCAAAATTGCACTTCACTCTATTAAAACAAATTGTGTAATATTAAATATGATTTGATAACTGTAAAATGGAAAAACATAGTTTAAAAATAATTTAATTTATTGTATTCACAGTTATGATAAAAATATATACTGGGAAAGAATTAGATGACAGAATAATAAATGAAAATTATTGGAATTCCATTTTTATCTTTCAATATCATTTGCTTGGAGTTATTTTAAAGGATGTTTGCCTTTTCTTCAATCTCATTATTTGTTTGTTGGGTGTATGAAAGTATCACGTGATCACCATTTCTTATCCTTGCTCAAGCTGTTAAAACAGGAGTCTCCATACAGTAGTGCCACTCAATGCAAGCCAGAGTAATGGTTTGTGCCTAAAATTCCTATATGTGCTTACTCATCCAACATCCCCAGACAAGTTCCTAGCTTGTGGCTATCATCAGTGGAGATCTGAGAATATTGCACTAGATTGTCAATGGGATGGATGGCTGAAGAGTTGGAGGTTGGAGTAGGTTGAATCTGTCCATTAAAGTGTAAGGACTTGCTATCTTAATATAAACTGAGTGCTGACTATATGTTTGTATGGGAGATGGTAATCTGGACCGACTGATGAGTGCTGGTTTAGCACAAAACACGGTTATTGGTGATTATTTATCTTTTCTGCATGTGTGTGGTCATGTGTATCAGTAATATGAGATAGTGTGAATAGTGAAGGGGCTTGAAAGTCTAAGTTCAAATCCCCTATATTTACAATTAGGCTCCAGGTATAAGAGTGCCTGGTATTTCAAATCTTATATGTCATATATTAACTTAAAACAAACAAAAAAAAAACCCTTTAAAACTGCCATTTTCTGCTACCAAGATTGGTATGAACTAGGATCAATTATTCCTCTAATTTCTATATTTTTAATATACTGTTTTACCTCTGTTTCATTTTCCTTATTTCTATTCAAATAAATATGTAAATGTTTTAAACTTTTTTCTTTTTTTTTTTCATTGTAAACTTAATTTTATACATATCATTCAATTCGTTAAATATTTTTAATATATTCCTACTATTTCTAATAATAATTATATTACCCACATACCTATAATATTTAATTATTTCTTTATTTTTTTTTTTTATAAATAATTTAGAAGAACAGATAATAGGAAAATATAAAAAAAATAAAGAATGATTGACTTACAATAGATAAAAAGGAATCTATTGAACAAAAAATGAATATAGAAAAAGATTATGTAAAGATGGGATATAATAAAACAGATATTAGAAGAGTTTTGAATAGCAAGAGTAAAGGTAAAGTAAATTATAAGGGGGGGGGGAGGAAAATAGAAATAAAAATGAATGGATCAATAATACATATATATCAATACCTTATTATAAAGATGTACATAAGATTTTAGTAAAAGTGAAGTTGAATGAGAGTATGAGAATTGCTTGAAAGCATAGTAAATCATTTGAAAAATGGATATCAAATTTGAAGAGAGAGGCTAATAAAGAAAATAAAATGGCATTAGTATAGAAAATAATTTGTAAAAATTGCAATAAGTTATATATATATATATATTGTACCGTCACCTCCAGGAAATATAATATATAATAAAATTGGACTAGCTCAGATAAATAGTTATTCTCGGGTAAAAATGCATGTAATGGATAATAAAATATTCTTTGTTAATGTCAATTGTTTAACTAGCTCTAATTAATAAAATAATGATATGGTTCGGTTTTATAAATTAAATAAATAAATATTTAATTAAATCATGAGACTAGGAAGTGAGATACAAGTGGTAATATGAATTACATTGAGCCAATATCCCACAAGATACCACCTCAATGGCATAAGAATACTATCCCCCCCCCCTTTTATTACCTCAAATAATAAATCTATAGCATTCTTACGACTTCAACAATAATTAATTAATTAAGATAACACTGATAAATAAATCTTAATCTCTTTATTCAAAATAATCTAACTAAAGTAATCTCAGGTTCTTAAACTAATTCAAGTCAATCAAAGTTACAGTAGTCAAGCATGATAAGGGATTTAATATCACCCTCAACTATACCTAACTAATAATAATAATAATAATAATAATAATAATAATAATAATAATAATAATAATCATCATCATCATCATCATCTTCAGTGTATAATTTGATCTTATCTATTTTCCCCCATTATATTTCTTATCAACAACAATAATAATAATAATAATAAAGAAATAATATAGCATAATCTTTTATCTTTCATATGGCATCTTAAATAAAATATGTGGTAATATCTTATAATCCGGAATATATGTGTGGCAACGGATAATATTATAACTCTGTGTAATATATGATATAATTAATATATGACCATAATGATAACAATGATAATGTAAAGAAATTTCTTAAATAAATCATCTTAAGAAAATATTATAATTCTCAAATAATAATTTTATTCATACTATGCAAATATTATGTTTTGGTTCAAACTCTTTGTGATCATATGTTTGTGATGTGGAAAGAAATTAATTCAACAAGCAAATTTATAAAACAAGTTTAACAAATTTTATTACAATAAAATTAACAAATAACTTATTTACAATATTTACAGTTAAAATGAATCTCATATCATTACAATTTTCATTATTCTCAAAATAAATTAACAAAAATAAAATATAAGCACTTAAGTCTTCACTCCCACTTTTTTTAAAAATAATTTATTCATTTTAGATATTCATCAGAATTCTAATAATAATAACATAAGTAACATTTCAAACATATCGTTTGTCATTAATTGTTACTATGATATGTTTCCATTAAAATCTACATCAATTATGAAAACATAAACAAAAAAAAACTACGATAAGATTACTTAATCATTTAAAATAGCTTATCATAATAGTATTGTTGTTGAATAAAGTATATGTATTCCAGTTCAATAAAAAATGATTGGATTCAATTAATAATGTAATTATAATCTATTACACATCTTACTTAGTATTAATCTAATATAAAATAGATGTATGGGTTGATGTATTTCCTTAACATAAAATAACTATAAATACTTGTTTCATTCTATGCTGTTTTCTTTTCATACACAATACATTAAAAATGTGCAATACATGTAAGTTTAAAATACTTAAATTATTTTAAAATTTCGCAAAAAACAACTTATCATTTACATACTTTAACAAAATAGTTTTACTAAAATATAGAAAATATTTTATGATTCTTTTCTGTATTTAATTTTTTGTTCTCAATATCATTTGTATTTATTTTATCATCATCCAAATTAAGAAAACCTATCTGATCCTTTTCTAATAACAATCCTTCAACTCCAAAATTATTCACCATTCTTGATTAAAAAATACAATTCTGTATGATGTAATACTTAGAAATCACGATAGCGAACAGATGCGTAGGTATAAGGGATAAACTAGAGTATCAACTCAGTAGTACATATATCAGATAATCAACATGGTAACAGAGTATAAAAAAAAAGAGAGGCATGACTTATCTGTTTAATAATCTCCACTAAAATAACAATGTCCAAGCTATTTATTCAGCTTTCTGGAACATTAATATTTAATACAAAGGTAAAACACTGCCCACAGAGAATATACAAATTACATGGCTTCGTTGTCTGTACCTGCATAATTACTAAGATCATAAAATTATTCCTATTCCCATAACAAAAATCTACATTCAAAGCATCACTTTGGTAAATTACTTCCAAGTCATTACCTTTTTAAAATTTCTTTATAGATTTATCAATCTACATCGCCAAAAAATTCTTACAACTTATTTCTAAAATAACAAATAAATTCACATATAAAGATAATAATCTAAACTGTTCAGCAAGAAAAGGTTACTTCACTTTCTTAAAAAAAAATTCTTGAACAAAAATACAAATGACTGGTATCAATACTTTAAACATTTAAAAGAAAATACTAAAGTTCTTTAGGAAAGAATCATATAATTATATTCATCATTAAATTATAATATATTTGTAATATAGAATAAAATATGCATATCTTTAAAATAAACAAAATCTAATTCCTATAAGTTTTATGTGTGTACGACATATTCACACATACTCATACGTTCATACAATAACATATAATATTTTGACAATCTAAAGAAAAGAAAGAAAAATACATCTTAAAATTATTAATATTTTACAACTATTACCCAAGTGATATTTCGACTTGTTGATCACTTATTAGACATCTTCTTGGTCCACAATCAATAAAAAAAAATTGCATAATATAACACTCTTTCAACACTGTCACACTTAAAATATTTAAACTTTAAAAATTATTAAATATATTTTATAAAAATTATAATATTATTAGTAAGTAATTAATTTTTTATGTACCTGTCCTATTCCTAATTATAAATAAAAAATTTAATATTGAGGTTAGTTAAAATAAATAAAAACATATCTACGTAAACTTTAGTCCATGATCAATGTTCATTTTTAAAATAAAAAAAATGTTTTTTTTTTTTTTTCAGGATTTATTATCACATCTTTGCGGGTATTGCAACTCCCCAGTGCTGTTGCTATGCTATTGTCCGAACACTTAATGACAACAATTTTTTCTCCAAACATGATGCATGCTCAATAGATTCCATCCAAAGATGATGAACGAAAATTAAAAAATAAATGGAAATTAAAAAGAAAGTCGTCTTCTGAAAAATCTGGATTTATTGATAAAAATTAATCACTAATCTGTTCTTGAAAGTTTATAAAAATAATAGTCTATCGTTTCTATTATTCAGAACAGTGATTATTAAGGATAATTTCAACTTATAACATTTTAAAATAATTCTTTGAAGTTTTATTACTTCCTTAGGATCCTATGTCGGCTCATAATGTCTTTGACATGGTGATATGAATTCGGGCACCCATATATAATTCTTGCACATTTTGTTTTTTAGATATATAAAATTGTACTATCTGGATATTTTATTATTTATCCAAGGATATTTTCTTTTCCATTAGTAGTTTCCAATTATCAGTTTTTCTTTTAATACTATTACTTACATACAGTCTTTGAAAATAATAAAGACTTATCATGTACGATATTTTAATAACTGTCTTCATTTTCCCATCCTTTAGCAAGTGACAGCTTAAAATAAATTATTAAAAAAAAAATTCTCTTCAAAAAGAAACATTTTCTGCATCTTTTATTCAAAATATCTATTTTTACATTGCTGAAAGATTTTTAAAAAGTTTTTACCGTATTATTTTCTGGTCTCAGATAAACGCATCTTTCCAAATAAAAATGCATGGTTATTTTTAATTTCTTATTAATTTTCCCGTTCAGCTCCTCTTATAATGTCCAGCATGTTAACTTGACTAATAAAATATTTCTCCCCGTTAAAATTACTAAAATTTCATTTTTAATTAAAACAGTTATTTCCAACACCCCTTTATACAGGTAGATATTTCTTCCTGGTACTTCTGTGATTATGAGATGTTTTAGAGGTCTGTGCTCGTACCCTGTCTATTACATATATAGACACAGGTATATATAAGCCTGTGTATTTCATCTATTAAATTTTGATAAATTGACTTAGTAGGGAATTTTGTTTGCTCAACAGTGCACCTTTATACCAAATAAATGTATAGTTTTTTAAATATACTGTCTTTGTTAAAATGATTCAATTGGTACACTTTTTATTTTTAAAATAAATTATTAGAGAATTATTATAGCACTGAATTGACTAATAGAATTGACTAACAGAAGCAAACTCAACTAACAGAAGCAAACTTAAAATAATCAAAAGCATACTGAAAATAATTGAGCATCTGTATTTATACCCAAATAAATAAATCATCGGATTGGTGGATTAGAATTTCACCTGATGGCTTAATTTACATATTCGGCCAAAAGTGCTCAATTAAAATCAAAAAATAAAATAATGACTCATTTTTTTAAAAATATTACTTAAAAATATTAATTTTAAATTAATTTTTACACTTTATTAAAGATAACTAAATATTTTAAAATGATATTTTAGAAACAATATTTTATTAATTTATTCTACCTTTAGTTGTAATGTATCTATTTTTCTTTAAAACAAAATATTTAATTTTTTGTTAACTACATCCGTTTTTAAAAACTAATTAAATATTTTATGCTAACTAATTTTAATATTTTATCTTGTTATAGATAAATAAATATTTTTAATTCTACAATGCAATTTTAAAGCAATTTTGAAACTTTGTTAACAAGAAACTTGTAAGCACACATGTATGAATGTTTTACATGTCACATGGCTTACAACTCAGACAGAATGTATCCAATTTTGTCAGAAATAAAATAAATGTTTAATTGCAAAATATTATATAATGATATAATAATATAATTTTGAATAATAATTTTGATACTATACAATTAAATATACATTTCTCCACTACAAATACAATTATTAAATATAATTTATACTGTAAAATATAGTATTTATTTAATTATAGGTTATTACTTTTAAAATTCAACTTTTAATACTTAATTTAAAGACTTACTAATACATTATTTTATTATGGCCAGCTTTTCCAACCATATACAATTATAACATTTAGCTTTGTTTAACTGTTATTAATATATTTAGCATAATTTTAGGCATTAAATATCCTCATTTTACTTCAATTAAGCTTTTGAAAAGATTGTCAATATAACATAGTAATCATACCAATAGAATACATCTTAAATTTAAAATTATTTAGAAAGTTAATACATTAAATTTATCTAGACCTAAGGAAAAGGGCACATGTATATAGGTCAAACACAGAAAACAGCAATAGAAAGGGGAAAGGAGCATAATAGGGATATTGATTGGATGGATATGAATTCAGGGTTATATGTTCATTACTTAAATATTGGTCATAGAATGAGATGTATTGAAGATATGGATGTTATAAAATATGTTAAAGATTATAATAGAAGGAAATATTATGAGACAGTATACATTCAGAATATGAGTAAACATATTAATTTAGTTAAATGATCTGCAAAGTTGAGTAGTAAATGTGTTTTAATAGATAATTGGAAAATTTAATATATGTTTGATTTTTTTTAAAGTTAATATATATATGGGGGTGTGTGAATAATTAGTTAATTATAGATAAATGAGGTTTTATTTGTATGTATTGTTATTACAAATGTATGAAAAATGATATATAATGAAAAAGCCTGTACTGTAGAAAAAATTTGTATTTAATGTATAAAGTATATGTATATAATTAATTCAATAGAGTTTATATAAAGTAGTATATTATTTATGGTGTATAATATGTGTATATAATTATGTATTTGTAGTTAATGTGGTTTTATTTATTGTATTAAAATATTATTATGTAAAGAGTTCACAAGACAAGCTCTTAACAAGCTTTGAGAATATCCTCAACCCCACACAGGTTTCTGCTTCTGGCATCGTCAGTGAGGTACCAGGATATTCATTAGA
Source organism: Epiperipatus broadwayi (assembly GCA_028023455.1). NCBI lineage: Eukaryota > Metazoa > Onychophora > Udeonychophora > Euonychophora > Peripatidae > Epiperipatus > Epiperipatus broadwayi. The sequence goes on along the minus strand of JAQFVV010006281.1, from coordinate 4,303,453 downwards.
TTAAAAATACTAGCACCCAGCACTTTATCTAATGTAAGCAGAAACCAGTCTGGGGTTAAGGATATTCTCAAAGCTTGTTAAAAGCTTGTTTTGCGAGCTCTATATATAACATTTGTAAATACAAGCTTTATTAAAATTAAGTCATGTGACATCTGACTTGATTTTTTTTTTTCATTTTATTTTTTGCTATTAAGGCTTTGGCGATTTTATATTGCTAAAGCTATTACTATACGGTGTATCTGAACTTAGTTCAGTCCCATATGACTATTTGAGTTACATAGCTGGATTTTTAAATATATGGTTGTCTGAAAATTTCAGATTTTCTTCCCAATAGTTATACATTAGATAAAGTGTGGGCTTGTCCTAGTATTTTTAATCTAATGAATATCCTGGCACCTCACTGACAATGCCAGAAGTAGAAACCGGTCTGGGGTTGAGGATATTCTCAAAGCTTGTTAAGAGCTTGTTTTGCGAGCTCTATCTATAACATTTGTAAATACGAGCTTTATTAAAATTAAGTCATGTGACATCTGACTTGATTTTTTTCCCCGTTGTATTAAAATAATATGTATATATGTATATAAATCAAAAAAGAGGGGACAATATGTATATAGGTTATATGATTATATAAAATGATTAGCAGGAGTTTTGATAGATATAAGCATTATGTGATTATATTAAAAAGTATTTTGAAAACGCTCTAATATAGGTTGAAAACCAGTTCAATAATAACAAAAATATTTTTATATTGTTGTTTTATTTCAATTGTGTTGGAATCATTGTTAATATAATAGAATAAAATCTTTTATATGTATATTTATCAATTGAGAATTAAATCTGTGAATTAAATTACTCTTAGACTTATTATGCTTTATTGACCCCCCCCCCCCAAAGAAAAAAGAATATTGGATTCAAATTCCCACTGGAATAAATTAATAAGACTTAAAATCTTTTGAGTTTCAGAGCAGCCACATTGGATATTTGGAGAATTAGTTTTAGACACAATTTTTATAATAACTTAGGTTTGCATTATGCAAAAATCAAATTGTGTATGTTATCAGAAAAATAAAGCACCAAGAAATATATTAAAGTTGAAAAAATGTAGTCAGTATAGATTTGAAATAATAATAACAATAAATATTTTAATATAAAGTGTTTGCTTAAAAATATCTGAATTTTAACAGATAAATTTTAAAATTTATTTTATCAACTCATTTTTTTATAAAATTTCCCACAAAATGATATATAACATGATTTTTTAAAACAATTTGATACTTATTATTTTATTTAGAAACCCCAAAAGTATTTTTTCTTTGTAGTTGTTTATGTATAATCAATAGAAAGAAGCAGCAAATGTGAATAAATTATTCTAAAATAGTATTCAAACTGAAAATGATTCAAATTCAATACATTGTGTAGTTAAACAGAAAAAAAGTATTAAGATTGAATGAAGTGTAGAATATTTATTTACCTTTCATTTTGTAGAAATATCATTTTGTTAGGGAGAATCAATTTAAAGTATGAAACGAGCCTAATTACTTCAAAATGGTCTATTTATAAATAGTAAAATGTTACTGTAACCATGCATTAAAATAATAAACATTTACAGAAAAATGTAAATATAACTTATCCATTAAAACTACTCATGATTCATTCTCTTCTGATCAACCTTTTGAAGCATGTAAATGAGTTGGAGTTTGAAGAGGTGCAGTAGGAATGTTTCCAATCCATTCAGCCAAAACAAACTTTTATGCCGTTTTTTGAAGGCAGATAACACAGCACCTTTTTAAATGTTGTAAAACTACTAATAACCCAGCTCGAGTACCCAAGCCATGACTAGTTTCAGAAATTATATTTTTTTTTACATTTGTATAATTCCATATAGGACAAATGTCCATTATGACAATCTACATAGATCCATTATTTGAACTCTTATTTTATCGGCTGTGAAAGTTCATATTATTTCATGTTATTTTTATTAGTAAATTTTTAAAAAAATTCATCAATGGTCACTTCTCTATGCATATTGTCTGCAATTCTAAAATTTGCATTGTGATGGTCATACATATGTAATTGGCCTAACCATATAAATTTTATCTTTGAAATGTAGACAAAATAATGTACAGAAAAACATAATTTCTGAAAAATCTATTTCTTGTCAGAAATTCAGATATCCTGTAATTTATATGTAAGTGGTATATTGAAGGTGCTTATTATTATGGCAAAAAATGCACTAATGCATAGTAAGTAAATGAACTCAGTCCATAACCTTTTTTTCCAGTTTATACTTGTTAGAACTAAAAATTACATTTTTTATTTCAAATAGTAATCGGAAATAAAATACTTATTTGTGATTGAAAACTTAATCTTTCAGGACTTGGTAAATTACCTGTTGACAAGCATTTATCATTACATTCAATATAATAACTGAAACACATGCTTGTTATATACCTGTGTCTATATATGTAATATATAGGGTATGTGAGCACAGACTTTCAGATGACCCATCACTCTCCACTCTATCTAATAACACTGATACACTCAAGCACATATATGCTGAAAAAATAAATAATCACCAATATACATATTTAATGCTAAACTAGCAATCATCAGTTGGTCCAGATTATCCTCTCCCATACATATATACTATAAGTGCTCAGATATATATTAAGATAGACAATCTTCATACTTTAATGGACAGGCTCCAATCTACTACACACTCCAACTCTTCAACCGTCCATCCAATTGAAAATCTGATGATGAAATGCTCAAAGGCTGAGCACTTATAGTATATATGGGTGAGAGGATAATCTGGACCAACTGATAATTGCTGATTTAGCATGAAATACGGATATTGGTGATTATTTATTTTTTCAGCATATATGTGCTTGAGTTTATCAGTGTTATTAGATAGAGTGGAGAGTGATGGGTCATCTGAAAGTCTGTGCTCATATACCCTATATATTACATATATAGACACAGGTATATAACAAGCCTGTGTTTCAGTTATTACATTGTAGAGATATCTGCCCATCCTTGCATATGTATTAAATGGATTATGTCCTGTACATGTGGGGTTTAGATTGACCTTAGGTCAACATGGATGTGACAAGAATCTCGGCCTCAGGGTGGCCTTTGAGCATTTCATCATCAGATTTTCAATTGGATGGACGGTCGAAGAGTTGGAGTATGTAGTAGATTGGAGCCTGTTCATTAAAGTATGAAGATTGTCTATCTTAATATATATCTGAGCACTTATAGTATAGATGTGTGGGAGATGATAATCTGGACCAACTGATGATTGCTGGTTTAGCATGAAATACATATATTGGTGATTATTTATCTTTTCAGCATATATGTTCTTGAGTGTATCAGTGTTATTAGATAGAGTGGAGAATGATGGGTCATCTGAAAGTCTGTGCTCATATACCCTATATATTACATTACATTCAATAGTAACACTCATTTTAATCTGATCAATAATAAAAATCTGTCTGATAAAGACAATTGCAGCACTTATGAATAAAGATAGTTTGTTAATTCTTTTTTTTTTTTTTTTAGTAACTGTATCTATTTCTGAAAAAATATTAATAGAAAAGTACAAAATAGTGTAGTCTCTGAGGACTGCATTACTAAATCACTATCAGTACTTAAATCACTTTTTTGGTAAACACTAAATAAAAGAGAAAAAAAATGTTTATAAAATGTTCATTTTTTTAATCATAGAAAAATGAAAGCTATCTATTTTGAAAGAAGAATAATGTTAACAGCTTGACATTTTCTATTATTGGTCCTAGTGGCACTTTTTGCAAATATTCAATCTTTGATATCAGTATAAAATTTTTATTCTGAACTAAAAGTCAATACATTTAAATTGATTTCTTAGAAATTTAAACTTACAAATGAAAAATGTGTTTCTAATAAGAACAAAATATATTGTTATTGTTCATCAGTGGGGACTTCACAATTGTCAACAAAATGTTCTTTGATTGAAATTATTTTTAAAATGTACAAATAAATTTTATTCTCTGATAAGTCTATAAAATTGTGTTTTAAAACATTAAAATTACTTTATGATTTTTAAAATATCTCAAAGGATGTCACAAGGCGTGGTCATTTTTCCAGCTGTAGTTTTATGCTAATATTATGATTGAATTTATTAACTTCCACTTTTAAAAATAAAATATATGCAAATAAAATGAAAATGTATTTTTATATAATTTTGATTATCAGAAATATTTAATAAGCTATACAAAAAAATATATTTTTTATTATTCCATAATTTTTCCAAGTAATCTTACAAATGCTAAAGAAATGACCAAAAATGCAGAGGAAGGACTAAACATGTGGAGAGTGGATTAAATACCCTTTGATCATTATGGACTATTCAGAAATTGCTAACCTCTTTAGATTTTTGTTTTAATATATAATATATATATATTAGTTCATTGTTTTTACATTTAAAAAACACCTTTATAAATATTACTACAAATAACCATGGAAGAGTATTCAAAGTGGCTGTTTTGAAATAAACAGTCATATTAACTGTCAGACCTTATCTTTGTAAAAATATAAGACGTGATTGAATTTGTGCATGCGTAATATATATGGTTTTCATTTTATTTTCATTTCAAGCCAATAATCATGATATTAAATAAAATTGTGAAAAAATATTAAGTGCATATATGTGGTTGATTAGGATCATGACATAATAAAACTGGTACCTCCATTTATATATATATTGATATTTATATGTTGAGTTATTTATCTGAAGGAAGACATAGATATTTAATTATTTGCAATCAAATCTTAGCCTTTTACTGACCAAATACTGTAATTGAATTGAGGCTAAATTTTTAAAATTATATTCTTATATGTAATCTTTAATTTAAATAAGGTTTCTGTCAAAATAAAATTATTTTTTAACAAATATAGTATTAATCTTAAACTTAAATTAAATTAATGAAAAATTATAAAAGTTATAAATTTACTTAAAGAAAAAAACAAAACAAAGTTTATTTTTTATATTAACATGAATTATATAGATACAAATAAAATGTCCATTAATTAAAAAAAACTATTGTAATAACAATATATATATATATATATCATTAAAACTCAGTCAACACTTAGACAATCACAACATCAATAACAATCAACAATTTCAAACTGTTGTCAAGGCAACCTTTTTTTAACAATAAAGGTTGAATCCCACCTTTATTAAAGGACCGATATATTGTAATCTTTGGTTTTGACCAAATATGGCTGAGTTCAGGGAAAATGCTGTTCTTTAATAAATAAATAAAAAATATTATAGAAGAAAACTAATCAAGTAAAAAATTCCATAAATAACAATAATTTTAAATGATTAAAATCAAAAAGTTTTTGATAATCTTAAAATGTATAAAAAAAAAATTGTATCTTTAAAATATTTGAGAGAAAACAAATGTATAAGTTTGTTTTAAGTGTGTGGAGGTAAATTTGACGTATTAACACACAGTAAATTTTAGATCTATTTTAATTGTTAAGAGTTAAATGTTGTGATTGACAAGTAATATTTGTTTAATAAAAGGAAATAAATAATTGAAAAGATTGATATAGGTTTAGATCGTAAAACTTAGCTTGTTCATAATAGTACTCATTTAAATAGTCAATTTGTAAGGAAAAGCTATAAAATTTTAAGAATTGTGCAATAGGCTAAGTGTTAGTAGGAATTTTAACGATTAGCTAGCAAGAGTATTGGGTGTGAGCAAGCATGCATGTGTTAAAGGTAAAATTTCAATTATTGGGACAACTATAGGGTTTTTTTTTTCATGTAAGATATCATTTGATAACATATTGAAAGAACAATAATTCTATGCCAGTTTCAAATGAATATTTAATAATATTCAGTCATAAATTTTAAATTAAAACTTAGACTATTAATTCCTATTATAAAATTTTATTTCAATTTGCTACAGATTTTTTAATATTCAGTGTAAAACTGGGAATTTTTCAAGTACACTATGTGATTATTAACTGTGTGAATAATTAATATTAAAATTATGTTTAATAACCAATCAAAAATTTAATACCAAGAGTGAATAGTCAAGGGGATGAGTCAGAAGTTGATTGATAGCCAAAGGTTATAAAAAAAACACACACATTTTGGGAGAGTTCCTTTTCATTATTCTTATGGGTCTTAATCCACATCTCTCAGTTGCTGTTTCATTTTATTTATTTTAGTAAATTTTATGCTCTTCAGCTTGTCCATCTTCTGACTTGATATTAGTTTAAAATTGTATTGTATTTTATAAGAATGAGGGGGACTTATCAATTTTCCCCAACTAAAGTGTTGCAGGTATTAATTTTTGTTAATACTTCTTTTGTTAAAATAATTATGATGTATAAAAGATGGGAGCAATGTTGTTCAAGAAAATATGTAGAAAAAAAGCTTTGAATTGAACTATAATAGTCATTATAAATATACTTTGCCAATCTAATCCAAAGTATGGGTTAAGTTACCTACATACTTTATTAAGTCTTATCATAAGAGAAAGACTGATTCTTTGCGTGAAAGAAAATTTTGAAAATGCTCAAACTATTATTGTTTAATGGTAAATGAAAAGTTAAACCAGTAAAAAATTGAATAAAACAAAAGCTTTAGTTCAAGAATAATAAATGCTAAACCAAGTACATATCCTGTGGAGGTAGTGAATTTAAAATTGTATCGAGAGTTGGAATTATTATGATGTCTATAAGCTTGTGACTAACTTTGAAAATTAACTCTGAATTTTATAAATTTTTTGCTCAGAATATTTAGTGTGTCTTAAGGAAACATATGTCTTTATTGGATCCAGAAGAGAAATGCAGCTGTTATGTCAGGATATTAATTGTGCAGAAGGATATTATAATATTGTGAAATAATTATAAAATGCTAAGGATAATTTGATTTCAAAAAATTATGGCCATTTTTTTTGAAATATTGCATTTAAATAATCTGTGCACGCTAATAATATTTATGGATGAACTTAAAACAGTCGGATTGAGGTGGATAATCATCAGTGATGAACAGTGCTAAGAAACAACTCTTAAGTATAATTTTATTTTTTATTTTATTGTTTATTAATTTGTTATATTCTAAAAGATTACTTTATTGAATATATTGGTTAAATATAGTGTGAAATATACCCGGTGTTAGATTTCGGCGATGGTAAGGAAAATATGCCTTTATATTATTATTATCTATTGATCTTACTTAACCCTAATACTATCACAAAATGAGTGAGGTATCTATGCAAAAGTGTGTAATGTTTGTCTAAGAGGTTCACAGATATAATTTTATGCTTATAGTTAAAATTGATATTTTAATGCTTTATTTTATTTATATATTTTAAAAGATTAATATTGCTATGTCCTACATGTGAGAGGTTTAAAGTTGTTATATGTTAAAGAAAATGAATGATACACATTTCTTATTTTATAGTTTTTAGGACTTAGATAATTGTATTTTATTATTATTTAGTCATATTAGACTATTGGTAAATTATCGGTTCATACATCAGTAATATAGTTTTTTTTATAAGAGTTCAAATCCTGTTCTCTCAGGATTGTGTGAGATTGCGAACAACCATTGTTTGGTTAACGTTTGCAAGGTTCTCGCTGCCTTGAAGGTTGAGATGGCACGTAGCTCTCTCATGGTTATAATTTTTAGGAATTCTAAGGTGTTCGGAGATCGAGGGGATATTCCTGGCTCCGTTATTAATTTATTCCATAGGAGGTATTTCAAAGTTGTAGTAGTTGTTGTTTGTGCATGCCTATCTTCATATGTGTAGTGACTAGGTCCTAACATATCGCATAGCCCTCTGGCAGAAGATGCTCTCTAGATTCATGCCAACACTAATAGTTTATTTTGTGAATTGCTTTTCCTTACGGATGTATATTTTATCACCATATTTTGTATTAAACTTTGTTTAATATTTGTGGTGGATAATTGTGTAGTTTTAAAGTGTGTTATCTACTTTAGGCTTCATTAGAGTTTAAGTATAGCTTAAGGAAATGATGTATAATGTTTAGCTGAGCTTTGCTCGCAATCATTTCTAGAACCGATAATTTTTCAAAATTTATATTTAATTGTTATTGAGAGCTTAGATAAGCAGTGTGCATCATTTTCAGTCCACAACTGAAGCAAGTTACCACTAGACTGGTAAGACAATGAGTAATACTCATGTTGGGGACATCGAAAGCATTAAATGTATGTATGTGTGTGAATGTAACCTCTAAAATAGCCAATCATTCTAGAATTAGAAGTTAAGGAATTTAATGATTTATACAAGTAGTTATATGTCAAACATATATCTAGGCATAATAGAAATTTTCCCAAGTCAATAGCCCAAAGGGGTAAGTTTATTTTATTTGTAGTTCTAGTTAATAAGTATAAGTATTATAATAAATGTTTATTGAAGCTTGCCTTCCAAGAAAGAGTTGTCCAACCAGCAAAACGTAACTGGTCAAAATATTTTTTTTTTATATTATGATTACTTACTTTGTTTCTGTTATCTAAATAAATGTACATTTATAGAAAGAGAGGTACATTTGTAGAAGTGTTAAGCACATGGAAGGAATTATTTTCCATAGCAGCTGTAAATCTCTATGTAAATATCTTATGTTTATTATCATTTGGATAGCTATGAAGATTTGTTCCATTATATTGTTATTAGAGTTTGTGATTTATTCTATTAATAAACATTACATGTTAACTAAAAATTTTGGTGATGTGTCTTAATGTTTTTGGCCCCCATAAAATCCAGAAATCTAATCATATCCAATTTTAATAAAATATTTAATGCTTATTTCGGTACAAGTACATTATGAAAATTTAAATATCAAATTAATATTTTATTTTGAGTTTTGAGAAATGTTCTGAAGAAACATTTTCATCTTGTTTTATAAATTATCAGGGTTTTATGGCAAACATTTAGAAGAAACTTTAATTTTAAAATTAATTATCAGTTTCACAAATTTATTGTGTTACGGCTAATATCTCGAGTGGACATAAAATCCCTTTTCCATTCCTGGTATTCAGATGTGTTCTCAGTTGATAATAATTTAGCTTAATTGTAAAGTAGTTAAAATATTTTATTCTAATTAATTGTTTGGTAAATTATCAAGTTTAATATAATTATAATTATTATAAGTTGATGAAACAATACCTTATAAATCTGCGACAATATTGAATCGGTCTAGCAGCTGTTCCTTCAAGGTTACAGTTTGGCACCCTGGCATTTATCTTGTATTCTCCTCTCTCCTCACCGGTAGATGTCATGCACATCTAGTTTGAATATATATATATATATATACTAAATATTGCAAGATGATCATAGAGATTGAAATTATTGGTCATATATATATATATATATTGATATAAGTTTAAATAATTATAAAAATAAATATATTTATATTATTAAACAAAAACATCCTTCAAATTATCTGAAAACAATAAAATTATCTTCAGAAATTATTTCTGCTTGATAAATAAAATGTGATCAAGTGTCTTCATTTTGTGCAAATTGAGTCCTGCAATTTAATTATTGAACTATAGAGTTTTAAATATTATTGATTATTTCTGTCATTTATAAATTAAAATTAAAGTTTGTAATCTTTAACAGTTATATGCAAATACTTATCTCAAGATTGTAATATGAGTATTGGCATACAACTGGCTCATATGCCATTGCACTAATACCATGACCACTAATTTTAGTTAGAAATAATTCTTCCAAATAAAACATATTTTTTCAGGAAATAATTTACTGTTTAATATTATCTTTTATAGTTTACTATTACTTGTAAGTATATCAATTATAGTTTATTTTAGTTCTTAATATTAGAGCTAAATCATAAATATTAATACATATTTATATTACTAAGATACATTTATATACTATTAGTGTTTACATAACTACATTTTTTTTTCCTTTATGATATTTTATTCATATGGAGGTACTGTTAATTTATGTTCAACAAACAATAGATACATATTGAATATATTAAAATGTTATTTTTTGACAATCCCTAGTTTCCATTTGAATTACATTCCTAACTTTTTATTTTAACAAATTAAATTTTACTCTTTATTTTATTTTCACAAATTTTAAATTACTTTTTAGAAATTTGTTTGGATTATAATTTAATAAAATTTAAAGAAAAAAATGTATCTTTAAATTAATTCTTTTTAAAAAAAAAACAATTTCATTGTGTTATATTGAAACATTTCATAATTAATGAAAAAAGTTATTTTCTTATTTATAATTATTATAGAATATTGAGGAACAATACTATAGTAAAATTTATATTACTATAAAATTATAATTTATTCATAAACTTAAAATCTCTAAAATCTACCCTGTATAACTATCACCTATCTTTTTTCTCTTATGTAGATAATGGTTAATTTTATATTACTCTGCATATTTTGAATCAGTTTTTGTTTATAATCAATCCTTCATGAAAATATAGTTTCTCAATTGTTTATTAATTTCTTATGGAACAAAGAATTTATCCCTTGCATAGTTTAACAGAGTGAATTGAAGAGTAAGGTTTCTGGATCAGTTATCATCTAATTAGTTTTTTTTTTTTTTAAAAAAAAAAAATCTATTCAGTCCCTTAAACTATGCTGCTTAGACTGGTACTTGATATTTGGACATCATATGAATTACTGAGCAATTATTAAATTACCATTTCATATTAATGAATCATAAACAATTGGAAAATGTTACCCTTTAAGTTGACTTACAATCAATTTTTTAATGAAAAAATGTGGACTCTCAGTATTAAACTTTACAAGAATAAAACTGTCTATTTCATTTAGATATAGTATTGACATGATTGTTGTTTGGAGTTGTAAAGATAGTGAATTTATATTTTTGTTTCAACATTTTAATATGTACCTTAGCATTAATTTCTCCATTTAAAAAAAAAAAAAGATAAATTGAATTCTAAGATATTTAATCACTCAAGAAAATGTATGAGCATGTTATACTTATATCAGACACTCATACATACTTAATGCTGTTTATATAAAATTTTTAATGTTTACAATTCAGTAGTAGTTTGTTAAAATCTTCTGCAATTATTCACATTTTTGAAATCAGAATAAAGCAACTAATGAGTTGAATCATCTTGTTTTAAGTCTAATAATGAATCAGTTGGAGAGATTGAACAAACAATGCATATGATTGGGGTGATTTCCAATATAATCATCTTCAACTAGTGTATAGATATTGGTATTGTTTAAGTGTTGACTACTTTTCTATGTATATATATAAACAAAATCCACATTTGGATATATAACAAAAATTTCCGCATATTAAAATATTTATATCACCTGGTCTCATTTTATGTGATAGATAGGTTCCACAGAAAACCCGCATTAAAAAAAATCGCACAAAAATAGACTTAACTTACCTTGAAAAATGGGGGATAGGGTCTATAATTTTCAGAATTTGCATAAAAGCAAAGCAACAAAGAAAAATTACTTTAAAATTCGCATTAAAAAAAATAAGCAAATAAAGTATGACTAATAAAAAATTTCAAATATTTGAAAAAAATTAATACAAGACAAACTTTTTTTACTTTTTTTATTAGCTACAATATTTAATTTTATATTTTTCATACATATTTTAATCATTACCGTTAGCGTTCATTTGTAAACTGGAAAGAAATCAGATTCGATGTGATGTGATGTACTGTAGCTTCTCCTTAAATGAAGTCAAGAATCTCTCAGCAATTATGCCCAGAGAAACCTGTTAGCCACTTTATTTTTATTTGTGATGTGATGTACAACTAGCGCCACTTTCAGTCTTATGCTGTATTAATGGTTTTCTGTTTCTGTATTAAAAAAAAAGAGATCGAAATCAAAACAAAAAGATTATACATTATCATTAGAAAGATTATTTTCAGTTTATAAAATCTTCGTTTTTTATTTTAAAAATCTAAAAGATTATTTATTTCTGTTATATATAACAAAATATACATTTTAAAAGTTTAATTTTTTTGAATATTTATTGCGATATTTTTGTATGTAAGTATAAATCTATTATTATTTAACCTATTGGTTATTTACATGGAAGCTAAAATTCTAAATACAGTTTCAGGCCATATTCACATTAGCTGCTAATATAACATTATATTTTTGAGAAAAAAAAAGTATTTCAAATGTAAATAAGTTATTAATAATTTAAAATTCTTGATATCTAATAAATATAGTGAAATATGAAAGATATTAAGAAGAAACATGAATCGCATAACTTCAAAATCGCATTAAAATAATCCGCATAAAATGAGACTCGGGTGTATATGTATAAAGATAGATACTAATTTAAGAAATTTGTGGATAAATATAATTTCAAAAATATTTAGAAAAGAATGAATTTTTGTTCAGCTAAGGATAGACGGGATTGTCATAAAATTTCATTTATAACACTCTAGTTTTATAATATTAACAAAAAAGAAAAGAACTTTAAGTTGTCAAAAATTAATAACCAAACTAGAATCAAATAATATAGACTTTATTTTCAAACAAATGAATAATTCCTTTGTTACTCCATAGTTTAGTAATATCTATGTTTCATAGATGACAAAAGTTATGCACAAATCAAGGAAGATTCTCCTTGGTCTTTTGCAAAATGTTTTCATCTTATTATAAATATTAGTGCATAGTCAGTCAATAATTTATCATCAATTATTCTGATCAATTGACGAAAAGAAAGGGAGAAAAGAATCAAGGTTTTAACATTAGTTGATATTAAAAATAGTTCACTGTCAGTATTGGAAACTGATTGTACTTATCATTATATTAATGTTATTATGCTTTTAAGATTCACTTTCCTGCATATATATATCCTTTTAGCAACAAATTGAAACACAAATATGAAATTATGTATCTTATTACCCGTTTATTATGTAATAAATTTTTTATAAGCTTGCCATATTTATTTTTTTTAATTGTCAAGCTAAAATCAATTTATGAAATTATATAGTCCTAATTCTAATAACAAAAAAAAATTTAAATACATATATTTACACACACATTTAAGCAAAATTAACAGTCTTAATTTATCTACACTTGCACATATATTATTTATATATAAATCAGTGCTGAAATGTAAACTAGCAAGTGGATTACATTTAATCCACTTTTCCTAATTTATTTGTCTTATGTTCATTTACTAATCAGAATTGCCTTTCCTCTGTTGTGTAATGAATAAACTAGATTTCATTTACCAAGATGAAAGAAAATGAAATACTAACTGAGGGGGTTCATTGAAAGTTTTTTTTTATTTTTCTCTCTTTTTTGCTCTCCCCACAGCAATATGTAGATTTTTAATCAGGTATATGTTCATTTTTGTAATTAAATTAATTTTTGCTCATAAAAGAAAACCATTTAATAATTAAAGCATGCTTCTTTTCCTCACACCAGATTATTCTTTTAAAATTCAGCTGTGATCATTGTGTTATTCAGTTAATGCTTCTGCCTCTATCTCCTGGGCTGAGCAGTGATAACATTTTATAACTTACATGAGTATGAATAGAAAGAAATAATTAGAAAAGAATTCTTTTCTTAGCTTAGTTGAATAGAACGACATTATTAATTTTGGTAATAATACTGTAATAAGAATGACATTAAGAAGAAATGTTAAGCTATTTCAAGAAAGTAAAAACAGTGTAAATGTACCGAAACAAACAAAAGAATAAAAAGTATGTGAAAATACTGTATGTGGCTAGAAGTTGTATAGTATCAATATAAGTCGCGCATAAATCATTATCATTTGTTATGTGTCTGAAGATAGATTTTGCATATTAATCTCCAAAGAACTTGTTCTAGTTTGCTGACTTGAATAATTTAGTATAGTTGTGATAAATGGGTGGCATGATCATCCAAATTACTAATCATACAATTTATTTATTGTCAAATATTCATAGTTAGGTTGTTTTTTTTTTAAAAAAAAAACCAGTCAATAAATTGTCCAATTTAAATATCTCTTTTTATCTGCCCATTCCAATATTTTTTTCACTATATAGTTTTACTCACTATATATATATTATTCACTTGTCAATATTTCACAGCTAATAATTTTAATCTTTGAATTCTTCTGCAGATTTACTTCCCCAAAGTTTTTTTTCCTCTTCATCAAAATATGCTTTACTTAAAGCTAAACTGTAGGAAACATTTTTTAAATTTTAATATTAATTTACTATAACACAACCTTCTAAAATGTATTTAGTCATTTTGTTCTTATTCTTATTTCTTTGCCTATCAAATAATTGATTTTCAAAATGCCAGCAGTTTTTCAGTAACTTTCTACTACTCTTAATTTTACATTTTTATTTCAAATTTTCTACAAATTCGATTACTTCTTTTTAACATTAATTTCATTCTTAGTATTGTATCTGCAAGCTTTATTATATTGTCAGCACTATACTTTGTTATACTAACTTTATCTTTATAGTAATCATTATTATCTATTATTTTATTGTAAACTAGTGTGGTAATATTTTTTTTTTCCAATTAATGCCTCTTCCTCTCCCTCTTCTTTCAACTTGGAATTGATTCAGTATTTTTTTTAGCTTTTGTGTTTATTGCCCAGCTAAACTGCATAAGACATTGTATTTTTATCAAAATAATGCTCTACAATTTATTTAAACAAATATGATTGATTGTAGTATTTCTGTATTATAATTTCTTCAGAAAAAAAGTTTTACATTACTATTATGAAAACATTTATTTTTGATGGTCTCATTATAATGTTTATGTATTGTGGATTTTTTTAAAGATAAACATGATTGCATTCTCTTGTGTGTGTGTATATATATATATATATAGTTATTTGTATATATATATAATTAAAAGTGTGCTAAGAAGCTTTAAACAAACTTTTTTGAAAATTTTTTTTCAAAAAAGGTTGTTTAGAACTTATTAGCATGCTCTTAATTGTACATATTTGTAAATGCAAGCTATATATATATATATATATATTGTAACAGTCAAATTTGTCTACCTCATTAACACACTGCAGAATTGAAACCCCAGACATGAAACTCAACACTCTAGGAGTGGTTGCCTTCCAGAAATCCCAAATTCAAATCTAAAATCTATGCTCCACATCACTACCTACATGATAATGCATCTGATGCTACTGATAGTATAGTTTCTTGCCGGTGGTCAGGGAGAAGCAAGAGACTATATGGATGGTACAATATATATATAATGTGATATGAGGTAATGGTGTGGATCGCAGAAAATAAATAAGTAATATCAAAATGATTAAAATTTAATGTGGTTTATTAATTCAACATTATAAATATGGGCATTGTCTGTATAAGCCAGACCGTGCCATTTAGTCATAAAGAAAAGTAAATTTAAACAAAGTGCCATTTACATTTATAAAAATGGCTTGTTAATATTATATACTCTCTACACCTTGGGTTAACACAATATAATATTATAATAATGTTCTTAAGCAAAAGTACAGTTGGGTAAAGGAAGGTTGATTTCAAAGTCATACAAGGCCTATAGCGAATATAATGTTTGCTTAACATAGATTTCAGTATTTAATATTTTGATAAAAGAACATATATTGAATTCAAGAATAGTGGACATGAAAGCTTGTGGAGCTGTAAGGTAGGGAAATGGTTAAGATGCGGGAAATTTAAAGAAATATTAAAATTATATTAAAGGAGATTGGTGCTACCAGTGAAAGTTTAATGTACAGAATGGAATGTGGTATGTTGAAACCATATTGCTTTTTAAAATAAAAATGATAAAATAAAACTAAAGCTGATGGAATGGCTTCTTGCCATAAGTCTGAAAGGTTTTGTCACAAAATTGGCCCGAGCCTGGCATCCTACCATGAAACTCCATGACTGAGTGACTCATGCGTAAAATTCCCAGGTATGTCTTTTAGCACATTCTCTATGGCCGCAGCCATAGGTCCCTTGAGAAAATCAAAGCAGGCCTCAAAACACCCAATACCCCTATACTGGTCACACAAATAACTTACATAAATTATATAACTGGGCTGACTTTAGTTGAGCAAAGGCACTTAACCAATTCATAATAATTTTAAGAAGGTCCGCACATTCTCGATGTCAAATTTGAGTTTTTAACAGTAAGTAAAATTATAATAAAAAAAAATTATATTTAAGAAAAATGGAGTGGGAATGCATGATTAAACAGGGATTCATGAGATTATACGTAATCATGCATTTCTATATTATATAGTTCACCCATATCCTCGCCTTATATTAAAAAAAGGAAATATACCTTTCTTAAAAGACATAGTTAATTAAACAATTATAAAACGTGAAATAAAGTTGTCTTCAAACTAGCGATTTTACAAGCTATTTAATAGAGGGTCAGTTTTACAATTAACCTGCACTAATATGGTGGCATACTAATTCAAAGGGGGAAAGAAGTGATTCACTTGTTCGATGACTATCCAGGCACATTATCATAATGAAAGACATAAAATAAATTAGCAAAATATACAAATATTAACCAAAGGATAGAGAGAAAAGCACACAAGTTATATTACAAAGATTATAGACAGTTATGCAGTTTTATTATAGGAAATACATTTAAAATTTAGCTATAGCTTTATGAGAGGGAAATATGTCACAAGAACTTTTGGGTTAATCAATTTTTATCTCATATGAGAAATGGAGCATTCAATGGACACATTTTGTTTTCAGATAATTTGAATTGGAGACTTTATTTTACTTGATTTGATGGCAGCAGAATTTACTTGGGTATTTATGGCAGCTTCTTTGGTCCAATATCAAATTAAGTTATATTTTTAGCAGCAGTGGCAGTTTACAGTAGGTCTTTCTAGGTATAGGGCATCTGATGGTATGATGTATTGCAGGATGGCTGTTCCGAGAAGGAAGAGAACCATCCTACAGGCTTCTACTCAAACAGTCTACTTTTACTTTGCATAAGCTACTAAGTATAATTCTCCAATGGTACAGGGCTGGCTTTATTTTCTTGTACAAGATTTAAAATATATCAACAAACTTTGGCTAATAATAAAATAAACATCTTAAAATTTGTCCACTAAGCAAGCAATACAAAATCAATCTACAATATTGCCACTCTATGAAATCAATCTCTTAAAATATGGCCACTAATGAAATTAACTAATTAATTCTCAACAATAATATGGTCACTAACTAATTAATAAATTCAGTTCTATATATCAGAGAAATATACAATAGCACTGCCCGTAGCTAACAATAATTTCCAATAATAAATGCCAAAACAATGCTGCAACTTATCTTATTGGAATATCTAATACAACAGGGTTTTATAATTAAATTTTACTTTTAAGATATTCGGATTAAAGCTTTAATTTTGTTTTAAGAATATTTTAATTAAAAAAATACAAGAGTGGACATCTGTTGTTTATCTTGTTGGCCAAATGTATTTTAGAAAATCTTATTAATTAAGCCTATTGTTCTCTTCCCAACCCTCACTTAAATTCTACATAAAATTTGTGGCATGATTTTAAAAATCTACTTTTAAATTCTAAATGTTTAAATCTATTTAAAATTGAAAATTATTTTATATTAAATGAAAGCAAATATTAGAATGTAATATTTCTAAAATAAATATATTTAAACAAAATAACTTTAAACAACAAAATATTATTTTTACTTAAGTTTTACAATATATTATCGCAGTATGTGTGTAAATACCACTTATATGACCTACTTTTTAAAATGAATATGTATACCTATACATACTCTCAATTTATAAATTATTAATGTAGGGATTCTGAAATTATATATATCACGAGCATTTATACTCATGGTCTAAATTAGGCAGGATTTTGGCATATAAGTGCAGTACAGACACACTATGATATGTTGGGGTTTAAAATATGGTATGGTGGTAAGAAAGATGTGAGAAAAAGTGAGCAAATCTTACTGTTTCAATATATGTCATGTGACATCTGACTTTCTATTTTATATGTATGATCTGATTATTTATATATTGAATTTATAATTTCTGCAAAAGTTTTTAATTTTATTCTTAAATTGAGCAAGTGGTTTGTCAGAGATTATCACATTAATATAAATGTTTATAAATTTGGAGTGAATTAAAATTGATCCTAAACTATATTCAATAATTTTATAAATAAAAGCAGTGAAAGGAAAAAATAATAATTCTCTAAATAATAAATAAATTTCTATATAATAATAAATTTATTTATAAATGAATATTAGAACTATTTATTGGAATATTTTTAATAATTTATTAATTCAAGTGATAAATTAGCTTATTATGAATTTGTTTTCTTGTTGGAAGACTGTGTATACTACAATTTGTATTTGCAATATCACATTCAAAAGTTATAAAAAAAAATCTTTCATTTACATAAAATTCTGTTGTGGAGCCAACACATCCACTATATTATGTTTCAAAACCCTAGCGACATACATAGTTTAGTGGATAGTAGAAATGCTTCAGTTGTTTATAATGTTGTAACTGTGTTATATTGTATATCTTCAGTATTATCTGAAATGGAATAATGGCCAATAAAGGTGATTGTATAGCTTCTGTAATCAATGTGAACTAAACAACTATTGAAGGAAAAAGTTATTGTTCAGAGTGTGTCTAATTCTGATCATATTTGATGTTTCGCTATTCACTTATTCAAAAAAATAAATGTGGAACAACATTTTATAATATTTAGTTTTTAAATGAATAAACAAACCCAGTAATTATACATAAATGTGATTTCTCAATTTATTGTTAATAACTTTACAATTGTTTTTTTTTTTTTTTTAATTTTGTTTATACTGTAATCTTTATTTATATGTGCATGTTGAAAAGTACTACACACATGTAGTTCATTAAATAATACTTTTATATTGTAATTAATGCTTATCAAGAAATTATGTGCTATTACACATGATATACCTTAAATGTGTGAGGGTGGTGGAACAAAATATAGTGGATATCATGACTCCACTACATAGATATTTTCAGAATAAATAAAATACTGCAATGATTTAAATTTATTTGCCAAAGCCAGACTAATTAATAAATATATTTGATATAATAGAAACACTAAAATTAAAGTTGTAAACCATTTTTAAATATTTTTCATTGAATCATCTTTTATCTTTGTTATATAACAAATGTTATTTTTTGTATTGTTACTTATATTTTTTAGTTTATTATTATTTTTATTTATTTCAGATAAAGTTGTATTATTATTTGATAGCATAACTGTTTATAATGACTAATAATATAAATAAAATTGTAACTATCATTCTATAGACAAAGTTTAGTAATTATTATGTGATAATGTGATATGTATGAATAAAATAGGTTTAAATAGAGGGATTTGAACTTAAGATTTTTAGTCTATATTCATCCTCCACTCTATCTGAAACAACTGATATATATGACCACATTCATGTGAAAAAATTTTCAAGGCAATATGTAATCAATCTATTCATTCAGTACTAAATTCAAATGTTCTATTTATTATAGTAAACATTCAGTAAACTGAATAAATAGATTAAAACAGGTTTAAATATTTGAAATTAAATAATGAGTTGAAGACATTTGCTGCAAATGGATTTATTGTTATAAATAGATAACTATATTATAGTATTAGATATATTTGGAACATTCTAACACAGTTTGTTATTTTATATCCTTTGATTATCATCTCTAAACTGCGATAAAGCTTTATATGGAGACCAATACAGTTTAATTACTGAATAATGTTTTTTTTTTTTTTTTTTCAGGATTCAATAAATTTGTTACTAAAAATTATGGTTGTCATCTGATCCTTCGTGTCAGCCGCCAGAGGCGCGATTTCTAACTGAAAAACACATTAATATATAGTTCCCGGGATAGCGATTCTCTATTAATATTGACTTTTTTTTTTGGTTTGTTTACAAAGTTTACTTTTTTTCGTTTCTGAATTATTTTTCCCAAATAATATTTTTGACGATGGGATAATAATAGTTTTTTTTTTTTTTACCAAAGGGTCTTTTTTGGTGTGCGTTCAAATAGTAATTTGTGTTTTTTTTTTTAAAAAAATAATATTACTGTTTTTGTAAAATTGGATTGACAAAATTCAAGAGAGAACGGGGTTTTATGATGGATCTTTAAATAATAATTTACGTTACTTTGATAGGTTTACATTTGATTGCCGAAAACAATTATTGGGAGAAGTGTTTTTTTTTTTTTCGCGCGCGTGTGTTTATGTTTAAATAAAATTTAAAACCTTTACTTTTATCAGTTTACATTTGATGGACGACCGATTGGACTTCCTTTCATTTATAAATTATGGTTTTGGTTCTACAAATAAATATTTTTGACAATGGGACGATAATAGTCGTTGTTTGTTTAATTTTTATTGACAAGAGCGGGTGTTTTTTTGGTGTAGATTCAAATAGTAATTTGGGTTACGTTTAAACAATAAGTTGCAGTCTTACTTTGATCGGTTTACATTTGATTCCCGACACTAATTACTGGGAAGGGTGTTTTTTTGTGTGTACGATTGTAGACAACAATTATTGGGAGAAGGGGTGTAACCGTTTAAAGAATAGTAGTTTACGTTACTTTTAGTAGTGGTGTACATTTGATTGCTGACAATAATTAGTGAGAGGGGTGGGTGTTTTTTGGTGATTGGCGACAACAATTATTGGGAGAAAGAGTTTTGTGTTTTGTTTTTGTTCGTGTGTATGTTTAAATTAAAATTTAAGTTACTTCTATCGGTTACCATTTGATTGAAAACCGATTTGACTTTCTTTTTTTTTTTTCGTTTATAAATTATTTGGGTTTTCCCAAATAATATTCGATTTGACAATGGGACAATAATAGTCTAGGTTTCTTTAATTTTGATTGACAAGAGCGAGTCTTTTTCGGTGTACGTTCGAATAGTAATTTGGGTTATGTTTAACTAATAATTTACTGTCTTACTTCGATTGGTTTACATTTGATTGGCCAGGACAATTAGTGGGAGGGTTTTTTTTGTTTTTTTCTATACGATTAAAGAATAATTGACGTTCCTTTTATTTGACCGTTTGATTGCCGACGACAACAATTATTGGGAGAAGAGGGGTTTTTGGGGCTATGTTTAAATAAAAATTTTAGTTACTTCTTTTATTTTACATTTGATTGCCGACGCCAACAATTATCGGGAGAAGAAGGGATGTACGTTTAAATAAAAATTGAGGTTACTTCTTTTATTTTTGACATTTGACGAAGGTCATTTAGACTCCCTCAAACAAGCTTGCCTTTACGAAGTGAACCTTTCCGTCGGCAGATGTTTTCGGACCTCAAATTTGCATATATTTGCCGCACAATCCAATCTTTTTTTTCAGCAGCATAATGTTTTTTTCTTTTTTTCTGCTGTAGAAATATTCCAGCACTGGCCCGTGTCTGGCAATTTCCATCTTTTAAAGTTTTCTGTTGTGGGAATTAGCTGTACTTTTTGTCTCGGAAAATTTCTCGCTAAAACGTGACTCAAAGCATGATTTTTAAATTTTTACGCTATTCCACCCTAATCGAAAATTTAGGAGAAATACAAATTTATGAGGAACAATCATGATACTGTTAAAATTGATAAAATGTAACAGTACATCGATTGGTCTTAAAAAAAACAAGGCACCGATGAAAATTTAAATAATTTTGACACGATCAAAATAAACACCCTAGTACGATATTGTTACATCAAATACGTAACGCAGCATTACGATATAGTGTGTGACACAAACAACTACGGCATTTTCCTCTGTTTTTAGCATCGGAAAAAGCCACACCGTTAGCCGCTAAGCCGAGTTAACACTCTTTCTAGATTTTATCGTAGAAAGGAGACTTAACTTCCGAGTTAATATTCTACCTTTTAGCGTAGAAACTAGACTTAACTCCGAGTTAACAATCTTTCTATGATTTCTTTTAGAAAGAATGCTTAAAGGCTTGGGTGCGGCCATGGAAACGGCATATTTCTAGAAATTTAGCTAGAAATCGCGCCTCTGGCGGCTGACACGAAGGATCAGATGACAACCAAAATTATAATATGCAGGATTTTCCCATATACTTTCTTTGATTCAAAATCCTGCTGTATACTCATTTATTATGAATTTAAATAATTGGATTTCAATTAAGAAATTTATTCTGATATTTTTATATTTAATAATTTTTGTATTGTATTTAATATTCAATCTACTCTTAAAGCAAATATTTTAGGAAATTTAGACGTGTTTAAGTCAATTCTACCTATCCTATTATACTCGCGTATATTCATATATCTATAATATGTGAATATATTTTATGAATTTTTATTATAAAATTTAAATAAATAAGCTGGAAAATAAAATACACCTGGGTCTCTTTATACGCAGACTTATTTAACACGATTTTGAAGTTACGCGATTCGTGTTTCACCGGAAGTCGAACTTCGATAATGCGCTATTACTTTAAATAATAAATTTCGCGCACTTATGTTATATTGAAAGTAATAGCACATTATTGGAATTCTACTTTCATCTTAGTAATTTCACTATTTTCAGTGCTTTATAATAGTAAGATTTTATGCAATAATGAAATTAAAATCATGATTTCCACTTTTTATGTATACACACATTAAATTTTACAAGATTATAATGTAAATTTGTTCAAACATTGTGCGTGTTAATTTTGCATTTTAAATCACATTCTGTTTTTGCTTTTTAAAAAAGAACGTAATCAATTATTAATCATTTAGTGTCCACACGTTTATTTTTAAAAGGTCAGTAATAGCAGTGGGCACAATTAAAAATTAAAATCTGATTTTTAATTGTAATTAACAATTTAAAAATACTTACGGGCGACTTGAAATTAATGTGATGAAAACGAAATTTGATTTTTAAACAGAATTGAAAATTAAAGACAAAAATAAGAATTTAATTTTTAGTTGTTAGTTTTAATTAAATTTTTCCCAGCAGTGGTGAATAAATGTCTTTTTATTATCATAAGTCTAAGTTCATAAACAATTAATAAAATCAGCGTCAACAGAAAACCATTAACACAACATGAGAGTGAACTTGGCGCTAGTTGTATTTCCTCTTGTGAGAATAATTGCTGAGATATTCTTGACTTCATTTATGGAGAAGCCAAATATATCACATCACATGAGAATCTGATTTTGTACTAGTTTGCAAACGAACATGTTTTGGGGAAAATAGCGATAATAATTAAAACATGTATAAAAAATGTAAATTACTGTACTGTAAATTATGCATAAAAATATATTATTTTGAATAAAATTAAATATTATAATTAAAAAAAGTTTGTCTTGTATCAATTTTTTTCAAATTTGAAATTTTTTATTAGTCATATTTTATTTCCTTATTTTTTTTTGTGTGAATTTTAAAGTAATTTTACATTGGTGATTTGCTTTTATGCGAATTTTGAAAAATCACAGATCGCATCCCCTTTTTTTCAATGTAAGTTACGTCTATTTTTGCACGATTTCGTTTGCGCGTGTTTTCTGAGGAACCTATCTATCGCGTAAAACGAGACCCAGGTGTATATTAAAATAACTGAACTAATTAAATTAAGTTCTCAATGTAATAATTTATTTATAAATAATATTTTTTTCTATTTGGTTCACTACTAGAGTAAGATGGCTTTTTTTGTTTCAATTATGCTTATAGCGGTGAGGGCAAAAGAACTGTAATTTTGTAATAAAAAAATGTGTATTTATTTTTAGGTGTTGCAAATTGAATCCTTTTTAAAGAAAATGCATTGCAATGGTCTAAACATGTTTTTCATTTTTTGAATTAGTCCCAAAATACTTGCAACTGATACCTTTTAATGCCTCCATTTTTTTTCCATCACTTCTAAATCCATGAAAAAAAAAAGAGTAATTTTTTCATTTAAGAATATAAAAAGTCAAAGGAATGAGATTGAGAAAATATGCCTAATGGATAAACTGGGTCCTGCCGTATTTAGTTTTAAAATGTTTTATATTTAATGTTTGGGTACTAGCATGTTGTCATGATATATGCACTCCTCATTTTGCCACAAAAACAGGAAGATAATGTTTTATCACATCATTCAAAGGTTTCAGAATTTGTATATTTTAAATGCCTGATTATTGCGAACGAATTATGAGTTAATAATGCTTTTTCAACCTCCCCCCCAAAAAAAAATCAGCATCATCTAGAAATTGGAATTCACTTCGAGTGCTTTTTTGATACATGGTGTAATTGACACTTCCATTAAACCATTTGTACATTTGTATTTTTTTCCATAGCAACTTACTTGTAAGCTGTTTAAAGAATTACAGCTGTTTCTCCTGCCATTTCCCTAAAAGAAACCAGACTTTCACATTGTTCCTTCTTTTTATCCATTACAAAAAGTGACGAAATATGCAAAATGCACTTTATAAAAAAAATATTCTTTATGTCACTACAGTTTCACACAGTGACACCATTTGGAAGATTGGTGCAGAAGGATTCCTGCAAGAGATATATAGCTACAAAATCATGTACTACATCAGGTGTTCTTGCCAGTAAACAATTCAGATTATTTTGGGGTCCCTCCTTGTATATGGTCTGGTAATGATTTTCAACGTCACATCCTGATGTAGTTTTCAGGCCATGTGTTTATTGAGCTCTAATATCTCTCTTTTAAGGTTACAGGACTGAATTTAGGATAAAATAAAATAGTTTAAATGAAGTAATATTTATATTTATTTAAAAAAAAACTATATTAATTTTCATAACAAAAATGTACAATAATATTAAAAAGTTATCTGCCAATATATTTATTTTTTAACTTTTCTAAGAGCAAATTTTTTAATAACTTCAATGAAATTAACTTGCTTAGTTATATCATTTTCAATGCTTAAAATTGTTAGATGAATATTTTTGACTAGTTGTACTTTTTAAAATTAGATTTTCAATTAATGTGCCAGTCTAATACCGCAGATATGCCTGGGTACGATTTAATAGTTGAACATGCAGCTTGAATTCTTTCATTCCACCTGTTTTTGAAAGAGCTTGAAGATATGTATTTTTTTCTGTCTATCCAGCATGCAAGAGTGTGAACAAACAAAAATTAAAAGCTGTGCATCTTTCTGAAAAAGGTCATAATATCTGAATTGATTTTTGGAGTAATAACTCCAATACAGTTCAATGAATATGCTCTTCAGGAAAAGAAGAAAACACATTTTTTTCTTTTCTAAGATGCAAGACTTAACAATCATTTATTTCACCTACCATATTTTCACTATTATCATATTTTATGAATTCCAATCTTAGACAGATATGTTGAATTTTTCAGAATTGCAACTATTTCTTCATTTATTTTTTCTTCAGATTTTTTTCAGTCAAGTTCATGAATTTTAATGAAAGGATCATTCACTTTGAATTTGCTTGTGTCTTTATTTTGGGGTATGTAACTGAGAATTAAGATGATTTTTTTTTTTAATTGTAAGAGATATCTAGTCATATCTACTCTTATTGCATAGAAAATTGTGTTTTCTTTGTTCAAGAATGATTTGAAGAATTTTGTCTGCACAAATAAGCTCATTTTGAGAATAGCGTAACTAATCATATTCTGTTTTTTCATACTTCTATTTTTCTATTGATTTTATTAAACTTTGATAAGATGTTATATCATGTCACTTCATTATAATTTCCAATCACTTATAAAATTCCCAAATAATTTCCATGATCAATATCTTGTCTTTTTTTCTATGAAAACATAAGCTTATACTTAAAATAATGTTATGTCTACAATCCATTGCAGAAATGCTTTCTGCTTAGTTGTCTCACATTGAATTTGAAGTTGTCTTTATTGATTTTATATCATTTTAATGCATGCAAATAGAATTTACAACTAAATATTATTACACATTCTTTTTGGGAAGAGGAAAAAATATATTAAAATATGCAATTTTTTCTGAGATTCATTTTTAGCTGAAAGTCATTCTCTGGCTAAACTGCTTAGGCTTTTTGTTGGGTACAAAAGATATATGTTTGAAAATGTTCTTTGTTACTTTACCATTCATTTTTATTTAGAGTAAAAAGAATTGGATTTTTCTCCCATTAAGATTTTTTTAATAATTCCTTACCAGAGATTGAGATTACTTGGAGCATTTTTCACAGCCATCATTTCACAATGACTCCCATTAGATTTCACATTTTATGTTTTTACTTCACTTATAATAGGTTCATTTGTTATAATATTTTCTCCTTTGCCTGGTTTTTGAGCTATGGAAATTCATTTGATATTGAATTTCTATTATTATCATCACTTTCACCATAAGCATTACTGATAATTATGATCTTTTTATTTCTTCATCATAATTAAAACTTTGTGGGCATAAACTTGAATTATCTCATTTTGTAGCATCCATAACTAATTTTGCCATTCATCGTAATAAACCATCAACTTTTACAATGTTGTTCTTTTTCTTTTTATAATTAATCCCAATTCATTTGTCCACTTATTCTTCCAATATTTATGCCTTTTATAGTAAAATATATGTTCACATTTTAAATCACTTATATCTTTTTTTTACTAATTTTACAAAATCCAATAATATTCCATTTAAAAATAGATAACTCTTTTTCCATTTTATCAGTTGTTGACATCAAAATAAAAACCTATCATCAAATTACAGTCTAGATCTGTAAACAATGAACTCATAGCATCATCTGTTGTTCTAGCTGCTACTTGGCTGCTCATTTTATGGTCTCCTGGAAACAGATACCATAATTTAGTTCTGTGTGTCATGATAGTAAATTTTTTTTGAAAAAGAAAAAGATTGCTGACATGTAATTTTATTTTGTTTTCAAAGACTATTATGTTTTTTATTATTATTTCAAACTCAAAATTAAAAAAAAAACAATCAAATTATCACTCTATATAATTCATGTTGTTGGATAACCTATCCATGTTCATTTCTCTATACAATAATCATAGAGTAAAAATAGCATCTGATCCATTTCTTTAAGGCCTCAAAGAAGAATTAGGTCTCCTTTCAAGTAATGACAAACTTATTTTTGTTACTGTCAATTAAGTAATTATTTATATTTAAATATATGTCTTTAGAATAAATTAATATATTGAAAGTATTCCATCTTATATGTTTCACTTACTATATCCCATAGTAGTACTCGTACCAACTTTGAACCCCATTAAGTGCACATGTTTTATATATCTGTATATAGGTGTAATGGTCACCTGTATATATGAGAGTATAAGCTGTGACATATAATAGATTTAGTGAAGTTACAGCACAATTATATTTAAATGTTTAAATTTTTAAATTATTATAAATTTATTTCACTATTTTTCTTAAGATCACATATATACATACAATTTCACCTGTGACCAGCATACATATATAATGAAATGTTTACGTAACAATTATGCTAATTTCTAAATTTTAAAATCATTCTTATTAGCTGAAATTCCACCACACGCACCTGTTTAAAATTGCATCTCAACAAATCTGTAATTTGACAATAATTTTAAGACATAATGTTAATGAAAGAAAACTTGATTAAGCAGCACTAGTCTGTATTCAATTTGGGATTAAGTTGGTTACACTAAGATGTAATGTGTTTGATTAGAGAACTTAACAATAGGAAAGTTTAATTTGTAATTTTAAGCAAAACTTGTAATCAAGCTATTGAATTTTTATGCTGCAAACCTAGCTTATGGGAAAATACAATAGAGGGGTAGAAATTGGTACATAAACCCTAGATTTTGCCACTGAAAAAGATTTACATTATAATCCAAGTTGTTGCTACACAAACTACGCAGGTTCAAATCTTCCTTTGGAAAAATGGTGACTTTCAGCCCATCCTGCATGCTGCCACAGTAAACATCACCACCATCAGATGGAGAAGTCCAACTACCAACTGCTGTTAAGGAAGGATGCTGTGGATGGACTACTCCCAATGCAGGACAACTGTTCCTAGAAGAAAAGTGGTAATGCTCTATAAATCTAATTTTAAAACTTACAATACTTTAATTAAGCTAGCTACAATGAATATTCATTTAAACTGTACTAAACTAAAATGTTTTAAGATAAACCTATCAAAATATAGCAATAAATTTTCCTGCAATTTTAATATAACTTTTTCTTTAACAGTAATTGGTTACTGTAGTATTTGTAAAAATGGCAGACATTTTTGTGCACTCCAGAAAAAACTAGATTTATTCGAGCTGTTGCTTTTAGATCGCGCGCTGATAACGAAGGAGGTTATTTAACGTAATGGCGGACAATAATTCCAAGAGATATTTGCTGATTGCAAATATCTCTGGATAAAAGACGTTACCTGATTGACAAGGATTAATTGCCACAGTTATCAGCAAGCAATAAAAGACTGTAACATCTAAGCAGTAGTTGAGTAGCAGTATTTGAGTAGACGTCTGTTTAACACCAGTAGAGATATCTCGTTTGCACTTGCGGTTAATGACCAGCGCCCAGTGGCAATGTAGTTCACGGTATAGCTGAAGGAGACCGCAGCGGAGATATGGAGAGCATTAGTTGCAGAGTAGAAGCATTCGTTGCAGAGCAGAGCATTAGTTGCAGAGTAGAAGCATTCGTTGCAGAGCAGAGCATTAGTTGCAGAGTAGAAGCATTCGTTGCAGAGCAGAGCATAAGTTGCAGAGTAGAAGCATTCGCTGCAGAGCAGAGCATTAGTTGCAGAGTAGAGCATTCGTTGCAGAGTAGAGCATTCGTTGCAGAGTAGGCATTCGTTGCAGAGCAGAGCATTAGTTGCAGAGTAGAAGCATTCGTTGCAGAGCAGTGCATTCGTTGCAGAGCAGAGCATTAGTTGCAGGAATAGACCATTCGTTGGAGAACTTTAGCGAACGTTATTGGATAGCCGCACAGTATGACTTGCAGATATAACCTTGGCACAGTCGTAAGTGCGGATATAACAGTTACTATTTAAAACCTTTTCTAATCTGGGTCATACCTGTCTTAACAAAAGAAAAGAAATAATCAAATTAGAATATTATGATATGCCAATATTTCACAGCAGAGAGTAATTAATTCAGTAAACTTTTGGGAGAGACAATTAGAAGCTCTCCAGCGTAATATTATCATTGGTTTTCAGCTGAGGGAAATTGCTTCCTTCAAATCTTGTTCTATGATATTAACCACAGATCGCTACACACTTGTTATCTATATTTAGTTATCTAATATTTATTAGTATATTTATTACGGTTTGCTTAATCATTTCAAATTATTATTATATCTATTAGTTGGATAGCGGTTGGAGATGATATTGAAAGTGAAACAGTATGATTTATTTATTATCCAGTTTCATCTACTATGTTTCATAGTAATATATTTCTAATTCAAACCAATCCAATTTCATGTATATTAGTAAAATTAATACTAAAATATTGTATCAAAGTTCTGTTAATGAGTATGTGCATGTATAGATATGGTGTACATTAATTAGCTAATAATATCTGTATGCATATAACTATAAACATATCCAGTCCTAATTCTAAAAAATAATAAAGTAAGTCATGTAAACATCATTGTATGTGTAGAAACGCATCTATGTATATATGCGAAGGAAACTGTAATATGGTAGATTTTGTGAACATTACGACTTTTCTAAATTATCTCTTTTAAGTTATTATAAATTTAGTATATAAATTTGCTTGTATTCGCATATAAAATCTTAAATTCAGGGATGACAGTGTTACTCATAGAAAAGAATGTTTACAGAACTTAAATGTCTTTTTTAAAAAAACATTTATTTCTTGGAAAATTATTTTGACTCACCCCTGGAAACCAAGAGCTGAATTTTAAAAATAAAGACAAAGGTAAAATCATTGGACCAGCACTCTTTGTCAATTACTCAGCTGAACATTTTGTCCTTACTAAGATTTAATAAAAGTGTGAAAATTTAAGAATAAAAAATTTATAAACAAGTATGGCTTGTGCAAGGGGGGTGGGAGAAAGATTTGCTATAAAAAAACTATTAAAGACACCCTCTCTAATATTAAGAATGTACTACAGCCAGAGGCTATGCCCAAATTTACCATGAGAACCAGTAGCTAGAAGGCCTATTGTTGCCTTCCTTGTGGAGAAACCAGTGTATGAAATGGAAGGAATCAAGAACAGCAGCCCAACAATGAATGTTAGTGCCTATGCCATGCATGCCACCTCAGCAAGAAGATGATCGGTAATTAAATCATCCACAGAGCTCTAAATTAGATCTTAATAAACCACTCTAATAATCTTATAAGTGAGCTATAGTATAAATGTGCACAAACTATTAAACAAAACTTTACTCTTAATAATTTAACCTCTGTAATAAATTCATACTTTTGATTTAAATCTCTTAATGCAATCTTATTTAATAATAATATATTGTAAAATCTTGCCCAATTAAAGGTTTAAGTAATAATATTCTTTGTTATATGATAACTGTTTTCAGTTATTACTGTTAATGTATTCAATTTGCGGATATGCCTTCTTTACTTAGTATATATTACTTATGCTATGCCATCCTTCAGAGCAGAGATTGCTAATATTATAACAATAGTGAGACAATTAGCCACTCATATAATCTTATATTGCTCTTGGGCATAAATACTAATCTCCATTATGGAAACCGATTTTATGTTAATCAAGCTACTATGTTGGCTTAATAAGCTTTGCATATATTAATATTTAGTTAAATAGATATACGGGTGATATTAGAAAGCATATTATAAGTAAATAATTAAGTCCAAGATATGTTTTATTCCTCCTAAAGATATATTATAAATTATACAGGTAATTTGATGATACTAGATTATTTTAAGTATTCTTTTCTAACTATAAGCTTTTAGATGCTATTTTATGAACTTGTGAGAAGTGGTTTCATTGATGGCAATCTTATTAATTATTATTATAGTTAACATTGCAAATGTATCTTTAGGAAGCATATCTGTGCATTATGCCTTGCTATGGCAAATACTGTAAAATCGGCTTCTGGTTTATGGTCATCCCATTCTTGTAATTCAGACAGCTCTCTTTCATGTAGAACTGGAACACAAGCATCCAGATGGTTATTAGCTGTTCCTAATACCTGAACTAAGGTTCATTATATTAATAGCAAGCAAAATGGTCCGCGGGAACCAAATACACATTAATAAATCCCATGATAACTGATACATTTGAGGTGCATTGCTTCTATTAGTTATTGTAGCATTGTAGTATCGGAGGTCACGCTACCCATTTAGTTCATTTCTTATCATATAATATCATTCAGTGTTGATGTGAAACCAAATATAGTTACATATATCAAATATCTGTATAGAGAATTTATTACAGCTCATAAATTGATAATAGAATTCATTAGGTTATTATGATCACTTTTGTATGTCAACCTTAGCAAACCCTGGCATAATATGGCATAAGTCAGGCATATTAAATTGTAGATAGTAAAATTAATAGGGTGGTAATAGTTATAATTAATAATTGTATAAAATGTAAATAGAGATGAGATTTTGTACCCAAACCCAATCATCATTATACACCTCCGATGTAACCTCATACATTATTGCTATATGGACATTATTGATTTCTCAAGTAAAGGTGTATAAAATGTATTTTATGTTCTGTGCCTTATTCAAAGTTTGTTCTCATTCAACCAAATCTTTCTAAAGTTGTCATGTTAGATTAAGTTTGATATACTCATTCACTAATAACCATGGGTGTGTGTGTATCTATCAGTTATTTTATATTAGTCATTGTAATTCTCTCATGCTCCTTTTGCTACTGCCGGCACACAAATTCAGCAATTCCAAGTGTAGCCTCATATATGCATCCTTAAAGTAATAAATCACAGAACATTGGGGAAGGAACTAAGGTGTGATCTGATTCAAGGTCTCAACACCTCATTTAGATCAGCCTTGAAATAATTGCCAAAACTCTGGATTTTCTTGTGTGAATGTCAAATATGATCACTATAAAAGCATATTTATAAATGTTGTAAGACCCGAAATATGATTTCTCATCCATAATTTTGTTATAAAGAATTATATACAGATTCAATATATAAATTAGATTAATAATTAATTAACCCTTTCTTATCATCATTATGATATTCTATATGAAAAACTGGGTTGTTTGTTTCAACTGCCTGAACCTATAGATATTTATGCACACTTCTTAGTTATTTAAATACATATCAGTATTATTATTAAGCATTGTGAAGTGTTTTTATTAAGTATTGTGAATGTGTTTTTATTAAGCACATAACATGCAATAATGCCTTACAGGCCACCTTATTTTTTAGTTCAAAACGGTATATTTTAATAACTGGAACACGGTGATCCAGAACCTTATTCAAAGCTTGTCAAACTTAACAAACTAGAAATGTTTTTTTATTATGCTAGCAAGCCATCTGGTCAAAGGGTACTGAATACTTGGTACTGAATCCCATGATTAACTATACATTCACACCATGATCTTTAATTTAATATTTTAGCACTATAGTCTCAAATGCTAATCTCCCTAAACAGTTCATTCCGCCTTACTAGTAAACTTCAGCATTATTCTTAACTCTGAATCTGATTTTACTTAATGAATCTGTATTTCAAGCGTATTTAATTACTCATTGTTAATATATTAAAATAAGTTGCTTGATGCTCAAGTTATGTATAATCCTGGCAAATATTTAACATACTATAGCAAACTTAAAGAATCGCTTAGCCTATCAAGATGAGATTATTGTACCATTATTCATCTCATCATTATTATAATGCCTACATGCGTCCATTGACCCAAGTTTAAATAATTATGTTCTTTTCATTTATTTTTAATTAACTCATTTGATTCTTATGTTTTCAAATCACCCATACTCTTTTTTAATATATATTACAAATTATTTGAGTTAAGTCATAACATGTTGAATAGTTTAGTTAATTTCAAATTTGTGCTAAGGTATTAATTTCCCCTCTGAGTTTCATGTTTCTCTCTTTGCTTAGCTAGCTTCTTGAAGAAATTGAGACAGAGTGTAACCTCATAAATGTTATACACGGGGTATTAATCATGAAGTGCTGGGAAATAAGTTGAGGTTGGTTGGATTTGAAATCTCACCATCTCGGTTTGGTGAGCTTTATGTTTTGCTTGTACTCTGTATTTTGTTGCATGAATGCACAAATATGACTATTACAATATTGTAACGGTCAAATGTGTACATTTGCAGAACAAAATCTAGAACTCTGATAAATCATCCTAAGGCCAACCAGTTTTACGGTGGTGGAAGCCACGACTCTAACCTAACCCTAGTTCTTCTACTATTGCTCAGGGATTTACTACCTTGCGGATGACACAGTTGAGGTCACTGCAGGATTTCCCTTCTTCACATGCCGGCAGTAGCACAATAGTAGAACAAAAGACTGTGGTATTACAGCATTTTAGCGGGTATACGCATATAGATATCTTGTGGCTAAGATATTTATGAATTAAATAATAAACTAAATATCAATAAGTAATCATAAATAATTATTAAACTAAGAAATGATTTTGAGTCGGTAAGCAAGATTAAGACGTACATCCAATTTAAGTTTAAATTCAATTTAATAAAAGTTAAGTTTGGAAATGATAAATAAACAAAATTATAATGGTTAAATGGTTGTACTCACATGCAGGTGGTTAAAGGATGTTTACATAAAATTGGATTCACACGCAAGTGATGGGTTTTAGAAATATATTTTATATGGCTGAGTTTTATATAGTTTGGTTTACATATATAGTGTATAGATAAAATCACTCGCAGGTGATTATGAACTTTAGGTTACAATTCAAATTACAAAGTATGCACTTGCGGTTTATGTATAGCATTAAATCACACACAGGTGATTATGACTTGTAAGTTACAAATTAGTTTATTTAGCTATATATATATGTGTGAATCTATCACTCGCAGGTGATGAAATTATAATACATTTGAATTTTCATTTCATAAGCTTGAATCTTATTCTATAACTAAATGAATTTGCTCATGATTATCTATGCCTAGTTTATGCTATTTAATTGAGTATAGATCTGCTTTAATTATTAGTGGAAGTGATAATAATGAAATATAAAGAACCTAGTATTTAAAATAAGCACAAATAGCTAATGTATTCTCTATATAGATAATTTGCCTATCAATCTGGATTCGAATTCAGATCAATGCTGAAATAATAATAAAAAGGGCGGGATGAACTGTTCATGGGCAGCCAGAATTCAGATACCTTTGTGTATATAAAACATATAACTCTGGGTCCCTCCATCTCATATATGTAACTTTTTCACGGGATTCTTACCAAGTAATGGTTCCCTTCAACCGAATTCATTGCTGTGATATAGGAGGCGTTTTTAGTTTGGATGATCGAGCAATTTATTTTATGTGGGAGTCTTACACTCTGTGCGAGTCTCATGCTCCATTATTAATAATGCAGAATGGGTTGCCGTGTACCAATACCATCTGAGGAAGATAATTGCCCAAACTAAATGTACTGGTGTAGCCCTAACACGTACACCCAGTAAAGAAATGCAGCAATAATTGAATTATGCCATAGTGTATCAAAAGGACATACACACCGCTGACAACATAATCATATAACAAAATTAAGACGCTAAATCGAGTTTCCTTCATGAAACTACTCAGTATCAGTTCATATAGTAGTATTTTTAATTATATTATTAAAAAAAAAATTATAAATCCAGGTTATAGGGCTATCTATATAGGCTTTTATTGATTTAAGGAGGACTACAGCATAGTAAGGGGAAATTACAAGATAAAATTATAGATTTATGCTGCATTTTATCATCTCAACTAGATATCATTTAAATATATTTAAAAGCACATCTATCTGATAAGTCTGCAATAATATCTCAATCAAAAGATTTTATTCATTTCAAAACAGACATTTTTAGTTTGTGCATTAATCTACGCAATATTACACATATATAGGTGAGAATCTAGATTTACTTCTCACTAATCATTTAATTACGAATAAAACCCGGTTTTGGATACATATAGCATAAACAATAAAATAAGTAAAATTTAATAAGATTAGGCATAGATTTAGGAAATGCAATATATATAAAAGATTTCACGCAAGTGATATCTGAAATTTAACTTTAGCATATTTTAAAAGAAGTTTCTGTAACGCTATTTGGTATTTGATTGATTTAGTTTAAAATTTAGAAGTTGTTTATAATTAACAAACGCAAATATTATCGTTAACTTAAAATATATATAACAACTGAGAATTTTGATTATTGTACTAAAATAGATTCATTAACAAAAGTTATTAAATATTAAATATAAATGATGTTAAACAATTAAATTAATTATACAAAACTAAATCAATCATACATAAGCAAACCAAGTCATAAGAAATTTTACTTAATAAATTAAATGTTTTTATAAAATTAATATGCAACTTAGAAAATTAGGTAGGGAAACAAATAAAATTTGGAATGACTCAGGAATAAATTTAGAAAAATGATAATTATAATGTTAAATTTTATTTTCTCTCTTATTGATAAAAAAAAAAAAATTGCTGTAAAAGAAAAAAGATGTTTATCTACGTAAAATAATGTACATGTATGGATAGAAATCTATTTCATTGTATGTATTTAAATTTTTGTTGTTTGTTTTGTATCTGTTAATTTCCAAATTCTGAAAAGACTGCTTTTAGCTTGAATACGTTAAAAGGTCTTTTGTCAAATATTTAGAACTTAACAGAGGAAGCCAGATTTGGAAAGATAACAAAAGATTAGAAATAAAATGAGATAGGGATTGCACATGTTTTGCTATCAGAATTTGATCCCAAATAAGCAATTAGTAAATAACTGGAAATATTGCATCAGTTTAAAAAAATAAAACTTTTTTTTTTTTGTAAAAAAAGGAAGAAAAATAATGGACAGGTAGTTAGCCATTGGTACCAAAGCAAGAAGTAATAAAAACTCTCTCTCTACACATAGGGGAGAAACACTGGTATAAATAATTATGTTGCCAATTAAAACAATTGCCAGTGAAAAATAGATATTTCATCAGATCATTAAAATTACATGTGAGAAATATATAGAAATGCAGCTGAATGAATATTCAAGCGTAAAGTTGGTGATTAGGGGATAAGAATTCAAAAACATGCTTGGCTTTTGCCCTATCGCCCATGTATGGAAATGTGCTACTGATTCTGTCAACTATCTACATCCAGAAATCTGCATCTGACCAAGATCTCTGCAAATTAAGAGAAAACCTCTTCGGCAACTGATTCTATGGAAAACTGCAAATAAAAACATTATCCAGATACACCTGGGTCTCTTTTTACGCGGACTTATTTAACATGATTTTGAAGTTACGCGATTCGTGTTTCACCGGAAGTCGACCTCCGATAATGCGCTATTACTTTAAATAATAAATTTTGCGCACTTATGTTATATTGAAAGTAATAGCACATTATTGGAATTCTACTTTCATCTTAGTAATTTCAATATTTTCAGTGCTTTATAATAGTAAGATTTTATGCAATAATGAAATTAAAATCACGATTTCCATTTTATGTACACACACATTAAATTTTACAAGATTATAATGTAAATTTGTTCAAACATTGTGCGTGTTAATTTTGCATTTTAAATCACATTCTGTTTTTACTTTTTAAAAAAGAACGTAATCAATTATTAATCATTTAGTGTCCAGAAGTTTATTTTTAAAAGGTCAGTAATAGCAGTGGGCACAATTAAAAATTAAAATCTGATTTTTAATTGTAATTAACAATTTAAAAATTACTTACGGGTGACTTGAAATTAATGTGATGTAAAACGAAATTTGATTTTTAAACGGAATTGAAAATTAAAGACAAAAATAATAATTTAATTTTTAGTTGTTAATTTTAATTAAATTTTTCCCAGCAGTGGTGAATAAATGTTTTTTTATTATCATAATTCTAAGTTCATAAACAATTAATAAAATCATCATCGTCGTCAACAGAAAACCATTAACACAAGGCGCTAGTTGTATTTTCTCTTACGAGAATAATTGCTGAGATATTCTTGACTTCGTTTAAGGAGAAGCCAAATACATCACATCACACCACATGAGAATCTGATTTTTTACTAGTTTGCAAATGAATGTGTTTTTGGGCAAATAGCGATAATAATTAAAACGTGTATAAAAATGTAAATTACTGTACTGGAAATTATGCATAAAAATATATTATTTTGAATAAAATTAAATATTATAGTTAAAAAAAGTTTGTCTTGTATCAATTTTTTTCAAATTTGAAATTTTTTATTAGTCATATTTTATTTCCTTATTTTTTTTTGCGCGAATTTTAAAGTAATTTTACGTTGGTGCTTTGCTTTTACGCGAATTTTGAAAAATCACAGACTGCGTCTCCCCCTTTTCAATGTAAGTATCGTCTATTTTTGCGCGATTTCATTTGCGTGTGTTTTCTGAGGAACCTATCTATCGCGTAAAACGAGACCCAGGTGTATTTCATATGGCCGCAATTATTTATTATAAGCATACACTTTTTGAACTAAGGTAATTATTGTATTTTCATTTGAATATATTATATAATATAATGCCTATATGTATATTATATTTTTGTTTCTTGTAAAAATGTATTTTAAATTTAATAATTTTTCTAATAGTAGCCATTAACTATTAAAGAAGTTATATATGAGATTTCATGAGAGTAGTGAATATTTTATTTTTTTATCTAATTAATTGCACTCCATTACCCTATTAATATACATGTGTGATTATATGACTAATCATATGCTCTAGTATTAACATATCTCCATCAGTATAGATACCACCTGCCCCTGTGATTGAGCTAGGTAAGGTTGGATTCCAAATTATGCTAACATAAAAATCTGTTGATAACCCTCAACATAATATTCTTACCTTGATAGAGGGATTGGCACTCGGGGATGGATTATCCTGATGTCCATAAATGTATTGCTAGGGTATATATGGATAAGAAATAAGTAGCTAATAGTGTCGGGCAAATAGAGTGAACTGATTGAGTTATTTGATTAAAATCCTTCACTTCATAATAATATTATAATTTAATGGATCATATAGATGTTTGGATTTCTCTAAAATTGATTCCTTAATCAGGTATTACTGTGAGGATAAAATAATCCAAATTATATTTTTTATGGTAGATATTAAAATGCAGGTCATATGGTGGCCAAACAGCCATTCTAATATTATTTAAATTGTAATATATGTTATATTAGTAGAATTAGTCTGTGTTCATGGACTCGTTTTAATGGCACCCAAGTGAGGCCCTGAAGAATGGAGAATGATATAAATTTATGATTAAAAATATTTTTTTTTTGGGGGGGGGGGGTTTGTTTATATAAAATAAAATTACATTAAGTGTTCTAAAGATATTGAAGCAGGTGATAGTGTAGGCAAATAAAATAAGATAAGCATGACAGATAGCATAATACTTTTTGGGCTGGTGAGTTGAGCCCATGTATTTGTTTTTGAAATAGCCATTAACATATATAAAAGATATAATGTTACAAGTTGAAACCCGTATGATGAAGAGTATTATGAAAAAATTACAAGAATTAGAAGAAAGAATGGAATTAGTATTTCAGGAAATAAAAAAGGAGATGCATGTTATAATGTCAGAAATTCAAAATCGACATGAAAAAATATTGGAATTGTAACAGAAACTCCGTAAAGAAAAAGTGAATTGTCAGTTGGGTAGAGGAAAGGTGATATTGAGACAGAGAAAAGTGATATAGAAGATAGACAAAGTGAAAGACAAATGAAAGTAGAAAGTGAAAGTCAAGATATAATAAAAGAGAAGAGAAACTAGATAATGAGTGGTGGTATAAATAGAAAATCAGGAGAGTTACTCTCACTTCTGCTCCCAGCAGGTTGTGGAGACTGGGTGCATGCAACATGAAAGAAAGCAACATTATTAGAATCATGATACATAATCTGCCTTTGAAAATTGAGCAAAGTACTCCTGGGATTTAGAAAGATATCTCTTGATGAGGCAAAAGACTTATCAAATGTGATACATATGAGCATGCAAGACTTATACCAATAGACAACTGGGAAAAAGTCATGTCCACCAACAGCAAAAGATAGGCCGTAACCAGATCATCATAAAAGAAAAAAAGAGAATATATGTATTTTGAATTTTATTGTTATTTTAGTGTTTGTTTATTTGATGTTATTTCTTATTAGTTGATACACTGGGTAGTGGTATATATTGGAACATGTAAATCGAAGGGGGTATGTGAATATGCATACTAGTTTGTAGGGAAGGTGCAACATGGCACAGAAAGGTTAATATCAGTAGAAAAGAAAATTCAAGAAAATATTTTTTTTTTTTTACTTTAAGGAATTATGTAAGCTGTGGCTATGAAAACTTGAGAATACAGTCTCTTGATTTCGACAGTGGATGAGGGGTTTCGGCTGCTGGATCATGTATTTGGTATATTGGGTTCTGTGTATAGAAGCTTATCTCAGATGTGGCTTTGATCCAATACTTATACCATATTTTTTATGCAGCAGATAATGAAATTCTGCCATGAGTCATAGCCTTTAAGTTTGAACAAGTGAGCATGACATACCAATATTATCCCATCCATAAGTCTTCAGAACTGAACAGGGTCTTGGACTATATTTAACCCTCAAACTCATAAATTGAGTAGGGCATTGTTCTTGATCTTCCCCATTCATAAAATTCTGAAGTAGCAGTGAGGTAAATACTTTTTTATATTTTATTTGGGGTCATGTGGTTAAGTTTAAACTAGAGAGGAGTTGGCCATATATTGCGCATAGTCAATCGTGGGCCTGTTTTTTTGGTGACTGAGTCTGTCATGTATTTTGGGTTGTCAGGTTATTCTGTTTTCCTTTTGTTTTAAGCTGCCAGATGCAAAGAAGATTTCTGCATAAGATTATCTGTATATATAATTGGTCCTAAATAGGCATGCAGCGATTTTAATAGTTTCAAAAAGTGACCATTCATCATTGGATAAAAATAAAGATTTTGTTTAAATTTCAAGCCATCAAAACACATAAACTGAGTTTGAAAGCTTCCTGAGGGAGGGTTTTGTAATAGTAACCGAGTTTATTCCCTGCCACAAAGGAAAGTTATATATTTACACACACATGCCCTCAAACGTTGTAAGATACATATATTTTTTAAAAGTTATATCAGAAGTGAACATTTTCTCCATCATATGTTTCATGTGAGCTATTATTCAGTCTATTTTCATAAGATGTGCATCTATATAATGGTTAAATGACCAAATGTGAAATAAGCAAATGTCTAAATTTTACTTTTATTTTTGAAGTATATAAAAAGTGAGAGAACATTGAAAATGATAATTACTATATTACATTTTATTTTCTCTCTTATTGATAAAAAAAAAAAAAAACATTTGCTGTAAAAGAAATTATGTAAAATATTGTACACGTCTGAGTAAAGTTTTTGTTGTATGTATTTTAATGTGCTTGAGGCTACAGCCTTAATGAATATTACTTATGTAATCAATGTGCGTTTAAATAAATTTATAATTACAACTTTAAGTTATTTGTTTTGTAACTGTTAATTTCCAAGTTCCAAAAAGACCGCATTTAGCTTGAACATATTAATAGGTTTTCTTTTGTCAAATATTTAGAAACTTAACAGGAGAAGCCAGATATCAAAAGACTAAAAATAAAATGAGATAGGGATTGCATATATTTTCATTATCAGAATTTAATCCCAAATAAAAAAATTTCCAAGCAATTAGTAAATAATGACATATTGCATCAATTTAAATAAATAAAACATATTTATTATTATCTTTAAAAAGGAAGAAAAGTTGTGGACAGGCAGTTAGCCATTGGTACCAGAGCAAGAAAGAAGAAAAACTGTCTGTACATAAGGGAGAAACACTGGTATAAATAATTATTTTGGGAAGTAAAGCAATTGCCAGTCATTGGATCATTAAAATTATATCTGAGAAATATAACCAAAATTCAGCTGAATGAATATTCAAGTGTAAAGATGGTAATTAAGTGATAAAAAGTTGTAGACGTGCTCTTTGGCCCCACCACCCATGTATGGAAATGTGCTTCTAATCCTGTCATCTATTTACATCTGAGGTTGCCAAAGTGGTCTATATAGACCCTCAGGGGTCTATTTAATAAAAGTAGGGGTTTGATCTGAGCCTGGGGGTTGAAGGAAAAACAATTCTTAATATGCAAATCACACATACCTAACTGCGTATGTAAAATTTGTGAATGTTTTTATAATTGACTTAATATCAGTTTCTTTATAGAAAATAAATTAATAAACGTATATTTATTCGGGTGAAACAAGTATTTATGTACCAGTGTGCAGCAGCGCGAACTCTGCACTTCTGGCTTATGAGTCATATGCATATGTGCGCTTGTTCAAATGTCATGAGCATTGATGTTAAAAACGCAAATATCATACGCAGTTTCAGCTATCTTTGCAAATTGTGAACAGTGTTAAATATTTGCAGGGTCATTATTACTACTTTTATAGTATTGGATAATTAGTTATAGTTTCTATAAAATTATTCTTTTAGTTTAGATATCAATTTTAATTATCAATACACGTAAAAAAGAAGGTATTAATAATATGGATTAGTATAGTATACCAACTTATTTTTAACTTATTTATAGAACCTTAATTAAAAAATGGCAGCTTCAGTTTCTAAAAAGAATTGTTTGTATTATTCATTGGATTATTTGAAATTTGGATTTATTTGTTCACCGACAAATGAAACGATTCCTATGTGTCTTCTATGCGAAAAAACTTTTGGAAATGACTACTTGAAACTGTCAAAAATGGAAGATCATCTTGAAAGGGTTCACTCAGATAAAAAAATAAAAACTTGAATTTTTCAAAAAGCAAAAAAAAAGTCACATATCGACCAACTATAAAAAGTTTTATGAAGCAGTCTACTGAAGTTGAAACTGAAGGAGGATTAATAGGTTTGTACAAGATTTTGCTTAATATAGCAAATAGGGGAAAACCACACACACTCGCTGAAGAAATTGTTATACCTGCAATTAAAGATGTCATTGAGAATGTAATGAAAAAAGACTCCGTTAATCTTTTAAAGTCCTTCCCATTAAGTGCAAATTTTGTAAAACGGCATATTGACGAAATGGCAGAAGAAATAGAAAATACCGTAGTTTCGGAGCTAAAAAATTGCAAGTTCTCTATTCAACTTGAAGAATCTGTTTACGCATTTCTGCTATTCTTATGGGGTACGTTAGATATTTCAGTAAAATGAAAGGACAAGTCATTGATGAATTTTTATTTGCTAAATATCTTGAAACTGATGGAAAAGGAGTGACAATTTTTAGACGTTTACAAGAATATTTAAATAAATATGATATTTCCCTTGAAAATATAATAGCAGTAGCCACAGATGCGCGCACCTGCTATGGTAGGGTGTTACCGAGGTTTTGCTGGATTTCTCAAAGAAAAAGTGCCCGGTATACATACTATTCATTGTGTGTTGCATAGAAACAACTTAGTAGCAAAATATCTGAGTCCAAAGTTATATAAAACTTTACAGTTTTGTATTAAGTGTATCAATCAAATTAAAGCCCAACCTTTTAAATCAAGATTATTTTCCAAACTTTGTGAGGAAAACGATGAGGTATTTAACCAATTACTTCTGCACACCGAAGTTAGATGGTTGTCTAGAGGTGTATGCTTGCAATGGCTCATTGAGCTATTTGACTCCACGACAGAATTTCTCAGCGTAATAAATCCTGTTGTGAGTGATGAACTCCAAAACAATAAGAACCATATTTTTTATTTAGCGGAATTATTTGGAAAATTTAATGACATCCAAACAAAGCTGCAAGGAAAAGATGTAACAATTATCCAAGCTCGGACAATACTGTTTGGCT
Organism: Epiperipatus broadwayi; assembly: GCA_028023455.1. NCBI lineage: Eukaryota > Metazoa > Onychophora > Udeonychophora > Euonychophora > Peripatidae > Epiperipatus > Epiperipatus broadwayi. The sequence continues at coordinate 4,260,505 of JAQFVV010006281.1, read as the reverse complement.
TCCAGGTAAAATTAAATTTATTTACATCTTTATTGCTATGTAAAGATTATCAGTATTTTTCAAATCTTGTGACAATTAGAAATAAAAGAAGAAGACTTCAAAAATTAAGTGACGATTTTAAACTGTGCTTTGTTGATTTGGAAAACATTGACATCCCTGAATGGATGATTGTGCCATTTTCCGCTCATATTGAAAACGTGGACGTCAACTTGCAAGATAGGCTTGCTGAATTATTATCAGATCTTGAAGCAAAGACGCTTCTTAAAAATTTAAAAATAAGCAAATTTTGCACAAATATAAATATAATGCAAAAATATGTAAAACAAAACGAAATAGCTCAGCCATTTATGCTGGCATTTTCAAGTTCCTATATGGTTGAAGCCAGTTCCAGTTACGTAAATTCAATCTTAACTAAGTATAGAAATAAATTAAATGTGGAGTTTCGAGGGGATTTAAGATTAAGATTGACCAATTTCGAACCCAATATAGCGAACCTTGCATAGAAATACCAGGCACACCCATCTCATTAATTAAGAAGCAATACTGTAGTTACTTTACTTATTATTTTTACTTATTTATAATTACTTATTATTTAATAAATATTAAGGTATTTAAATTTCAACATTAAGATATTTTTCATAAAACTATTGTTACACAATGTAAAATTACTTTAATAAATGTTTAAAATCATAAAATAAATGTACAAACACAGTACCTAATAGATAGTTTTATTTAAATAAACTGAAAATTACTTTTATGGGGGTCGATGGAGATTTCAAAAAATTATATAGGGTTCCATGATCAAAAAAGTTTGCCGACCCCTGATCTACATCCAGAAATCTGCATCCGACCAAGATGTCCCACAAATTAAGAGAAAACATCTTCGCCAACTGATTCTACAGAAAGCTGTAAATAAAGACATTATCCAGACAGTTCATATGATCACATTTTTTTTTTCAGTAAGCTTACACTTATATGTATGTTAATAATACAAGTTCCTGGGAACTAAAGTAATCATTGTATTTTCATTTAAATATATCATATAATATAATACATAAACTATATTTTTGTTTCTTGTAAAAATGTATCATTAACTATTAAAGATATATATGATATTTCATGAAAGTCGTTAATATTTTATTTTTTTACCTAATTAATTGCACTCCATTGCCCTGTTAATATACATGTGCAATTATATGAGTAAACATATGCTCTACTATTAATATATCAATTGGTATAGGTATTACCTGTCCTGTGATAGAGCTAGCTAGGGTTGGGCTCCCTAATTATGGTAATGTAAAAATATCCCGTAAATATACTGCTAGTGGACATATGAATAGGGAATAAGTAGATAATATTGTCAGGGAAGTAGAGTAAACTGATTGAGTTATTTGATTAAAATCTTTTCCCTTCATTATAATACTTATAGACTTAATAGATCAAATACATGGTTGAATATCTCCAAATTTGACTCCTTAATCAGATATTTCTGCTAGGACAAAATAATCCAAATTATATATTTTTTATGATTGATATAAAAATAATTTTCTGCAGATAAAATGGTGACTTTATAGCCATCCCAACAAAATATTTAAAACTTAATATATGTTATATTAGAAAAAAAATAGTCTATGTGTCTGCGGGTTTGTTACAGTAGGTAAAATCTTTTTTCAATATGTGTATAATGAAATAATAGATAAAGTAACTAGATCATTATCTAAAACATAAGGTTGTTTTATATCACGTTCATCTAGTGACACTAATTCGATACATATTGAAATTGCTATTGCAAATGTAATTGATAACATGTTGCAGCTAGATGTACTTTATTTTGATTTAAGCAAAACATTTAACCAAGTAGATCATTCCAGTTGGTAAATTGCATATTATCAGTTTTTGTTGTGAACTTTTGCAGTGGTTTGTGTCTTTTGTCTCAAATAGACCTAATTTTGTTTCTTTTGAGTCTACAAAATCATATATATATATTAGTATTGCTCGAGTGCCTGAAGGAATTATACTTGGACCACTACTCTTTTCAGTTTATTGTTTGAATATAGGCAGTGTGTAGTTGGTTCTAATATTCTTTGCTTTGCAATATTTTAGGATCATTTTCATTTCTGATTTTTACAAATATCTTGATATCTTCAGCATAACATAAAATATTTTTTTCATTTTTCATAGATGTTAAATCAGGTGTATAAATGGCAAAAAAGAACAGGACTAAGAATAATTTTCTGTGAAATTCGATATTTATAGAAAACCATAGTTCAAAATTCTTTATTAATGTGTATATAATTCTTTCTACTTGTAAGAAATGAATTTAGTAGTTTTAGGACATTGGTTGATAAACCTGTTGTATTTGCTTTCAGCAAATAATTCCATCTACTTTATCAAAAGCTTTAGACAGATTAAAGTAAATGATATCAAGTTGATATTTCAGATTTATGGCTTGTGATAGAGCATCTGAAGTATGTAATAAATTTGATTCTATGGAGTGTCCAGGAATAAATCCATATATGTATGATGGAAATATATTTTTTCAATTGATGTATGATTGTATAATAAATTATTTTTCCAAATAGTTTTGCACATACTGGTAGGAAGAGTAATAGATCTTATATTTGAAGGATCTGATTTATTTCCTGATTTATAAATTGGAATTATTTTTGAGATTTCCCAGCAGTCAGGAAATATTGATGTTTATTAATATTACATTGAATATATATACCAATGCCGGTATTAATAATTCTTCACCACATTTGTAAATTAATACTTATTTTATTTTTCAAATATCTAGTAGTATTTATGATTTCTCCTGCATTTATATTATTATTATTATTATTATTATTATTATTATTATTATTATTATTATTATTATTATTATTATTATTATTATTATTATTATTATTATTATTATTATTATTATTATTATTATTATTATTATTATTATTATTATTATTATTATTATTATTATTATTATTATTATTATTGTTATTATTATTGTTGTTGTTGTTGCTCGAATTTTTTGAAAGATGTTTGTATAATAAAATTATCTTGGATGTCTCTAAGGTTTTGGCACCAGAGCAGCATGGATTTTTGCCTAATAGGTCCATTGAAACAAATTTGCTAACTATTTTTGATCACATTTCAAATTCAATTGAGAATTAATCTAGGTTAGATGTTGTTTATTTTGATATGTCCAAGGCTTTTGATAGAGTTAATCATAAAATTCTTCTTCAGAAGCTTTGTAGGTTAGGTTTTTCTAAATTATTAATTAATTGGTTTGACTCTTTTCTTAGGGATAGAATGTCTTGTGTGAGGTTTAATGGTAAATTGTCATTACCTTATTATTGCTTCACTGGGGTGCCTCAAGGCAGTGTTCTTGCACCTTTATTATTTAATGTATACATTGATGACCTAAAAACATGCATTAAATTTTCACATCTTCTATGTTATGTAGATGATTGCAAAATTTTTAGGCATATTTATTCTATTAAAGACTGTTTTTTACTTCAAAGTGATATAGATAATTTCTTGAATTGGTGTGAATATAATTATATAGATATAAATATGGATAAGTGCTCCATTGTCTCTTACTCTAGAAAATCTGAAGTCTTAAGGTTTTCCTATTATATTGGGGACTCTAAAATTATAACAAATGATCATCAAAGAAATCTCGGAATAATATTTTCCAATAATGGATCTTTTCATAATCACATTAATTTTATGGTGAATAAATCTCTTAAAATTGTAGGAGCTATTTACAGATATGGAAAAGCATTTAATAAATTTACAAAGATTAAACTTTTTATATCCTTAGTTCTTCCCATCTTGGAGTATGGTTCAATTATATGGAATCCTCATAACAGGACAGATATCATAAGAATTCAGTCTGTTTTTGACAAATTTGCAAAATTAAATAGTTTAAGTAATGAACACTATATTGATTTACTACTGAGGCGAAAAACAAGAGATCTCAAACTTCTTCATAAATTCTTCTCCCAGAATATTTCTGTATCTAATTTGCTTTCTAACTTAGGTATTAAAAAAAAAATTATAATACTCGTACTCATAATGTTTTTGAACTGAAAAATTGTAAATCTGATGTATTAAGATTTTCCCCTTTATTTCGTTTACCTAGAACTTATAACAAAGATTTTGGTAATGATGATGTTTTTAATTTGGATTTTAAACAATTCACTCAAGTCCTCATAAAAAAATATTATCCTTAATTTCATTTGATATATTGCCTTTTTATTTATTTGTGCATTTTATTGATTTTCTATTTTATTGGTATTATTTATTTTATCATTATTATTATTATTATTATTATTTTTAATGCTTATTTAGATTTGTATTACTGTGCAATCTATAATTGGCTAAATGCTGTTGATATGTACATTAAATAAATAAAGAATTGAATTGAATTATTATTATTATTATTATTATTATTATTATTATTATTATTATTATTATTATTATTATTATTATTATTATTATTATTATTATTATTATTATTATTATTATTATTATTATTATTATTATTATTATTATTATTATTATTATTATTATTATTATTATTATTATTATTATTATTATTATTATTATTATTATTATTATTATTATTATTATTATTATTATTATTATTATTATTATTATTATTATTATTATTATTATTATTATTATTATTATTATTATTATTATTATTATTATTATTATTATTATTATTATTATTATTATTATTATTATTATTATTATTATTATTATTATTATTATTATTATTATTATTATTATTATTATTATTATTATTATTATTATTATTATTATTATTATTATTATTATTATTATTATTATTATTATTATTATTATTATTATTATTATTATTATTATTATTATTATTATTATTATTATTATTATTATTATTATTATTATTATTATTATTATTATTATTATTATTATTATTATTATTATTATTATTATTATTATTATTATTATTATTATTATTATTTAGAAAATAATATTTATTTGAATTTCCATTGGTTTGGTTCTTTTCAGGAGAAAAATATCCATGAATTTGTCAGATTTAATATCTGTAGTTACTGCATTGTAGACTGTTATGTGGTCTTTAATAATATCCCAAAATTTATTTGGTTCATTACAAATATTATTTGTATATTTTCCGTGTATAAAATATAGTCTTGTTTTTCCAATTTCTTAATTAATGATTGATACTTTTTAAAATTATTTAGATATATTATGTTTTTATATTTTTTATATAAAGAATGGAAATGTTGTTTTCTTTTAATGCATTTTATAAGCTTTCTAGAGAAAAACACTTAGGATATTTGCGGGATCTGATAATTTTAGATAAATGAATTTCTCTATATCAGGGGTGTCCAACAAGTAGATTGTGATCCCTCACAAAGCCATTTTTGGTCGATCGCGAGGTCAATCTGGCAAGAGCTGTAGGGTAACGAGTGAAACAAATTAAATCAAGATTTTCAATTTTTTTTGTTTTTTGTTCTAAATTTTATTTCAATTCTAGATAGGTGAAGTCCACTAAACCGTATTAGTATTGAAAATAATATTTTTAATCTTCATTTAATGTAGCTAATTTGAATTAATAAATATTGTTAATAATTACTCATGTTTCTTTAATTTCCTGGGCATGAGTTTTTTGGCCCGTTAAATAATTGTTATTTTTTACTAAGTAAATATATAAAAATAGTCTGTATTTCACACCTCCCTCCACTACGCTTATGACAACAAGTCGATCGCAACATTTTAAAAATAAAAAGTAGATCTTATGAACATAAAAATTGGCCATCTCTGCTCTATATTATTAAGAAATAATTTTTGAAAAATGTCTCCAGCTTTTGGTGCATCATTGCAATTATATATATATCTTTTCAGTTAGTATTTTTAACTGCTGAATACAAGCCAAAACAATTAATTGCCTTTAGTATAATTTCTAATCTAATGTTTAACGATATTTTATTTGCAGTATGATGAATATCTAGAATCACTAAAGGGTATTCCCATTTTTGGATAGTAGTAGACTGACTATTTTTGGATCGTAGTAGATTGACTATTAGTAATTATTAGGTCTAATGTATAGCCAATTTTATTAAGTATATCATTTACATGCTTTAAACCTAGAAGTTTAAGTAGTTGTATTAATTGGTTGCATTTAAAGTTATCATTTTTATTATCATTATTTTTATAGTAAATAATATTCCAATCATCCATAATGACTATATCATGTCTATATGTCATGAGAAAGGAACTAAGTGCTTCAAGATTTGCTTTCAACATTTTATGTGATATATTACGTGGAATATAAATGTTATCCAAAAATAATTTAGAATTATATAGCTCAATATCCAACTGTATTGCATCAAATGAAAAATCAGAAAAATATATATATATATATGTTTATAAACAACATGATTCTTGATTGCAATTAATGTACATTCGCCTCGAGAAGCAATATTTAATAGTCTATCACATGTCTATACCTTATATCTATTATGTATAAATTCTTTATCATATATGTTTTTATTTAGCCATGTTTCTGTTAGGAAAATAATATAACTTTCTGTTAAAATTCTATGTTTAGTTGTACATAGTTTAATACATAGATAGATATTTAAAAACTTTTTATTATTCATTATTTTCATCTTCAGTGGTATGTATATACTGTGATTGTAATAAATTACTATTTATGAGAGTACAATTTTAGCTTTAGAAGTATTATTATCACCATTTGTTAGTGCTGATTTATTTTATAATTTCTATAGTAGGGCATTAACCCTGACCAACAGGCCAAAGCTCTGGATTTCTAAAATGCTCTCTATTTTTTATCTATTGATTTAAAAAAAGCATATTTTTTGTTGTTTTTAATTTTAATTTATAACTTACAATTGATGTATTATGTTTGTTTGTTAAATACTTAACCAATATCTTTTTTAGTCATTGCCACATCTATTCATGTTAGGAAAAATTTACTATAAATTATTCTTGGTTTTATTGTTAATATATTATGTCCAATCTGAGTACCCATTATACATTTTGTGTTTTTTATTTTTTATTTTTATGTGATACTATGATAAAACCATCACCATTACAGACAGGCTTCATTATCTTTGTTAATTGATTTTATGGATAAACCAGATTCATTCTGTTTTCATTTATATTGTTCATTATATCAGCTTCATTATTATTACTATAATTGCCAGTGGAGGATTTAACTGCATCAGCCCAGGATTGTAAAGTTTTATTTTGATATTGACTTTTATTATGAGAATTCTCAATGCTATTATTAGAGTTAATGTCAATATCTGTTTTCTTACTGTCTTTTTTCTTCCACCAAAGTTTTGTTAGCTAGCTGACTACTTGTATTGTTATTCTTCTTCTGAGTTAGAATTTTGATTTGTTTCTTTTTAGGTGGTAAAGATTTATTCTCTTTTATTTTATTGTCTATAAATGTTACTATTAATTTATTTGGTGTAGGAATACTATTAATATCCTCAGATTAATAACTTTGAGTGTATTTTTTTTTTCCTATTATGTCCTTAATTTTGTTTTTTAAAAATAAGTTTTCATTATGTAAATAAATGTTCTAATTTTTGTTCAATCCTAATTAACATTTAAGAGTTTCTTTACGACATTCGTGATCATTTAAGTGTGTGGATACAAATTGCTATTATTAATAGATCCTGCTATTTCTTGCTGCAAATTAAATGTATCATTTGAATAATTTTTTAATGTAATTTTTCCTTCATTATCAATATAAGAATAGATAACAATTATTCCCATTCAATCTAAGCATATGTAAATCAGTTGAGGTTAATTTTAAACATTTTCCATGAAATATCTTAGAACAAATTCCAGAACAAGTTATAGATAATTGTTCATTAGTAATAACAGAAAAACAAAACTGACATATTCATTGCAATTAGTATTATTATTATTAAACTAATGAAATATTCAAAATTTCACTCTTACTGTATTTAACAGTTGAATGTTTTATACTATTATATCCATTATCCTGTTTAACTTTATCAGCCATTTTATTTTCTCCAATATCAAGATTAATATCTTCTTTTCCTAATGATTTTTGTCCTATTGAAATTTTCAATTTTTCCAAATCAACTAATTTAGTTTCAAAATCCTCCCTTTTGTTTTCAACACTTGAATTATTCATACATTTTTCACCTATATAACACTCCATTTCTTGTTCATTTTTATGTTGAAATGCCACATGATTCATAAAAATTTTATTTACATTTACTGCATTTGATCCTTGATTGCTTACCAAATATAAGTCCACTACATAAAGCACATGGTGTACCAGCCAGCAGCAAATAACAATGATAATAATTTATTGAGGAATATGAAAATTTCTTTTAAGAAAATTGTCAATTTAATTTTTTTATTAAATAATATATAATGATGTTATAATTTATAAAATTACTTTTAGTTGTCATAAAGGTAAGTGTAAATTGAATCGTACTGAAAAAGTTTAAGTTTATAGAAATATTGTAAAAATAAGTATCATAATTCAGTATTATATATACTTGAACTTCAGAGTCATAATATATAATTCGACAATGCAGAGGTTATTTTATCTTTAAAAAGGAAATTTTATTCACAAACCATAAGAATCATTTACAAAAGGAAGGACAATTACATATCAATCTCAAAGGAGACCAGTCAACAAAATCAGTGTTTACGCATGTATATATAAACAAAAAATAATTATTTTCATATCAATTACATTTAAGACATTAATTATCACCAGAAATTGAAAACATATAACTTCCCATTCCAGAAATCATAGTAATGGCCCATTTAGATTAATCTGATCATGTATGTCACATATATGATGGTGTTAGTCAATTCAAACACATATAAGTTTGTTTAATTTATGAACATGTGGACAATGATTAAAAGTATATTTGGCCATTTAGTCTATAGCGTTTTATCTTATCAAGTGAAGAGCATTTCCAATATTTCTGTGTGTATTAATTTAACATTTTAAATATCGAGGGATTAATCATTATTAATCATATATGAAAGCCATACATTTTACTTATAGATCTTGAAGTTAGCCAATCTAATATAGGGATTGCATTGATAAAATTTCTTAAAAGCAGGTTTTCATAGAATACGTAAGACTGAAAATTACATGAAATATATCATAGATTCTTTACAGTAAGTGAATCGGTTACCATTAAGCATTGTTAAAGCAGTCTTAATATATTTATTGGGTCATTGACTAAAACTGATCCGTTAATCAAATGAAAGCCCTTTCCTATTATTCATCAAGTAGGTGAGTAACTTTATAATGGCATTTTCTAGTTCTTGGATCTCTTCCATATAAAGTTTATCTAGAATGTTTTAGGTAAATGGTTCATTAAGTTTTCTCAGTATCTGTGGATTTACAACTCTATATTCTTTTCATCATCGGTACTACACTTTTTTTTAGGTTTATTAGAGCCCAAGTCTGGTTGAATGTCCGATTCTGAGAAAATTTTTGGTCTAATTCTTTAATTTCTTTTAGTAGGTGTAAAGGCATTTTCATCATGTCATATTCTTCTCCACTTTCGAAGATAGTCTTATTTCTCAATGACCAAATGGAAAAAATTATAAATGTTGCCAATCTTATGACCCCAAAATGTCCACTCTTGAAGGCCTTAGTCAAATTTACACAAGCCGATTCTTTGTTTTTAATGGAGAGATTTAAGTGTTTCTTATGCTATTCCAAATTTGACACTCCTCCAACATATGTGTCATTGTCTCATCACTATGCCTACATAGTGTGCATATAGGGTCCAGATTATAATTCCTTTTACTATGTAGGAAGTCAGCGGTAGGTAAGGCCCCAAGGTTAACCTTGATTAAAAAATCAACAAACCTCGGTTCCAATTTTAGACATTTGGTCAACTTGGAGAACCTCGATATTCCAATTGAAAGAATATTGTCAATTTTAGTTTCTTCCGGATTCATAAGATCATATGTGTTCCAGTAGCTTAGTTTGTTATTAAACATTATACCTGGCTTCATTTTTAGATGGTTAAATACTATAGAGATTTGCTTTTGAATCCAAAGCCTTCCACTTTTGGGAGGTGGCCTATTGGTAGGAGTTATTTCTTCTGGGAATATTGGCACTTCCATATCTGTGTTTTTCATAAATAATCTGGTAAGTACATTATGAAAACACTGTATTAATAAAATTTTGACTGAGTGTAGTCCCATGCCGTTCATCTGTTTAGGTTTCTGTAGGAGGCGCAGGCTGATGACAGGAGCTTCCCTCCCCCCCAACACAGCTTCCTACATTGGGTTTCGACATTCCTTATAAAGGCTTTCATCGGTGAGAAGCCCGCAAGGAAGTATGTAATCTTGGGAAGCATGACAGCATTCATCAGTGCTATTTCCCGAACAAAGACAAATAAATCTTCTCCAACGATCCAATAAATTTTGTTATCTTAGTCATTAAATCGTTTTCAATTTCCTTCCTCATTTTAGATGGGGGGGGGGCTGCTAGATGAAAACCCAGGACTTCTGAGGTGGAGCATTAAATATGCCAGGAATTTGCTTGCCAGTCATAATCGACCAGATTGCCGATTTCTCCTTGTTGACTCTTAGACCAAATTCACATTCGAATTGGTCCAAGAGCTCCTCTAGTCCAGCAAGCTTTTCACGCGAAGCAAGAAAAACCACCACATCGTCCATATAGGAGACATGATGGACCCTCTCTCTTAGCAAAGGTATGGATATCCCTTTAAGAGATGTCTCAATGCTTAGCAAGGGGAGATTCACATAAAAAGAGGAATAAAGAAACGTAGGAGATTAATAATCTTCTCGATTCTGTGGCTGTTAATCTTATGAAAACGTTATTTGATGTTATGAGTAGTTATTTGAAATGAATTATAAGAATGATTAGCATGTTATAAATAAGTATGTTTTGTTTTATTGATTTTCACTTGGGGAAATGTATTTCTGTAAGTGAAATTGTGAGTATGATAGAATTTTAGTCTAAGTTTATTAGTATTTTAATGTTATATGATTTTCTTTTATTATTTATTATTACTAGTATAGTATTAAGCAATACTGATTATTTATTGAACTTGTCTTTGGATAGAGAATAATGCCAAGTCATTGATTATTCAATGAGTAAAGCTGCTCATGCTTTGGATAGAGAATTGAAGATGCTTATATACAAGTTTAGTAATATAGAAGTACAGTGAAAATGGAAAAGATATTTATTAATTAAAGAAAAGATTCATAATATTATTTATGACCACAGATTAAGTATAATGATATAGAGAGGTAGTTAGATACTCTTAAGTACTAAAGAAAAGAGAAAGGGGATTAGATTGATATATTGCATTTGTGTTTGTTCCGACATGCTATTTTAAGGCAGTGATATAAAGTTTGAAATATATATATTTATTTAGATGTAAATTAAGAATCTATTGATTTTATTGAAAACAATTTTTATCGCGGTAAACAAACACACATCACTCTATGAATATTTTTTTGTTATCATAAGTATAGGATATATTTACAATTAAGCTCCAGGTATATGAAAAATGTCTGTATTTCAAATATATATAGGATACCTTTTTTTTTTTTTAAATATATAAATTGAATCACCTTTATTCAAGCATAAATGTTTTATGTGTTTTGCTGTAATATTTGAATACAATGTAAGCTATCTTTTCAAAACTTATACCATTATATTCATACTATTAATTGATTGAAAATTTTAAATCTGTAATTAATATAGGTTTATTGGTATTGTTTTGAGTGTTATTAGAAATTGAAATAATTGCTTTAGTTTTTACTTTTTTTTTTACTTTTTATTTATTTTGTTTTTTTTTTCTTTATTATTCCAGAAGTTACATTTCATTTTTACCAGTTTAAAAGTGGTGAGAATTTTTTTTTATTTTATTTGAAATAAATTACAGTAAGTAAACAGAAATATGTTCTAATTTTCCACTTCTATCTTAAGCATTCACATCTCTACACATCATACTCATCTATCTATTTATATAATTGTCTATTTATATGTCCATCTTTTTAGGAATATGTAGTTTCTTCTTTCATATACATTTAACCAAATAAATATAAGAAATAATATATACGTTTTCCTTTTCCCCCTCACATTACATTGTTTTCATTTTTAGAGTTATATAGTTGTACATAAACACACCTATATATATAATTGTGTACTAGTAAATTATTTGATTATTTTTTCTGAATTTTACATTAATTCTTAATATTATTAGAATAAGCTCATAACATAAACATAATGCTTCTGCATGCTTTGCCATTGATCTGAGTTTGAAATCCTGTTGGAACTTAGAAATGTTTTCAAATTCTAAAGAAGCAGAAGATTTATTTTTTCACTTCAGGTAGACATCTCATTATTAGTTAGTTAATGGATGTTTAGTTGTTTTAAAGAATAAAGCAAGAAAGTAAAACCATAAATTGCTGCAATATTTGATAACATAATGTTATTTCTCTATAGATTGGTACTAGGGCAGTTTCTACCTTGCTGAAGGCTATTGAAAAAAGTAATTAATATAAATTTGCATTATATTATTTAATTCATTTTAAAATTATTTTTAATAGTATACAATAAGTTATGTTACAGATCAAAATATTATCATCAACTATCCGTTTTTATGTATTGATAAAATTATAAAAAAAATTAAACAAATTCATCTTTTATATTACTGTTTCAATGCTTATTTTACTAAAATTAACAATTGATCAATAATCTTCTTCAGAGCTATAACAAATATATAATTTCATGAGTACCCAAATAGTTTATCATTTAAATAAAATAAATCAATTTATAAGGAGGTATAACATAAAGTTGTTTGTTTAAATGATAAAATTTGTGTATTCGTGTACTTATATATACCTGGGTCTCGTTTTACGCGATAGGTAGGTTCCTCAGAAAACACGTGCAAACGAAATCGTGCAAAAATAGATGTAACTTACATTGAAAAAGGGGTGATGCGGTCTGTGATTTTTCAAAATTTATGTAAAAGCAAAGCAGCAACATAAAATTACTTTAAAATTCACGCAAAAAACAAATAAGGAAATAAAATATGACTAATAAAAAATTTCAAATTTGAAAAAAATTGATACAAGACAAACTTTTTTTAACTATAATATTTAATTTCATTCAAAATAATATATTTTTATGCATAATTTACAGTACAGTAATTTACATTTTTTATACACATTTTAATTATTATAGCTATTTTCCGAAAAACACGTTCGTTTGCAAACAACTAGCGCCAACTTCACACTCATGTTGTGTCAATGGTTTTCTGGTGACAAAGTAATTAGTAATTAATCTTTGAGACGATGATTTTATTAATTGTTTATGAAACTAACAACTAAAAATTAAATTTTTATTTTTGTCTTTAATTTTCAATTCCGTTTAAAAATCAAATTTCACGACATTAATTTTAAGTTGCCATAAGTAATTTTTAATTGTCAAATTTAATTGTGCCCACTGCTATTATTGACCTTTTAAAAATTAACTTGTGGACACTAAATGATTAATAATTGATTACGTTCTTTTTTAAAAAGCAAAAACAGAATGTGATTTAAAATGCAAAATTAACACGCACAATGTTTGAACAAATTTACATTATAATCTTGTAAAATTTAATGTGTGTATATAAAATGTGGAAATCATGATTTTAATTTCATTATTGCATAAAATCTTACTATTATAAAGCACTGAAAATATTGAAATTATTAAGATGAAAGTCGAATTCCAATAATGTGCTATTACTTTCAATATAACATAAGTGCGCAAAATTTATTTAAAGTAATAGCGCTCTATCGGAGTTCAACTTCTGGTGAAACATGGATTGCGTAACTTCAAAATTGTGTTAAATAAGTCCGCGTAAAAAGAGACCCAGGTGTATATATCTTATAACTCTGAAGAAGATTGTTGGTCATTCGATTTGACATTACAGATGTGTAAATTATATTCTATGCTAGTGTGATGATTATAACAATAGAAGTAGATTATTTAATTAATATATTCCATTCTTCATATTTATAAGTAATTTTAAATTGAATATTTTCTAGTAATAATAAAAAAGAATTACAGATTATATTTTTTATGTTTCTATAATTGATTTTATGTGTAATATATTTTTACATTCATTCTTGCAGTTATTTTATGGATTGATTTGCTAACAAAATTTTTTCTGCATTATTACTTATGTTATATGCATATTTAATTCAATTGATGAGATTTATATAAAATTGAATTATTAATTTTTTTTTCTTGACTAAAACATATTTATTTATAAACTAATCAGTTATATAAAAGGTAATATTTTAATTTGATTTGCTACTAGTAAAATTAATATATAATAGAAATGTATTGATATTCTAGGATACATAGTACATTGGATTATCTTCTGAGTGTAAAATATAAAATTTATGTAACACTGAAATGAAAAAAATGTGCAAAGTATTGCATTATAAACAAAACATATAACTTTCCCAATTGTATATTTATATAATTTCAAGCTAGATTATGTTTAAAATAAATGCATATGGATTGCACATATGGAAATAAGAAACAATGTTTATGTATTAGAACTATTTTACACTGAATTCAAGAGATAGAAAGTGTTTTATGAAAAGTTTTGGTTTGACTTGACATATCAAAAACTTTGATGAGGCAATATTGAAATGATAACCTTCCGATCCCTTATCGTTTCACCATCAATCTGGTAACCTATTCATCTGTGTTAGGTTCAAACCTTATTTAAATGTGTAAATCTCATATAAAATCAAGCTTTAAAATCTACTATCATGGCTGCTTAGACAGCATTATATATTTACATATGAACAAACACTATAATTAGATAGGATTAATAAAGTATAGATTATCAATATCACATAATATTTAATAAAAAAATGTTTTATTATAGAATTAATGTTAGAAATCAATTTATTAATTTTTATTATTGTTATAAATTCATATGTGGATAGATAATCCAACCCATATTATAAAGTTTATAGGGGTGGCATGATTAAAATATGTTAAAAGGTTTTCTTTTCTTTTCTTTTTTAGTAATTTAGTGAATTTTTAGTTAGTAATTAAAACCCATTTTTGTTGTAAACAAAAAGTTACATTAACTGCCACATCTGCAGTAAGTGAAAATAAAAATCATTTTTTCTAAATTTTGCTAATTGATACAGTTGAAATTGTATACAACAAAATGGACTTATAGTAAAACAGATGGTCCGGCACTATTTGGTAGCCTAAGGAAAAGTTATAATGTCTCGGAATTCTAAACAATAGATTTAAAATCAAAATTGTATAATCTTGTAACATTAAAGTAAATTTTAAAGTTAATGGGTTTTGAGGCGAAGTAAATTTATAAATTGCAAGTGCTTGTGAGGTAAAACATACAAATAGGCTATATTTTAAGCTTAAGGTATGTATACTCCATTTTGTTAAAGCAGCTGCCACCAGACTCCACAGCAGTTTATTTGTAAAATGTCCAGCTAGAAAAAGGCAATCTTTATCACCATTACTTAATTTGCTGTTACTATTTAAGTCTGTTAAAACCTGTTCTCTAAAACTTATAGTTATTATTTAAGTGCCCTACAATCTGTTTGAAAAAAAGCTTCTCTAAATAATTTTACTCCAATAAGCTTCAAAATGTGGATGTTTCTCTACATAATTTTGTTTCGAAAGCCTAAAAATTTGAACCTTCTTTTTGCCTATTGTTTGTGGAACAATAATTGTTTGCTGAAGCTTGTTCTTCATTTCTGTCATCTTTGTCCTATTTTTTAAACCACCAAATAACCATTGTGTGCTGCAATCTGTTCTCTAAATCAAAATAATAACATTCTTTTTAATGGATTTTTATGCTGCAAACATCGAATTGCCTACTACAAATGCCTGAAAGGAAATTGGTAATATTATTTTTTGTGTGTATTCATATTGCTTTAGATTTTTTAATTATTGATGAATTTAAATGATATGCCATAATTTCAAAGAAGAGAGTAATTATTTTGATAAATGTTTGGGAGACAATTAGAAGCTCTTGTGTAATATTATTTGTGTTTGACTTATTTTCGAATTTCATAGCGTTTTCTTGGTTTTTTGTTTGTACTTTTTTAAAATTTACGTATTATTTTACTTGATTTTTTACTTTCATTTGATGTCTTGCCTTAGACATTTTAATTTTAATTTTTCATCAATTTCAGCCAATTTGGGATATAAATTTATCACTTGCAGGCTTCTTGGTGGTGCTGCAGTATCGCCTAGCTGCCACAGTATGCATCGTTGAATACTACCAATTATATATCACTGCAGTTATGTCTATATTTTCTTATTGATTATTTTAGTTTTTAAACATTTATTATATTATATGCCAATGCCTCAAAACAGTGAGTACTTAATTTTATTACATTTTAAATAAGATAACATTTTAAATATCTTTGTAATTATTTTCATAGTGTTATCTTTTCTGTGTGCTGTTTCGAAGACTATATTGCAATAATAATGAATCACTTTGCGCTCATTATTGTTAATCATTTATTGATTTAATTTTTGTAATGTGGCTTACATTTAATCATATAATTCTCAATCTTAAATTTATTATGTAATAAGAATTAAACTAGCCTGGAAGACACTTATAAGTATATTTGCTAGTTAATATAGTTTTTAAGTCCATTTAAATATACTTTCGTTCTTTAGATAATTTTTAAATGATAAATAGCATATACAGATTGAACCAGATAAAATAAAAATTATGTAATTATTCCCTTTAATAGCATATATATATATATATATATATATATATATATATATATATATATATATATATATATATATATATATATTATAAAGCTACATAAGACTTGGTTCCTGTTGATGAAGCTAATTAGGCTATTGTCCTAGTACATATGATATTAAACATATAATACTTCTTATTGCTTGGTGGATAATATTCTTTTATTCAAATATTTCACATTTTGCTGCATATGTATTTCTATTAAGATGGATTCATGGTTAAGCCATCACATATTCCTTTCTAGTGTAGTGCATTAGCGAACCCTGAGTTTAAGGCCAGGCTAGCATGTAAGTCACCCTACCATTTTGAATGAGATGTCTTTTTCTTCAAGCAGCATGACGTTCGGTCCCAGGGTACCAACATTTGTCACAAGATGTCTTGATTCAGCAATCCATCTGCAGAGAGCAACTTTTATTATTATTATTTGCCTGAGACATAGCACATTGGCAAATCTGAAGCAGCAACCTCTACCTCCTCATAAAATAATATTTAGCATTAGTCTGAAAATATTTCTTGAAAGCCATGTTCAGTCTTAAGTTATTTGAGCTGGTTTATAAGCTCATCTTTTAGATATAAATATATTTGTAATAATAAACTGCATAATTAGTTGTGATCAAGGTCTAGTAGAATTACTTATATTTAACCCATAAACAGATTGATTCAAGTAAACTAGTACATGGCTTTAAGTTGCTCTAATTTTGGCAGTTTTTACTTTACTGTATCATATTTAGGTTTATTTTAAAGCTTAAAAAGTACTGTAAGATGCTGCCCTCTTTGAATTATTTTACAAGTAAAAAATCAATAATATAGGTGTTCAAAGCTAGAATAAAGAGAGAAGCCACACCTTCCTAGATATTGATTAGTTGGTTAGCATTTCTTTCAATAGAAAACTGTCTATTAATAATTTTCACTGCTCCAACTTCTGTTTTGACTTTGAAAATGAAAATCAATGTCTTACAATGTTTTTTTTTTATTATTTTTTTTACATATTATGAATTATTTTTAGAAAAAAAGTTGTATACTTTTACACAAACGTAAATTGAAAAAGAAACCAGTGCTAACAACAATTTTGACATCCTGTCAACAGTTTACATTGCCCCAAGCTCTTTATTTGATTTTCAAGCAAAAATTAATGTTTTAGAATATTTTTCTGGCATTTATTTACATATTATAATGTATTTTGGTAAAATATGCTGAAAATATAATTATTTTTAGAAAAATGGTAAGATTTTACTAAAAAATTCTTTAGTTTTACAATAATCTAAATTGAGGACGGAAATCAATAATGTTTGCATCACTTTGTAATTTACTACTAACTTTTATTTAGTTTTTCCGCTATTGAATATTTTTATAATTATAAATAAACATTTATTTTTTTTTAAAAATTTCATTCACTTTCATAATCTGATAAATTATTAATATACTTTTTACAAACAAAACTAAAATGAATATAATAATAAAAGATGAATATATTTTTACTGCTGATTCTGTAATTCCACCAATCAAAAGTTTAGAGTTTTGCCTCACTCAGCCAACTGGAATTTTTGTCAGGGAAAAGGTTAACAGCCACAAGTCTAAAGATAGTAATTGGCGTAATTGTATAGACATAACATATTGATCAGTTAATACATTCTGTAATTGATCTTTCATATGAGAGCAAGCTCACCCTCATTTCATGTATTGCTTTAGTAATTAGTTGCATAAATATTTACATGATTAATCTGTAAGAAGAGAGTACTTAAACCCTCTTCACCTTATTCTAATGTCTGCATGTATATTGATATGCTAAAGTTATATATCTTGTCATTTCTTAATTTTATTAATTATCAATAAAATGTATAGTTAAATTAATCTATGTCATTCTCTGTCTCATTATTAATCCAATTCCATCCTAATCATTTATAAAATATGTATTTAATAATCTATACATTACGAATAATGTCCCAATTAGTTATATGATGGATTTAATTAATAAGTGCCTGTTTCTCCCTGACCTATGCTCGCCACAAAGAAAGGTTATGCGATTGCACTATGAAGCGTGCCATCCATAGGTATTGATTGTTGGAGCATGGGTGTATGAGTGGAAGTGTGGTTCATCTAGAGATCTCACCATCTCGTATTGGTCAGCTTTGGTCTCTTTGCCTGGACTCTTGATTCTGTTACATGGATGTATAAACTTGATCGTTACGGTATGAAGTATTTGAAAGACTTTGATCCACTGATGTTATATTCATACATGATGATATATATGCATTGGTATCTGTTTATGTGTGTGTATTTAATTTTTTCTGTAGAATTTTTTTTTGTATAAAATATCTTATTTTTAGTGAGTGTGTGGTTGTGATCTTAGGCTATTTCCCATGTTATTTTAGCAATTATATTATTTCTCTACTAAATGAAGCTTTACATATTTAACAAAAACTTTTGTTTCCAAATTCTATTCATATCTGATATATAAATATAATATGAATTATAGATTTTAAAAAGAAAACGGACTGAGTTTGTTTATTATATTAAAAATAATAAATGAATGGTTAGTAGTTAATGTGATATTTAATCATCAGATACAAGAAAGCAATTTTCTTTGACTGACTAAATTTTGTATTTTTCTCAACTGAAAAGTGATCATGAAAATCTACTGTTGTATTAATTATCTGATGTAAGAATGAGTAAATAGATTGAAGAATGAACAGAAATAAATGCATAATTTTAAAGAAAGATAAAAAGTTACCAGATATTATGCTGTTCAAAGTAGCTCACACTATTGTCATCATTATTTGCTAAATCCTTAAAAGAATTTTATTTAACCACCCTTTTTTACAACTGCTCTTTAAAGCAGTAAGCTCTTATTAGTTTAAAAGTACCTCAAAACACTAAAATAGCTTTTGTAACATGTCTCTTTTTGTTTATGTGTGTGTGATTGCTTTCATCTTTTTTCTCTTAATTTTTCAAATGGATCTCCCTTATTTCAAGTAGCTTAATTTTTGTTAAATTTAAAATACTAATTAGCACTGCGATAGTCAGAAAGCAATACATCATTCATTTTTGTTTCCATTTCCAAGTCAAAAACTAACTTTCTGTTTCATTTTTGATGTATTTAAAGCTTCCATAAATCACTTAATAAAGAAAGCCTGACAGCATAGGGATTAGGCAATGCAAGAGAATCTGGTTTTTGCTTTTATTGAACTTGGTCTTTTAAAATACTTTTTTTTGCCCTCTTTTATTATTTTTTCTATCTTTGAAGCATCACATTAAAATACATAAGTAATTAATAATAGAAAACAAAATAAATTTATTTTTAAAAAATGTAACCAATAGTTGGCTTTTTTAGTGTGTATCAAATAGTATGTGGAAATAAGTTTTCTCCGTTTTATTACATAATCATATTGTTATTGCTGTTGAAGGTAAATATAAAAAGAAATTGATAATATCTTTGAAAATATAACAGTCAGTTCTTTACATTTTAATTTTTAAAATTATTTTAATTTTTTTTTTTAAAACTTGTATGTTATTCTGTTCTGTATATATGTTGCTAAATCATTCTTCTGGTTTATTAATTGATTTCAACATGTTATTATGTGTGTGCTCATTGTGGTTGTTTATGATTTATTTGAATCCAAATAAAAGTTTAAAAAATGTTCTGGTTCCAAGCAATCTAAGAATTTCTCTTTCACATAGCTGTCTTATATCCGACATATCTAATCATTCAATTATTAAATGATAAATTGGTATTTAGCTTTTTTTAATTATAAGTCATAATATATAGGAAAATCTTAAATTTTCATCGTTGTTTTTTCATAGTTAAAATCATTTGTTTATTATCTTTTCTGAAGAAAAAAAACTGGGTCTAAACTATGTAATATTCTTTTAATAGTCTCTCTGAAACCATCTCTTGAATAAATTAATTATTCTCCTTTGCACATATCTTTTGCATCACATACACTTTTTTTTTTTTTAAAGATTTTATTCTAAAGGTGTCCAATTTATATATATATATATATACATTCAAGTGGGATACTTAATGTAATGTGAATAACTTGGCACTGGAAAGTGAATAAATAAAATTATTGTTAGATGTTAAGAAAATAAAAGATAAGAATAGGCTAGATAGGCAAAAGTGTAAATAGTTGACAGGTTATGAGAGTTGTGATGGCTGAGATAATAAACTGTGTAAGACACTGTATAATATTGAGGTAGACAAGTATACTAATTTTTTGTGATAAGTTTAAATAAAATATAGTGATAAGTTTAAATAAATTATTGTTTTGGATTCTAATTTTATGTGAGTAATAAAATAAAAAGTAAATAAAATATTCTATACTAAATTTGTTAATCAATAGAAAATTTTAAACATTAATAAATTGCAAGGAAATCAAGTCATATACCACATGACTTAATTTAATAACCTTGCATTACAAATGTTATATAATGATTGTGCCAATAGCTGTTAACAAGCTTTTCAGAACATCCCTGTCCTCAGACCAATTTTTAGTTTTGGCTTTCATTAGTGAGCACTAGGTATTACATTTAAAAATACCAGGTCAAGCCCAGCACTTTATCTAAATTTTAACTATTAAGTAGAAAATCTGAAATTTTCAGACATCCACATGACTTCAAATCCAGCTATCTAACTTACATAGCCATATGGGACTGAACAAAGTTGAGATATATCATATATTAATATATTTAGCATTATAAAATGCCCAATGCCTTAAGAGCAATAATAATAATTGCAAGAAAATCAAGTCGTACATCATGTGACTTAATTTAATAAGCTTGTATTATAAATATTATATAATGAGCATTAAACATTAGATAAAGTACTGGGCTTGACCTGCTATTTTTAAATGTAATACCTGAATGGTCTAGTGCCTCACTGACGAAAGCCAGAGCTAGAAACCGGTTTGCGAATAGGAATATTCTGAAAAACTTGTCAAGACCTATTGGCATGCTCATTATATAACAATTATATAGAACAGAATTAAAGAATATAGTTCTCTATGATTCAATGGTTATGGGATAGAATTTAAGGAAATGAAAACATTTAAATATTAAGTAACAGACCATGTGTGAATGTAAAAAGTAGCTTGAAAATAAAGGAGGCCAGCCTGGACTTCATCACCAGTAATAGATTTACAAATGTTCTATATTTGATCTTGGAATACCAATAAAAGATAGAATTTAATTTCCAAAATATGCAGGAATACCAATAAAAAATGGATTTGAAGACTCAAAATATGAAGGAAAGCCAAGGAATGCAACAAAGCCAATTGAAAATAAGACAAGATCTGCAGGAATACCAGCAAAATTGTAAGGTAGAACTAAAGGAAAATGATGAATTCGATGAAAGAAGAAAACTAACAGGTAATTGAAACTCGGAGCTAAAGATGCACTTGTTTCACTTACTATAGTCATAATAGTATACTTATTTGTGTGTTATTTCACTATAAATTGCGTGTATTTCTTTAATTCAGAACCCTGAACTTATGCTCTTAAGGAATTATAGAGTATTTGCCTGTATAAGTGCCTATTTCATTGCAATATAGACACCAATAAGGATAATATATACACACATATAGCCCTCCATTTATTAAAATTGTGAACCTAACAGTCTGTGCAGCTTGAATTCACGTATAGAATTATATTTAAACTTAGTCAAAATCATTTATTTAAAATATTAGTCTTAAATATTCTTTAAAAATTATTTCAAGTTTATTCTTTATTAAAAATACAGATGGAAAAGTTGTTTATAAGTTAATATTTGTTCAAAGTAATATTTCGTTAAAGACTGACCAGCTTGGTCATACTTAAAATTATTTCCAGTTTATTCTTTGTTAGAAGTGCTGACAATAAAGTTATTTACGAATTAAAACTTGCTTAAAATTATGTTTTAGTCAAAAATTGACTAGATTAACATGTTCTTAAAATTATTTTAGGTTTACGATTTTGTTTAAAACTGCAGACTATAAAGTTATTTATGAGTTTTCGCAGTTGACCAAAATAACATTTTACTTTAATTAGTCTTATAGCTAAAAGTCAATTTAGAAATCAGTCGTCATAAATCTTAACTTGACCATTTGGAGGGACCCCAGGAGAGTTGTTTTAGAGGTGGTAAAAGATAATTGAGAGCACGAGGTTCGAAGTTGTAAACAAGTGACCTAGTAAGTACAGGAAATAGAGGGTGTACTGAGTATAGGTATAAAGACTTGCAGTTTTTATTATTAAGAAATAATATATATATTATAACGAGCACATACAACGTTACATTATTTTTTTATTAGTAAACATGAAAAAAAAAAAAAAGGTTGGCAAATAAAAATTTCTTTTTTAAGAATTAAAAATTGAAAATTAAAAAATCATCTTAAACTCGTATATATATAAAATCGCACAGATAAAAAAAAAATATTAAAATAAAACTTTATTAAAAATAGAAAAAACTAAATCTTTCAACAAAAAGATATAGAGATAAAAATATATCTTTAAGTTTGGAAAACACATTAATTAATCAGAAATGGAAATGATTAATTTAATTAGTCAAAGTGAACTAGCCTTTGGACATTTAAATGAATAAGCAACGGTCAGATAGGAAAACAATAGAAACTAATAGCAAATGAGAGAAATCCATCGGGAAATCGGACCTCAATGGAAGGATCATCATCATTGATGACGTAATGTCCATTGGATCCTTAAAATTAATATAAAACGAAAAGTTTGGAAATTATTAGTTAGTTATTACGATGTGACTATATGTGTTAGTGCAGAGTTGAAGGAGAAGGGATTGAAAAGACGCACTCTTCAATCGCTTCAGTTTTGTTAAAAAAAAAGAAATGGCATTGTTTTTTCTACAATAAGGACCAGCTAAACTAAAAGATCTCAGGATAAATAAAAAAAACAACGGCTAACTCAACCAATCTCTTTAGGATGGCGTGGGAATTCACGTTCAAATGGCAAGCAACAGATAAAAGGAACGTTTTGAAATCGCAAGAACTTTTTGAACTCTCGGCTTTAAATATATATATAATTAATGAACATTTCTAAACAATAAGAACTTTACTTCTAAACTTGTTCTGTATTTAAAAAAAAAAAATAGAAATAGATTCCTATCTGACCAAACTAAATTATTTATTAATTAGGTATAATTTTATTTGATGTATTTCTTTTGTAAAATCATTTCCATTTTTTTTTTTTTTAAGTTTTTATTATGATTTCTGTTTTTTGATAAATTAAACTATATATTAAACTTAAGTCGGGTGTGAATGGCTATATAGATTTGTAAAGTTATATTAGGGGAGGGTAATCTTAAGTTATTCATTTCGTAGTTGAATTAGGTCAATGGATTGGATATATTGGTATAATTAGTGGATGTAGTATGGGATTTGCTATGGGCACAATCGCTATTATACGCCGCACACACTCATTTTGCCTATGGGAGGAATTATAAGATGGAGACCGCAGTTCCTTCCTATGGAGTTTTTTTTTATTGCTCTCATCGTCAGATTGATGTAATATTCCTATCTGATGAGAAGCAGTTTCTTCTCTTAACCTAAATGTGCTGCTGTATTCGTATTACATTGAACACATCGATATATCAGATGAAGTTTGGTTTGACTGTGAACCTTTGGCCTTAGGTTAAACAAGGATTGAATATTTTCTTTTCAAATGCAAATCTATGCAGTCTATTCATACTCGACACTCTAAATAAAGATGCATTAAATTTAAGTTGGGTATAGATGCTTGCATGGGTTCGTTACCGGTTGATTATGTTTTTGGTTTTCATATTTGATCAAAATATATAGACATTCGGTAAATACTGATACCTTACGGTGAGTATCTAAGATGTATTTATGTCGGATGTCTTTTAAGTTATTGGTGTCAATGCGGTGTCTTATGATGAACACTCTTGTGTTTTTTGTATTCTCTATGCCATGGACGGTATCAATGACTTTGTATTTTGATCGTTTATGTTTATTTTGAAATGTTTTTTGTCCATGTAATCTATGTAAACGTTCTATATTCAACATTAAAAACACATTTTATAAACCCATCTGTGCGAAAGTATAAAAATTTAAAATGTAAACTTATAATATTATAAAAATTAAAATGTAAATTTAAATTCTAAAATCAAGTTAAAATCCAAAGCAAAAGTTATTCTAAAATAATGCTAAATTTTATATATGTGTGTAAATAAATGTTTGTATGTTAATGACTGGCAGTGGCTTATTTCATTTTTTTTAAAAAAAAATATTCTTAGATAAGAATTTATGAAATATAAGTCTCTGCTGTTCCATTGAGCTAGTGGCATGGGCTAACGACCGGATATCAAAATATACATATAAAAAAACCTTCCTCCTTTATAAATTTTTCTAAGTTCAAATGCCTAGATGGCTCCCTGTAGTGCAGTTGACGTTAAGGCTTATCTCCGGATCATTATAACTGGCGTCTAACGTGGGGGGGAACAGGCGTCAGTTATAACGATC
Organism: Epiperipatus broadwayi; assembly: GCA_028023455.1. NCBI lineage: Eukaryota > Metazoa > Onychophora > Udeonychophora > Euonychophora > Peripatidae > Epiperipatus > Epiperipatus broadwayi. The sequence goes on along the minus strand of JAQFVV010006281.1, from coordinate 4,235,166 downwards.
CAGACATTGAGCTACTTAACATAATCTGCACTACAGGGTGCCATCTAGGCATTTGAACCTAGAAAAATTTATAAAGTAGGCAGATACGTAAGTGAAAAAAAATTATTTTATTTTATCTATTTTGATATCCGGTTGTTAGCCCATTGTCACTAGCTCAGGGAGTAGCAGAGATTTATATTTATAATAAATTCTTCTCTAAAAATATATAAAAAATAATAAAATAAGCCACTGCCAGTAATTAACATACAAACATTTATTTACGCACATATATAAAATTTAGCATTATTTTAGAATAACTTTGCTTTGGATTTTAACTTGATTTTAGAATTTAAATTTACATTTTAATTTTTATAATATTATAAGTTTACATTTTAATTTTTTATAAGTTCGCACAGATGGGTTTATAAAATGTGTTTTTAATGTTGAGTATTGATCGGTTACATAGATTACACGGTCAAAAAAACATTTCAAAATAAATATAAATGATTAAAATACAAAGTCATTGATACCGTCAATTGCATAGGGAATACAAGAAACCCAATGGTGTTCATCATAAGACACCGCATTGACACCAATTAACTTAAAAGACATCCGACATAAATACATCTTAGATACTCACCATAAGGTATCAGTATTTACCGAATGTCTATATATTTTGATCAAATATGAAAACCAAAAACATAATCAACTGGTAACAAACCCATGCAAGCGTCTATACCCAACTTAAATTTAATACATCTTTATTTAGAGTGTCGAGTATGAATAGACTACATGGATTTGCATTTGAAAAGAAAATATTCAATCCTTGTTTATCCTTAGGCCAAAGGTTCGCAGTCAAACCAAACTTCATCTGAATTATCGATGTGTTCAATGTAATACGAATATGGCAGCACAATTAGGTTAAGAGAAGAAATTGCTTCTTGTCAGATAGGAATATTACATCTTTCTGACGATGAGAGCAATAAAAAAAGACTCCATTGGAAAGAACTGCGGTCTCCATCTTATAATTCCTCCCATAGGCAAAACGAGTGTGGGCGGCGTATAATAGCGATTCTGCCCGTAGCGAATCTCGTACTACATCTAATTACACCAATATATCCAATCCATTGACCTAATTCAACTACAAAACGAATAACCTAAGATTACCCTTTCTTAAACTATATATATAACTTTGAACATTTATATAACTAGTTTAACGAAAAACAGAAATCATAATAAAACTTAACAAATAAATAAATAAATGGAAATGATTTTACAAAAAGATAAATGCATCAAATAAAATTATAACTAATTAATAAATAATTTAGTTTGGTCAGATAGGAATTACTATTGCGATAATTTCTGAAAGGTTTAGAATTTAGAGTTTGTTTTGAAAATGTTCATAAAGTTCTTACAATTTTTAAAATGTCCAGCTTTATCCATGGCTTGCCATTTAAACATGAATTCCCACACCATCCTAAATAGATTGTTATTCTGTTGGCCGTTTTATTTATTCATCCGTAGGTTTTTCACTTTAGCTGGTCCTCAATGTAGAAAACGATGTTTCATCATTTTTTTTAACAACTGAAGGAATTGAAAGTGCGTCTTTCAGTCCCTTCACCTCCAACTCCGCACTAACACACAGCTGTCCTCTCCTTAATTAACTAATAATTTCCAAACTCAGTTATAACGATCCGGACGTTGAGCTACTTAACCTAATCTGCACTACAGGGCGCCATCTAGGCATTTGAACCTAGAAAAATTTATAAAGTAGGGAGATACGTAAGTCAAAAAAAAATTTATATTTTCTTTTATATATTTTGATATCCAGATCGTTATAACTGGCCACCCAACTTGGGCCGATCTATTAATAAAAACCATGTATACCTTGAGTAAAATTCTTTTTTCAAAATAAAATATGTTTATCTGTTTACATAAAGTCGGATACTTTAAATCTTATAAAAGCACTGCCAGAAAGAAATTGCACATATATTAAACACGAGAAAGTATTAATAATTTTAAATTGTATTTTGTTAAATAGAAAGTCAAAAGGTTGCAATTAATGTTTTTTTTTGTTTGTTAATATATAATATGCTTTAACGTGTATAGGCGCGCACAGCCACATAAGTTTATGATCATAAATGTAGTACCTTACGATGAGTACTGTTTGGGAATTTACTTCATAGTAACCCTATTTAAGCATTTCAATCAGTCATAAATAAGTTGGTGGTATTTATAATTGTGCTGCAAATATACACGTTTAAACCCATTATTCCTTAAAACATAATTACTTCAGTGCAACCTTCTTAAATAAATAATTTATAAAATTTTCTTGTCATGCCGTGTGTAAAAATAAACTGTATAAAAAAAATAGAATGCTTGGGGGGAGGAGGCGTAGACATAAACGGTCCTTAGGAAAATGATAGTCAACATTTTTTTTGTATATAGTCTTTATACTAACCAAATGTTTTGTAAATTTTGTTAATCGTGTAACATAATTACTAACCCTAATTAAAATATATTTTTTTTGTTAATTTTTTGTAAGCAAGTTTACTGATAGGTAATGAGCACATATGACGTTACATTTATTTTTTATTAGTAAACATGAAAAAAAAAAAAGTTCGCAAATAAAAATTTCTTTTTTAAGAATTAAAAATTAAAAATTAAAAAATCATCTTAAACTCGTATATATATATATAAAATCGCACAGATAAAAAAAAAATTTATTAAAATAAAACTTTATTAAAAATAGGAAAACTAAATCTTTCAACAAAAAGAATATCTTGAAGTTTGGAAAACACATTAATTAATCAGAAATGGAAATGATTAATTTAATTAGTCAAAGTAAACTAGCCTTTGGGCATTTAAACGTATAATCAACAGTCAGATAGGAAAGCAATAAAAACTAATAGCAAATGAGAGAAATCCATCGGGAAATCGGACCTCAACGGAAGGATCATCATCTTCGATGATGTAATGTCCATTGGATCCTTAAAATTAATATAAAAGGAAAAGTTTGGAAATTATTAGTTAGTTATTACGATGTGACTATATGTGTTAGTGCAGAGTTGAAGGAGAAGGGATTGAAAAGACGCACTCTTCAATCCCTTCAGTTTTGTTAAAAAAAAAGAAATGACATTGCTTTTCTGCATTAAGGACCAGCTAAAGTAAAAGATCTCAGGATAAATAAAAAAACAATGGCTAACTCAACCAATCTCTTTAGGATGGCGTGGGAATTCACATTCAAACGGCAAGCAATGGATAAAAAGAACGTTTTGAAATCGTAATAACTTTTTGAACTCTCGGCTTTAAATATATATATAATTAATGATCATTTCTAAACAATAAGAACTTTACTTCTAAACTTGTTCCATATTTAAAAAAAAAAAAATAGAAATAGATTCCTATCTGACCAAACTAAATTATTTATTAATTAGGTATAATTTTATTTGATGTATTTTTTTTGTAAAATCATTTTCATTGATTTTTTTTTTTGTTCTTTTAAGTTTTTATTATGATTTCTGTTTTTCGATAAATTAAAGTATATAAATATTAAACTTAAGTCGGACGTGAATGGCTATATAGATTTGTAAAGTTATATTAGGGGAGGGTAAGCTTAGGTAATTCATTTCGTAGTTGAATTAGGTCAGTGGATTGGATATATTGGTGTAATTAGTGGATGTAGTATGGGATTCGCTACGGGCAGTATCGCTATTATACGCCGCACACACTCGTTTTGCCTATGGGAGGAATTATAAGACGGAGACCGCAGTTCCTTCCTATGGAGTTTTTTTATTGCTCTCATCGTCAGATTGATGTAATATTCCTATCTGATGAGAAGCAGTTTCTTCTCTTAACCTAATTGTGCTGCCGTATTCGTATTACATTGAACACATCGATATATCAGATGAAGTTTGGTTTGACTGCGAACCTTTGGCCTAAGGTTAAACAAGGATTGAATTTTTTTTTTTCAAATGCAAATCTATGTAGTCTATTCATATTCGGCACTCTAAATAAAGATGCATTAAATTTAAGTTGGGTATAGACGCTTGCATGGACTTGTTACCAGTTGATTATGTTTTTGGTTTTTATATTTGATCAAAATATATAGACATTCGGTAAATACTGATATCTTACGGTGAGTATCTAAGATGTATTTATGTCGGATGTCTTTTAAGTTATTGGTGTCAATGCGGTGTCTTATGATGAACACCATTGGGTTTCTTGTATTCCCTGTGCAATTGACGGTATCAATGACTTTGTATTTTGATTGTTTATGTTTATTTTGAAATGTTTTTTGACCGTGTAATCTATGTAACCGATCTATACTCAACATTAAAAACACATTTTGTAAACCCATCTGTGCGAAAGTATAAAAAATTAAAATGTAAACTTATAATATTATAAAAATTAAAATATAAATTTAAATTCTGAAATCAAGTTAAAATCCAAAGCAAAAGTTATTCTAAAATAATGCTAAATTTTATATATGTGCGTAAATAAATGTTTGTATGTTAATGACTGGCAGTGGCTTATTTTTTTTTTTTAAAAAAAAAAATATATTCTTATATAAGAATTTATGAAATATAAATCTCTGGTGTTCCATTGAGCTAGTGACATGGGCTAACGACCGGATATGAAAATATACATATAAAAAAAATTTTTTTTTTGACTTACGTATCTGCCTACTTTATAAATTTTTCTAGGTTCAAATGGCTAGATGGCGCCTTGTAGTGCAGTTGACGTTAAGGCTTATCTCCGGATCTTTATAATATGTACGTAGACAGAAAAATATATCACAGAAAGAATGTTATTTAAAGTTTATTGTTACTAAGATGAGAACCATTGGCTAGTTGAAGATAGAGTTGCCATTTATCTTTCACTAGATCTTATACAAATGTTAACAACAGCAGGGGTCTTTTGCCCAAGAACCACCAGCAGCCGCCCTATAAGTATAAACCGGCCACATAAATAATGGAGCCGTATCCAGTAGCCACCTTAGCTATAATGAAGCTATACCTAGTAAGCCACTCCAGCCATAATCAGATTGTATCTAATAACCGCATTAAAATGGTGAAGCCACATCTACTGAATAGTGTCAGAAAGCAAGAAAAGCCAGATTAGCGTCCGTCCATGGAAAAATAGGAATCACGCTCAGAGAAGCCATTCTTGCATGAACTTTTACTAGAATCCCTTTCGAGAATTATAGTAAAGCATACTAAAATATCATTCATTCATTAAAGTAACTATCAAGCTAGTGCTTATTGTGTTTCCGGTATAACTCTGCTATGTAAATATAAATCTGTTATGTATCTGTATTTAAATTAGTCATTTTATCAAATCTTGCTTGATCATCATTATCATTATTATAATCATACACATACGCATATATTTGTGTTAATATGTAATGTTTAGATCCTAAAACTTTAGTGACAAATGTATTAACTTTTTGTTTACTATTTAGACGTTATTTAAGTTATTCTTTATCATAGTTATGTTTTATTTATGCTAAAGTAATCAGAACGGAGTTTGGAAAATTATTAATTCTCAGAGATATATATACATGCACTCATTTGTTCTAAAGAAACAGACAAACTCTTTTCTGTACTTAATTTTTTTTTGCCAGTGATAATATTACTATCCATAATATGGTCTAGTAAATAATTATAAATAGTGTTTATTTGCCTTTAAGTGAGAGCGATTTTTTACAGTATATGTACAATGAATATTTGGTTCCATAATAAGTCAAAATGTATTGTAAATCTATAATTATATGTATTAAGTGATACAGATAATTTTTAAGCCAGATTCTAAGTATTTCCTTATAATATAATTATGTGCTATTTCAGAATTGATTAATGGCAGTAAGACTGCTAGACGCTCTGTATTTTGCATATTTAATCAATTAAAATAATTATATTAGATTTGCGGAGTGAATGTGATGCTCATTAGCAAATAATGCTTAGCTTCTTGCTGTATTCTATACATATGCATGTGTCTGCATTGGCATTGATTTACTGTCAAACCATGCCAGTAAGTTTGAACTGCCATGTTGTTTTGTATTTGATATTTGAAAGAGACCAAAAGAGTGTCATCCTTGAAGTAGCTGTTCGAGCCTCCAGACTAAAGAAGTCTTCTTTATTATTATAGCAAGTAGCGCGGGACAAAGAACCTTTTACTTGGTAATAAATCTTTATGAGCCCACTTTCGATACATACTCCTGTTATTAATATATTTGATACATCGTACAATCTGAAGTGACCCTGTTCCATTAGTTCCTCCCACCTTATTAAATAATTTCAGCTTTGATCTGAAAACTTGATTAATTTGTATCATAAATTAGATGTAAACTTTATCAATAAGTAATATACCTCCCAGCTAGTATGATCACACTCTTTTTGCTAAGTTCTTGACATAAATCTCTGCATAACTGCATATCATATTTCTCAACCCTATGTAATAAAAGGGAAAAGGGCAATGTAAAGGTTAATTAGCCACTGTTTTTGTGTATAAATATAAAATTTTAATCATATATTAAATAACATTCACCTGCATGTGAATCATTTATATACCTGGATTTTAATGTTTGCTACTTTGTATCACAAATGTATATTTATTTCCTTTCATATAACCCTATATAACTTTACTTGTGTGTGATACATTATGTATATTTTGTTTTGTTAATAATGAATTTATATATTAAATTTTCTAAAATATATCACCTCTCAATCTCAATGCTTGCTCATAGTCTTTATGAATCACTAGTTAAGTCATTTAGTATTACTTAATGGGGGATAAGTCTCATGTTTTACCAATTTGCTAGTAACAGAATGTGGTCAAGGAAGTATCGAATGTAGCCTCAGGCAGGTCATTCGCTAGTGTGGCATTTGGAAGAACGAGTTAAAGAATTGAGGTACAATCAGACATAGGGTGTCACCACACTTGGTAAGCCTGTTTCTCTTTCATTTGGACTCTCAGTCTGTTGAGCAAATGTAGAAACCTGACTGTTACATAATGATAATGATGTTAAATGGAGTGAGATGTAGAGTTAGATGAATTGAATGAAGACAAGATGAACAAGAAAAAGTATAGGGAAGGTAGATTTCTAATTAGGAGAGAATAATAGGGAAAGTAGCAAAAAAGTTGCAGATATCAGAGGAAGTATAAATGAACTAATAATAGGGGCGAAGGTTTTAAAAATGAATGTGTAAGATAAATAATGTAATGAGAAAATAGTAAAAAATTATTATACAGAAAGCAGAGTTCGTAGCTGAAAAGGTTACAAGAAAGAACTAACAGAGTATATTATATTGAAGTAAGTCTAGAAAGGTTAAATGTAGTAAAATTAATAGGGAATCTTTGAATCCTAATATTAAGATTCATAGTGAAATTCTCCAGTGTGTAAATCAATTCATCAAAATAATTTTTAAATGCCTGGCTGGGGAATCTCCTATGGAGCACTTGAATACTTTAGAAAGATATTTCAATCTTAACTTGATATAAATTGTCTATAGCTTTCTACCCTTTTACATTGTGGTGCACAGGGTTGATAGGATTCATTATTTGTGAAGTTTACAATTTTAAAAAGAAATGTCACACACAAAATAAAAAGGTGATACAAGTGCAATAAAAAATTTTGCTATATGTGAACATGAAATGAGCTGACACAATACAGAAAAGCCTAGTAGGTATAGAAATTGACAGTAAGAAGTGGTGCAGTTATCATGAGATTGACACTTTGTCTTTTAAAGATTGCATTTTCAGTTAAATTACTTTGATTATTATTTAGTAATTATAGTATTATCCAATAATTTAAATAAAATTTTGATTTATAATTAATTATGTTTAAGCAATTGCGGTGAAAAAATAAAGAAAAGTTGTTTATATTGATTAAAAGTTTAAAGTCTTAATATTTTGTTATTACAATCTTTCATGCCAGTCTAGTGCGGACCGGTAGAAAACTTCTGCGGACCGTCGCCGGTCCACGGACCAAGGATTGAATGGCACTGATCTATTCTGCTAAGATAGGAAACTGAGCAATAAATCAAAATCCCATTATCATGGAGTTAAAATCTAATTATTTGTTAAATCTCAGATTAGGTAGTCTCCTGAAAATTCCAGTTTTAAAAGTACCTTATTTTTCCTGCATGAACCATTGAAGATAAATAATTATAATTAGCTGTCATCTTTCACATAACTTCTTTCCTCCTATTCATGAACACAATCTATAGAATAATTCAACAAAATACATCTAATAAAGACTTAAATCTTAAAACTGTCTTACAGATTAATTTTTTTAAAGGTTCAAATCTCTAAGCTAAAATGTTAAATTAGAATTCTAATACTATGGTAAAAAATATTGAAATTAAAAGACCTTTTATAAAAGAAATAATAGCATTGATAGCAAATATTAAAGTTAATATTAATAAGCAGCTAATAATTTTAACATGTTTCTTTCCTTTTAAATACATATTATTTTATCTTTTTTTAACATATTTTTTTTCTTTACTAAATGCTTAAGCAAATATAATTTCCAATTGATTTCTTTTTCAATAAATAATCAATATTTTTATATAACATTGATTTTTGGTATTACATTGAATATAAGAGACTTTTTTTTTCAAAATTTTGGACCTATGAAAGAGGGATGCATCTTAATTAGAAGCAGAACATTTTAATATTTTATAAAAGTCTGCACATCTTTTCTTCATACTATTCATGCCCATAGTATTACAATCATTAATCTGTGTAGAATAGTGTCTTAATTTTTTTTTAATCAAAAGAAAAATGATTTGACATTAAATGTAAATATGTTTGGGATTTATTTTTTAAACAGTTTTAAATCTCACCTTGCTACTTTTAACAGTATTTTGCTGATTTTACTGTTATTTTATTGGGAAAACTGTACTGAATAACCTTTAGAATTTTTTTACAACTAGTAAATCAATACAATGAGCTAACCTGCTTGTGCTCTGATTAGTTGTTTTTTGGTCTCTACACAAGTGTATTTGTCAGTAATTTTGACATTTTTGATATCTTCATTTTGATATCAAAGTGACACCTTGTTTTAGAATCTTTTAATGATTTTTTGCCATTTTGGTCATTATTTTTTTTTTTTAGAAAACCATACAGAATAACATTTAGAATTTCTTTACACCTACAATCAATACAACAATGAGATAACAATCTGCCTTGCTCAGAATAGTTGTTTCTTGTTGTCTACCCAAGAGAGTACCTGTTGATGATTTTGATAGTTCCAATATCGTCATTTGGATTTTAAAGTGAAAACACATTTTAGGATCTTTTTTTTTTACACATTTATATTTTTTTCTGAAAATATTTGTAAAAATATAAATTATTTTAAAAGAATAATTCAGATTTTAATAGAAAAAAATATTTTGACATAAAAGTAAATTGAGACAGAAATCAGTGAAATATGGCTGCAATTTGTAATTGGATGACAAAAATATGTTTTATATTGATCACTGTTGATTAATTTTGCCAGTTATAAAGAGAAATTTTATTTTAAAAAAACTTCTGTTTATTTTAATAACCTGACAAATTAATAATTTCCATTTTAGAAAAGATTTTTAATCAAAAGTAAAAAGATTTACTGTTAACATTAAATGTCATTACTGTATTTTAAAATCTTTTTTTTTCCATTGAAAATTTTTTTTATAGTATTTACACTAAAAAAAAACTCTTTGTAATGCAATTAATATTCATATAATTTTGAGTGAGTTTTGCAGTCTTGGAAAGATATATCTAATGAAGTTATCAAAAAAATCTTTCTTAAAATGTTGCATTGCTAGTGATTTAAATGCCAATAAGATGATATAACCTGATCGAATAGTGAAGATGGCAATTCAAGTTCTGAAAGTTAATATATAGAAAGTGAAAATATGATTGAAGAAGATTCACAAATATAAATAGCTGAACTTATTGTATTTATATTATTTTCTATTTAAGTAAATAAAAATGTTTCTTATTTTTCAACAAAATCATTTTTAAATTTTTATTTGGTTATAATTAATAAATGAATCAAAAATTTTTATTATTATTATATAATATCCACATGTGGAAAATATAACTAAAACAATTTCATATAACTGTACTAATGTGGTAACTTTTTCATTTTGTATAGAAAATGTAAAAATCATCTTACTTTTTCTGAAAAGATGAATTGCATTTAAAAAAAAAAAAATTACTATTAGATTAACCTTCTTGCAGTGTGTCAGTTTTATTATTTTTCCTGGTCAAGTTTTTGTAAGCTTTCTATATTTGATTTTAATATTTAATTATTATTCTATAAACTTGATTTGATAGAAATTTGCAAAATAAATTAAATTCTAAAAAAAAATCATAGTTGAACTTTCCAAATACACCTGGATTTCATTTTACACGATAGATAGGTTCCTCAGAAAACACGCGCAAATGAAATCGTGCAAAAATAGACATAACTTACATTGAAAAAAGGGGGGGGTGTCTTTGATTTTTCAAAATTCGTCTAAAAGCAAAGCACCAACGTAAAATTACTTTAAAATTCGCGCAAAAAAAAAATAAGGAAATAAAATATGACTAATAAAAAATTTCAAATTTGAAAAAAATTGATACAAGACAAACTTTTTAAAACTATAATATTTAATTTTATTCAAAATAATATATTTTTATGCATAATTTACAGTACAGTAATTTACATTTTTTTATACATGTTTTAATTATTATAGCTTTTTGCCGAAAAACATGTTCGTTTGCAAACAACTAGCGCCAACTTCACACTCATGTTGTGTCAATGGTTTTCTGGTGACAACGTAATTAGTAATTAATCTTTGAGATGATGATTTTATTAATTGTTTATGAAACTAACAACTAAAAATTAAATTCTTATTTTTGTCTTTAATTTTCAATTCCGTTTAAAAATCAAATTTCACATCACATTAATTTCAAGTCATCGTAAGTAATTTTTAAATTGTTAATTACAATTAAAAATCAGATTTTAATTTTTAATTGTCAAATTTAATTGTGCCCACTGCTATTATTGACCTTTTAAAAATAAACTTGTGGACACTAAATGATTAATAATTGATTATGTTCTTTTTTAAAAAGCAAAAACAGAATGTGATTTAAAATGCAAAATTAACACGCACAATGTTTGAACAAATTTACATTATAATCTTGTAAAATTTAATGTGTGTATACATAAAATATGGAAATCATGATTTTAATTTCATTATTGCATAAAATCTTACTATTATAAAGCACTGAAAATATTAAAATTACTAAGATAAAAGTCGAATTCCAATAATGTGCTATTACTTTCAATGTAACATAAGTGTGCAAAATTTATTATCTAAAGTAATAGCGCATTATCGGAGTTCGACTTCGGGTGAATCACGAATCGCGTAACTTCAAAATCGTGTTAAATAAGTCAGTGTAAAAAGAGACCCAGGTGTATTGAAAATATAAAATTGTAATAAAATGGAAGAATGTTTTCATCATTCAATGATCATGAGGAGTAGGTTGGTTTCATAAAATTACAAAAAAAAAAATTGTTGACATTTGTGATTAAAATGTGAATCAATAAATGTCAGTATCTGATTAATCTATTAAATTACGCTTTAAAACATTACAATTTTTTTTATCATTTTTACAATACTGCAGTAAATTCTAACAGTATGAGCTATATCATATTAGAGATCAGATTGGAAAAGTAGGTTTGTTGGAATTATGTAATTTGGTTTGTTAATAAATGTATTATCCTCAATTTTAAAAAATAAAACATATATATATACATTATCATGAATCTTAATACACTTTACACAGAAGAAATCTTGAAAAGTATTTCAAATTTAAAGTCTGAAAGACCAGATATATTAAGGCTAGTTCAAAACTGTTTAGAGTCACTATACTGTTTATTATCCTGACATCTTTGGATTTTGTGATTTAAAAAAAAAAGCAAAATATCTCATTAGATGGTTCTCTAATCAAGTCAAATCCCGCTCTTTTCTGTTATTACCAACTAGTCACACCCTTTGATAAAGCATCTGGTTAAAGCTGAATGAATGAAGGAAACATTTTATAAAAAAGATAATGGAAAGAAAACTAGTTTTTATAAAGGATTTTAAAAATTGCATGTCAACATTAAAAAATATTAAATTAAGCATAAAATCTTAATTATTTTTTAATTTTATAAAAGTATTTAAAAAAATTATAAGTTTTCAAACAATTTATCCTGTTGAAGTCTTTAGAGCATTGTTTCTAATGTTGCCAATTTAATTTTTATTAACACAAAATAATGTAAACATTGGAATAAATTAATCAAAAATATTTTTTTAAAAATATTAGAAATGGATTTGAACATATGAATTAAACATAAATTTATTATTATAAATGGAATAATTACTAGTAATAGATAATAACACTATCATATTCTTCACGTCCATACACAAAAATATGTATTTTTATTTATTTTTTAATGAATACTTTTTTAAGTTTCAAAAAGCTTTACTGAACTATGAGTTTACAAAACAATACTTAGTTCCACATACATAAGATAAAGTAAGAAAAGCTATGAGATGTTAAACTCTATATTTTTTTATCCTATACTAGAGATGAAAAAAATTACAAACATATATATATACTTTGCATTTTCTGGCCTTAGCTTGGAATTTATATCATTATATGTACATTGCATTAATGTCTTTTTTGCTTTTAATTATCTAGTTATTTTATAATAGGGAGTCATATCATAAATTTAAGCGAAGGCACATGAGAGACCATGTATCTGAATAAATGTTGGTGAATTTTTTCATCCCTTATGCATATAATATCCATTTTGTTGATAAATATATTAGGGTATCTGTTTACATATTGTCCTGTTTTTTTATTGATTTACAAAGATTCTTAAAGTTTGTTATGGCATTTTGAAGCAAACATTTCCTGACTTCTGCTCTAGATACCTACTACTATTAAATCGTCTTCTTTCAATGGTTTAGAAATGTCTACCATGTTGAAAGTGCAACTGATAAGAAATAAAAAAAAATATTCATGTTTTACAAAATCACAATGTCTGTATAATTACCCATTAAAGAAAATTGAATTTAGAAACCATTAATTGAACAAGAAAAACAAAACCCATTAAAATACTGTACACACAAATATGAGTACTTGAGACAATTCTTTTCTTTTTCTTAAGTAATTGAGAATATTATTAAAGACAGATTTTTTTTTTTTTTAAGAGTAAAGCGTATAACAAGATTTATGAAAAACATATTTACCAAATAAGTTTTTTTTTAAAAAAAAATTACAATAATAACTTTTTTTTTAATTTTTTATTTTTAGAAAATAAAATCTATACCTGCAATGTACAGATTTCTATAGCCGTTAGTTTCAGTTACTCATAATTAAAAATAAATAAATAAATGAAATTTGTAAAATGCATACTTATGTCTTGCATGCTTATATAGAAGCAACTTCTTTCTTATCTCATAACATTCTTTTTAAGCATTGTATTTTGTCATTGACTAATGTTTTTACACCTGATGTAGTAAATTTCTATGCTATGCTAAAAAAAAAATAATATTCCTTTATAATCTTTTGAAAGTATATAATTTAATATGATAACAGTTGTTTTAAGACTAAAAAAGGCTATGAAGTGTTTTCTTTGTGTGAAAGCATGAAGTTGATTTTTTTTTAAAAAAAGGAAATATATATATATTGAAATGGTAAATCTGTGGTACATATTTAACTTCACTGCCTGATGACATTACATACCTTTAAAGTAGGGTTTAAACCTGTTTATATGTTTATTTGGTCATCCAGTAATGTTAAGCACACACATATACACATTTCACTTCCATCCTGTTTATTTAAGAAAAGGTTATGCGTAACCAGTTGAATTATTATTTTAGCTTAAGTATATTTTATTTTCAAGCTTGTAAATTCCCTTCACTTAGATAATTGTGTATATGTGTATATGTATTACAGATATAAAAATAAATACAATTAATGTAGAGCTAAAGCAATGCCAGAAATTCTAAAAAAATATTACAATTTAAAAATGTCATTCTCATTTCAAGTCAAACCAAAAATCATATTTTAAAGTTATTTGCAATTTTAAAAATACGTTTAAATAATCTGCTTTCTGGAACATATTGTTTACATCTTCCAATATTGCTAAATTTCAAGTATAGGAGGAGCAGAAGTTCTAGGAACACGCAGAAGGAGTTCAAATCACTCTTCTCTCTGGTATTTGTGTATAGAGTGTTAACAAAATGGACTGTGAGTAAAAGGAATTTGCCTCCCTGATCTTAAATCGTCTCTGTCCTGCCTTCTGCCATGCCATCGCTACTTGAGAACTGTTATGTTTAATTGTAAAGAATATTGGAAGATGCCTACCATTATTTTATTAATATTGTGCTTTGCTAAACTTTGTATACGTTATTATAAGTGGCCACCATAATTTCTAAAGGTGATCCGTTTTGCCGAAGACTGAACTCTTAATTCTCCTAACTTCATTTCTTGCTTAAATCTTAATTGTAATCAGAATGTAATTGTTATTTATTTTATAACTGATTATAAACTTAATTATCGTTAAATTTATGATTTTCTCTTAAGTTTTAAAGCTCATTCTTTGAAACGCTAAGCACAGAATTATGTACTTCAAATCTATCATTAGTTTTTTTTTAAGTTTCACACTGTAATTATTTTATTTCATGCGGCAAAACTTATTTTAAATATATATCTTATTAAATTAGTTTTAGTATACTAATGTTTTAATCTAGCGAACTTATATTATTTCAATCATCATTCCGATATTTTTGGAATATTTAAATAGTTAAACGTAAAATTTCTTACTGAACGCTGTTCGCTCGGTTAAATATTTTGAAATTATGGTTAATGGCAGATTGTTTAAAAATCATATCACTATCGATATTTAAATGCAATTTATGTTCTTTTAATAAATTTGATTATTAATATACTTTAATAACTATTTATTACTTATACACCATTAAGAGTTAAATTAATTAATATATTGTCGTTTAGGAATGCTTGGGCTTGTTAAATATTTTTCCCTCTTTTATATTCGACATCCTAAATTTACTAAAGTTATACGTACGATGCTGAGTGGGTTATCATTTTATGATGGCGTTACGCATGATATTATTGCTTTATTTAAGCTTAAATTATTTCATTAGTCACTTAAGACTTAAGCCATATTCGCGTTGCTTACTTACGATAGCATTTTAAAGAATTATATTTTGCTTTATCATATTTACTCATCAGAAATCCGGATTTTCTTCACGTAACTCGTATAGGAATGAGGTTTGGTATAACCGATCTCAGGATAAACATTAGCGTATTAAGGCTCTGCATGTGACACGTTGGAGGGCGTGCCATGGAATCCTTACCACTCATATTTTCGAATATCGCCTTGTGATAAATACAAGAGGAATCATATATGTGATAAAGCCTTCCAGTCCAAAGACGGACATCTCCATTTTAAATGCTGTCATTATAGTTAGCACTGCAAGTTCTTTTATGGGTAGTTCTCATATTATTTATAAGACATGGCACAGTGATGTTTGTAAACCACTCATTTTATAATTAGTCGAATATTTTAGGATTGTCACAGTAAAGCTAATTTAGGCTAACCCATTCCTCATTTGTACAGGCCCAAATATGCTCATAAACGATAAATTATTAACTATCGTATTAAGAGTAAACCTCTCTTTAGAGTTGAATTTGTAAACGTCCTTATCATTACTTAAAGTAATGATCACCGCATTGATAACATTAATTTATTATTATACTATAACTCATTAGCATACTAAATCAGTTGCTTATATGCAAAGTAATAACCGCATTAAATCTGTGCTATGTTTTCTAATGTAAATTAAATTGTTTATATTTATTAAATTATTATGTTTTAATAATTACTCATGCGTTGTGTCTTACTGACTCTCACTCATTGAATTCCATTAAATATTTATAATAATGTCAGTAGTATTTAGAAGTTATAACTGATTACTTCAAATAGATATTTATCTCTAGGTTATTCTGTTCTTGCTCATTCTGGATGGATACTATTTTATAATTCATGTTTCTTTTGCAACGCTAGCTGTGTGCAATTTATTTAAAATTTATAAATTGTCCCTTCACATAAGATATTTGATTGAGCCAATATTTGGTATTTATTTACATTAATTACCCTATAGATCTCAGGTTTCTCTGCTGTGTCTCTGGGACCAGAATGAATAAAATTTCATGTTATCATCAGAAGTGTTGTTTATAATGTTATAGTTTTAGAGAAGAGCAAATTGGGCAGAATTCATGATTGCTCCTGACCTGTGTATCTCGGGCATGAGTGGATTTAAGGTACTTTTGCTTAGATTCTAAACCTTGTTAAATGAACTTACAATTCTGATCGGTACAATATATATATATATAGTTAAAATTAACTGATTATTTAATAAGCATATTATTATTCATTAATTAATAAAAGAACTTCTTAAATTATTTATGTTCTTTACACTGCTAAATTACATCCACACAACATGATAAATATTTAATAAAAACTGGGGAAAAAAGGTAATTTCAAATGAGTATGAATAAATATTAATCTGAAAGATAGTAACATATAGCAACAGAAATGATTGAAGACATTAACAAAGAATACTCTATAAAACATAAACTTAAGCTCTTCACTACAAGTAAAGTTTGATTTGTATTATGATGGTGCAAACAGGTGGGGTGTAGGGGTTGATATAAATCATCATGAAATGCATCCATGTTTTTACTGAGCATAGCAAATGATGAAATAATCAGCATGGGGACTAGGTTTTGAGGATTTTGTAAATGATAAACATAGTATCACCCACAAAAATCAGCAATCATTCTTTGTGACTAGATTTAAATGAGGTGTGCAATATAAAATCTTAGGCTCATCATTGTCAAGCCAAGCCCAAATTCAGGGCATAATATAAAAGTAATCATTAATATTCCATTTGCTCATATATATTTAAGTACTAAAATAATTACAACATACAAAAAATGTTGGAATCAATATACCAATGCTGATCATGAGTAATACTGTGGACTATCAGGTACCATGAGTGTACTAGCCATCAATAAATTAATGCTCTTTCTAAAATAAGTAAAATATAGTATGTGGACTTTAATAATATTTATCTTTGTCAGTGAAATAATTTTGGAAAACCATCTGGATGTCCATATATATTCTGACACATATATGGCGAATATTATATCTAAGATAACTTTGTGATTGCAAGAATTCTGGAGACTTTGAACAAGAGAAAATATAATACTTACTTTATTCTATTAAATAATTTCATTGGGTTAACCTACAAATCCCTTAAATCACATCTAAAACATAAAAAGATAATTTATTTAATCATCATTGTTTACTAATGTTAACTAATAAATTAAAGTTTAAAAAAATTAGTCAGTAATAACATGACAAATTCTAATGTTAAGTAATATAATCAACCCTATTCATACAATATGTAAATAATTTCATACTATAGATATAATTATTTTTTAAAAATAAATTAACATTTAATTTAGGTGAATTATTGTCCTAAAAATAATTATTTTGCAAGAAAGAATGAAAATAACTTGTTAACCCCCCCCCCTTTTTTTTTTTGAAAATGAGATTATCCCCATACATTTTTCATCTATTCAGTTCCTTATAAAGTTACATTTATAAATATGTCTTATATTTTCATGGGTTTTTTTTTAGTTCTTTTGTTGTTGATTTTTTTTTTTTTAAATCTTACAGGTAATAGTTTAGTCCATCTCTTGATTGCAGATTTTTGTTTGTTATAGCTTTCTTAATAGTTATTGTCATCATTTATCTTCTTTTTCTTTGTATAGTTTCAGATTTTCAGTTTAACAATTATTTTCATAGCAGGTTAATAACATGAATTGAACCAGCCAGGATTATGAATGGACCAATACATAAGGCTTGTAAGTTTCTTCCGGAATATTTTTCTTTACTCTTTTTAGTAAAATTGATTATAAGTTGGGTCATCAATGGTCAGCTTTCAGCACAGGTTAGTGCATAATTTTTGTAGGTTGCCTAATGTTGTTGTTTTTCAAAATTTTTTTATTAGGATTAATACCAATTTTCTATCAGACTGTCAAGTTGCAGTTCTGACTTCTGAACTCAACATTACTGAAGTCTACTGAATTTTAATGCCCATATACTTATTTATTTTTATAATACAATATTGATATCAATCTTCTATCCTATGACATATTTATCTCAAGCCTAGACCAATTGATTTTTTTTTTACAAGATCATCTTTTTTAAAAAATTCTGGTTATACACTAATTGATAAACAACTTTCTCTTAATTTTTTCAGGCATTAATATATTAATTCTTATTGCTTGTTTTATTTTATTAAGTGGTTTTATTGGTAATTATAATGTAATCAGGCTTGGCCACTTGATGGCGTTGTTGGCAGTCAAAACAATACAATACAATGTTCGGGACTGCATTATATTTTTAAATCGAATCACTTTTTTTTTTGGTTATTAATTTATTGATTGTTATAACTTTTTTTTCATGCCTTTTTATTAAAAAAGTTGTTTAATTTTAATTTTGTATTTAGTAAATGACAATCTTTTTTTTATTTTTAAATCGCTGTTTTTGGACAAAGCTGCTACTCTGCGATGTCTATTTAGCGATGTCTTTCGCTTAATTACCGGTAAACGACAACCTTTTTTTTATTTTTAAATCGCTGTTTTTGGACAAAGCTGCTACTCTGCAATGTCTATTTAGCGATGTCTTTTACTTAATTATTGCTTCTACATAACAAAACAACTGGGTAGGGTTAGGGTTAGTTTTAGGGTTAGTTTACGGTTAGGTTTAGGGTTAGTGTTCTGTTGTTTGTAATGCTAAAATAAAAGATATCAAAATTGTAACCGTAGTTGGACAAAAGAAAGAAACACAAACTTTTTTAAACAACAACAAACACATATAAATGTCTTATTTACTTATTAAACATGTTTATAATATGTGCTTTCTATGAAATTTACAAAAAATCGTGTATATTTTTATTGGTCAGCAGAAATACTCGGCTTCTGTTGTTGGCAGCTGCGGAAAAAGTTGATCATCATCCATTTTATCAACTACGTGGTATTTCACGTGAAAACGAGATTTCGCACGCGATATCGGCCGAATTATTTTTTACCTACCCTCCACAAACTTTTACACCTTACACATTCTCTAAACAAGGGTGTGGCCATTTAAAAAATTACTATAAATTCATGTCAATTAAATAAATTATAAATACAAATATTGTGTAATGTATATTGTTAAAATTTGACTAATCCAACTAAACACACATATATATCAAACTGTAAATGAAAGATAAGTGTGTGGATTCACAATAACTCGCGAAGCAGAAATAGGCTCTACTATTTCTGCGTTACGCATCATAAATGGCCTTCCTAATGGCTAAGACAAACATAGATGTTTTCTATAGCCGTAAGTCAGGCCTTGTAAACGGCATTTGTTAGGTGTTTTGGTGAGCCAGAACGCCATCAAGTGGCCAAGCCCGATTATGTTATAAGTACCATATCATTAAATTTGTAAACCTTCACCTTCATTGAAAAAGTATTGATGTTCCATAACTTTAGATTATACTATTAACATTATCCTAGGTGATAATAACCTGTAGTTTTTTTTTTTAAAGATGTTAGCATAATGCTTTTATTGGTATTAAAGTTGGAAACAAAATCTGAAAAGATGTGCATCCTATGGACTATAAAAGATTTCTTCTCTATTCTTGTGACAGAAAAAAAAATGCCCAGAGTATATTTGTTTTCTTCTGTCTAGTTTTCACTTGAAGATTTTGAAGTATAATTTAAAATGAATTTTTCCCTATTTATAAAGTACTTATGATTATTTTTCCACACTAGTTGGTTGGTTGTTGCAAAAAAATACACAGGTAATCTTGCTATTAAGTCATGTTTTATTTTTAGAAATAACTTAACGTTTATATAAAGAAAACAAATGACCTTGTTTATTACATTATCTGTCAAAATTAACTTAGTGTTATAATTTTTTAAAACATTGTAATTTTTGCAAGCAGAGACTTATCAATCTACCTTCATTAATTCATCTTAAAAATACAAACTTAAAATAAAAATGAATTAATTTCATTTTTAGTTTTAGTGTTTATGTAAGTATCTATAACAAAGTTTATGGTACATTGTTATATTTACAGGTGAGTTTTTAAATATTTAAAATGGTCAAATCTGATTTTTTTACAATATTATTTGATTATAAAAATAAATTAAAAGGAAATCATTCCTATTTATTCAGTTTTGCTATAAAATAAAGATTTTATAAAAAACAGAAATGTTGAGCATTTCTGAAAACTATCATCAGATGAAACAATAGAAAGTGTTAGAATGAAATTGAGGTTTAATATATTTCTATCAAATGGATTTCCTATCAAATTTTACAAATCAATGCTCTTGTAAATTGACAGTGAGATATTTGAGGGTTATCAAGTGGTGTATGTAATCCAAGTTTGTTGGCAAATCAAACTTTCACATTAGCTGAAATTGTTTTCAATAAATTTTCAGTGAGATACATGCAAGGATAGTGATATATATTTCTAAAACCAATCTAAAAATAAAAAGTGTTTGCACTAAATTGAAACTTGAAATTAAATACACTTTATTTTCTTTTGATTGTTAAAAAATATGTTTTAAAAAATATCTCGTAAAGAAAACAATATAGGAATCATTTTTTTTAAGAAACTTTATTAATAACAAATTATATATATATATATGTGTGTGTGTGTAACATAATTTTTATGCTACACAAAAGTAGATGCACTATATATGAAAACGTAGCATTCAAGGAAGATGATGATTGATTTGAAGAAAGCAATATGTAAGTGGATTTGGACTTTATTTATTATTTATTGAAGCTTATTTTGGACATTCAAACCATTGAGAATACCACTGATATAATGTAAAACTCAGAAAAAATATTATACTATTAAGTTTGGTTTATAGTTTTTCTTTGTAAGTATTTGACAGCATTTAAGTAAATATTAAAGCATTCTTTATTATTTATTTAAGGGCATTGATATTTGTTAAACGAGGAACAACTTTTAACCGCTAATTATATTATTGGTTGTATGAGGTAAAAATCAAATCTTTTAATTGGCCAACTCACAAACTGAAGACAAAGCCTATTGTTAAAACATATTCGCCTATAATATTAAATTCAACTCAGATACGTTTATAAAAAGTATATTACTAATTTTTCAGGTTATGAAGAGAACGAAAGTTCTTTCAAAAATAAATTGCTATTTATTTATTTTAAAATATTCAATTTCGGCAACATAAAAGCTATAATATAAACAAAAAGGTCGACTTTTACGTTATAGAAAAGTAAATATTTCTTTTAAATATTTCTTTAATATTTTTACTAAAATCTTCAATATTTTTCGAAAATAATTTTGTTTTTTTATTATTCTCTCTGAAAATAATTTGTAATTTTCATAAATATAATTTTATAATAATTTATATCATGTTCGAAATGAAAATCTCAGCGTTTTTCTTTATTTTCTTTGATCAGGCGGTTTCTTTGTTCTTTCCAGCCAATCAGAATGTCTTTTTCGGCTGAGAGCATACTAAGAACCAATCACAAGTAATGTTCTTTCTTTGTTTAGGTTTAAATGCATTTTTTTTTATTTTTTACTTGTAAAATAAATCGGAAGATGGCACCATCTTACAGAACTTTTAAAAACCTATTCAAAACCTATCAAACGGATTTTTTAGCATAAGAACTGGCAGAGTTAGAGTGACGTCAGATGTCTACGAGGAGCCTCGTAAGAGACGGTTGTGCACAATTGTATTTCAAATTCTTCATTTTAATTGGATAATTTCTAAAAAGATCCCAATACTAAAAAAGCACAAATAAATATATACAAAAAATATTTTATAAAGAACATTTTTCTATATCATACATCGAAAAGCCAAAAATATGTTTTTTTTGAATGACAGTTGAAGTTTTTGTATTCATAAAATCATGTGTAGTCCAGAAGTTAATCAATTCACTCATTTCTTTTTATGACAAATGATTGAATTAATTTCTGGACACCTCACTCTTTTATTACATTTAAATATAATATCCTATTTGTGGGTATAAAACCATTTATTATAAAATATTTTTTTATGTACTTTTTTTCTATTTTTTTATTTTTCAAAAATAAATATATATTAACTCTCTATCATCATGCATGCTTTTTACTAGTTCCAAAAATGGGAATTTGTTTAACATACTGAATTATAAATATATTTCTACATATTAATTATATATAGTTGAAATTCTAACGTTTTTTTTTTTTTTTCACAGATCAAAAAATATTATAGTATTTCTTTCTATATATAATGGAAATTAGTAAAATGTTAGATCTAATGCTTATAAAATAAGTAACATTTTCCATAAAGAACAAAAGATATAATATTTTAATATATATTAATGGAGATGTGTGAAATATTTGACTCATTAAATTATATGTAGATATTTTTACATAGATCGATAAAATATTTAATTTATTAAATTATAAATATGTAATTGAAATTCTAAGATTTTGAAATATTTGTACTTGTAAAATAAATACATACTGTAAGCTATTATATTTCAAGATAAATAATAATGAAAAAAGAGATTGGCAACACATTTTCCAAAAATTGTTTGTAAAATTTTATATTTTTTTCATTACATGAAATATTTATAAAATCAAATAAAAGTATTATAAAACCTATAATATTGTATGATTTATGTTCGCGGAGATTTGCTTATTTCCTGTAACTCCAATCACTGACATCCATTATGCCCACTTCTGAATCCTTTTTAACTTATTCTTTTGTAACACTTCTCTGTACAGTTCTTTTATATACTTCACTTGTAATTTTTCATATTTGAAATTTTCACTCAACTTTTTTGAATTGCTTTTCTGCTGTCGGTGTATTAATATTGCTCAACTTTTCATTTTTTCCTGCTTAAACTTTGATATTTGATTCTGAACATGTGTTATTTTTTTTTTTTTTTTATTCTACAAACTATTCTATTAATTCCTTATTATTATTCATCATTCTCTTGTAAATTCCAATTGTCTATCTTTTCCCCTATTTGTTCTGTTCTTTTAATTTCTTATCATATTTTACCCTAGACATGATATATGGCTTTTTTTTATTTCATTGTCCTGTTTCTTATTCCTCTCCATTGTTTGGCTTATATTGTGAATAGCTTCTTGAACACTCATTCATCTTTTGGCTACCTCTTGCTTATTTTCGATCAATTTATTTCATTATATTATTTTTTTTCTTGATTTCTTCTGCTTTCCTTAGCAACATTTCTTCTTTTTTCTAATTTCTTTCTTCTATTTCCCTGACAGTATTTTCGACATATTGATGGCTGTTACTTCAAATCTGTGGGCCTCTTCAGTTGAGTACTGATCTTTTCCTTAATCACATTCTTCCTCTGTTGTTTTCATTTTTGTCAGCATATAAGTTTGTATTCAATTATTTTTAATCTTACACACAAAAAAAAATGTAAATTTTTAAAATCATAATTTTTTCAAATATATCTCACATTATTTCCTCCTCCATGCTATTTTTCACTATTATATATTACCCTTGATCTGTCTCTATTTGAACTTGAAATGCCTCATCCCCTATCTCTACCTTCTTAGGGTAATTTATTTTCCCTATTTATTTACTGTTTTTATCTTGTTCATGCGTATGTGACCGATTTTTTTATCCATGTTATTTTTTTTGTAAATATATATGTGCTTAAGTTAAAGTTCATCTATCAAACCATATAATGTACAATTTTTCCAAAAGTCCAACTGTCATTTAACAATTAAATAGAATAAATAGCAACATGTTGTCCTGGGATAGATTAGTAATCCAAAATACAGTATGAAACAAAACAGGAGTGCCAGCTGTGTTCCTGAAGATTTGTGATGATGGTGTTCTAATTGTGTTTTTATATTGGACTTTTTCCATCATCTAATATATGTATTAAATGTCTTTAGAAATTTTTTTCTAAAGATATTCAATACATATATTAGATGATGGAAATAGTCCAATATAAAAATACAAGGAGGGCCATCTCACTTTAAACGTATAAAGTAACTAAAATTTTAAATAAATTGTAACAAAATCTTTGCAATTTGAAATCTTTCTCATGGGAATTTATTTGACATAGAGATATCTTTTAATAAATATTTGAACATTATGGATCTTTTGAAAGTTAAGCTTTGTTCCTTTGGGTTTTACAGACTGGTTAATATATATAAACATTAAAGGAGGTTGCTGCAATGCCTGAAATAGAACCTTATGATTGAGTTACATGAAACATCGTGATAAAGCCAGTGACATGATCCATTAGTCACCAGCATTAAAAGTTTAACTAAACAAAGTCTAATCAAAAGCTTTCTTCAGTCTCTAAATATCTTACTTTTCTATTCTGCTTTAAATATGAACTGTCTCTCTCTATATATATATATATCAACGTCATTATTTAATATTTATAAATCAATTTGATAATTAAATAGTCAAATTTTATATATATTGTCACATATTTTGTAGTAAGTACATGCTCTTGTTGCTTAAGTGTGTAATTGTGTTTGAGCTGAATATTAAGTTATCATTTTGTATTACTGGTTATCAGAATTTGATCTTCAGGAGACCCACAGTAGCAAGTGATAAAATCATTATCATAAGCATTTACTTTTATTGGGCATAGAAGAAAAGCACAGAATGAGCATGGGATGTAAATAATGTGCAACATATAATCAACCATAAATTATAAACAATCATTTGTAGTGACTGCATTCAAAAGATGAACACAATGTAAAATTTTAGGTTTATCATCATCAAGTCAGTGCCAAACTTAGGGCATAATATAAAAGCAATCATCAATACTCATCTGCTTACACACATTTAAGCATTAAAATAACTGCTATAGTGAATATATCAAAAAATGATGGATCAACATATCAGTGCAGATCATCACCCATCAGATATTGAATGTAATATTTATTAATAAACAAGTGCTCATCATAAAATGTGTAAATAAGGTGTAATATGTAAACATAAAAGTGTTCTTTAATTTGTGTCATCCAAATAATTATTATTTTGGTTGGCCACACACATATACCCATGGATATGTATGAGAAAACTTATTTCTGAGCTAGCTTTGATGTCTCAACAATCTCTAGAGACTGAACAAGAGAAAATACAAAAAAATAATTCACTATTGAACAATTTTATTCCGAAAACTTAGTAGTATGATGAAACCAATAAACCACACTGATAATTCATAAAACAGATAGCTAAAATAATGAAACAGTCAGATAAGTCTATCCTACTGTTTCACCTACTATATGCTATAGTAGTACTTTTATTTACCTACCTATATATCCAAATCCTCGTATATCAAGCTAATTTTAAGATTAATAATCATAGTTATGTGTGTGTGCATATATTATAGCATACAACGTGGAAACCGTATGTATATAAATAATAAATCAACTCATATGCGCACATATATATTACTGTTTACTAAATAAAGGTAAATCTTGATTATGTGTAACCAAGATATATGTGTATGCAGAGAAGAAATAGTGTGACAGGTTTAAACATTATAAGTTGTCTTTATTTAATTAGTTTTGTAAATATAATATTGTTAAATAATTTTATAAATAATATTTGAAATTATATTTCTGCATATATATAGTTAATTTCTGTTTACATGTTACACATATATAATAAAGCTTTGCTAGATTTCATAAAGGTACTAAATTTCAGATTTGTTTTTGTAAAGGAATAATAAAATTGATTCATCTTGCTATATTTTGACATACTTATAAAGTTACAAATAAAAATAGATTTTTAAGTAAGGTGAAAGAAATTAACTTGTCCAAAGCTGGTAAACAGGTCAATAACAGCAGGAGTCACTGGCTTGTCAAAATATAGTAAACTAATTAGAAATAGGAATCTGAAATTTAAGAAATAACTAAGAACTATAAAGAAAAACGTGATTTTGGTTTTCACTTTATTACAGGTAGTTATATATATATATATTGTAACCTAGTGTTATTGACACTTGGTTTACTTGGTATTATTTCTGCAGGAAATTAATGCTATTCTTTAAAGAAATAAAAAGATAAAATAACAATAGTAATAATTGATTAATAAAGTATGCTATTCACTCACTTTGGCATGTTTTGGGTGAACAACTAATAGATTTAATAACTCAATGTCATTTATAAAGAGAGAACATGAATAATTTAATTGAGATATTAATAATTAGAGCAAATTAATATGGTATAAAAGCTAAACAGTAATTGATTTTGGATGGGTAGAGGGGAGAGTGGATGAGTGTCTTATCATAAAGCACAATAACTTCTGGTAATTTCTTTTTGTAAAAAAAAAAAAAAAAGAAATGTTTAAAGAATTATACATCACTGATTGTTAATTTAATGTATTTATTATTATTTTTTTTTATATTGTCAAATTACTTTGTAATCCAGGTAAATAATACTAAAACTATATGATTGTAATAGGTTTTTCCTTTTTTTTGTTTATGTTATAATTAAATGATTATTTTTCTGTAAGAGGTCGCTAAAGTAAAAAAAAAAAATAACAACAAAACAGGACAGCCAATTACATAATCGAGATTATTATTTTTTTTTTTGAAAAAAGATATAGTCTGCTTTTAGTTTTCAAGGAAGGAACAGTGCTGAAATTTGGTAACTCAATTTCTTCATTTTATTTTGCAGAAATAAATGTAATCAAAGTAAAATTTTAATAATATAATGCGTGGCTAAATTTTTT
Source organism: Epiperipatus broadwayi (assembly GCA_028023455.1). Classification (NCBI taxonomy): domain Eukaryota; kingdom Metazoa; phylum Onychophora; class Udeonychophora; order Euonychophora; family Peripatidae; genus Epiperipatus; species Epiperipatus broadwayi. The sequence goes on along the minus strand of JAQFVV010006281.1, from coordinate 4,208,289 downwards.
TGATAAGATATCCTGATTTTCTTTGCCATCTACCTATTTAAAAACCTTTTATACTTAAAAGTTATTGTCTCGCGCTAAAGTTCAAAAATGACAGATGTAACTAAAAGAGTCACGAAAAATTATATCATATCTAAATTAAGGAAAAGAAGCGATTTCCAAGAAAAAATTAATTATTTATTAACTTTATGTCATTTATTGATATTTTCTTGGTATAGAAAGAAAAAAAAAAAAAAATAAGTGAAAGAAATATTTTGAAACCAAGGAAAATCAACTAGAAACATTTTCGCGCTCTTTCTCAATATTGTCTGCCTTTACAAGAAATGTAGTGACATACGTTAAAATATGTTTTATTCACCAAGAATTGTCTGGAAATAATAATAATGATAAATAAGATTAAATTATGCACCTGTATATTTTTTTTTGGAAAAAAAAAATATAAACTTTCTCAGAGTAAATATAGGAAGAGTTATATAGGGGCATTCTTACGGAGAAGTTACCGTTAAAAAATTTATAATTCCTAAAGTATGAACAAAACCAAATATCTTAGTGACTTAATGATAAAAATAAATGATATATTATATTACACATCAGTTGGAGTTATTAAAACTTCCTATACATGTAAATCAGCTGCAGTTATTATCAGAATAATCTCTCGGAAAAATTGCGCATTTCCGTCCATAAGTAAGCTAGCTAATATGAATTGTACGTATCGTCAATAATAAAAAAGAAAAGAATTGTGTATGTTTATCGTCTATCGTCAACTGTTCATTATGTTAGAATATGTACATTTTATTTTCTTTGGATCCCAAAATTGTAGCAGTTTAATTCAAGTAAGAATTAATCTTCAATTGTGCTATATGTTTCTTTACCTAATTTTATAGAAGCACAAAATAAAAGAACACTTTTATTTAAAGGAAGTGATAAAAATGCGTTTATTGTTTTTAAACTTGCTTTGTGAAATACGACTGGATAAAGCTCTTCACCTGGACCAATTGCTCAACAGAAAAACATTTTCTAATGAGAGAATATGCACGTGTTAATTAATAATTGTTTAAAACTAAGTTATAAATGATATGTATTTTTTTTTGTTATATCACATAGGTTAAAGTCTGTATGGTCAAGGGATATTTAATAACCTTGTAATGACAAAGGTATGTTTTAATATAATTATTCTAGGTTAAGTTGATATTTAACACGAAATAAAAAATCTATAAAATATGTTTTAATTATTACATACAATTGTAGGTAGAAATTTTGTATGTTAGATACGTAAAAGAAAAATATTTAGATATTTAAGGGGTAAAATAAATATTGAAAATTATCAGAAGTAACTAAAGAAAAGAAAAAAAAATGCTATAACAAAATATTTCTTGTTAAAGTTTTGAAACGAATTTATACTGTATTAATTGAGGAATTTATTCCTAATTATTCTTAAATAAAACATCCACTTTATTTAGTTTAAGATAGTATGCTACCAACTATTTTTTTTGGAATGTTCCTTTATTAAAATTAAAATTATTATACTTTTATTCTATGATGTCCATTGATTTCAGATGTTGATCAAAGCATACACGGTAACATAAGTTTATTATAATCAGTGTATTTACTTATCCTGCCCAGGTATAGCATTGGTATATGCTTAATATTCGCATAGGTAATAATTATAATGTATTTATTTTGTGGGATGAAAAATAATCTCCCCAAAAGCTTTGTTTTCCATGAGAGGAAGATTTTAAATATAATGTTCAGGTATGTTTATAGCCCAAGTGATCGATTCTCATAGATAGGACGATCAAGAATTTATCTAGCATTTAGTATGCTTCATTCGTTTAAATCCCAGGAGAGGATTGTATTTGGTGTGTGTTCGTTGTATGCCCAAGTAAGAGGCAAGAAACCACCAAAATATTTTAATGTAGTAGATTACTCTACGGACCTTCGTGGTTATTCCATATTCCTCATGTGAAAATAAAGATAGCTCCACCATGGAAGGTGTTGATTATTGTGCTTAATTTTGAAAGTTCGGGCAAGATAAAGGTTATATTGTAGGTGTTAGTTCCTCAAGATCCACTTTAGTATAAATAGTGCGTTAGTTACTAAGATCAATATCTGTATTGTGCTGCTAAATATTGCTAGTATTTGACAAGTAAATCAATGGAGAAAGTAATTAAAATTGCGTAATTTAAAACGCTTATAACATGAAGGAATATTCAAATGCAATATTTAATTCTGGTTAGTAATTAAATAATAATCATTTAAAATTATACATATGAATAAAATTTGTATCATAACTTAAGTTAGCATTAAGTTAAATGTAAGATGGTAAGTGTAACTTCTGATAACTGGCCTATAATTAGAATAGGTTATCCCATTAAAGACCATAAATAAAGTAAATGTATTAGAAATAAATTTAATATTTTGCGTATTGTATATGATTGGATTAATCATTTAAAAAAAAAAAAAAATAGTTAGTCAATAATTTTGAATAAAAGCTTCTACAAGGTTACCAAAATTTAATAATTAATGTATTGGTAATGAAATGTACTTGTAGTTAATCAATCCATATGATTGCATACAGGAGAAGTAGTAATTTCTAGTCCATAACCAAAAGAGTATACTGATTAATATCAGTTATATTTTATATTTTTGTATTACTATGGGATTATTGAATAAATGTTCATATATTTTTTTGTGATAATAATAAATTATAGTCTTGTTAAAATTTGTTGTAGATTCATTTTTTTGTTTTTATATGCTAAATATAAGTGTTTGCACAATATTTGCAAAACCTTTTCTTGAGTCCGAAATCGTTTCAAACCCTTAAAAACTTAATAGACCAGAGAAATAAATTTAAGCAGATCGGAATATGTCATTATATTTTAGTTTAATGATAATTATTTATGGAGTTGAAAACTTAAGACTAAACATTCACCTTTGTGTAAAAAAAAAAAAAAAAAAAGAATTTTTTTCCAAACCATTAACTTTGGTTGCACATTATTCCATTCCCATTTAGTTAAATTGTCTAAGTAATAAATCTTAGTTATATGATTGTGTTGTCATGGATGATGGAAGGACACAAAAAGCACCCTTGTCTTTTTATTATTCTGACTGAGATTCTGGAAAAAAGGGCTGTGTTATTCAAAATTATACGTCATTATTGAATAGAATTATCATCTCTTTAAATAATATAGCAGTTGATATGAGAGATGAAGACACATTGAATTTAAGTAAAATAAATGTTTCCTATAGCCGACCAGAATGCCAGTCATATGCGACAACACAATACCGCCGAGCATTTCCTTACATGAAACAAAGAACCCTGAGATTAATATTATTATAATTATTCTTTAAATTAATAAGTGATCAATTATTGTTGTTATTACAATCGTGGCATGGCTTAAGAGAATTGAATGTACAATTGTATTATATGAAAAGTATTTTAGATCATATTGGAAAATTAATGGATATGTTGCTTTATTTTGGTTGCCTTAATTTCCAACCTGAAAAATTAGTGCAAACTAAACTAATAAATAATTACAGAATAAACAGAGGAAATTTTTTTATTGGGTTAGAATATATAACGTATGTTTATTTATATACGTTACAATATATATATATATGGTATATGAGCACAGACTTTCACACAACCCACCACTCTCCACACTATATCATAACACATACACTGAACACATATGTTGAAAAGATAAATAACCACCAATATACGTATTTAATGCTAAACCAGCAATCATCAGTTGGTCCAGATTACCATCTCTACACTTATATGCTATAAGTGCTCAGATATATATTAAGATAGCCAATGCTCATACTTTAATGGACAGGCGTTCCATCATCAGATTTTCAATTGGATGGAAGGTTGAAGAGTTGGAGTGTGGAGTAGATTGAAGCCTGTCCATTAAAGTATGAGCATTGGCTATCTTGATATATATCTGAGCACTTATAGCATATATGTGTAGAGATGATAATCTGGATCAACTGATGATTGCTGGTTTAGCATGAAATATGTATGTTGGTGGTTATTTATCTTTTCAACATATATGTGTTCAGTGTAACAGTGTTATGATTTAGGGTGGAGAGTGGTGGGTTGTGTGAAAGTCTGTGCTCATATACCCTATATATTACATATATAAACACAGGTATATAATAAGCCTGTGTGTTTGCAGTTATTACAGATAGTTAATAAAGAAAACACATGTGACTAAAGTAAAAAGATAGGGGGGATGAAAGAGTATAAAAACTATTGCAGTCATTTTTTTGTAAAGAGGTTGGACTATTATTAAGTTTGAGATTAAACAGATTACTAAAATTGCTAATAATAAAAATGGTTGGCTAAATATGGAAAGACTGACTCTCCAGAGCCCGAAGAGGGAGTCTACAGTATGGAGAACAGGAGGACCAATATCCGATACAAGTAACAGCACGCTCAAGATCAACAGTGAATAACCATGCCTAAGAAAGATGGAGAAAAGAACTTAAAGCGGTAACACTTCTACAATTTTTAAAATGAACTTTAAACTAAATCTCATAACCTATTAAAGCTAGCTCAAGTTATTATAAATGGCCAATATAATTTAATTAATGTATTTCAAACTTTCCAATACTAATTCATAAACTAAAATGTAACTTTTATATTATTATTTGGTATCATAAATATTGCCTGATTTGAACTAATTCAATATAATTTAAACTTATGTATTTCAAACTTTCAAATACTAATTCTTAAATTAAAATGTAAGGTTTATATTATTATTTGGTATCGTAAATCTTGCCTGATTTGATATAATTTAAAAGAATTAAATCTGATTTAAGCAGAGTTGAAATAATTTATCTCGATTTGATTTGATATTGAATATATCTTAATTTCGTTTCTTTGCACTAAGTAAAGAAAGCCAAATCTTAGATTTCACTTATGTGAAATCTTAATTATAATTTTATATGTTTTTTAGTTAAGTTTATGCCAATATTATTTCAGTTATTTATTTATATGTTTATGCTATGTTGATTCAGAATGAGTTTACTTGCATATAAGTTAACTAGAGAGAAATGATTAGACGTTCTCACACATAAATAATTTTGCATGCATTAGCGCACACACTAAACTTTCTTCTGAAACTAGTAAATAAAGCTTAGTGTATGTGTATAATTAAGCAATTACAAATGATTGAAAATAGATTTGCTTTAAATGAAAAATATTGTTAATATTTAGCTGAAGTGACTAAATGTAGCATAGAACTGGAGTTTAATCTTATAATTATCCCAAAATATGCTATAGTCCTCCTTATATGTATATATATAAATGCCTAATTAGATTCATTATATTTCTTTAATAACATAATTGTAAATGCTAATTTATGAACTGATTAATGATGGTTCTATAGAAAGAAACTAATGTTTTGCGTCTCAATTTTATATATATTAATGTAATCAGCGGGGTGAATGTGTTCTTAGGAAGCGCATATGCACATTTCTCTATTGCTGTATATTATTTTTTGAATGGGCTTCCACTTTTAATGTCCATCCCATCTCTTTAGTTCGGACAGCTCTTGATCCACAATGGGTTTTGACTTTAAGGGTCATCCCATTACCTCCGCTTAAAACTGGATCAGAAGCATCAACATATCATGATAAGCTGTTCGATCACCCGGGCTAAAAGGTCTCTTTCACTTTCGCAGCAATGGGCTTGGTAGAAAAGGGAACCGCTTACATGGTAACAAATCCTGTAAGCAAGAGCACATCTGAGATGCACAGACGCAGATTGTATATTTTATATATGCCTTAGTATCTGAAGTCTTACTACCCACCATCAGTTCAACCCTCTATAATAATTTGTATTTCAGCTTTGATCTGAACTAATCTAGTTTTGTAAGCTTATAATCTATATAGAGAATTGTGTACCAATCATATAAATTATTAATTATAATTAATGATGATCACTTCTGCTGATTAACTAAAGCAAATCTAAGCCATAAAACATAGCATGAATAGGGCGTAGATACTTATGAGCTAAACTTGAAATAAAACTATTGCTATAATAATAAAGCTCATAAAAATGTAACTTGATAAGTTAAAAATCATCTTCACCTACCGAGTGAGATAAAATCGTCAATCTACTTTATAAATCATCATCACATGTGAGTGAGAGAAAATAATAAGTTTGTAAATCTAAACAAAATGTAACTTTATAAATCATCACCACCTGAGAGTGAGATACAATCTTAAATCTGTAAATTTGAACCAAATGTAACATATTAAATCATCATCACCTGCGAGTGAGGCCCAATACTAAATATGTAAATTCAAACAACCTGTAACTTATTCTATCATCATCACCTGCGAGTGAAACAAAATAGTGTCAGTCAATTGTTTTATTTTATTTTACTTTATTACTTAAACTTTGTTTTTATTAAATTTGTTTAAAATATAACACTCCTTAATGTCTAAATTTTGCTTATTATTCATTAGTTAATTATTAACTAGTAATTAGTTATTGTTTGAGTATTATGAATCACAGCCTAAATTAATGATGTCTGTTAGTTGAGTCACACCTATATAGCTATCTATCTTTGGTCATGCCAATTTATATCATAGTCTCGTGTTTCACCAATGAAATGCCTACTGCCGACATGCGAATTAAGAAATACTAGTGTGACCTCATATATGTCATCCGTAAGGTAAAATCTTTGAGTGTTGGTACATTAACTGAGATGAGATTGGATTCAGGGTCTCAACAACCTCACTTCGATCAGCTTTGGTATGATTTGCTGAAACTCTGGATTTTGTTGCGCGAATGTATAATATGTTCTTTACAATAATAACCAATCATTTAATAAGCAAATAAATTAAAGAACAAAAAAAAATAATAGTAATGATAATGTGACAAATCCCCAAGTTAATAATCAATTGACCCTATCCATATAATGCACAATTAATTTCTTTTAATACATATAATTTTTATTCACCTCTAATTCTTAGTTACCATTTAATAATGAAAATCTTATAAAAAAATTATTTCACAAGAAAAAAAAACTGACTTGAAGCCTTTTCTTTTGTTTTTTTGAACATGAGACTGTCTCATATGAATTTAGCCAAGTAAAAAAGTATTTTACAAAAAAAAAAAAAAATAGTCAATATTTTCAACTATTCACTTTTCTATAAAATAATATTTATAAGTGAACATGTATGTGTACACATTATCAATTACTAATATTTCCATGGATTTTTTTAGTTCTCAATTTTATAATTGCCTAGTTGTAGTTTAATCGTTCTCTTGGATCCATGGGGTTTTTTTTTTTGTTATAGCTTTTTAATAATGTTTGTCAGTTATTTCCTTTTTTTTTTTTTTTTCTGTAGCTCCAAGTTTCCAGTTTTCGATTATTTTCACTTTTTGTTCATTTATATTTTTCTTTTTGTAGTTCCATTTTTTTTTTTTTTTTTTTCAAAATTTAATTTTTATTTATACATTTGATATACACACATGTTTATTCCTATATGATGGCCAGGCTATCTTACATAATGTTTCAAACATTCTAATTGTGAGTCTCTGAAATGGCAAGTGTTTTAATCTTTGACCATTCAGATGAATATCATAATGCTCCTGCAGATGAGGAGTCTTTGTATACTTCCAGGGCTGGTGATTATTGCTTGCCCCTGTTGTATTATTTATATTGATTATTGCGGTTGAATTTCCCTGTGAAGTGATTGAAATGAGGTTCCAGGTTATGAACTGTTTTCGAGGGGGCTAGGAGTTCATCTCTTGTTTTTCATTTTTTTAAGGGTATGTGTAAAGAATTGAATTTTATTTGGTTGGTGGTGTTCTATCACCAGTCAGCATCTAGTGACTCATATGGGATAGTTTAAGAAGATGGATAACTTGATAATGGGATGGGTTTTCATATTGAAACTATTTTTTAAAGACATTACCAGGCTAACATTTATTTTAATGTTTATTGAAAAGAAATCATGGATAATTTTGAACTTTGGGCAAACAGAGATGAATTGAAGATATTATTTCATCTCTTACTGTGCACAGACCACTTATAGGTTCTATGCTAGAATAATCATTTTTTGTAATACAAAAAGTGATTGAAGGGGAGGGAGTCAAAGTTGTATTTAATGATGAAGTCTTGGTAGCTAGGTTCCAGGCTCCATCGTTTGAAAGCTGTTACTATTCTTTGGTTAGTGATCTGTAATTTACTGTTTGGTGTTTGTAAATTAGGGTTTAGGATTGCATACACTTCCTATAATATGATTTTGATATCAAAGGTTGTGTATGATGTATTAAGCCTTTGTCAGTTGATTTTTTTATAAGAAAGATTATCTTTTTTTTTAAAAAAAAATATTTTTATATCTTAATTGACATATAACTTCTCACATAATTTCTACAGAGTTAAAGATCTTAATCCCTTGTCATTTTTCTTTTTTTATATCTTATTTCCTTTTTCTTCTCTCTTTTTTATAGCTATATCCAATATAAATTACATTTATAGTAATAATATTATTAAAATGTTTTAAGTTTTGTCACATGATTCTTTTGTTTATGTAATAATTTTTTTAATACTGTAGCTAAATCCCTATTTACCAGTTAGGTTATTCTACAGCCTAAATGAAAAGAAAATTCTTCTCTTTATGTGTTCAGAAATTGCTTTGAAGTCAATAGAAAAGCACTTCATTGTTTTTAGATTTGGAAGAATTCCTACTATCTTTAACTTTTAATTTTATAGTTCACAGTGTAAATGCTATCATTACAATTGCAAAATATCACAAAACAAAAAGTTTTGTATTTGTTTGCATAGTTCCATAATTAGATTTGGAATCAAATGACATGGATTGGGGGAGGAGGGCTTGTGTTATTTATGTTTGAAGTTAGAATGTAAATAGTGTTTTTGTTTTTTATATATTTTCAATCTATCAAGTCATTGCAAATGAATATCTCTTTGTTTAATTCCCTTTGTCTGGTCAGTAGTCTTTCTTCACATCTCACCTTCAAATTACTTTTTTATCTCTTTTATATAATCTCCTGGGATCCAGTTTAAAACTTCAATTGCCCATTTATTAACATTTTTTTCACCAGAATGTCCAGCCCAGATCTATTTCAGCCTCTTCCTTCTTTTAATGATGTCAATTGTGCATGTTTGTTCTATCACCAATTTATTTATTTATTTATTTATTTTTTAAGTGTCATAATATCGGCCGGGACGCGAACCCGCAACCCGGGCAACTGCCTGCTAGTGCAAGGCAGTTGCACTGACCTCTCGACCACCAATGCAAGACATCACCAATTTATTTTGCTATTACTTCTTTCTTGTTTCTCTCAACATAATATCATTATTCTGAGATGGGTTTCCATTTCTTTATAAAGCCACATTTATATAAAAAGTAGTGAGTCCAAAGTATTACAAAAATCAAAATGTAACAATACTATTTTTTTTTTTGGGGGGGGGGGGGTATGTGAAAATTTAATAGTATGCTAAAATAATATTTGCTTGAATTTCTTTTGAATTACTGTAAAAATTGAATGTAAGACATTTATGGTTTAATGGAAAAACTATTAAGGTAATGAGAAGAATTTTGAATTATTTGTTTTCTTAATAAGATTGTATTTTATTAATATGTGGCATTTAAGTGATATATCATGTTATTTTTAAAAAAAAGACTATATTTTATTCATATATGATATTTAAATAACATGTCTTTTGTTTTTTTCTTTACAACTTTACTTGAATGAAGAGAAAGCTTTGGATTATTCATATATTTATATGTGTTTTGTGTGTGCACATGAGTACATTCATGTGTAAAAACGAATTTAGTTGTAATCTTCCTATTAATAAATAATATTTTAGCATATGTGTCAAAAGAATGTCTATCTTTTCATTGCTATGTAATAATTGCTAAATATAATTGGTAGAATAATTTAATAGTGTGTAAGAAATACTATTTTTATATAGATTGATATGTTTGTGATGATTATTTTTTATGAGAATATTATTGTATTAATTAATTTCTAACTATACAAATTTATTGTAAGAATATAGTTTTATATATGCGAATTATATATGTTACGCATATATAAATTGTCTTTTAAAGTTATTATAGTTAAGTTCTTATTGCACATATTTATGCATAATGTCATATAGTGTTAATAGCAGTTTTTTTTCTCAAAAACATCCGCAATTATATTTATATTTGTTGAAAATATATCAAAGTGTCTTCTATGGTATGTGTGAACAAAATAAAATTTATTATTTATGTATTCTAAAGCATAAATGAAATATACTTTGAACCATTCGTTTTATTTACATGTTTGTTCAAGTCTGCCATCTGTGGGTGACCCCTGTCTTTATTTGTAACCTTTGACATTCTGTGATGACCTATGTGATCAGGGTATTTTCCTATAAGGCCTAAAGCAGCAATTCAATTGGTTTATTAAACAACCAATGATCAGAATCTTTTCCTTTTTCACTCAGTATTTTTATTCCCCTCCCATTTCTACCTCCGTTATTATTATTATTTTATTTGACTAAACATTTAAGTTTTTGCTTCTCTGGAGGTCCTACTGAAAAATTGTAACCATGCTTTATTTTTTTTGTAATGTTTCATGACAGAGTCACTGCCATGGAAACAACAAAGGATATTTTAAAAAGAGAAATTAGTTTTAACCTGTTTCAGAAATTTTATAAAGTGTAATGATTTTTTTTTTTAAATCTTGTATTTTTTTGTCAAATATGAAGTATTTACATTAAATATTTGTTTCTTTTAAAAAAATATTACTAATTTTTGTTTGATGTCTAATATTTATTTACCATATATATATATTTAAGGTACCTAGTTAACTATTCACAATATTTTACGCATGGATCTGCAAAAATTCCAACCTGATATAAATTCAAGTCTTTCAATTATGTAATTGTACATATTGTGAATATTCCCAGTTAATAAATGTCATACATAATTCATTAGTAGTATGTTTGACTTTGAAAACAATTACAGGAGTGTTGTGGCTATTAAATTTACATTTGATAGGAATAAGCACAACAATTTTGGATGATTGGTAATTTTAGAAAAATCACATTCAGCTAGCTGCCTTTATTGTTGGGTTTTAAAAAATAAATTTGCAGTGTTTTATGAAATTCAATTATTACATCATAATTTTTTTTTGTTGTTTGAGTAATTTTATGGACAAACATCAAGAAAGAAGATGTTAGTGTGTGTATTATTTGTGAGGCAATTCTAATGTATATGTATAAGATGAAGAGTTTGTTATAATATGAACTTGTATATCAAGAAATTTGGTATGATAAGATTTACTTGTATATCAAGAAATTTGGTATGATAATTTTTCATCAAATAGGGACCCATTAATCAAAAGTAGAATATGCATGTGATAAGGAAGTTATAACAAAGAATAGAAATAAGGCGATTGTATCCATGAAAACAGGATAAATTATCACCTTTTGTTGATATCAGGAAACATCAATTACAACTAATTGACAGTCTTTCTGAGGTTAAACTCATTTCTCCATTAACCAATAATAGCTTTTGTGTTTGGTTTTTATGTTAAAGTAAATGGAAATTCTTAGAGTATTTGTATTATATTCCCAAAATAGTATTAGCAATCTTAAAACTAACTTTAGATCTAATATAATATAATTTAAATGAGGCAAATGAAATAGGATTATGAAGAAGATATTCTATACAATTTCTGGTAAAGCTTTCTTTTAAGATAGAGATATTTAATAGATCATTTTTTCAAAAAGAGTTTTACAGTAAAGTTGGTAAACATATCACTAGTATTTAATTTATTATGGAAATAATTTTAAATGTAAGTAGTTAAATGCAGAACTTGTTCATTAGAACTTCACCTTTGCTTCATTCTAACCTGCTGTGAAGGTAGAAAGTTCAGTTATAATCTAAAAACAAACACATGATAATGATAGTAGAGAAAAAAAATATGAAGGTTTGTTATGAAATTGATTAGATTTAAAATCGATTTGCATGCCAAGGGTTTAGGATCATTTTTATATGGATATCTTAAGTAAATTGTATTGTCAATTGTATTTTGGCTTAGACTGTCAAAAATAAATTCATATTATTAAAATCTATTAGTTTTGGATTAGTTGAACATTGCCATAGAAATATTTGTAGTTTAAGATTTCTCTGCTTGGATATGTCAGTTTTGAACTTAGAAATCTTACTTTAAAAAATTAGTGATCTTATTTGTTCTGCTAATGCTAGTTCTTTTAGAGGTGCTTTTTAATCTATCAGAACTTTATTGAAGCAAGTTTTTTTGACTCATGCTTATAAAATTTGTTTTTACCGAGATCTATCTTTCATTTTTTTTGCATCATTGAGAAATTTTTTGTCTTTGCATAGATTTATACTAATTGAAAAATATATTACTTATTTATTCAGTTTGAAATTAATTGTAGATTTGCAACTAGTTTGTTATGTTTTTCATAATGAGAAAGTATGAATTGGATATTTCTAAAAATAAAAAAATAATTATATGGTTATTTATCTAAGACTCATTTATCATTTGGATTTTCAATTCTTTGCTATAGTAACTTCATTCATGTTTCTTCAAATTTTATTTCCAAATCTGTTAGCTATCTAGTTAAGATTTGCAATTCTAAAAATGATAAGTATTTATATGATGGAGTAAATATCCTATTTAATACAGTAAAGCTGCAAATTATACAGTATCAATATATGATTTCAATTATATACCACACATATACAAAAATGTAAATAACCAAAAAACAAACCATCGAAATTTGCATATTTAATACATTTTACTGTATTCGAGCAGCCATTTTCAGTCTCTTGAATGGCATATGCGATCATTTTTTTTTTTTTAAAAAATGAAAATAAAATTTCAATTATGCCAGCAGCCATTTTTTCTCTTGGAATGATATACTTGATCATGTTTCATTTTATGTTAAATACACATTTTATTTTTTCTTTATTATCCTTTTCAAATTTTATATACAATATTTTGCATAATAAAATATTTCTAAGCATAAAGCTAAAAGTTTTATAAAATTTTACAACATTCTTAAAGTTTATATTGACTTAAAAATATCAAAACAATTTAAGAGATCATAATTTTTTGATCACTAGACTGGTCTATTATGCTTCTATAAAAGTCAAAAGTTATTGAAAAAGATGAATATGTCCAAGACAGATTTAATTATGATGAAAGTAAGATATTTCACTATTTACTTTCTTTAAAAATGTAAAAATATGGGAAAGTATGTTTTTTTTTATTCATTTTTTTAATGAATAAAAAAAATGTAAATGTGTCCTCTCATTTTATCAATAGGCATATTATTATTGTTTCAATTTGTATATGCATACTATACATAAACAATATATATTCTATTCTAATCAAAGTTTTCAATTTTACATGAGCAATTATATACTATATATGCAGTATCCAAGGGAGGCATTATGCATCTTCATTGTAATTCAAACAACAATACATAATTATTTTTTATTGAAGCAAAACAAGTCACTACTTACATCTGACCACAGTATTCTGAAATTGGATATTCTCATTTGCTTACATTTCAAAGTTATCCTTAATAAATCCAAAGGTTCCTATGGGAATTTAATTAACCTGTAGGCAGATCTGGAAGAAATTTGTCCAATTTATATTGAGAAGTTTATAAATATGGGATGCACAAAGATGATCCAATTGTTTGAGACAGAGACATAGTTGATTTAGAATATGTTTAATGAACCAGGACTTTTAGAATGTTGTGCTTTATTAGGTTTTTTTTTTTTTTTTTGCTGTGCAATTACAACCAAGTTATGATATTTGAAACAGTCATTTTATATTGTTTTGTAGTTTGAAATAAAAAAAGTTTTGTTAAAAATATGCTTACACTTACAAATGTCTAATAATCATTGTAGTCGTGTGTCATGTAGTTATTCTGGACTTATGTATGATTTAGTAGTAAGAAAATCAAATCATACATCATGTGACTTAATTTATGAAGCTTGTATTACAAATGTAATATAATGAGCATGTCAATAGCTCTAAACAATGTTATCTAATAAATGCCGGAAGAAAAAGCATGTAAAATCTTTATCTAGAATTATTCCTATCTCCAAACTTGTTTTATGGTGTTTACTCTCCTCAGTGAGGTGCTAGAATATTCAGACACAATATCTAAAATCCAAACTCAAGCACAGCATTTATATAATATTTAAGTATTAAGTAGAAAATGTGAGATTTTCATACATCTATGTCTTCCAATCCAGCTATCTAATGTAAATAGCCATATGTGACTGAATTAAATTCAGATCCACCATATATTTATAGTTTTAGCAATATAACACCACCATAAAAAAATTAAGTCATACATCACATGATTTAACTTATTAAACTTATTTTATGAATTTAATATAATAAACATGCTAATTCATCTAAACAACCCTTTCCTGATAAATGCCAGAAGAGAAAGCATTTAAGATCTATCTAGAATTATCCTTATCTCTAAACCGGTTTCAAGCTTTTGGCATTTCTCAGTTAGGTGCTATGATATTCAGACACTTTATCTAAAATACCAACTTAAGCACAGCATTTATGTAATACTTAACTATTAAGCAGAAAAACTGAAATTTTCTAGACATCTTTATGTCTTTAAATCCAATTATCTAATTTAAATAGCTATATGGGACTGAAATGAATTCAGATCCACTGTATATTAATAGCTTTAGCAATATAACATTGCCAAAGCCTCAAAAGCAAAACTATAATAGTAAGAAAATCAAGTAATACATCATGTGACTTAACTTATTAAGCTTGTATTACAAATGTAATATAAGGAGCATGTGATTTATTAGAAAAGCTTGTTTAGAGCTATTAGTATGCTCATTATATTATATTTGTAATACAAGCTTAATAAATTAATTCACTTAATGTATGACTTGATTTTCTTACTATTATAGTTTTGGTTTTGATGCTTTGATGATATTATATTGCTAAAGCTATTACTTTATGGTGGATCTGAATTTAGTTAAGTCCCATGTGGCTATTTAAGTTAGATAGCTGAATTTGAAGACATATAGATATCTGAAAATTTCAAATTTTCAACTTACTAGTTAAGTATTAGATAAATGTTGTGCTTGAGTTGGTACTTTAGAACTAGTGTCTGAATAACCTAGTGCTCACTGAGGAGAGTCAACTGCTAAAAACCGGTTTGGAGATAGGAATAATTCTAGATAGAGATTTTAAGAGCTTGCTTTTCCAGCATTGATCAAATGAAAACCTTGCTTAGAGCTACTAGCATACTCATTATATTACATGTGTATGATTTTATTATCTAAATGTTCATAATAAAATGATTGCTTTTGTTTTACATACCTGTACATTCCTCTCCATGTTCAACACTAGAATAAAAAGTAGTCAAATAATTTGTTGCTCAATAGTTGAAATAAAATTTGTGCAAGTGAAGTTTCAAATTTGAGCTGCAATCCATGATTTTTGAGCTCTAGAGTCCCTCACTTTATCATTGCCCTAAACTTTACAGGATGTAATATTTGTAATTTATATACTTCATCGTTATAACGATTGTTCAATATTCATTTTGTTTATAATGGTTAATCTAAAAATGTAATATATTTTAGTGGCTTTTTTACTTAATATTTATTTTAAGTACATAAAAAGTAATGAATAAGAAATAAGAGGAGAAAATCAGTAGTTCTTTTTTTTTTAAATAAATTTTAATGCTATTTAAATTTTCGAAATGAAAATTGTTTCAATGATATTGTTTGTTCTAATGTGTTTGTGAAGCATACAACTGTTTATAAAGAAAATACATTGATTTTTCATTATCAAAATATTTCATTAAATCAACCGATCTCACTGTTTAGGTCTTACTTGTCTTTAATACTATTAATTAAAGTCAATTACAGCATAGTTTGAAAGTTGTTAATAGAATATTATTCTCTTATTTTTTTTCTTTTGCTTGCATTTTATGGCTAATAAATATGAATAAATATTGCTATAGAAAAAGGCTGGTTTTTACCAAAATTCAAGCCACGATAACTATGTGCTTGTTAAATTAGTTACAAATTAAAAATGTATCATTTTATTTTACAGCATCCTAAATGTGTTTGATATTAGCCTAAGAACTTTAACTTAATGGGTAATACGTTTAAGAAATAAATGAAAATTTTATTATATTACATAAGCATTGATTTTAATTATATATTAAGACTATTAAGTGGACCTAAAGTCACTTTTAATTTCTATATTTTGATATGCATAAAAAGACATTTTTAAGCAATTTTTATTTTTTTAGACTGATATTATTAAAGTATTCAGTTTTAATTGCAAAGAAATCAAATCATATATCACATGAACTAATTTAACATGCTTGTATTACAAATGTCAATAGCTCTTAAAAAGCTTTTCAGAATATCCCTAACCCCAGACTGGTTTCTGCTTCTGTTTTTTCCATTGAAGTGCAAGGATATTCAAACATTAGATTTAAAATACCAGGTAAATCTTATACGCTATTTGTATTAAACCTATCATTTATAAATTCACGAGATGGCCTTATAGTAGGCATTGTAACAAGTGCCACCTTATTTCAGCTATATTTTTGGTTGATCATACGCTATTTGAACGAAATCTATTATCTATAAATTAAGGAGACGACTGTCTAGTCCCCATGGACTTGGAGATGGTGTTCTAAAACTTATCTCCCATAAAAAAAAAAAAAAAAATAAACATAATGATATATGTATATACCCGGCATTAATTTTTCACAATTCCTAATTAATATCTCCAGATCAGCATATTTATGGACATCGGTATTATTCGATTCCAAGTGCCAATCCTATGGTTTACATAAGAATTATACTGGCTGGTTATTAAGAATGATGATAATGCACTAATAGAAGCCCTATCACTAGCTAGCTCACTCAGGCCAAGGAATATTTAAACTGAGGGAGATGTGTTAATATAGAATAGATCGCACTAAACCATTCGAAAAAACGCATACATATATGTTGACTAAACAGATAATTATTGAAATAAGAAACTAAATAATGGTACTCGATCTTTTTAAGAAAATACAAGCATATATATATATATATCTTTAACAGTTGGAAATTATTATTTAATACAGATGTTAATTATTTTAGTATTGTTGGCTTAAATATAAAGAAATTACAAACTATAAATATATGATTTATAATTCGATACACACACAAAATAAGCTTACTCAGTGATGTTATGGCCATAGAGATTATTCTAAAATGTCTTTACTTTGAAACTTTTACCCCCACATCATCATGCTCATTCACATATATTTCACTTACTCAGAATAGTAATTAATAAACAACAGTCAATATTTATAAGGCAATGTGTTGACATGTATTGATCTGGTATTTTAAATCTAATGCTTGAATTTCCCACTACTTCACTGAGGAAGTCAGAAGCAGAAAACAGTCTGGGATTAGGGATATTCTGAAAAGCTTGTTAAGAGCTATTGGCAAGCTCATTAGATAATATTCTGTTTTAAATTCAGACATAAAATAAAGATTGCAATATGTACTATGGAAATTATATGTTTTAGAGTAATAAGAATGCAAAAGTAAATGAGTGACTTAGATCCCAGGCTGGTGTAACTCATGTTATTGAAAAGATTAGAGAATTTAAATGATTTTAAGCCTGACATTTACAAGAAGTTACTAAAGTTAGTGGATTAGGACAATTTCATACTAAGAAATAAGAAACATTCTTGTAAAGATCTATTTTGAAGTAAGATTAATAGATCATATAATAAACTTATTTTAGAAATTGGCATTTGCAATATAGTGCTGCTATAGAGTGGCAGATTCTTGAGCTCAAGGTCTATAGATAGATTATTTCCCAGTTCTGTCACTTCCATTATTTCTTATGAAGTGGTGAACAATAAATTATTCTTTGGGTGGGGGGTAGATACTTGTGTCGGAACTTCAAGTACATGCATTGAATAGGTATTTGTCTTGCATTAGTTATCAAAGCTGATGATAATTCATTCATACTGATGAAATTCATAATTATTTTTTACCAAGAGAAATTATTTGACTTGGATTAAAAGTTTATACTTGCAATGCTTACTCTGTCACTTTGATTGAGGTAGCTATTTTCTTACTAGTTCACTTATTTCAGGATTGACCTTTGTATTTACTGGACTCAGGATAGACTGGATTCAAAGTTGGTTCTCCATTTTTTTTCAGGCAGCAGCATGGAATCAATTAGATTTCTTTTCTCCTATAGATGCATTTTTCTGGAGATTCTTCCAGAGAGGGGAAAGGTAAATTTGACTACTCAACAGCCATGGTGATTATCTGACATGACTTTCACTTTTATTCTTATTTTCTTTGATTTTTTTCTTCTGATTTTACTTTTCACTCTTAAAAACTTTTTTGCTTTTAAAAAAAAACTTTTTTTACTGCCAACAACCTTATTTTTACTATTTGACTGCCTTTCTAGAAACATTAGCCCATTATTTATATGAAAAGTTTTACTCAGCAAAGCCCTTGTTTAATCCTATATATATATTTTTCTTCACCTATATGATAACTGCCTTTGTTAGAAATGAAAATAGACTGCTTGATTGGTCTTTAATTTAACCAGTTGGCAAAATCCCATTAAGCTTAAACCAAGGTATGAAAATTTTAATTGCTTTTTTAACTGCCTTTAAAGATCAGAAAATAATTAGCATTTTCATGCAACCATATCTCTGCCTCAAAAAAATAGACTCATAAAAACTGCTATTTCCAAAGAAAGAATGAGTCAACTTATATTTTTCCAATTTTTTTTTTTTTTTGTCTTTTTTTTTTCAAGACAAAGAAATATATATTTTCTTTTCCAAATATATAACTAAAAAAAAATGCATTTCAATAAAACAAGATATACATATCTGCCCTCTCATTCAATAACACACACATGCATCCATATATTATTTTCTAACCAAGAATGAAAAAATAAAATATTTGATCTACAAAATCTATACATATATCCTATTTTTAAATGACTAGCATGAAGCTCTGTGTGTGCATACACACTGATCACTTCAATATATATATATATATTATAACTAATTCTGGTGTTCTTTTTTTCAAACAGTTTTATGTTATTCTAATGCAAACTTACCTTTTCTTTGTCATTCTCTTCTAAATATTTCCAGAACATCCACATATATGAAGCCTTTGGATGAAGATTTACCATAGAAATCATAGACAATTTGTACTCACTACTTAAACAGCCATTCATTAGAGATTTTTTAAATGTCTACCATTTTATAAAACATAGACAATTTGTACTCACTGCTTAAACAGCCATTCATTAGAGATTTTTTAAATTGTCTATCATTTTATAAAACTATCAATATTTTAGAGTATTGATTTTATCAAAGCAATTCAAAAAAAAATACTGAAAAAGAATTTATTTATTAGGTAATTAAAATAATGAGATACCCAGTAATAAATTACAATTATAATAAGTAGAATATATGACTTTCTTATATAATTTTGATACAGTATTCTTATATATCACAGTGATAATGGAACTTCTGGTAGGCTGTAGATAATGTTATATAATTAATGACAAAAAATAATACAAATTTTACTTAGCTCATAATTAAGAATACTTTAACTACTTGCAGAACAAAATGCCTTAAAAATTATTGTGCACATTACCTCAAAAATATTTTTATTAATTAATTCCTTATTAATATTATACCTATACAAATTTTAATTTATCTTAATCAAAAATACTTTATCTAAGCACTAACAATGTTGGCAAAATTAAAAAAAAAACAACAATTGTCTAATCAATTAAACATTTCATTTTCTAATCTAATTTTTATTTACTTAAGACTGCATTTGCATAAAAAAATTGAGTAAATGATAGCTTGTTGATTTAAAATAATAATAATTAATGACACTGTAAAAAAAAAATTAAAAATGTACATATAATGCTAACTTTTGTTTTTACTTGTTTTATTTTAATTTAAGAAATCATGAGTCATGGAATGTTAATTTTTTCCAATATAGTTAAATTTAAAATGGATTCCATAGATTATAAAATTATACTTAAAAAAAAAAGACATTGCAGCAGCTAAAATGTTTTTATTATTTACTACATACACTTTTTTAAATTTTTTTAATAATATACTTAGTAAAATGTTTGTTTATTAATTATCACTTTTTAATTTTGAGTTGTTTTTTTTTTTTTTTCAGATTTTTAACATTTAGTATATATTTTAAGTTTTGAGTCCAGAGAGTTGTTTTTCATCATAGGAAGAAATAATTTGTTTTTGATATGACTCATTTTGGGGAGTCAATGAAAATGACTAGAATAATGATGTTGTTTTATCATGTATTTTTTTGAATTTGTTGTTGAGTATTATATATACACTTCTTTTATTTTCTTCAGTTTATTTTATTTATTTACTGGTTATCTTGTTGCTAACATTATGAATTTTTCAAATATATATATATATAATTTATTAGTTAAACCATTGCATTTTTGAAAAAAAAACAAAAAAACATTCAAATAATTTCAATTTTTTTATTTGACTGTACTGTACTGTTTAAAATTTTTTTTCTAACAATCATCTGACATATTTAATTGTACTACAAAATTATTATTAAAATTTATTTTGACATTAGGTTTTGCACTTATTCTTTGAATCAACTTATAATCTAAGTAAACTTTATAATCATTATAATTTTTTTTTTTTACAAAGTTTTATCATTCTTTTATCTCTTTATTTCTAACTTATATTTTTCTACAAAAGTTTGCATCTACTATAATGCAGTATTTCAAATTCTTTATCATCATTATGCATCATTTCTTGCATTCTCTAGAACCATATTCCAAGATTCAGCAAAATCCAGAATTCATATTAGCAAGTAAAGAATTTCAACTAACCTTTGTTGGTTATTGAAACTAATTAAGTTTGAGGTTTGCCCAACAAAATATTATATATAAGATTTCAATGTTATTATAACATTGTGCAGAAAGAAAAACCATTTATTATGACACCCATTTTGTTTTGCAGGACGATATTGTACTACTTTACCAAGATAAAAGAAAATTTGATACAATTATGACTTAGGAGACATTTATTTATGTTACTGCATGTTTGTGTGTGTGTGTGTGTGTGTGTGTGTGTGAAATTTCATCTGCAAAATTTATATAGGCCAACATTATACAACTAATATATTTGTGTGCTATTGTGTTTTTATTTTTTGTTTTTTTATAAAATCAAATTCACATTATTTAATCATAAATTTATTTTAAAATAATAACATTATAGAAAGGTATTTGTTAAACGTTTGTTGTAAATTGATTTTGTATATGTATATGAATGGAAGCATATTTGTTGAAGTTTTGATAATTTTTGATTTTATATAAGCAAATTTAAGAGACTTAACATCTTGTTCTAATGTGTTAAGATTTTTTGTGATTAAGTTGTTTTGTTTTTTTCTATGCAATATTTATGTTAACAACAACAAAAAGAAAGACATAAATTGTACCAATGTTTGAAACTATATATTTGACATAAGTTAAAATAATGAATGTTTTAGAGGATTGTTTTTCTAATTTTCTTACGACAAAAAAATATTATCTAATGATGGATATAATTAGAGGAGATTTGAACCCACACTTTCAAGCTCCCTTTAGTCATTCATTTCATCTTTTACAACTGACACACTTGACCACTTACAATACATGTATTTAAATGGTGAATATAGTATAAATGTGCACAATCAAACACACTCAATTTGATGAACTACATAATTATAATGCTCTTTGAAAAGTATTTATCAGTGAGTTTTTAAATAATTTATTATAATTCATAGCTATAAATTAACTTATAATTTTTAATAAAGAGTAAGACCAGTTAATTATTTTCATGTTATGTACATAAATATACTACAGTGTTGATTTTTGTAAATATATATATATTATTATTATTAGATGGGCCTCATGTGGAGTGTTATGTGATTCCATAACCTGAGTTAGTTTCTAATTTTTTTTTTCTTCATATAGTTGCCCTAAAAAGAATCTAGCTAATTCAATAAATGCATATCCGTCTTCATTCAAAAATTGGCAAACCTAATGACTAATACTTTGTACGGTATTTTTCTAAGACATGCTATTGAGGAGTAGACTGTTTGTAGGCTATTTACCTATTAATATTATTAGAATCTAATATTTATAATAAAATAATAACTGTTTATTTATATTACTTAAGAATAAAACAAATAATTGAAGAAAAAAAATACTTGGAAAAAAAAGTAATATACATTTATCTTGAAACCAAACGATTTATCATACTGCAATGACTTTTTTTTTACTTGAAGTAAATAAAGGATTCTTTTGAAAGTCTTTGATTAGCTTCTTTTTTTTTTTCTAGTGAAAGGATTTAGCTGACTTACAACTAAATCCTAGTCTGTCCTTCCATTTTTTTTTTTACATTCCAATAAGAAAAGATAAAGGGAATTTCATAATAATGATATTATTAAAATTGTACAATAAAGTGGTTTCAGTTGTTTTTAAATGGTTTCCCTCAGAACCTGTACTGATGTTTTTCATTATAGTTTGAAATCATTTTCTAATCAGTGATATTGTGTCAGATTGTGATATAAAATCTTATCATATTTATTTGTTTATTGTTTTTATAATATTAATAATAGTAATAGATACAATATTTTTGATATTATTATCTCACACCGTTGGTAATTTAATTAAGTGAATTTATAAAATAATGCAAGTTAAATTTGATCTTTACTGAAGGATTTAAAAAATTTTGCTGAATTTTTTTTTTTTTAACTAGTAACTTTAAATGCAAATTATAATGACGTGAATGATTTCATTATAAGTTTGTTACTTTTGCATTCATTCATTCCTTAGTAGACGCCCTTAAATTAATATAACTGTTGTAACTAAAAAAAAAAAAAACTTCTTTTCCATGAACCATAAGTATGTCCTCAAATACCACATGTTGGTTTGTTAATGTTATTTTGTGATATTTTACAATGTTGATTTAACATTTTTGTAGCAAACATTTATTTATAGGAAATTTCAAAACATTGTTTAATTGTAGCTCTTCATTGACTTCTATCCTCATTTATATGCTCCTAATGAAAACAAACAGCATTGCATCCCTTAAAATAAATTTGAAATAAATATGACGTATTCATACTTTAACATATTAATATAATTAAAACTCTTAATCAGTTTAAGTTTTCTTTATAATATTAGATTTAAATCATTATACTGATATGAGGGATTAGTTACACTCTAAAACAGAATGAGTGACCAATTTTATTTTATTTTTATATTATACAGTAATCTAAGGAATGTTTTAACTGAAATCTGAATAGTGTTTACATTTGCTTAATTATTTGATGGCATATATTTAATTGGCTGTTATTCAATTTATATACAATAAGACAAATGCTATTGCTGGACTATTTAAAATTTTTACTTCTCAGAATTGTTCTTATTTTAATATATATATATATTATTGAAATAAAATATTTTTTTAGAAAAACTAAAAACTAATAAAAAAGTATCTGCTATTTGTCTTAACTTATATTAAATGCTAATGAGTAGTTTTGTCATTGATTTCAGATTCTGCAAAGACTTAATGCAATAGTAGTATAAAAGATTGAAGTTCTAAAGTCTGTGAATCACAATTCAGCTCTGTTATCTCTGCTGTTCAAATATCTGAGTGACATTTATTTATTTTTTAAATTGATTTCTGTGAAGATTTTATATCACCCGATGATGGAAATCTTCACATTTTTAAATATTTATTTGTAGTAAAAATTCAAGCTTTTATTTTGAGATTGAATATTATCATGTATAAATTAGATATAGTAAAATGCTTAAGTTAGTTTGTTAATTGTTAATAATTTATTGCAAGATTCTTTGCATGCCAATACAGTCATGAAATTGTTTATTAAAATAATACATCATAGTTATTTATTATTAAACATGTAGAGAAAAATATTCCCATAGTTTACAAATAGATATGTAAAAGAAATATTTAGTTTAATTTTTACATTTTTTCTATTAATTTTATTATGGTTGTGATACTATTCAGTATAGAAAGGCTTAGCTTTAAATAAATTTCTTTATTATAAATCAATCTTGTTCTGTTGATAAATGTTTCAACATTTTTCTAATTATATATATATATAAGATTTAAATAATGTATCAACATTTTTCTAATATATATATATATATAAGATTTAAATAATGTATATTGTAAAAAAGTATTATAACTGTCTGAAAATAAATAAAGAAAACAATTCAGTTTGATTACTACTTGTAGTACATTATATAAACAATAATCAGTCTTTCAATTATATATATATATATAAACAATTAAGTTGATTATTTAAAATATTTAAACACTTATATGCCTTTTTCTGAAGGTTTGTGATCATGGCATTTTAGTTATATGTTGTTTCTTCATCTAATATTATATACTGAATGTTTCATCTAATATTATATACTGAATGTTTTTAGACAAATTCTAAACTTTATTTAAGTTTTCCAACTACATTCAACACCCAATGTTTCAAGTGGTATTATGCTCCTCTCTTCTTCAGGTATTGCTGGCATGACATTATTTGCATAGTAATCAAACCTGAACTTTTAGAGCATTACCTTAAAATTCAATATCCAAAAATCAAAAGATCCAAATTTGATTTCCATCCTAGTACTGACACTGGTCAGGCCGGCACATCTGAAAAAGATAGGAGGATAATTTCATTCGAAACACTATGTATATATTAACCGGGATGCTGTTACTAATAGTTGAATGTAATTGGAAAATTTAAATTTTTTTTTTTTTTTTTCTAACAATAACATTCAATATTGAAGCGATGGATCAATTGGCTAGATCCATGCTTCACGTCTTTCTAGATTGCTAGACTAGGATCAAACCAGATCCACACATGTTACAATTTGTATAAAACTTTTCATCTGCCATTTTATATACATTTAATTTTTAGATCAGCAAATAAGTGATTAAAATATCAATTTTCTATTAGAAGGTTTTTATTATAAATATTGGAGGGTCTCAGATATATATGCGCAAATACATATATATATAATTACAGATGGAAACTTATATAAAAATCAATAAATAAATTTTGATATGCTATTTTTTTTCTTCCCATGTGTCATAGCATCAGCCAGGAAGTGAACCCGCTATACCGTGACAGCTGCTTTTTTTCTGTCTCTGACTTCTCGACCACCTATGCTATTTTTTTTAAAAGTATTTTATTCTGGAGATTTACTTTCGTGATAAACCCTGCTAACATTTTGTAGCGTCAACAAAAGAAAATCCATTAATAAAATGTTAATGGACTTTTCTAATTAAAGTAAAATTAAAATGGAAAAGATATTTGAAACATGAATTCTTCAAATCTATATTAAATTAAAAATAGATTTGAAACAATAAAATCATTGGGTTTATCAGGAGAGTGGATCTCAAGAATACAATGGAAACTAGTTTAGGTCAATAATTGCAGTCATGGGAATTTCAACATATCCACTTAGCCTTGGGCGATTGAAAAAGGGAATTTCCCAAAGGTAGTCAGAAAAGGGTATAAATAGTCCATGAGAACAATAGAGATAAGCTAGTCATAGTTTTCATTCAGTGATTGCCTGGCGAATCCATGCTGGTTAAATTTTCAATAAATATAAAATGTTTAGAAGCATAGTAGTGGAGTAGATGGTCTTGTAACCTGCCCGTCTCCCACTATCTCAAAGATGATCACCATATACCATCCGGAGAAACTTTGTCAAAATGTGTAGTTGTTGGACTGTTGAACTCTCAAAATTAAAATTCACAGCTAGCTATGCCTGTGTGGAAATTTGTATTTCATCATGGGATCCAAATTTCCACAAGGACTCCAAATAAATTAGGTAATATGTTCCCAATTTGTTTATTTCTAACCGCCTATTTTATTTTTAAAAACTCCAGTTGACCTGATAATGTAATTTTGCTACCTTTGTGTCTTTATCATAAAGAAAATCTCCTTTAATTTAATGTAACTGCTTAACTAAAATTCTATAATTTTTACTTGCTATCACTTTAAATCTAATGTTTCTGCTCTCATTCTGTCTGTCTTAAAGTTATGTCTCTTATTGCTAAACTTTCTCTTAAAGTGGTTCAGAGAAATTTATTATTATTATTTACTTAAGAATGTATTTGTTTAAGACTGATAAATGTCTTATTTAAAATGAAATCACTATATGTCAATTTATTCCATCTCGACAAAAGTTTTATATAATTAAATATTTTGCTTTCTATTTCCCAACCAATGTTTGTCAGTAAATAAATGAATAACTCTCTAGCTCTGAATGATTACTACTTGGAGCAACCCTTTTTGTCCAGATGAAATAATTTTATATTATGTGTTATGAAATATTTATGTGTACACAGTTTAATTTTGGGGAGAAGCTAGGTCAAGTATGAGATTTTATTTAAATACATTATTTCATATGATAAAAATGAATGGGAGAGGGTTTAGAAAGTACATTCCTGCCAAACACTAAAAGAGAGTATAAAATATTTAACTGCAAAATATTGGAGGGATTTTGTTTTGAGGGGAGAGACATGTCGCCCATGAAATGATATTCATAATAATATTTAATGCTTATTTATTCTTGTTGATCTGATCTTGGTCAATCTGTATAATATTTATATAATTTTTCTTAGCTCAGTACAATTTTATATTTAAATTCTAAAAATGTATTTTTCCAGTACTTGTATTTTGCCTTGCCAGCATTTTGCTTGATCACTTGTCTTTTGTTCTTTGTAATTGCTAAATCAGAAGTAGACCATGTGATAATTTCACTAGCTGTAAATTTTTTATCAGGATATGAAGGACAACTTGGGAAGACCCGGGGCAAGCTGAGCTTAATTAGCCTTGGCGATTCCCATCTTTCACCTGAAATATTTTTGAGGTTTGCCAATGGTGCAGACCATTCTTTCTTTATTTCTTGGTGTCACTGGAACGGGGCTGGTGAATTGAGTCTATGCTGGTGATGTAATATCAAATGTTGGGTCTGTCCAATTTCTTTTGTTCTGTGCACATCATGGCAAATTGACTATGGTCTGATCAATTTATTTGTTTTGCAATCTTAAAGTATTTGTTTGCGAATATCATGATCCGTTTATATTTTAAACATGTCACTCTCTTCGAAACCAATTCCTAAAATATGATTCAATTATTTCTCTCTTAAAATAATTTCCCTTGTCATAAAGTTATATTTAAAATGGGGCTATTTAAAATATTTGTCTCGTACATCTCAGACTTGAGTGGGCATCTACCTTAGAACTCTAATCATTTCATTTGTTAAATTGGCATATGAACTATATCGCTTCCTTACTTGAGGCATAATTAATGACATGATCAAAATTTATGTTAACAAATTTATGAAATAAAACAGAGAGACATTCGGGCGTCTACCTTAGAACTCTAATCATTTCATTTGTTAAATTGGCATATGAACTATATCGCTTCCTTACTTGAGGCATAATTAATGACATGATCAAAATTTATGTTAACAAATTTATGAAATAAAACAGAGAGACATTTGAAAAGTTATACAAATGTTTTATTAAATATATATATATATATATGAATTTAAGTTACCTATGGTTCGTCTCCATTCATTTTATTCTAAAATTAATGTTTCTAATTAATTATTGTGCTGCTATCTGATGACTCAAGGTCATATACATACCATTCCTATATTTAAGTTAATGAATAGGTCTAATTAGAATCAAGATTAGAGTTAGACGTTAGAATTAGTTGAGCTCATGCTCCACCGTTGACGCTGGTGGGCTGAAGTGCAGAAAAAAGATTTATTACTTGCCTTGAAAATGTTGTTAATTAGTTGGCAGATTTATAGTGGGTGAACAGGGCAGAATCCATAAGTATTCTTTATCTTTGATCTCGCGTACGGTTGGATTCGAGGTACTTTTGCCCAGGCTGTGAATCATGTTGAGTTAACATACAATTTCAACTGGTAAATAGTCCAACATATAAGTACAACATATATATATATATATTGTACCGTTTATTTATATATGGTACAAATATATTGTCATTTGGTAAAAGCTAAAAGAAAAAGTAAATTTAGCAATCTTATTAAAAGACAATTTTAATTTATTTTTAGTGAGTGTAATTTTTTTTAAAATGTACAATGAGATTGATTTTTTTGTTTTGAATTATTACTTTGATTAAAAATTAGAGTTAAAATTGGAAAGAATAAATGATTACTAATCCAATCAAATAAAAAATAAGAATTCCAAAGTAAAAGTTTACAATCACTAAAACTTTTTTTTGGAAACTAATTAAAGATGGCAGAATTATTTAAGAAAGAGTGTACAAGATTATTATCTTGTATACTGATAAAAGAAAATAGATGCACAGAGAAGTCTAAAAATGGATTGCAATGATAAAAGGTTAGAGAAACTTAAAAGTGGGTCTTTGTCTTTTCTTTAACTATCAGCTTCCATTAGGTCTGGGATAAAGAAAATATCCTATCCCAGACTACTCGTATGTTGGACTACCATTACTCATATGCTTAGGTGGATCATGATGCTGAGTGGAACCGATGCATTTATAGATATCTTTCATCGTATAGCTCACTCAGAAAGAATTGCCGAGTCTAGCCATTAGGATGGGCCAAGAACCTACAAAAATGTCAACACAGGGAAATTAGTTAACTTCAATGAGCTCTTCAAAGCGCATACTACAAAACTTACCGGTAAGATTATTCATATGCCGATTGGGACTAAATTAAGCTTTGCAAACAATCCTTCCTATAAGCTTATAATATTACTACTAATAGAGACATTTTCAGAATTATCATTCAAAAAATTTCCTGGAAGAAACTTAAGTGAACTTTAATTATTAAACTGTTTTAGTTAATTGATTTAATGTCTGGATTAGCATGTGTGTAGCCTTTCCAATTAATTAGTAATGTGTTTTTAATATTTTAATTTGTTAGAATACAAATATTTATTTGTAATATCAACTATTCATTGTGCGTTATTAATGATAGTTATTAAATTTATTAATGTTAGTGTATTAAGATTCGAGTATATAATTTACCTTTGCCAATATTTGATGAAGCCCCATGAATAATACTCTTTAAAAAAAATAAAGTTACGGGAAATCATAACCCTGACCTTTTAGTTACTTGCGTCAAAATTATGGGATATGAGGAAGTTAGGAGTCTATTGACTATGGCACCCTCTTATAAATTAAAACTAATTTCATCATAATAATTAGTAGACCAGTTAATCAGGAAATATAGCTATGTTTTTGGAAATAGGAACAATATATTTTTTTACAACATAGCTTGATTAACTTTCACTTAATAGTGTATAAAAGAAGCCCTACCAGAATCTAGAAAAACCTGAAGAATGTTACAATATATATGTTGTGGTTAGGTTATTTAAAGACAACCAACAGCGTGTAAGTCTTATATTAACAATTTACAATTTAGAAATTGACTAATGTATTGTACCTCTTTGTAAGTACCTATAAAATAAATGGAAGATAATACTAAGAGTGTATAGGATGCCATAGAGAGTGGTGAAATTGAATTGTGCTTGGCTTGTAATGTTAATATATATCAGTGTACTTTATTTTATCTGTTTTGTTTCTCTTTGTTTAAAATACATTATAGTTGTGTTAAAAAAAATAAAAACAGTTGAAAATTGTTTATTTTAAAGAAAACAAATTGAAGTTATTAAAATAAAATATTAAACTGAAAGTTATTAAATATGGTTTGTTTTCAAAATTTTGAAAGACAATATATTTTCTTTTCTTTCTCTTGTTTTTTTTTTTGTTGTTGTTGTTGTTGAATTGGGGGAAAGGGAATGAAAAAAAAGTGTAATTAAAGATTGATTTATTAAGAGAGATAAGATAATTTTGAAAGTAGAAACCTTGATAAAGGAAAAAAAAAACATATGTTTTGAAAAAATGTTAATGAAGTTATAAATTAGAAGGGATAACTAATTTAGATAAGAAAGTGTTGCCCAATGGAGTGAACATAGTGAAACTTGGCCAAACTATATATGGTTAACAGCAACCTTACACAGTAAAGTTAAATCAAGTTTGGGAAAGAAGAATACTTTCAGTATTGTAAAATATTATAAAATGATCAAACACAGTAATGGTTCATGCTCCCTTAGCATGAGCAGCTATTTTTTTTCTCTATATATTCATCTCTGCCCTAGTGTATAGCACCATAAGAAAAAAAATGTTATAAAGTCCAGTTGTGTAATAAAAAGAAAATGTTCATGCTTATCATTATCAAATATATTTTTTCCTTGTCCAGAGATTTATATGACTGTTTCTCCTTCCAAAATTCTCCCAATGTTTATATTTGATGTATAATTTGATGATAATAAAAAATAGACCATTGCCAACCATTCTAACTTGAAGAATGAAGAAACAATAGAATTTACTATTAATGCCCAGCCTAAGGATAAAATAAGAGACAATGAGAATTGTATTGAAAGATGAGATATACTTTTAGTAAATAGCTAGAGGTTGAAGTGGATCAACCAACTGACAAATTATGAACAAATTGTTCTGGGTTTGTCTGAAACCTAAAATACATTGAAAATCAGGAATTTAATTCTTGTAAACACAGATGTGTAAGTGGTTACACTAATTGAAAATTTGTTTAAACTGTTTTGATATATATATATATATATATATATATAATATACAAATCAATATATATATCAAAATACAGTACAATTTATATAAATTATATTCTTTTAGAAGTACTTTCGACTATACACTTTGTAGTCTTTATCAACTATATAACGTTGAATAATCAAAACGAGACAACTCTTAACAATACCCATAGTTCAATTCAGATTTCCCACAATTCTGTTATCTTAACATTTGATGACTGGCGATTCATTAACATTTGACGATTTCTTGAAATCAACATAGCCTCTTTTATTTTACGTTTATTATGACAACATTCAATTTGAATAATTTTCATATTTTTATAATCAAATTTAAATCCATATTGACAAGATTTATTATGATCAAATATAACAGATGATGAAGGTTTATTTACATCTGTTCCATATTGATTCTCTTTTTGAATTCTATTATATAAAAGCATATGTTCTTTTATTCTCTTCTCAAATGTACACTTAGATTCACCAATGTATTGTACGCCGCATCCACATATCAATCTATATATAATAGAATTTTGATTAAACTTTGAATTTTGAATTTTAGAATTATTAAGCAATCTATGTTATTTGTAGAGAAAAAAGCAATATGACAAATGGTTTGTGTCATATTGCTTTTTTCTCTACAAATAACATAAATAGATTGCTTAATAATTCTAAAATTCAAAATTCAAAGTTTAATCAAAATTCTATTATATATAGATTGATAGTGGATGTGGCGTACAATACATTGGTGAATCTAAGTGTACATTTGAGAAGAGAATAAAAGAACATATGCTTTTATATAATAGAATTCAAAAAGAGAATCAATATGGAACAGATGTAAATAAACCTTCATCATCTGTTATATTTGATCATAATAAATCTTGTCAATATGGATTTAAATTTGATTATAAAAGTATGAAAATTATTCAAATTGAACGTTGTCATAATAAACGTAAAATAAAAGAGGCTATGTTGATTTCAAGAAATCGTCAAATGTTAATGAATCGCCAGTCATCAAATGTTAAGATAACAGAATTGTGGGAAATCTGAATTGAACTATGGGTATTGTTAAGAGTTGTCTCGTTTTGATTATTCAACGTTATATAGTTGATAAAGACTACAAAGTGTATAGTCGAAAGTACTTCTAAAAGAATATAATTTATATAAATTGTACTATATTTTGATATATATATTGATTTGTATATTACATATATTGTGAAATGAATACAGATATCAAACTTTATTTATTACATATATATATATATATATATATATATATATATCATATAATAGAATGGTAGCATTAATTATGAACTAAATTATTACAATTACATTGTATTATTATTATGCTTTTAATTTTATTTTTTATGCATTTGTATTAAGTGTAATATATATATATATCATTAGGAATGATCACTCTTATCTTTAGAAAGTTTCTATCTTGTGCCTTGGATTGAGAGTTTCCTTACATTCAACAAAAACAACATTGATTTAATATAACAGTGCAGCACATGTGTAAAGGGGTTGATTACCTTTCATTTAAATTTGTGTTTGAAACTGTGCTAATAAATCTATTAGTCAATTACATTGATTATTATTTGTAATATACTCACAGTTTAAACATCAATCATGCATGGAGGGGGGGTGTAATATCTCTAACTTAGTTTTAAAGTATTGAGGGATGAGAGATAATGAAAACTATTATAAGCTATAATCTTTAATGCCTGCTTGATGATATTACATTTGTATTTAGAAATTTTATAAAGTTAATAATATTGAGAGTTGTTGATACTTTTAATATTTGTTAGTATTGACTGAAGTATTGAGTTACAAATTTTAGCTTTTGTTTCAGTTCTCGTTCTTGCATTTCCTCAATTGTATTTAAGTTCAGTGATGTCTGTAAGCTATTATTTGATGCTTGATGGGATTGTTATCACCTAATGAATGAAATCTTGAATCTGTATTTATGATCATTCTTTAAAGAAATCACAAAATGGTACCTTAATAGACCTTAATTGATTGGACCAATTCAGTAACATTAAAAGAAAAAATGCCCAATGAACTTAGGTTTTTTAAGAATTCAGAATCCATTTGTAATGATGTAGCTGTAGATATTTATGGTAAGTATAAATAGATTAATGAACTATAGTGGGCCGAAAATGTTACTGTCACTTAGCCAGAATATTAGCAATAGGCTCATAAACTGAGAAAGTTCTTCAGTATGCTCATCAGCAATCTTTTGATTGCAGTTCATTTTAAATGCCATTACAATATATATGATCAAATATATTTTTTTCACATTCATCTCAATAGATGGTATTTCTATGCTCTGATTCATATATGGTTATATAAAATATTTGATTGATTTGTAAAGAAAAATAGTAATTAAAAAAGATTGCCTGACAGTTTATTATTACATTATTGAAATGTTTGACCATATAGATTCACATCAGTTATAAATATTCATTCTAATTATTATAAAAGATTATGGTATGGTGATCTGCATCTGCCACTATAATGTGGGGTTTGTGTTTAGTACAAATGAATCATGAGTTCTTTTTTTCAATAAAAGACAGGCTTAAGATTTTTTCCCATTTACATATATCTGACTGTAAAAAGAAAAAGTGATTGCTTTACAACACAACTATCAGTGAATTGGAAATTATACATCTACAGATACTAAGTCAAAGGTTTCTGTTACTTTTAATTCATGAAAAAGTAAATAATTTGATTATTCATTATTATGAATATAAAAAAATGATTGGTTGTTTTATTTAAAAAAAAATAAAAGCAAAGTATGATTTTAAATATGTCAATATGGCTTGTATCTTGCACTGACTTTTAAAGGTGTCACTTTTGGATATTACATAAATAGATACACTGATTAACTTGTTTTTAGTTTTTTAGTCTTCATCAGCACATCCCAATCTAATGTCTATCATATTGCAAACATGCATTAGTGCATAAATTCCGACAACTTTCACTATGCATGATAACTACTTTCCCATGCCTGCATTGACACTTCATTCCATTACTCTACTCTTACAGAATAGGAACTTGTGTAAGTGAAACAGAAATAACATTTTGTTTTTTAGGTTGAATTATTTTGATAGTCTACTTTAAGTATGAAATATAATTATTACGTAACAACTTTTTTTAAATAAAAAAATGAGTGTTTATATATATACTCGAGACACAAATGTATAAAATTTTTATTACTGTTTTACTTCTTACATAAGTCTTTCATATTTTATTTTATTGATTTTGCTATAAAGTATTATCTCGATTGATTTTTCAATCAATCAAGATCAGTGTCAATTCACTCTTCATTGATCAATCATTTTAGATTTTGAGAGTGCTGTATTAAATTGAGTTTTGATTATGTCTGGTGGCTGTCTATTTCTCGTAACTGGGAGTGCTTAAAGTACATTGAATTATATATATTGAACTTTTTTTTTTTTTTTGATAAAAAAAATTCTCACACATATACAATTTTATTTATATATAATTATTGGGACTTGATATTAGCAGCAATATTTGTCAATTGTGTATTGATCAAAGAATTAATATATGTCTATCTAGTTAGACCACAAATTTTTTATCAAGCTTTGATGTGTCTAAATTACTTAATTTACACACAAATATACATATATATTACCCTAGCCCATAAAAATTCTACCACCTGATGGACTTTTGATTATTTGGATTATTTTTTGTAATTGTTAATGAAGTTATTGCTTAATGTTATTGAATTTTCTCCATTTTTTTTTAAATCATAAAATATATTATAAGTAGATTTCTGGCATCTTATCCCCTTCTCCATCGCTTCCATTTTTTTTTTTGTCTTCCACTACTACATTTTGAAGTCTTTTTTCTTCTCCATTTTTTTTAGTTTGTTTAATAAGGAAGAACTGTATCCTTTTGTTCTTCTCTTTCACTTTATTTGTATATCTTTATATAATCATATATATTGCTTATAACACTTCTTTCTTATACACTTTAATGCAACAAATTTTCTTAAAAACTTTATTCTTCTTACAGTTTTGACTATCCAGCAATCTTCATTAAAGTGTATAAGAAAGAAGTGTTATAAGCAATATATATGAACTATATCCTGTAGTTCAGATTTTAATTACATTTTAGTATCATAATCCTTATCATGACATAATTAAAATATTGCTTATTTCTGCTTTGGTTTATTTTTTTGGAAACCAGATGAGACTTTCTGAGCAATATCCTTTGTTAAGAAATTCTTTACATTTATTTTGCCTATTTATCTAAAATGTCAGTTTACATATATATGTATACTAATAACCATTATTTTAATGGAAATTAAACTTAAAAATGATCAGTATTTAACAGCATTTGTCACAATGCAATAGGAAATAGCTAATCTAAAAAGTAACAACTTTTAAAACATGTACAAATTAAAGGTGTTGCACTGAAATACTATTAAGAAAGTTCTTTCTTTAATTGCATGGAGGAATATGAATATAGATATAATAAACTTTTCCATACTTCCCCATTCTTTTCAAATTCATATAAATAAAGATATAATAAAAGACAAATGACCCCAAGATGCATTTCGTGCTGAACCAGCACTCGTCAGTTGGCCCAGGTCACTATCTCTCTATATATCTTTATTATATGCAAATTATTTATCTAGAGTAAATTGTTACATTTTAATTTACCATTGTGAACCTCCCTCCACTCACACCTTTGATGCCATCCATGAAGTATTTCATAGATATTTAAACTTTAAGAAGAAAAGTTAGACTGGTTTAAGTTTTAAACTAATCCTGTTTTAAGGTCCCAAATGATTGGATTATTATAATCAAAAAATACAGAATTGTTAAGTGTTCTCAAAGTTAATGGATTCAGCACTAAATGTGGCTGAATGAAAGATTTTATAACCAACTATAAATGTAAGTATTGGTACATCACAAAGGATTGTAGTTAAGAAACACTAATTTTTTGTGGAACAAATTGTTACAAAGCCCAACAAATATTTAAATTCTCTATTATCTATTCACTGTGAGTTTTGTTTGCCAAACTTTTACTGCTGATATACCATTTTAACGTAATTTAAATGCTATAATACTAGAATTGTTATATCATAGTCATAACTCTAAACAAATAAGTGTTTGGTTATATGACAGATTGTTGGGTGAAGAAAGCTTCTGCTATTTCTAACAACTGAAAGAGTTATTTTGTTTGGCAATCTTCACAAGAAGTTTATTGACAGAGTACCACCTCTCATTTATGAATTATAATGATCAGACTATCATGATTTAGGCAATCTCATACCATGACATTTTTTTCCTAATCATTATATTTAATAGACAGCGAGGTAATTCGTCTTGTGGAAAATTTTTCCAGTCTTACCGCTATCTTTAATAATTGAAATTTTTCAATTTATACAAGTTTTGCAGTTAAACATTGGCTTTAAAAAGATATTACCCATCTATTTTTAAATAATGATTGAGAGAGCATTTTTTCTTATTATTGTCTCTCATAGAACTGGAAGCTTTTCTGCATGAAAAATGTCATAATATTCCTGAAGATACTGTTCATATTTTACTAAGCAAAAAGTATTACATCCAAGTTATAACAGTTATTGTTAGTAGCAATATTAGTTGTTTGTCAACCTTTTTAATATAATTTATTTTAGCATCTCCATTGTAGAGTTTCAATTTCATCATTATATATATATATATTAATGGATAGGAAACAAAACCGTAAAATTAGGAAATTACTAAAAGTTATAGATATACGTAATTATTTAATAATTTATTATTCACTGAAATGAGGTTAATCTGTTGTATATTATATTGCTCCTCTTAATTTGAAAATAAACATTTTTGTTTAAAATAATCCATAAGTACCTGAAAATAATTGATTAGTTTTGAAAGAAAAATAAAGTGTGCTTAAGCTGACCAGCTATTTAATAAAATCAATTATCATAAAGTAAATAAGGAAATAGTGCTGTCCCTGAAATTACGTAACTTATATCCCCATGATTTATTAAATATTTAGTGAAGCCAGAAAAATTATTATATTTGAGGATCAAAACTATGAACAGAACGAATAATTTTATTAACAATACATATTGTGTCATCAAAAACCATTGTGAATGTTGCATAAACATTAATATTGAAATGTAATATATTTTGTCAAAAGAAATAGTTGTTTTAAATGAAAACTTTTGAAAAAGATTATTCTGCCTAAAAGCAATATAAAAAGCAAACACTGCATCAGCAAAAAAGTTTGAATCTATACAAAGACTTTAGCAGAAATAATATTCTGGTAAAGTATCACTTAGCATTGTACTTTTTGCAGTTGATCATCATCAGAAAAAAATTTAAGACGGATAGTAAACTATTATTACTTTTTTTTTTTGAGAGAGAGAGAGAGAAACCAGTGGATTGAATGGATGCTTTAATGTATATTCACCTGAATTTTTGTGTTTTCTTTACATATAATAAAACAACACTCTGAAATTAAGTCTACAGTGTTTAATATACCAATATTTAAATAAATAACTGTTCAATAACATTTTAAAAGTCTGTCACCATTTTCACATCAATTACAGATTTGAGTTTAAAAATTTAACTTGGTAGGTATTCTAGTAAAATATATAATATCAGACAAAATAATATATAATGAAACAAAACAAATTAATTCTAAAATTTTCTATATACTGAAACAGTAAGGTCTGCTTTGCAGATTTTCGTTTCACCTTTTCTCACCTACTTCCTACCCTCATACCTTAGTTTGAACCCCAATCTATCGTAGTGTGTCTGCAATACACTTATATACCGAAAATCCCGCCTAATTTTAAACCACGAGCACAATGCTTGTATGATATATATAACGGTAGTCCAGTATTTACCTTGCTATGACGTCATTAGCCTGAAGGCATACTACTCTAACCACCCGATTTTTAAGATAACGTCACCTAGTAATTTGCGGACAAATGTAATTGCTAAAATTTTTCGGCATATCACGTGGTGACGTTACGTCAAAGATTGCTAGATTAGAATAGGATGCCCTCAGGGTAATGTCGTCATATAAACGAAGAGTGGGGGGAAGGCACGTGGTACAGGGTTATGAGGTCAAAACGGAGAAAAAGACACGTGCTACAGAATAATGCCGGCGGCATCCATCCTGAAAAAAAAAATGGTAAAATTAATAAATAGGACACAAAATAGAGTCATATGCGGCAAAAAAAGATTAAAAATAATATATACATCATGAATAATTAACTAAAATTGGACACAAAATATGAAAATGTAAGATAAATATCACTACAAAATTAATAAGTAAAAACTACAAGTCCACAAATCCTGAAAAAAAAATTAATAAATAGGACACAAAATAGTGATATGCGGCAAAAAAAGATTAAAAATAATATACATCATGAATAATTAACTAAAATTGGATGCAAAATAGGAAAATGTAAGATAAATATCACTACAAAATTAATAAGTAAAAACTGCGAGTCCACAAATCCTGAAAAAAAAATTAATAAATAGGACACAAAATAGTGATATGCGGCAAAAAAAAGTTAAAAGTAATATACACATCATGAATAATTTAAGTCATCTTAAAAGTACTATATAAATTTTAAAAAACTTATCATAAAGTGAAAACTGCGAATCTACAAATAACTGCGAGTCTACAAATATTAATTTTCTTTTTTAAAAAACGTATAAAGTGCGAGTCCTGAATTAATAATTCTGCAAGTATTCAAATAATAATTTTGTCGTCTTAAAAAAACCTATCATAAAGTGAAAACTGCGATTCTACAAATATTAATTTTGTCTTTTTTAAAAAACGTATAAAGTGCTGCGAGTCCAGAAGTAATAATTCTGCAAGTATTCAAATAATAATTTTGTCATCTTAAAAAAACCTATCATAAAGTGAAAACTGCGAGTCTACAAATATTAATTTTCTTTTTTAAAAAACGTATAAAGTACGAGTCCTGAATTAATAATTCTGCAAGTATTCGAATAATAATTTTGTTGTCTTAAAAAAACCTATCATAAAGTGAAAACTGCGAGTCTACAAATATTAATTTTGTCTTTTTTAAAAAACGTATAAAGTGCGAGTCCAGAAGTAATAATTCTGCAAGTATTCAAATAATAATTTTGTCATCTTAAAAAAACCTATCATAAAGTGAAAACTGCGAGTCTACAAATATTAATTTTGTCTTTTTTAAAAAACGTATAAAGTGCGAGTCCTGAATTAATAATTCTGCAAGTATTCAAATAATAATTTTGTCGTCTTAAAAAAACCTATCATAAAGTGAAAACTGCGAGTCTACAAATATTAATTTTCTTTTTTAAAAAATGTATCTTAAAGTGCGAGTCCTGAAGTAATAATTCTGCAAGTATTCAAATAATTTTGTCTTTTTTAAAAAAAACACATCATAAAGTGAAAACTGTGAGTCCACAAATCATAATTAATCATAATTCAGTCATCTTAAAAGTACTATATAAATGTATGAATTTTTTTTAGTGGAAATAACTACGAATAAAAACTACTGTAATTTATAAGGAAAATAAAAGATGAATATCACAACAAAATGCATACTTACCCAAATAACGATTACTGTGGTGGACTGAACTGGCTTATATGTTGTAGAATTGCACCAAAATGACCATCTTTGTAGGTACGCCTCCACATAAACTCCATCAAATAGGAGTCTAAGTGTTGACGTGCAGTTCCTCTGTGCTTCTTATTCCTCCATTTGACTAAACCCCACAACCTTTCAATATTTTGCGTGTGAATGCCAGTTGTGGGGTCTACAAAATTATACGTGTGGTTAACTCGATGGTGCTCATATCCAGCCAGCTCCAATTCTTCTGTTTTATATCCTTTCCAGCAATCGCTATAAATAGTAGTGCCTTGGTGCACATTCTCCAAAATGGCTTGCATGAGACTGGACACACTTCTATCTGCAATGACTATTATAAAACATTCATCTGTTTCTCTGCAGATACCGCCAAATACCCATTGCTGTGGAAGTACTCTGCCGGCATTGTTCTTACATTTGGAGAATAGAGTTTCGTCTATTTCCACAATTGTGTTAGGGCCTCCGATTTTCCGCCTTTCATTATGTAACAGCTTCCATGCACATACTTCGCGGAGATAGTTGTTCCAGTCAATCACAGTCTTGTCCGCCATTTCTGACTGGTCAGCATAAAATAGGATTGACGTTAATTCTCTGGACCAACAATATATAAAATGGAGAGCCGTTACGAAGGATATTCTGGAGCCTTCAAACCACGTGCCTTTTCTTATGGGAGTTTTTTTCAGACAATCTTTCAAATTGCACCGCCACTGTTTTTCAGTACCATGGATGTACTTGTTCATCTCATGGCCGTTTTCGCACAATTTCACGCGGTGTAAAACTCCTTCTTGTTGGAAGAAAGCTATCGCCTCTTTTTCACATTTTGGGAGATCCCACAACTTCAGATCTCATTTCAATATTAGCCATTTGGATGTCTAAAAATGGAAAATCCAGAAAATTAATAAAATATAAAATACATCCACTTAATATCATAGAAGAAATAACATGTAAATTACTTACAATTGTTGACAAAGTAATGATTTCTTTTAAAAAAATGGTAAAAAAATTGCTGAACTATTAAAACACTGAAAATGAAATCACTGAAAAAAAACACTGCTGCACTGAAAAAAACGATGCAACAAATAGGAAGAAGTCCACTTTTAAATCTCGCGGGTCGAAAAAAATCTCGTGGATGAAAAAATCAAATATCTCGAATTAGTCATATCAGCATCTTCGTTGCGATGACAACGTTCATGTGTTCTTCCGATGATGCAAAGATCGGATAATTACAGCTGTATGCCTTCAGGCTTATGATGTCATAGCAAGGTAACAAAAATCAAATCTCTAGAATTAGTCATGTCAGTCTCTTCGTTGCCATGACAACGTTCATGTGTTCTTCCGATGACGCAAATATTGGATAATTACAGTTATGTGCCTTCAGGCTAATCACGTCATAGCAAGGTAAATACTGGATTACCTATATAACTTATTCCCAAATAAAATAAAATATTATGAATTATGTATTTGTTCACATAATTTACATTTATTAAAAAGTAAGTTATATAAGTCGTAATTGCGCACACACTATGATATCCATTTTAAAACATATCAAAATTTGAAATTGTTAAAGTTATTTTGTTTGAATCTATTTACAAATATATTACCGTCGTAATATATTTTGATTTAAAATAAAATTCATTTAGTAAATATTCATTTAGTAAATAGATTCAAATATTGCAATTTAAAAAGTAAAATCATTTTCTTTAATTTAATAAAAGTTATTCCAAATATTTCTGTTAAAATAAATGAGGGACAATAGTTTAATTAGTAAATGTTGTATAAGTTTATCTAAAAACAGCAGATGTCCACTTAAGGTTTTCTTTAATTAATAACAGTAATTTTTAACTAAATCTAGTTTGTAATTCGAATGTCGACAGGGAAATTAACAAAAGAAATTAATTTATGTTGAATTCCTTTAGACATTCTGATGATTTAATTACAGCTGATAAGTCCGATATTTTTGTAATGCTCGAGGGCAGTTCTATTGTTAAATTCCACTATAAAAAGGAGGGTTTTCTTTTGTTCTGGAGTGAGTTAGTTGTTTTTTTATTCTAATGTGTCTAAGAGAAATCATTCTGTGTTCTATTCTAAT
The DNA here is from genome assembly GCA_028023455.1 of Epiperipatus broadwayi. Taxonomy (NCBI): domain Eukaryota; kingdom Metazoa; phylum Onychophora; class Udeonychophora; order Euonychophora; family Peripatidae; genus Epiperipatus; species Epiperipatus broadwayi. The sequence continues at coordinate 4,166,789 of JAQFVV010006281.1, read as the reverse complement.
AATTTGCTCACCTTGACATGTCCGAGTAGAGGCGTTAAGATGGCTATGTCCCCTCGGAATAGCCAGCCGCTGCTCCATACCATCGGAAGTTATCATACGGACCCCGGAACTGCTGCTGCCGCTGCCAAAAATATGAACATTCCAGATTTTGCTGCTGAATTATAAAATCTGCCGACCATCAATCTACCTAAATGCTTCTCCAGAGGTAACCCTAAATTAACCCAAGAGCTCTTGTGATAACTAACATGCTATAGCTATTTAAAATTGTTTTCCTTATATTTCACATAACTTCATTATGTATTTCTTTAACGTGTTAATATAATATAATCAACAGTTTTGCTCTATCCTTGGGTTAATATTTTCTATTTATAAAGCTTTCTTTTATTTTATTATGACACGCCACTATTAAGGCATATTTTAAATTTATAATTTTCCAATTTTATTATCTTGCAAATCACTCGTTCAAGGGCGATTCTATTCTTTAATATATAATATAATCACATAGTTTAAAATCTACATGTTATTGATTTTAATCTAATATGAGAGTATGTGCGAGGTCAATGATTAAATGTGTCCCCTAATGCATGATTGCGTATATAAATCTATACTTACTTTTCAAACCCGCAAGCATGCATTTTCCTATTTTAATTACCGTGTTCTACTTTAATGATAAAGTTCATCATTGACGTCGAGAATGTGCAGACCCTTTTAAATGAATTTCGGGGAATTTGATTGGGCATTTCTCTTAATCCGAGTAAAACCCATTCAGTATGTTTTTATATACACTAGTCTCATATTGCTGGTAAATGAATTGGTCGTTGAGACTGCTTTGTTTTATTTTTCCAAGGATTCTTTACACTGCAAAGTCCGTTCTTTTCGTATATTGCAAGTAGTGTGTTCCAAATGACACACCTGGGAATTAAACACAATCGTCACACAGTCGCTAAGTTTCGGCTTATCGTCAAAATACTTTCCTACGGGTTAGCGGCAAGATGCCCTCCATAATTATTCCGGATCTTCAATATTGTTTTATTTTATATTTATTTTGCAAAGCATCCGTGACTTAAATGTGTCACACCCTCCAACTTTAGTAAATTCATTATCAGCAATACTGACCTCCCAATACAAATCTATTATTATTATTCTCAAATAAATGCTTTGATCCCATTCCCACTTTGTTGCTTCGTGAGCTTTAGTCTGTGCTATTCTCGAAATCAATAAATATTTTAGAACACTTAATTTCAAATATTTTCTTAAACTTGTATAATTACTCAAAGCACTTCACACATTCCTATCTCGTCAAGCACATTATCATAATGCTATTAGCCCGAGGAGTAGAATATATCACTTTGTTTTAAAACCTCTTTTTGTCATTTATTGAAATATAATGCCCACAATTATCTAATGCGCGTCCCTGTCTCATATAAGCAGACAGTGGCGTTATATATATTTATATAAATAAATTGTGTGAAGTTATTTAAAACTAAATTTGATTTCTTATTTTATTTGATTCCTATCACTGTCTCAGTCTATATATATATTTTCTGCATTTCTTTTGTAAATACATAGACGTTAATTAGCCACCCAAACTTCGTTTAGTATAGTCTATTGTTTCTCCCTGACCACCAGGCACCGGTCAAAGGTCATACTAGTAGTGGCATCAGATGCGTCGTCACGTAGATGGCGCTGTGAGATTTGGGCTTTAGATTCGAACTTAGTATATCTAGAAGGCAACCCCTCCTAGAATGTTCAGTTTCGTGTCTGGGGTTTGAATTCTGCAGTGTGTTAGCGAGATAGACGATTCTGACCGTTACAATACCAATATGTAAATAAATATATGTTTATATTTTGATATATTGAAAATTGTTGAGCTAATTTGTGTTTTGTTCTATTATATATATATACACCAGTTGGCTACTTAGCTGCATTAAAATAGTTAGATAAATTGGAAGCATGTTCGTTGGTTTTAAGTGTAGAATTATTTAATTAAAGGGTAAATAGTATTTAATTTTTTCATGCACATTTTTATAATAATAATGGGTCTGAAATTAGTTAATATTTATTTTCCTTCCCACATGATTGTAGGAACATTCTAGACAATTTATTTAATGTAATTGTTAAATCTTTTCTATCATACTATGCATATTTTGATATGTATTATAATTTGTAAATGTTGGTAGAAGAGAGAGAAAATTATTAAATCAGATAATTTATTTGTTTTTTCTTTTCAATAATTTTATTTAGTTAGCAGTTGCTTTTTTTTTTAAAAAAATGTACTAAGAGAAAATAACCCTCTCTTTAGTAAATTGTTTAATGGTTAATTTTAACATTTTATGAGAGATAAAATTTTATATTTAAGAATATCTTTAAAAAGAAAAAATAAAATTAAAATTTTAATGCTTTTGGCAAATTTTATTTTTAATTAGAGTTGTTTTCCTTTTCTTTTTATCTCTCTTTATTAAAAAAAATCAAATCAGTGCAATTAACTGATTATCTTATTTTACTTTTGCAATATTTTTTTTCAATTAGAAAGTAATGCCAATAATTTTATTATTCTAATTTAAGTTTTTGACTTGTTTTTCAATGTTAAAATTTTAGGAGGACAATATCTGAACAATTGTATTCATAAAAATTTATTTAATTAGTTGTTATAATACTATTGTATTGGAGACAAATTGTGATTGATTTGTAGACAAGATTATTGGTAAGAAGATAAATTACTAACTTAGATGTTGAATAGAGAGCAGTCAAATCTTAAATTAAAAAGAAGCAGAAGACTTCACTAAGCTGTTGCATAGTACAAAAGGAATCAAAACTAAACTATTCCATAGAATAGCAGAAGTTGTAATCAAACTTTGAGCATATTATGAGTTTAGTCATAAAAATGGATTTTACAATGAAAATCATATGCTAATATTCAGCTAAAAGCTGGACATCATCTTCCATGTAACTTTTGCCTTCATTGGAAGAAAATGTAGAGGTTTTACCCCCTATACTAATATGCAACCCCTGTCTTCAACCAGGAGCACAAGTCTCACTTGGAAATTTTAATGGAAAGAAATGGATGAAATTTTCTATTTTTTAACCTGGAATTATTGCAAATCAAGAAAAAGACAAATCAATCATGTTCATGTGTAGAAAGAAGCCTTCAAGAAGAAAATTCAATTGGAATGTATAATTGGGGAGGACTCTACACAAAAAAAATAAAACCATGGTTAAAAGTAATTTTTTTGTGTACACACTGTATTTTTATTTATAGTAAAAAAAAAAATTATATAAAAGTTTTTTGTAAGAATTGATAATTTTAAATATTTTCATATAATTAATATATTTTTTTAATCCATTCAATTTTCTCTTAAAAATTATGAGGTTTTTTTTTTAGACAATTTAATTTTGTTTAAACTTAAAACTTTTTTTTTGTGGGAAACAGTATTTTTTTTTTCCTAAAACAATCAAAGATTGCTATCTTTGTTTTAAAAATGTTGTTTTTCCAACTCTTAGTTATGTAAGTAACTTAATGAATGAATTAAATGTCAATTTATGAATAGCAATCAACAGATTGATTATAATTTTTATGAAAATATATTTTTGATGATTAAAATTTTATACTATCATGTCATTTTTTGTTTATTGTTAATCAGTTATTGTATTAGTGTTTTAAAAATAGTTTTTAATTTTAATTTCTTTATCCAATTCCTGTTTTATAAATTGCAGTGGGGTGACTATTTCATGACAACTTAATGTTCTGAGATGTTTTTTTAAATGATCCCAATGAAAGTATTCACTTACAATAAGATAAAACCAGGAATTATTTGAAATCATTTATAATTAGCTACTTCATTTATTTACTTATTTATTTATCACTTGCTTACAGTAATAGTTTATAATGTTCTTGTTTCCTGAGCTGGATTTGCACATAACAGTTATATAGAGTAAGGATTTATGTTTAGTGTTATGAGCACCCAATTGATGATGATATCATTACTTTTCTAATTCTAATTAGTCCAAAGGAATATCCTTTAAAATCCATACACTACATTTCATTTTATTTATTATTTCTTCACAAATATAGTTTATAGTTGGCCATTATATTAGTGATATTAAGTGGCCAGAGCATTGCTGATAGTCAGAATGTTTTTAGTATCTCAGCATTATTTGACTTTTTTTTCATATGTCATAGCATCGGCGGGGACGCTTACCCACAACCATCTGCAACCAACTACTTGCTTGCAAGGTGGCTGACAACAAAAGAAAAAAAAAATAGCAAAAAAAACTCACTTCTCCAGAGAGGAATGTCCAACATTAACAAGATTCCATGTGGAATTCACCACAAAGTGAGGAGCTAACTTCAAATCTCTTTCTTTGATTTTTTTTAATTTTTGTAGAAAAATTAATTTTTGATCAGGCAAAACTGACTTGAAGATTAGAATGCATCTGACAAACCATAGACAAAAAGTAATGAAAGTGCACTTCTTATAGTTGCAAAATCCCCAGAGGCAATACCTTTTATGAGTGTGTTGATAATTGGATATTTTGGTATATAAATTTGATTAATCAATATTCTACAGTCCTGGAGAGATGAACAATTGTTGAAAAGGTGAAATATGGTATCATCCTCCCTATGGCAGAGTGAGCACACAGGGTCCATAAGATGAAAAACCTCTGTACATCACAAGAAAATGTTTTGTGGGAACAACATTGATATTTAACTTTAGAAGGAATTCCAGATATTTTGGCTCTAGATTCCATCTTTTATATTTCTTTATAATAGCAAAGTTTGTACAGGTGAGAATGTTAGGATCTGGGATAATTGGTGAAAACAAAAGAAGATAGGCATCTCAATAATGATGTTTCGTTGGTTTTATTTGAGTTAAAGGTGTGATAATTTTTGCAATGTCAATTAAGACTTGTGTCAGCCAACCATCATTAATTGGAGGTGGTGTATCTGTAGGATGAATATATAGAAAAGGTGAGTCATCAGGAAAAATCTCATTAAATCTTATAATGAGGTTATTTGATTTCTGTAGATAAAGAACCTGAAGTGAGTGCATTGACAAACCATTAAGCTTTGTTGGTCTCTGAACTCTTCTTAAGCTAATAGCAACAGTTCTACCCTTCCACATTAGTCTAGAACAAAGAGAGTTTTATATTCTTGATAACATTTGATGAGAATTTAATGAATGACATATAGTAAGAAATTCTGGGGAACAATAACATGTTGAGAAGGACTGCTTTTGCAAATAATGAAGTATTAACTTTTGAAAGGCAATCAATTATTTTCCTTACAGAATTCATGATGGTGTCTTCTATTAATTTCCTCATTGCTGCATGAGAGAGACTCATTGATAAGCCCAAAAATTTTTGTGGCATCGCTGTGAAAAAGGATGGAATTGATTTTTCAGATGAAAGCCTCCATATAGAAGATTTTGTAAGGTTAAATGCAAGACCTGACTCTATGGTGAAATTGTCCATAATTTGAATCAGTTTCGCAATGAACTTTCTAGATGGTAAGAACACTGCCACATCATCCATGTAGGATATGTGATGAATGGATTTATTGATATCAGGAATGTACAATCCAGGAAGATTCATCTCTAATGATTTAAGGAATGGATTTATATAAAGAATGAAGAACAGGGGACTAAGAGGAGAGCCCTGTGGAATCGACTTGGTAGGTGTGAATGAGTTTGAAATTTTACCATTTAGTGAAATGGCAATATGTCTGTTGAATAGAAGGTTAGTAATGATATTAATTATACCTGTTGGAATGTTCAGACCTCTTAGGAGATGTATTAGGTGAGGAATTCTGACTCAATCAAAAGCAGCTGAAATATCAAGTTGAACAACTACTGGCTTTGACTTTTTATTTTTTCTTGTATAATCTGTAATTAACCTGAATAAGCAGAGCCTCAGCTGTGGAATTACCTTTCATTGCAAATTGAAAAGTAGAGATAAAGGGCAGAATGAGATTTTGAATTTTATCTTTGATGATTGCTTCGATCAGTTTAATAATCAACGGAGTCATCGAGATAGATCTAAGGTTCTACAGAGGCGATGGGATAATAGCACTCTTAAGAAATGGGAACATCGCAATGGGATAGAGTTGATCAATTGTAAGGGGGCCTGAGGCAAGTAGATTAATCATCTTACTCACTATTGGGACTGTGAAGGCTTCAAGATGTTTGAAAAGGAATTTTGGTATTCCATGGATACCAGGGTGAATTCTATCAGGCATGGATGATAGTTTAGCTCTAATATCATCATTACATATACCATGAATTGTCTCACAAGACTATATAGATGTGTCAAGTACCAAATTCTGTGAAACATCTACTAGCTTGCATTTATAATGATTTAAAATTTGTAAAATCATGCCATTACCCGAGAAGATTATATTATTCACTGTGATTGCTGATGGAATTTTAGACTTACTTTGGAAACCCAAAGCCCACCTCTATATCGCCTTGAGAAGTTATGAGGTTTAGAGAGGAAAAACCTAGTCTTTTTAGTAGCCAGGTAGTCTAATAGGATTTGGTGTGTCTCTACATATTGTTGCTTAAGGTCAATAATAACCTATACAGATGCTGGTGTTGGGGGATTATTTGACATTGTTGTATTTTAATGGATTAACATCTAAGTATGTGCATTCATATAATTATTGATTATATTCCTGCCCTAGATTTGCCAGTGACTAAATAATTAGTCTAGTCTATAGTGGACCACTTTTAAATACAATCACAGGATTGACTATTGATGTATTTTTATTGTTGATCATTTATGATGATCAATGATTATTACTTTTATGTAATGTTGATGAACTTATAGTTAGTTCTATGCTGATCTATTGTCCATTTTTTCATATTTTTATATTTTATTTGGAGATGATGATGGTTTCCCATCTCATAATTCATCCCTAGTGTGATGTACTGTTACAAAATAGTAACCCAACTGTGGTGTATTGTATCCTCAAATTCTCTCTTATTAGCTCCTATTTTTCATACTATTACAATGTATATATATATTACAATGAAAACAAGCACAGAGAATAAATATAAAAGATACATTGTTTCAGGTCCATTCGTATATGAATAACAGAACTGTTATCATGATATTTTGGCTGGATTGCTTTTGCCATCAACAGGATAATCAATGCAAGTTACTCTTCCACTTGGAAACCTTTTGTAAGGCCCTTTAAGCTGTTCTCTATAAATTAAACAATTATGATGATTCAAAAATATCAGTTTTAATTTTGTATATATGTGTAGTCTTTGATCTGAATTTAGTTCTTAAAAAGTCTAAATTATTTTTTAAAATAATTAGTATTTTAGTTGTTAATAAATGTATTTTTAAAATTTATTTCATTTTTATTTTCCAATGAGAATTAATATAATTTTGAATCTCCGAGTTATGTAAGTTCTTCACATGTGGGTTCTTTTAATTATTAAAAAAAAAAACAAGCAGAAGAAAACAGTAGTATATTTTCAATACAAAAATTATTTTTCAAATGAAATAAAACTTGTCTTTATTGTTGCCAAGAAAAATATTAAAGGACAATGATTTCTCTTCCTGTTTTAGGAATGAATGATTTTGAAGCTTTGTTTTTCACCTGATTGGATCAGAAATCCACCAATAAAAATGAAAACTAAAATTTAAATTTATTGTTTTTTTAAACAAACTATTATCTGTGAGAAAAACACACTAATTATTACCATACTGACATTATTCTAAAACTATAAAGATTGAACAAAATGGAACAAACTTTCCCCTTCCATTTAAATTTATTATTTTTTAAATAAACTATTATCTCTGAGAAAAATACATTACTTCAAAACTATAAAGATTGAACAAAATGGAACAAGCTTTCTCACTCCACTTAGTATCCAGAATCAACATTAAAAGGTTAATCAGATTGTCTGTTGATTCTATATCAATTTTTTTTTATATTTATTTTCGTGAGTAAATAATTTCTTTTGTTACTAAGATTATTATAGGAACCTTTAATTTTGTTGTGTTGCTGTTTGCAGCATCTTTGTCATGTCTATTTATTCAATAATAACATTCATTACTCAATTGAATTGATGATGCTGATGCGATCCAATATAAACGTTGATACAATTGTTAATGATGTATGAATAAATCCAGACAATGTATACACATGTTAAAACAAATTATTTAGAATGTACTATTAATCGTAGTTCTTTCGTCCATGTTTGAATACGAAATCAAATAGCATTGATATTACATTATATTGATACTGTTATATGTTTGAAGTACTATTTTTTTAAACTAGCTTTGATAATTTTGTGCAAATATATCTTATTCAGAATATGATGTTTAAGCCTTAGAGCACATTTATGATCACCGTCATTCATTCTCCGCATATAGAATAAACCAATCTTAATAATTATATGATGTATCACTAAGCATGAACTGCCTGCAATAAATTGAAACTCAAAATTAATGTAGTGACCCAATAACATTGTTGTTATATTTGACTAAGTCGTAGCTTAAAGGAAAATGTTGCATCAGGATCATAAATTGTCAGCCAGCAATGCAATAAAATGACAGTTCAAGAATTGAAATAGCCAGAACAAAGTCATATTTATATTGAACTAAAACTGAGACCAAAAAGAATAAATAAAATAAACAGGAAATAAAGGTTTTAAGAATGATACATTAAAGTTTAATATATATATAAAGTATTCGTGCATAAAGTTAACTGAAGAAATATATAGTGAAATATTTTTTTTTCTTCTAATTTTTATTAAGTAATCATAAACAGGTGACCTAAAGATGAATTGCATTATAATATCAATATGTGGCTGATTATAGTTATATATTTATATAATATTAGATAAAATAATAAGCCTTAAAAAACACTGAAATTAACTGTACAATTTTTAATAAACCAATAAATAAATTTAAAAAAAGCTGGCTAATTTTTTTCTTTATCTGCTATTATATTGAAAATTGTAGAATTAATTCAAGTGTTTTGTTTTATAATACACACAGTAATAAAATTTATTGCCAGTTTATAGAAAGTGTTTGATATTTATTATAATCTTTTAGAGAATGAAAAAAATCAAAAATCTCTCTTTCATTTCTATTATGAAATTATAAGTTTTAAATTAGTTTCTACTGAAATAAACAAAAAAACTGATTATTTAAAAAAAACAATATATGAATAACTGAAGTACAGGTTTATTATATACCTGTATCAATCAATATATGTAATATATAGGGTATATGAGCATAGACTTTCACACGGATCCACCATTCTCCACTCTATCTCATAACATTGGTACACTTGAACACATATGTCGTAAAGATAATCACCAATATCCATATTTCATGCTAAACCAGCAATTATCAGTTGGTCCAGATTATCATCTCTACACATATATGCAATAAATGCCAGATATATATTAAGATAGCCAATCTTCATACTTTAATGGATAGGCTTTAATCCACTCCAATTCTTCAATGATCCACCCAATTGAAAACCTGATGATGGAATACCAACCTGAGGCCAAGATGTTTGTCGCACCCATGTTGATTTAAAGTCAGTCTGACTCCTCATGTACAAGACAATCCATTTAATACATATATGAAGGATGCACAAACATCTATACTATGTAATAACTGAAGTACAGGATTATTATACACCTGTATCAATATATGTAATATATAGGGTATATGAGCACAGACTTTCACACGACCCACTACTTTCCACTCTATCTCATACACTTGAACACACTAATATACATATCATGCTAAACCAGTAGTCATCAATTGGTCCAGATTGTCATCTCCACACACATATGCAATAAGTGCTCAGGTATTTATTAAGATAGTGAATCTTCATACTTTCAGTTGGGTGGATAGTTGAAGAGTTGGAGTGTGGAGTGGATTGAATCCTGCCCATTAAAGTATGAAGATTGGCTATCTTAATATATATGTGAGCACTTATTGCATATATGTGTGGAGATGATAATCTGGACCAACTGATGACTGAGTGCTGGTTTAGCATGAAATATATATATATATTAGTGAGTATTTATTTTTTTGACATATATGTACTCAAGTATATCAGTGTTATATGAGATAGACTGGAGTAGTGGGTCATGTGAAAGTCTGTGCTCATCCACCCTATATATTACATATATTGATGGTATATAATACATATTAGAGATGTCTGTGCATCCCTCATATATGTATTAAATGGATTATGTCTTGTACATGATGGATCAGATTGGCTTTAGGTTAACATGGGTGTGACAAGCATCTTGGCCTCAGGATGGCCTTTGAGCATTCCATCATCAGATTTTCATTTGGATGGATGGTTTAAGAGTTGGAGCGTGGAGAGGAATGAAGCCTGTCTATTAAAGTATGAAGATTGGCTATATTAATATATATATCTGAGCACTTATTGCATATATGTATGGAGATGATAATCTGGACCAACTGATGATTGTTGGTTTATTTGTGATTATTTATTTTTTCGATATATATATATATATACGTTCAAGTATATCATTATATTGAGAGAGAGTGGAGAGTGGTGGGTCATGTGAAAGTCTTTGCTCATATACCCTATATAATATATGAATATTTTTACCAAATCTTTGTTTTTTTTTTTAATAAATCGTACCCCATAAAGTTCAGTGCAGTGAAAAAATATCAGACTTCTAATTTTGACATTCTTTGTCGATTCCAGTTCTGGCACTTTCAAAACTCTTGAGTCATCAAACCATTTAATTGGGTGTACACATTAGGTATACTTGCTGACTTCTATATATAAGTGTTGAATTTGTCATTCAAGTTTAGATTCACACACAAATTTTAGCACAATGGAACATTGCTAATTACTGACCAAGAGTTATCATTTCCTTTTAATACCTTCTTGCCTAGACATCTCAGTGTATGTTTGGACAATGAATTTTGTATAAAAAACGTAAAATAATATAATTTATAAATTATGTATGTTTAATTTAACCTATAGGATTATTTATAAAAAATTAATAAAATATAAAGCTATTTTTCCATTATATTTTCTCAGATTAAATTTTATATAAATGATTAAAAAGAAGATAATTATTAATTTTATATGAATAATGAAAAATTATGTAAAAATATTTTTAAAAAATTATTTTCCAATTTTTAATTTACTATATTATATTCTTAGTTTTTTTTTTTTATGTTATTGATTAGGTAAGTTGTGATTGGTTTTTTTTTTTTAGTTTTATTAATTTTCTATTTGACATCTTTAAATATTATAGTTCAGATGCTTGAAAGATCTAGTAATATATAAACATGAAAGTGATAAATTAAACTAGAGGACCCCCCCATTTAAAAAAAAACAAAACAACAAACTTTTCTTAGATTGAAATGTAATCCAGAATGTTTAGTTCTTGAATTGCCGCTATTACCTTTATATCCAACGCTGGAAAGTAAAACAAAAAATGCAATTGTCATGCTATTTACCCACACGTGTTTATATGTATATAACACTCATATTGCAACTGAAATTTTTTTAGGTTGTCTGTTTTTTTTTTTTTTTTTACCAGTTACTTTTAAGTTTTTTTTGATATTTCATAAATTGCACATTTATTTAACTTAATTTTCAATGTCATTTTTTAATAGATTTTTTTAATGTCATTCTTTAATTTGCAATACTTTGAAATGTTATTATCTTTATTATTTTATTATCATAAAAATATAAATGTTAGGTGTAATAAGAAATAAATAAATAGACATTTCAAACATAATCCTACTTAGGGATTAATGTTCATATAGAATCTTTATCATATTTTCTTAATAGTATATCATTCATGGAATGCTTGAAAGTACTTTAGTATTCTTAGAAGAAATTTTTTATATGGTTTTGTGGCAAGAAGATAAGAGCTTTTAATTAAATAATTTTTAATATATTTTGAACACTCTACAAAAGTAAAATAAGATTTTTATGTCTTATGGAGACATAAAAATAGATGGCTAAATAATGACAGCAGGAGATATTAGAAAACAAGGTATTTGGATATATAATTGAGTGAAAATAGAATAGTTCTAAAGGAATTGGAGAGAATAATATACATTACTTTAAAATTAAGACAGATGAAGAATAGTATTGAAATAATAATCAATAAGAAAATATAATACAAAAATTGACAAAATTAATATTAGATTTTAAAAAAAAATATCTAGAACTGGAAAAAATAAGTATTCTAGTGTGTGGAATTTTTGCTGAACTTTTAATAGTTAATAATAAAAGATGTTATTTATAATTTTGAGGAGAAAAAATTTAGATGGTGGAAGTAATTTTACTTTTATTGGTAAATGAAATATTTATATCATTTATTGAAACACTCTAAATGGTAACTAAGTGTAATTTACCAATGAGAGAATATATATTTATTACATGAATCAATAAAACAGAAGATAGCATTTGAGATTTAAGACTGATGGCAGTTTATTAAAGCTATACTAATATGTCCATTAGAATAAAAACAGGAGAAAAAATATCAATATTAGAAATAAAACAAACTAACTCCTTCTTTTTAAAACTTGATTTTTTTTATGACTATAATCATGAAAAAGAAATCCAACGTTTCGACTATTTTTTATAGTTATATTAAATTATTTAATCAATATTAGAACTGTTCTAAATTCTGCACACTGACAAACAAGAAGAAAATAACATACTATTTTCTTTTTTAAAGTGATTATTATTGAGCTAAGCTCAAATAATCTTCATTATTAGTTTTCTTTAGAAAGTTTGAAATACATTAAGCACATATACAAATTATTGAATTATAAATAATAAATTATAATAACAAATGGATAGACAAGGAGATGTTATCTAAAAAAGTTTGTTAATACAAATTTAGGATTATTTTTAAAAAATCAAGAAAAGGAAACTAACTCTTGGTTGAAGTTTTAAGTCAAAGAAATATTTTTGAATCAATATAAGAGCAGAATACAGAGAAGTGGAATATTTAAAAATGAAATGAAAATATATACCAAAAAAGAAAGGGAAAGAATAAAAAGATTAATCCATGAAATTGTGAAAAATAAAATAAAATTGATGAACTTATAGATATGTGAAACAATAGTAATAACTTGGCAAACAAATAATGATGAATCTTTAATGGCTTATGACATAAACAATTTATTTGTATTTTTACTTTACAAATTATCTTTAAAATTATAACTCTTTAATTCATCTGTATAATTTGAAGTACTTTGGTGAAAAATGACAGCTAGGCTAATCATTTCAGTTGGTAATATGACTACATGATAAAAATTGATTATCATTATTGAAGATTGTGATTGCTATTTTTTTAATATAATGTATTTTAGTAAATTAACATTTAGAGGTGTATCATAAATTTTAATTAGCCTTTTTTTAATTAAGAAGCATGTAGGATATTAAAAATAGCTGCTTTTTTTTTTCAAATTTTTTCACTTTGAATAAAAATTCATTAATGATACTAATGCAACAATAGAACAAGAATGTTCAATTCTGTTGCAATTAATGATTTAACAATCTTTTTTCTAGATGATATTAATCCTGAATGAAATTTGATCATATTTGTGGAGAATTCAAACAAATTGATGCTGATAGTTTAATATGGTGTTAGAAGATTTCAAAATTTATAAATATTTACATTAGGAATTCTGAATTTTAACTTTTTGTAAGTCCTGTGATATTGTATTGAGTATTCTGTGCTGACAAAAAAAAATCACCGTATGCTATTAAATAGTGGCATTAAAATGATGGTGAGCCTAAGAATTGTAGTAAACTTTTACATTGAGTGTTTTGTTTAAATCACTAAAGCTCAGGTTATTATTGTAGAAATTTTTTTGCTGATTTAGAGTGTGCTCACTGTTATTTTGAATTCTAAGGACCACCCAAAACCACCACTGACACATCCAAAGTGATAAATGATTTTGAATAATCCATGCAAGGTCATTTGGATGTGTCAGCAGTGGTTTTGAGTGATCCTTATAATTCAAAAGGGTTGTGAGTGCAATTTAAATAGTAAAAGCTTATAACTTTTAAAATACAAATTTTATTACAATATATGCATATAACAAAATGATGAAGTATACAGGGATGGGGAATGATGTTTTTGATGATACAAAGTACCATTCAAAAAATGCAGAAGTCTGATGGGGATGTTTATAATTTTGAAATACTATAAGCTTATAACTTCTAAAATACAAATTTTATTACAATATGTGTCCATAAGCACATGTTGAAATAACATAAAATTGATTATACCAAGCTTATAATTTTGAAAAACTAAAAGTTTATAAGCTACAATATATGTCCCAAACAAATTGATCATACCAAGCTTATAATTTTGACAAACTAAAAGCTTATAAATTCTAAAATATGAATTTTATTATAATATATGTCCATAACCATATTAAATAAAAGCATATCAATTTTACAATTAATAAGATTATTTTTTATCAGAAAGAAGCTCTGATGTTGCATGCTTTGTTTGTTCCATGTAGTTTGGAAAAAAAATGGAGATTAAAAAATAGCATTGTTCACATTTGATCTGATGTGAATATCGGATCTACACTGACCATGTGAGGTCTTTATGATGTGAGAAATGAAGCACACAACAGTACTCAGTTTGGTATGATAAAAATTTGATTTATTAATTGTAAATTAATATTTTTACTTTAGACAATTATTCTTTTGACTAATGCTAAGATAAAATGTGATTAATTATTAATTGTAGAATTGTTATTTCAACATGTGGTTATATGCCTATATTTGATTAAAATTCATAATTTAGAAATTATAAGCTTTTAGTATTTCAAAATTTTTAACTTGGTTTGATCAATTTTACATTTATTGAGCAAGTGGTTTTTTAATTAACTTTGGAACTTTCTTGTTCGGTTAAAAATGATCACAGCTTGAAGTCGCTCAAATTCCGTCATTTTTAACATTACGGTAAAGAATTTACTGTCATTTTAAAGCTTAAAAAAAGTACCACAAGATGCTGCCCTCTTTTGAATTATTTTACAAGTAAAAAATCAATAATATTCAAATTTTTGTTCTTAACAATGGAAGAAGGCAGTCCTTGCTTGGCATTGATTGGTTATTGACCATATTGGACATAGTATAAATTATTTTTACACAACATAAAATTGAGAAAGAAATCAGTGATGTCGGCCAGACATTTTAATTTCTTACTAACGTTTTTTTTTTTTTCAGATTCACCGCTATCGAATATTTTTATAATTATAAATAAAAATTTATTTTTGAAAAAACTTTCTTTCACTTTCATAATCTGACAAATTATTAATATACTTTTTACAAATGAAACTAAAATGAATATAATATTAAAAGATGAATGTATATTTATTGCTGATTCTGTAATTGACCAATCAAAAGTTTAGAGATATTACGTCACTTGATCAATAAAATTAAGTGCAATTGAAGAGCTTAATATATGTGTTCATTATTTTTGTTCCTTTACTTTTTCTGTTTAAGTATTTTGAATTCGTAGTTTAGAAATTATAAGCTTCTAGTATTTCAAAATTTATTTGTTTCTCCTTTTTTTATATATTTTGTATATTTTAGTTACGTGATTTGATCAAGCATAGTTGTATGGAATTTGGCTTTATTTTCTTAATTATTGATATAAAATGTGATTTTGTAAGGAATAGTTATCTCATCATCACATGTGGAATATTTGATGTCATTTATTGCTTGGATATGTCAGCAGTGGTTTGGGGCAGTCTGTAGAATTCAAAATAGTTGTGAGTGCACTCTAAATCAGTACTGAAATTTCTCTTATATTGTTTGTGTTATTACATGAGAGAAAAAAACTATTTTTTTAATATATTTCTATAACTTATTTTAATTTAAATTTATGTTTGTTAATTTGATAGATATTTTAATTACAAAAATGGAATGTATTCACACAAAAAAAATTTTTTTTCTACATTTTTATAGTAAAGTCAGATTATAACCTTTTCTTTTTTAATTGTTTCAGACTAAATTAATTTTTTTAAATATTGTTTCATTAAATTATTTATTTGGAAATTAATGATTAATTATAAATGTGCAAAAGAATATATAATTTTGTCATGAACTCTATTCAAAGTGAATTAACCTTTTGGTTTGTGGATTAATTTTGTTTTGTATAATGAATACAGGCAAATGATTGCAAAGTATACTTTTTTATAAAATGGTATTACTATATTTTTCAAACTTTTATTTTTGAGATATAACAAACATTAAAATAACAAATATAAGAATAGTATATATGTTTAATATTTCCATATATGGAAAAATTACATACTACTTTTGATATAATACTTAAATTCAGTAGTCAATATAATTTCAGAGGATAAAATTACCATTAAGCCTAATAACATTAACCATTTAGTATCTACCAGATTTTACTCTTTTACATAAAAATTAAAACAAATCGTCTAAAATATATATATTTGGGTGTATCAAAATTAAATTTGCACAATTTTATTGTAGTTTACTTTATGAATAGCTAATAAGGGATTACAAGCTAATTCTATATATAAATTACATATGTGCAATAAAATTAAAAAAATATATATCAGTATTAATTATTAAGCTCATAAAATTTATAAGTAAAATGTACAGTTACTTAATGGGTGTATCAAACTGGCAATAGTTACAATTTATTTATATAACATCAATGTTAAATTTAATTTACTATTTGTTTTAGTTAAAAGGTAGATAGTCAATCTTTTTCAAAGCCATTGGAAAATGTATACTAAGTAATATAAAATTAATTTGTTTTATTTTATTATATTTATATAATAATAAATTTGCTATGATCCATTCCTATAATACTTCAAAGAATAAATTTGCTATGAGGTTATAATAATGTTATTACTTAGAATATTTATAAAAATTTAATATATAATAGTTTTGTGCTAGATTTTTTATTGCTAGTGTGGTAAACATTATAACATAACATTTTCATTTCAAATCATGATATCTGACAATCCTGTTGTTATAATATTTTCAAATATATATTCATTATTAAATTTTTCATTATATACAAAGTAAAGTAAATATTTTTTTAAAGCTTTCTTTTTAGAAAAAAAATGCATCAATGCAAGTTTCTTCAGCAAAATTAGTCTTCTTTTTTTTTTTTTGAGAAATTATCAGAAATAATTAATCTTAAAATTAATACACTATACAGGCTTAAACCTGCATATATATGTAATGTATGCAGGATTCGAACTCAGACTTTCACACAACCCTCAACTCTCCATGCCCTGTTCATATTGCTGACCCATCTGATCACACACATGTTGAAAAGATAATCACCAATATATGTATTTCATGCTAAACCAGCAATCATCAGTTGGTCCAGATTACTATCTTCACACATATATACAATCAATGCTCAGCTTTATATTAAGATAGCCAATCTTCATAATTTAATGGACAGGCTTCAAACTACTCCAACCCACAACTCTTCATCCTTCCATTTTATTGAAATTCTGTTGATGGAATGTTTAAAGCCCACATATTGAAACATATTGCATCAAAGGTCTTCCCATCCCTCACATATGTATGTAAAAATGGATTATTCTCCTGTACATGAGGGGTCAGAATGACTTAATGTCCTGTACATGAGGGGTCAGAATGGCTTAATGTCAACATGGGTAGGATGACAAGCTTGGCAAAAACGTTAGCTTTGAACATTCCATCATCAGGTTATCAATAAAATAGAAGGCTGAAGAGTTGTGAATTGGAGTACTTTGAAGCCTGTCCATTAAAGTTTGAAGATTGGCTATCTTAATATAAAGCTGAACACTGATTGTATATATGTGTGGAGATAGGAATCTGGACCAACTGATGATTGCTGGTTTAGCATGAAATATGTTTATTGGTGATTACCTTTTCAACATGTGTATGATCAGGTGGGTCAGGAATGAGATGGCATGGAGAGTTGAAGGTTGTGTGAAAGTCCGAGTCTGAATCCTGCATAGTGTATTAATTTACATATTGAAACAATGCATCAAAAGTCTTTCCATCCTTCACATATGTATGTAAAAATGGATTATTCTCCTGTACATAAGGGGTCAGAAGTGACTTAATGTCAACATGGATAGGATGACAACCTTAGCACTAACATGGGCTTTGAACATTCCATCATTAGATTTTCAATAAAATGGAAGGCTGAAGAGTTGTGAGTCGGAGTAGTTTGAAGCCAGTCCATTAAAGTATGAAGATTGGCTATTAAGCTTAATATAAAGCTGAGCACTGATTGTATAATCTTAAAATTGTAAAATTTGAATATAAATGAAAGAGTATATGAAGTATTATTTAAATGTAAAATATTAAAATAAAAATAAACTCAAAATTGAATTACTTGATACAACATGACTTACATGGAAAAATTTGTCAATATAAATAAATCCATAATTGATGTTTTAAGTAAATAAAATTGATTATGGATATAAAAAAGTGGAAATACAACTGAAACTTAATGAAAACACTGTCAATACTATTTAACATTTATATTAATATATAACTTTAAATAATTTATTCCAAATCAGAAGTTTAAGTACACAATACATAAATATATTGAAGTTAAGGTTTTCATAAGTAAAAGTTTATTTATGATTCATGGAAATTATAAAATTACCAATATTTTGGCAAAGTAACATTTTCTTTTGATTGCGTGAAGATGTGATTACATGACTATTGTGAAGATGTATAAGGTTGTAAATATTAAGAAATAATTAATTAAAACTAAATTTATTTTATAACTTTCTATGTCTTAATTAATTAAATAATTCTTAATATATTTTTTCCAATTTTTTTGCATTTTTGCAACAATCATTAATACAACTTTTATCTAGCTAAACACAAAAGTATTTTGCTCATATATCAGCAGTGCTATACTTAAATATTGTACACAGTTATTTCTGAAGTTTCTATAAGTTATATATATATATATATATATATAATAATAAAATATATATATATATATATATATAAGTTTTATATATATATATATATATATAATAATAAAATATCTGTTAATTAAAAACAATATTGTAATTATAATTGAAATAATATTTTTAACGGTTTATAAACAATTACAAACAATCTTAAAATCCGCAGAAGTACTTTCGGTTACTTTCTAACCTGCCTCAACTGCCATTAAATTCAAAAACCAAAAGCGGAAGCTAACGTCATCAATTCAAATTTTACGAATCTCGTATTTTAATATTAGAAGCTTGTCAATTTATTAAATGCGTTTTATTCCTGTTTATAAAAATTGCCTCTTTAATTTTTCTTTTACTATGGTTTCTCTCTTCATGAAGAATTTTCACATTTTTTACACGCTTAAGCATATAAAAAATAAAAATAATGGTGATTTAGTA
The DNA here is from genome assembly GCA_028023455.1 of Epiperipatus broadwayi. NCBI lineage: Eukaryota > Metazoa > Onychophora > Udeonychophora > Euonychophora > Peripatidae > Epiperipatus > Epiperipatus broadwayi. The sequence continues at coordinate 4,147,373 of JAQFVV010006281.1, read as the reverse complement.
TCTTCTTCAGTTTTCTTTGATCACGAACAAACATGTAAATATAAATTTAAATTTAATTTTGAAAATGTGAAAATTCTTCATGAAGAGAGAAACCATAGTAAAAGAAAAATTAAAGAGGCAATTTTTATAAACAGGAATAAAACGCATTTAATAAATCGACAAGCTTCTAATATTAAAATACGAGATTCGTGAAATTTGAATTGATGACGTTTGCTTCCGCTTTTGGTTTTTGAATATTGATTAATAAAATTTTTACACCAAAACATCCAATTATCAACACACTCATAAAATGTTTTGCTTATGGGGATTTTGCAATTATAAGAAGTGCAACTTTCATCATTTTCTGTCTATGGTTTGTCAGATGCTTCCTAATCTTTAAGTCTGTTATACCTGATCCAACATTAATTTTTTTACAAAAGTTAAAAGATATCAAAGAAAGAGATTTGAAGTTAGCTCCTCACCAAAAATGTATTGCCAAATTTAATGTTATTTTATAATTTTTTCTTTATTGTAAACATAGTTGAATAAACCTGTTTTTGATACTATAAAAAAAAAGATAGATATGCATAGTTATTTTTATTTTTACTACAATAATTGAAGTTAATTATTAATTGCTGAAATTTATATAGATTTTATATATTTATTGTTTATTTTTTAGAGGTTTCAGAAATGCAAGCAGTTTCTGAAACAGATCCCAAACATTGGAAGTCAAACATTACTAGAACTTATAGCTTAAAGGATCATTCTAATTTATCTCTGCCAAGGCTACGCTATCTGCTTTCTCCCGACAAAGAAAAGTCATCGAACATATCCTCATTATCACCAGAAAAAATAGCTATTCCTTCTATTGGTTCTCTTACCTCAACTGACAAACTTCCAGAGGTATTATTTTTTTTATTTTTGTTGAATAATTTATTGTTGTGGATAAATGATTAATTCATAGTATTATTTCCAGGAGTTTTCGTGCAATGAAAATATAATAGCTAAATAGTTGACTCTTCAGTGTCAAGTACTTCACTCAGAGGAGCTTCTTTCTCAAATAACACATTTTTATGATTTGAGAAAGAAAAAGCTCTGAGGAAAGTACCTGTTATTGTAATAAAATGTCAACTATTTAGCTATTACATGTTTAAACTTGAAATTAAACATAGCTCAATGTATATGTAAAAAAGGGAGTAAATCACCCTTCCCCTGCTATTACTTAAGAGCATTCTAAATGCTGAACAAAGGATCAAGAATAAAATGAATCCACTTATTATATTTTTATTACAAATAAGCTCCTGTAAATAATACTATATATATATTATGTTGTAAACATTCCATAGCTCTATTACTTTCAGCAACATTTCTCTTTAAAATAAAGAAAAGCTTGAATTTTGCAGTCCATTCAAAAGGAATGCAAAATTTAAACTTTTTTTATTTAAAGAGAGAATGTTCCTGAAAGTAATATAGCTATGGGACATATAAAATATTTTACAAACATTAAAAGCATATATTTTTATATATAAATTTCAGCAAGCATTATGCAGCATAAATATATATTGTAACAATCATGAAATATATGTTGTAAAAACAAACATATGTCTATCTGCATTACATATTTTATAATTTAAAATAAACAAATTATTAAGAAAAAGAGAAACAAAAATAGTTTGAAAAAAGGCAGATTTTGTAAAAATGAAATTAATAAAAAAGATTACATCATTTTCTTTTAGAATAAAACTGTTTATTAAGAATAGGGTGGGGGAAAAGAATCATAATAGATAACAGTTTAAAAACCCACTGTCTTTTTATATTTTTTTCTTTAAAAAGTAAATGTTAAAATAATAAATAAATATGAAATGTTTTAAAATAAAACTGACAATATTATTTATTAGTAAAAAGAAAATTCTTGTAAACTAACTCATATGCAGGAATGTGATAAGATAGTAAATGAATCTAAAAAAATAGATTAGATAAAAATGTAATATTAATTAAACCAAATTAAAATTATGATAAAAAAATAAACAATGGGAGAGCTATGTATAAAAAGGGAAGCTTGTCTATTGCTTTCTGTTCCGAGTTTCAGTTGAAGTTTCACTTGAAGTCTCAGTTCAGAGTTTCATTTTCAAGTTTCTAGTTTCAATCAGTACTTGTACAGTTTTTCCAGTTCATCTGGAAATATAAATGTAGAAGCTGCAAAAATAGCAACATGTATTGCTAGAGAACTTTCATGTGTTCAGCTGGGCTTCATGTCCCAGGGTCCTCAGGTCTATCAACTGCTTTTGCCTAGAATTAATGTCTCATCCATAATGCAGATGCTGCCACAATCTCTCTTCCATTGCTCATCAGAAGTACAGAAGAAAACCCATGAAGAATGTAGATGCTGCCACAATTTCTCTTCCATTTTTCGTCAGAAGTACAGAAGAAAACCCATGAAGCCATTGTTGGTTATCAAGAGGCCAGCCGATTGGAAATCAAAACCAAAGGAAATTGTCAACTGCCGAAAGCTGACATCTTAACTTAATGAAAAACTTAGTTAAATATACTTTTTGATAGTAAATTGTCTAGACATAATGAAGGACAATCAGTAATATTGATTTTCTAACAATTAATGTGTACTTATTTATTTTCTGTGTTAAATTGTACCTGTTATTTTATTTAAGCATGTATGCGTGTGAATAAAGAAAATGTTTGTTTAAATGTTGCTTGGTCTAGGTTTTCTCTATCTTTAACTGTGTCACCAGTAATTTAATGGTTGAGAATGTTTCCATGTGTTAATTATTACTGTGCTGGATCCCCTGATCAAGATTATGAGTTAGCTTGGGTATATTCCAGGTTCATTTGCCTGTCATCTGAGCATGCTGATTATATATAATATATAGCCATTGGCACATGGACTTGTTCTTAAAACAAATAAAGTGCTTTAGATGGCTGATTTCAGCTCAGCAGTATGGAGGCTGTTATGGGCAGGAAAGATGGTCGAGATAGTCCACGTGTATAGCCTTGGTCTGGCCATAGGTATCATTTATGGTTATTCTATTAATGATATTCTACCCCTCTGCTTGAATGTACAATCTGTTGCTGGAGGAATTAAATAATATTAGTAAATAATCATATGAGTAAAATAATAAAATGTAATAACTCATAAATGTTTATAATCAATATATCAAAATAATAAATAATGTATAATCAAATGATAAACATAGAAATAATTTTAGGCAACGGATGGTTACAAATAACCAAAAATGTCCAGTGTTGAGCACTACATCTTATTTTAATATTGAACAAATTTATTGTCATGAGAAATTTACAAGTTTATTTTAAATAATTGAACTGCTGTCTAGATAAAAAGATCTAAAATATGGAAAGTGGTCCAATGGCTTTCTATAAAAAATTATTAAGCATGGCAGCTAGAGAGCAATTTAATTATTATTTAAAGTATATCTGTTAAAATTCACATGACAATGTATATTACTTACAAACCTATTTAGCCTTAAGCATTATTACATTTATTATTTAAGTAATAGATTGGGTGCAATTTGAGAATTATAATTGCAGTTTGTAATGTTATAATTGGCAATTTATTAGTCTGCATTCAGAACATTATATTTACCTGTTTAAAGAGGTTTATTTAAACTTCTTTGTATCAATAATTTCAATTTGTGTGGTTAAGTTGCACTCTTTAGCATCTACATAAGTATATCAAACCTTTAATAAAGGTGAGATTTAACCTTTATTGTTAAAAGGAGGGTGCCTTGGCAACAGGTTTAAATTGTTGATTGTTAATGATATTTGGATTGTCTAAGTACTGACTGGCTTTTAATGATATATATATATATATATATAACAATAAAAATAATAAATATAATGGTATTGAACTATTATATGCAGTCTTTCAATCAGCAGAAGTACTTTCAGTTAACCTTTTAACCGCTAATTATATTATTGGTTGTATGAGGTAAAAATCAAATCTTTTAATTGGCCAACTCACAAACTGAAGACAAAGCTTATTGTTAAAACATATTCGCCTATAATATTAAATTCAACTCAGATACGTTTATAAAAAGTATATTACTAATTTTTCAGGTTATGAAGAGAACGAAAGTTCTTTCAAAAATAAATTGCTATTTATTTATTCTAAAATATTCAATTTCGGCAACATAAAAGCTATAATATAAACAAAAAGGTCGACTTTTATGTTATAGAAAAGTAAATATTTCTTTTAAATATTTCTTTAATATTTTTACTAAAATCTTCAATATTTTTCGAAAATAATTTTGTTTTTTTTAGTATATTTTTTAGAAAACTAGTTTAATTTCTGAAATTATATTTTTTTAATACTTAAAATTAAATTCGAAATGAAAATCTCAGCGTTTTTCTTTATTTTCTTTGATCAGGCGGTTTCTTTGTTCTTTCCAGCCAATCAGAATGTCTTTTTCGGCTGAGAGCTCACTAACAACCAATTACAAACGATGTTCTTTCTTTGTTTAGGTTTAAATGCGTTTTTTTTATTTTTTACTTGTAAAATAAATCAGAAGAGGGCACCATCTTACAGAACTTTTAAAAACCTATTCAAAACCTATCAAACGAATTTTTTAGCATAAGAACTGGCAGAGTTAGAGTGACATCAGATGTCTACGAGGAGCCTCGTAGGAGACGAGAAAAGGGTTAATTCCTTAACTTGCTGAAAGTATTTCTGTAGATTGGAAGACTGCATATAATCGTTACTTACCATTATATTTATTATTTTTATTGTTATTACAACAGTTTTTTTAATTAATGGACACAGTAGATTAATTATTAAACCTGTATATAAAAAAAAATTAATTTAGGGAATTTAATTAATAAAACAATTTGAAGAAATGGGAAAAAAATAATGGAATTTATATTATATAATGTTTGAATTGTAAGAGGGAGGGGGAAATATTGCATATATTGGTTAAAAACTAGATTTAAACAACATTTAAATGATAGAAATTCCAATTATATATATTATAAAGAATTTGACATCAAATTTTTCATATTGGAATGTTGGAGAAGGTTAAAAGCTATAGGGAAAGGATGGTAAAAGAATATTTTTATGTAAAAATATATAAATCTCTTTTTTTAAATAGATTTTAAAGGACAGATATGAATTGTAGATAATTGATATGGAAGTTAGATAAAATAGTTAAAGGAAGAATAATTTTATAATTGGAGGTGGGATAAATGGATTTAAATAGTATTTTGTTTACTGGTGTTTTAGATGGTTTCTAATATTTTTTTGAAAAATTATACATTAGTATTTAAAAAGGAAGTTTTATAATAAAGGGAGAAGAGAGAGGAATATGGAAGTAAAGTGTAATCATGTACAGTTAATATGTTTTTATTATTCTGAATTTGATGTGTTAATGTTTGATATATGGAAGAGATTTGTATTCAGGTATTATATAGAGATATATATTTGTTGTTGTTGTTGTAGGTCCTTGAAAATGACTAATGGGAAAAAACATTTGAAATGCTGCAAATGTGATTACACCTGGGTCTCTTTTTACACGGACTTATTTAACACGATTTTGAAGTTACGCAATTCAGGTTTCACCAGAAGTGGAACTCCGATAATGTGCTATTAGTTTAAATAATAAATTTCGCGCACTTACGTTATATTGAAAGTAATAGCACATTATTGGAATTCGACTTTCATCTTACTAATTTCAATATTTTCAGTGCTTTATAATAGTAAGATTTTTTGCAATAATGAAATTAAAATCATGATTTCCACATTTTATGTATACACACATTAAATTTTACAAGATTATAATGTAAATTTGTTCAAACATTGTGCGTGTTAATTTTGCATTTTAAATCACATTCTGTTTTTGCTTTTTAAAAAAGAATGTAATCAATTATTATTTTCTTATTAATGACACTAATCATTAACATGCTCTTAAATTCCAACGAGAGCTAAATGGTTGTATGTCTGGATATCGTGAGCTTCGTAAACAATTAATAAAATCATTGTCTCAAAGATTAATTACTAATTACGTTGTCACCAGAAAATCATAATAATTAAAACGTGTATAAAAAAATGTAAATTACTGTACTGTAAATTATGCATAAAAATATATTATTTTAAATAAAATTAAATATTATAGTTAAAAAAAGTTTGTATTGTATCAATTTTTTTCAAATTTGAAATTTTTTATGAGTCATATTTTATTTCCTTATTTTTTTTTTGCGCGAATTTTAAAGTAATTTTACGTTGGTGTTTTGCTTTTATGCGAATTTTGAAAAATCACAGACTGCATCCCCCCTTTTTCAATGTAAGTTACGTCTATTTTTGCGCGATTTTGTTTGCGCATATTTTCTGAGGAACCTATCTATCGCGTAAAACGGGACTTAGGTGAATGTGTATGTATATATATATATATATGTTCATATAGTTTATATATGGCAAAAAAGTTTTTGTAAAGAAGTTAGAAGTTTGTGATGTTATTTATAAAGATTATGAACAGAAATATACACCTAGGTCTCTTTTTACGCGGACTTATTTAACACGATTTTGAAGTTACGCAATTTTGAAGTTCACCAGAAGTCGAACTCCTATAATGCGCTATTACTTTAAATAATAAATTTTGCACACTTAGGTTATATTGAAAGTAATAGCACATTATTGGAATTCTACTTTCATCTTAGTAATTTCAATATTTTCAGTGCTTTATAATAGTAAGATTTTATACAATAATGAAATTAAAATCATGATTTCCACATTTTATGTATACACACATTAAATTTTACAAGATTATAATGTAAAGTTGTTCAATCACTGTGCGTGTTAATTTTGGATTTTAAATCACATTCTGTTTTTGCTTTTTAAAAAAGAACGTAATCAATTATTAATCATTTAGTGTCCACAAGTTTATTTTTAAAAGGTGAGTAATAGCAGTGAAACGAAATTTGATTTTTATACGGAATTGAAAATTAAAGACAAAAATAAGAAGTTAATTTTTAGTTGTTAGTTTTAATTAAATTTTTCCCAGCAGTGGTGAATAAATGTCTTTTTATTATCGTAAACAATAAATAAAATCATCGTCTCAAAGATTAACATGAGTGTGAAGTTAGCGCTAGTTGTATTTCCTCAGTTTGCAAGCGACTGTGTTTTTCGGCAAATATCGATAATAATTAAAACATGTATAAAAAAAATGTAAATTATGCATAAAAATATATTATTTTGAATAAAATTAAATATTATAGTTAAAAAAAGTTTGTCTTGTATCAAGTTTTTTCAAATTTGAAATTTTTTATTAGTCATATTTTATTTCCTTATATTTTTTTTTGCGCAAATTTTAAAGTAATTTTACATTGGTGCTTTGCTTTTACGCGAATTTTGAAAAATCACAGACCGCATCCCCCCTTTTTCAATGTAAGTTACGTCTATTTTTGTGCGATTTCGTTTGCGCGTGTTTTCTGAGGAACCTATCTATCGCGTAAAACGAGACCCAGGTATATCTTGAAATAATCAAGTACTCCTTTATATATATATATTTGAATGTTAATAGAGGCAATTTGTCTTTAAATGGAATGTTATACATGTGTACAAGTAAATGTCTTACTTCATTTTTGGAATCAATTATTGTTTCTACTAACAAAAGTTAATCATTTTAGCTCAGTTAATGATTAAATCTTAATATAGTCATGCTAAATAGTTTTAAGAAAAAGCACAAAAAACAATTGATTGAAGTTGAATTATTCTAACGAAATAAAGTATTAATTTTTATTATTATTATGCACATTGATTACTTCTAATTACATTTTTATTTTATATTACATTATTTATTTTTAGGTACTCTTTTACTTATTTCATGATAAGATTTATATCCAAATCACAGAAAACATTTATCCATGATTAGTTGTTCACTTTATCCTTATATTTCAAATGGGTGTATGATATAAAATCCACCATATCAATTGCCATGGTAAAAAATCATGAAAGTACACTTTCATATAAGACATTAACAGTTAGCAATCTCTCGGAATTATAAAAGTTATATCTCAATGATAAGCAAATGCCACTGGCTCTTGATAGAATTAAGTGTGGCTCTGATTGAAACCGATTCCATTTTTATTATTTTAGAAATTATTTTTAATTGCACACAAATTTGTAATATGACAGAAATTTTTATCAAATTTTATTATTTATTATATTATAAATTACATCGTGTATGCATGTACAGACCATTATCAAATATGTTTGCTAACAGTACACTAATGACATCTCACCATCATCAATAGTACTTTATTCTATGGACCGGTCCAAGAAATAGTCCTGTCATCAATTCATCCATTTTTTCACTCCATTCTTTTCATTGTCCAGTTCTTCAATTCCATATAACTATTCCCATCTCTTATATCATCCAACAATGTCAATCTTTTCTTTCCTTTTTGCTTTCACCCTCTATTCCCTCCATAACACCTTTCATTAAACTACATTTTAATATATGCCCAATCCAGTTTCTTTTTCTAATTTCCCCAATCAAACTTCTTTTTCCATTTACTCTTTTCACTACTTCTTCATTTGTTATTTTATTCATCCAACTGATTTTTTTTCTTTCTGTCCACATCTCAAAAGCTTCCACACTGTTCCTAATTTTATTATTCATTGTTTGCATTCCACAACAATGCAATATACTCCACACATAGCATTTAATTAATCTTTTTTTTAAAGTTCTCTTTTCAAAGATCCATAAAATATTTTTTTCTTCTTAATAAATGCCTTTTTTGTGAATGCTATTTTTTTTTTTTTTAATTTCATTTTCACTTCTTCCATCCTCACTCAATCAACTACCCAAATATTTAAATCTCTTTATTTCTTGAACTATGTTTTCATGGATTTTAATTAGCAGTCTTTTTGCATTTCTCTCTATCCCTAAACATTTAATCTTCTCAACATTAATCTTCATTCCATATTTTATACATCCTTCTTCCACTTTAATCAACATATTCTGAAGACCCTTTTAATCTTCAGCTATAAGAGCTATGTCATCTGCACTTCCAACATTTGCTCCTCCACAGTCTAAATAATTATTTAACATGTTTTCTAAATAAATATTAAAAATAACAGGTGGTATATATTGCATTTTTGCCTAACATCTTTTTCTATATTTATTTCATCAGTCTCATAATTCTCCAGTTTAATTATTGTCCTGTGTCCAGCATATTTATTCCACATCAATCTTCTCTTGTTTCAAAACACTCCTTTATTTTTTAAGGTGATCATAAGTTTATTTCAGATTACACTACCATATTCTTTTTCCAAATTTACAAAACATATACCAATTCGTTTCCCTTTTTTAATATTTATCTCTACAATTGTTCTAACAACATCAATGACATCACTTGAACTTGTCTCTCTCTGAAAAGCCAACTGTTCTCCAATATAATACTCTACCTTCCTAAAAATTCTTTGAGTTAAAATTCTCCATAAAACTTTAGAAACATGGGGTAATGGCCGGTACTCTACACATTTAGCAGCTTTTTTTTTTTTTTTTGGCAATTGGAATCATTATAAACCTTAAAAAAATGTTAAGGCCAAACTAAACTATTATATATCAAATTGCAAAGTCCAACTATTTTCTTCATAGTAATTTCTCCCATTTCTTTCAAAAATTCTATGGTTATTGTATCAATTCCAACAGCCTTACCATTCTTCATTTGTGCAATTGACTGTATGACTTCATCTGGCAATATGTCCATACGTTTACCATCTACTTCAATATTTTTTTCATGTTCAACTTCATAATTAATTGAATTTTTTTTTTTAAGTAGACACTAAAGATATTCTTTCCATCGTTTTAATATATCATTACTTTCAGTTGATCTCTTCCATTTTTATACACAATTTGACTTGCTAACCATGCATGTCTTTTTCACCCAAGTAATAATATTTCTAATTTTATCAAACATCATATTCTATCTTTTATCCTGATCAGCCATTTCTATCTCTCAACATTCTTGTTCCAATCATTTTTCTTTTGCTAAATCTGTTTGTCATTTTTGCTCATTATTAATATTTCTATATGCACTTTGCCCTTCTTCAGTATTGACATTCTTCTATCTTCTCTGTATTTCCATGCATGTATGGAGCAATCACATGGTTATGTTTATGATTTGTGCAGTTTTGTGTTTATATATTTCAGTGCTAGTTTTCCTATCAGCTAAATGTCCTATTTCATATTTTTTTTAAAAATCTGGTAAGTAGATTATTTTATGCAATTTGAACTTGTTTATGATATGTAATTTTTCCATGGCATTGACACACACTTTCTTAAGACATATGTACCGATTAAGAAAATTATTTTAATTGTTTTAGTACATTTGGAATTTCTTATTTTTTTTTTCTTACAACAAATATATATAAAAAAACTTTTGAAAATAATACTAGAAAAAGCATTTGCTCAATTTTGATTATGTTTCTATTTTTTATAATAAATAATAAAACAGACATTAAGAATTATTGGAAACATATTGACCATAAATAAATATAGTCCAAAATTGCTTTTAATTATTCTTAATTGTTTTCATTCTTATTTTATTTTAAAAACTCCTGTTTCTTAGACAGTTTGTTGCACTATTTATGAATCTTTTAAAGTAAGAATTAATATTTCACATTTTTATGTATAGAGTTTGTTTGAATTTCAGACTTTGAAAATAAATTTACTTAAATTTTTTGTTAACATGATCTCAGAAAATATCAAAAAACAAAAATAAGAACAATGAAATAGAGGCTTTTAGAAAGAATGGATTGAAAATTTTGCTTTTATTGAGAATAATGGAAAGTCATCATGTCTTATTTGTAAAATTACAATTGCACACTACAATGTAAGAAATTTACATCAACATTATCAAGTAAATCATCCACACAATTCAAAATTGCAATCAAAGAAACTTAAATCATTACAATCAAGTCTTTGTCAGTGACAAAGTCTCTTGTTTTCTTTTAGTTATGAAAATGACAAAGCCAACAAAGCTAGTTTTTGGTAGCTTGGAATATTGTTCAGATCAAATATCCATATGAAGAAGAGAGATTAAAGTTTTGGATTCAAAACATAAATTGGTCTGACAAGTTCTTATGTCATGCCATAATAAAAATGTTGAAAATATGCTAAGATCAAATATCCATATTATAACGATCCAAACGAAGTGGTAGATCGCATCGCACCGCACTACCAAAGGGCGCCATCTAGGCATTTGAGCCTAGAAAAATTTATAAAGTAGGCAGATACGCGCTGTTAGGATTCCACTGTATTTACATATTTAGATCGTTAGCCCATTGTCACTAGCTCAGTGGAGACGCAGAGATAATAAAATATATAACCTTAGATATAAATATAAAAAAATAATAAAAGCCACTGCCAGAAATTAACACAGAAAAATATTTATTTACGCACATATAAAATCATTCTAAATCCGAGGAATAAGTTTAACATTTAGATTTTTATCTTAATTTTTTTTAATTTTACATTTAAAATAGCTTGCTATAATGTTTAATATTTTATTTAGAGGGTCGAGTATGAATGGACTACATAGGTCTGCATTTGAAAGGAAAATATTCTTCCCTGATTTAACCTTAGGCAACAAATTTCGCAATCAACTGGCGCCAATCCATCTGATACATTCATGTATTCAATGTAGCATGATACGACAACACAAAATACTATATTGTCAGGAATGTACATCTGAACAATAAGTAGAAGTAGAGAAGACATTGACTCTCCACCAACAGGAATGTGACATCTGTGGGCAAGTAGATCAATAAACTAAAAACTCCATAGGAATGGACTGCGGTCTTCTGCCGACTTACAAACCCATCCATAGGCAAACAGAGGGTGTGTGGCGTATATCTATAATCCTGCCCGTAGTGGATCTCATACTACATTTACTAATTACACAAATATATCCAATCCATTGAACCAATTCAACTACGAAATGAATAACCTAAGATTACCCTCCCTTAATACAACTTTACAAAACTATATAGCCATTCGCGCCCGATTAATTTTAACATTTATATACGTTCGCACAGATTTATTTAAAAATGTTGGGTATAGATCGATTACACAGATTCCACGGTCAAAAACATTTCAAAATAAACATAAACGATCAAAATACAAAATTATTGATACCGACAATCGCAGAGGGAAACTTATAAGTAACCCAATAGTATTCACCATAAGATACTTGCGTTGTCACCAATAACTTAAAAGACATCCGAATAAATACATTTTAGATACTCACCGTAAGGTATCATTATTTATCGAATGTCTATATATTTTGATCAAATATGAAAACCAAAATATAATTAACCGCAAACGAATCCATGCAAGCGTCTATAAACAACTTGAAATTACCTCATTTAAAATTTAAACAATAAATATCAATACAATAAATAATAAATGGAAATGATTTTTTTTTTATCAAACGCACACATATATAAAATATCACATTATCAATTTAGTTGACACATAAGTCAGAGAAAAGTTCCTTTTTATGAAATTTAAGTTTACTTAGCAATCTTTAAAGTTCTTAATTAAGGTTATGATTTTAACAATTGTTCAGTTCTATTGCTTACGGTAGAGAAGTCCCTGTTCCCGTTGGCAATTCCCACGCAGACTTTCACGGAAGACCGGTCTGATGTTTTGGAGGTGGCAGTTGCTGGTTCTGTCCTGGTATCACAGTCCTTGCATTTTTAAATAAGTGAGTGAGGACGACAAGTGCGTCTTGTCGCCAGACCCACCAAAATCAAGTTGGAAAAAGCTCCTTGAACTCAATATTTCTTTCTTTTTATATCATCCACAAGGATTCACTGAACAAAACGTCACTAATCTGTTTTTTCGTTATGGTCCGGGCCAAGGCTTAGTGCTTCCATTTGTCAAGCTAAAATCTCTTTCTTCTCTTATCTAACTTCCATCTGCTTTTTAATTAAACAGCTTTAGATAATTAATAAAAACCATTTCCCTTTATAGATTACAGGAATTAATTAATACCTGCTTTTATTTTAACTTATATTTTTTATTAAAATATTTTATATTTCAATCTTGTATTTTTCATTTAAAAAAAAAAATACATTCAAATACTTTATTTTTTGTTTATGAAAAAAATATTTTTAAGGTTTAAATCTGAAGTATAACGTTTAACAATGTTTTAATTTTAGGTTTAGTTTTTTACTTTATTTGCAACTTTAAGTTTTATTTTAATTAATGTAAAATTAAAAAAAAAAAAATTTTTTTTTGACACTATCTGCCTACTTTATAAATTTTCTAGGTTCAAATTAATTAGTGCATTTATAAGTTCCTTCTATGAAAGGCTTTCCCAATCTGGGGCCGATCTTTAATAAACCACAAATACCCTGAGCAAATTTTGTCAAAATGAAATATTTTTATCTGTTTACATAAAGTCGTATACTTTAAATCTGATAAAAGCACTGCCAGAAAGAAATAGCATATATATTAAAAACCAACGGAAAGATATAAAAAAATTTTAAAACTAATTTTTGTTAAAAAAAACAAAAAGTCAAAAGGTTGCAATAAATATGTTTTTTTTTGTTGTTGTTGATATATATTATGCTTTAACGTGTATAGGCGCGCACAGCCACGTAAGTTTATGATCGAAATGTGGTGCCTTACGATGAGTACCTTTGGGAATTACTTAAGTGTAACCCTATTTATGCATTTCAATCAGTCATAAATAAGTTGGTGGTATTTATAATTGTTCTGCAAATATACACGTTTAAACTCAGTATTTCTTAAAACATATTTATCTCAATGCAACCTTCTTTAAATAAATAATTTATAAAATAACTTGCTTGTTATGCCGTGTGTAAAAATAAAATGTATAAAATAAAATAGAACTCTTGTGGGGAGGGGTGTAAACGTAAATGGTCCTTAGGTAAGCGATAGTCAACATTTCATTTTTCTTTTTGTATATAGTCCTTTTGTAAAATTATTAACCGGATGTTTGTAAATGTCTTCGTCAATCGTGTACCGTAATTACTAACCCTAAGTAAAATATATTTTTTTTTTTTGATCATTTTTTTGTTTTTAAGTAACTTTACTGATATGTAACGAGCACAGACGTTCGTTACATTGTTGTTTTTTTTATTTTTATTTATTAAACATGAAAGTAAATTAAAAAGTTCGCATTTAAAAATTTTCTTTAAGAATTAAAAATTGAAATTAAATATCAACTTAAACTCTTATATATTAAATCGCACAGATAATGAAAAATTATTAAAATAAAAATGTATTAAAGAAAAAGTATTTTAAAACTAAATTTTAAAAAGATTTGGAGATAAAATTATATCTTTAAATTTATCTTTAAACATATTTTTGATTTGGAAAACAGGTTAATTAATCAGAAATGGAAATGATTGTTAATTAGTTAAATGTAAACCAGCCTTGGCATTTAAATGTAAAAACACGGTCAGATAAGAAAACAATAGAAACTTTCAGCAAATGAAATAAATCCATTTGGAAATCGGACCTCAACGAAAAGGATCATCTCATTGATGACGTAATGTTAAGTCAATCCTTGAATACGTATAAAAGGAAAAATTTGGAAATTATTAATTAGTGACTAGTTATTGATGATTATTACGATGTAACAGCTAGGTGTTAGTGCTGAGGGGATTGAAAAAGACGCACAGCTTCAATCCCTTCAGTTCTGTTAAGAAAGGAAGAAAAATGAGCCATCGTTTCTACATTGAGGACCAACTACACTAAAAAATCTCCGGATGGATAAATAAATGGCCAACAGGATACCAATCTTGGACGACGTGGGAATTCACGTTCAAACGGCAAGGAATATATGAAGATGAACTATTTAAATAACCGTAAGAACTTTGAAATTTATGAACAGTAAATTAAAAACTTTCCAGATTTAAATAATTGCAATATTATTCTATCTGACCAACATTATTTATTAATTAGTTATAATTTTACTTAATGTATTTATTTTGTAAAATCATTTCCATTTATTTATTTTTTGTTCTTTAAGTTTTATTATGATTTTTGTTTTCCGTTAAGTTAATTATATAAATGTTAAACTTAAGTCGGGCGTGAATGGCTGTAATGATTTGTAAAGTTATATTAGGGGAGGGTAATCTTAGGTTATTTGTTTCATGGTTAAATTGGGTCAATGGATTGGATATATTGATGTGATTAGAAGATGTAATATTGATTCGCTACGGGCAGAATCGCTTCATACGCCGCACACTTCCGTTTGCCTATGGAAGGAATTATAAGTCGGATACCGCAGTTCCTTTCTATGGAGATTTTTTGTTTTATTGCACTTCTTTAGAGATAGATGTAATATTCCTATCTCATAAGAGGCAATTTCTTCTTTTAACCTTTTGTGCTGTCGTATTTTATTACATTGAATACATCGATATATCAGATGAATTGATGCCAGTTTGACTACAATTTTAGCCTAAGGTTAAATAGGGATAGAATATTTTAATTTCAATGCAAATCTATGTAGTATTCATGCTCGACCCTAAATAAAAATGCATTAAATTTAAGTTGTTTATAGATGCTTGCATGGATTGTTTATCGGTTAACTATGTTTTGCTTGTTCATATTTGATCAAAATATATAGACATTGATAAATAATGATACCTTAGATGAGTATCTAAAATGTATTTATTCGGATGTCTTTTAAGTTATTGGTGACAATGCAAGTATCTTATGGTGAATACTATTGGGTTACATATAAATTTCCTCCGCAATTGTCAGTAATCAATAATTTTATATTTTGATCAGCTATGTTTACTTTGGAATGTTTTTAACCGTGTAATCTATGTAACCGATCTATAGCAACTTATTATAACAAGCTTTTATAATCCCATCTGTGCGAACTTAATTAAAATGTAAACTTATAATATAATAGAAATTAAAATGTAAATTAAAATCTAAGGTAAAGTTAAAAATAATGTTAAAATGTAAAACTAATACTAAAGTAATTTAAAATCTTATATATATGTGCATAAATAAATGTTTGTATGTTAATTACTGGCAGTGGCTTATTTTATTCCTTTTTTTATATATACTCTTAGATTATCTTATTAAATCTCTGCTATTCCACTGAGCTAGTGACATGGGCTAACGACCGGAATCAAAATTTAAAAAAAAAAAAAAATTTTTTTTTTTTACTTACGTATCTGCCTACTTTATAAATTTTTCTAGGTTCAAATGCCTAGATGGCGCCCCGTAGTGCAGTTTACGTTAAGTCGCATTCTCCGGATCGTTACAATATGGAGAAGAAGAGTTTTTTAAAAGAAACTTTGAAAAAGTGGTTAAAATTTTGGATACAAAACTGCATAAATTGGTCTGATAAATTCTTATTCATGCCATAGTAAAAATGTTGAAAATAGTTTGATGTATGATTTGAAAAATTGTACAACATTCTGTTTAGTCCTTGATGAGTCCACAGACATTCAGGATGTTGTGCAATTGATCATTTTTGTCCATTATATATTTGCAGATATAAATATGAAGAAAATAATGCTAGATCTACTGGCTCTTGCCATAACAACTGTCAGGGTCAAAATAAATAAAAACGTGCTTGATGAGGTAATAATGAACATGTTTGAATTGCCTATGATAAACTTGTAAATGTTGCAACTGACAGAAACCCTGGAACGACAGAGAAATACCCAGGTTTTGTTGTTCTTTTAAACAACTATCCTAAAATTCCGTATTTCTTTACTGCACACGAACTGTGTGGAAGATGGCTTTGCAGTATGTGAATTTATTTATAACAAGAACTCACCATCAATTTAATAACTTTTTAGAAAAGTTTAATGATGAAACAGATTAATTGTCAGTAGGATCTCTTCTTATGGTCTGTTATAGGATGGCTGTCAACTTACACTATTTTGAGCATTTTGTGGAACTTCTAAATTTATCCTAACACTTTTAAAAGAAAAAGGAAAAAAAAATACCCAGAATTAGAAAATGAAAAGTGATAAATTCTACATGTTACGTTTAGTGGTTTAATTGGAAAATGAATCTTGGTTTTCTGATTTAATGTTTCTTACAGGCATTATGAAATATTTGCAAACATTTAATTTGAATTTAGAAGGAAAGGGGAAAATGATTGATTTGTGACAAATTGTATTTATGTTTGCAGCTAAATTTCAGCTTCTTGTGCAAAATCTTATGTCCAGAATATTTAATCATTTTCCATTAGTAAAACTAAATCAAATTAATATCAAAGAAGAAAAAGTAGGCGAATATAAAGGAAAAGTGGAAGTATTGCGCAACAGATTTCAAATATAGGTTTGAAGATAAAATCTACATTTGCATATTTTGTGAACCCATTTATTTGTGATATTATTGAATATGGATTTCCAATTTCTGAAATAATACTTGTCAAAAAAGTGGCTAGGGAATTGAAGTTATTATAGATGAAAGAGGATCAGAGATTACAAATACATCATAAATCTTGTTTTATAATTAAAGTTTGGAAACTCATGCCACAATCAAAATATCTACACTTAAAGAAAGTTGCTTGCCATTTAATTTCAATTTTTGGTACAACATATTGCTGTGAATAATTATCCCCCACAATGAAGTTTGTGAAAATGAAACATCATTCATGGTTGATCTATCAGCATCTCAACAGATTTGCTGCCAACAGCTTTAATAAATTATAAACCAAATTTCAAAGATTTAACCAAAGGTCTTTGTTAAATGATATATTTTTATTAATGAATTTTTATCATTAATATTTTATTATTAAAATTTTGTAGTAATTATTTTGTATTTTTTTTTCTTAATTATATTTTATTATATACTTTATACAGCAGTTAAAACTTATATCGACTATGTCATCATATTAATTCAGTTAAATAAATTTTGACTATATGTATTTATTTTTATGGCTCATTAGAATATATGACAGGCTGGCATGCAGCTGTCATTGACCTCATATGGGGCCACCTCTGTTGTATACTATTATATACTAATAATAAGTACAATGACACCAGACATGAGAAGATCCAGAATTTGTGATATTTACTAATAAATTCATATGATTTGTAACATAAGAAAAGTGCATTTCCATAAACATTTATGGTTGCATGAGAGTAACAAGATCACACAGTAATGCTGCTAGTGTCAATAGTTATCTATATCATTAAAATTGGTCTCGTAAATAAAACTGAAGAAAAGTATTTTGAAATTTTATCACGTTCATTCTATGTAATGTAAAATAGCAGCTACAAGATTTTTTCATCATAAAATTTGAATTTTAAACAGTGAAGACACAATGTGCATAGTATTAAAAACTATTCAACTACTATTATTATGGTTATTATAATAATTATTATTATCTGCAAATATAATGTAATTTTATTTTTTATTATTTTTTTTTATATATTTTTAATATTCATTTTGTGGTACTGCCTGTGTGTTTAGATAAAAAAAAAAATCATCATAGCTCTTAGCACAATTCTCTGAATTATAACATAGTAGTAATAAAGTAAAACTATTGTAGTATTATAGATTAGCTTGATTAATGCCTATTTTATCCTGAATAGAATTCCATATTAGATACTGTAGCAATAACTCTTAACTACATTTTGTGTTTTGTTTTAGTTAACCTTTTTTAAAAACAAACTACTAGATGAGTCCAGCACATGAAGAAATAATATTTAAATGTTGTTTTTATAGAACACTGTTCAACACTTTAATTCTAACCTTTGCTTTCTATAAAAATTAATGTTCATTTGTTTTTATAGCACAAATTTTTATAAATATTTATTAATAATTATATTAACAAATATTGAAATAAATATCATGATTTTGTGCAATATATATATATTTTTACACATTTAACATGTAAATATTGAAATTGTAATAAGAATTTTTTTATGTATTATGCAAAATATAATTTTTCGCTATGATATTACTAAGAAAACTTCGATTAAAACAGATAGTCAAGCTGAATCACAGTTTTTACCTTAACAGTAAATCAAGCAAATATTTTAACTGTCTGTTTTATTTTCTGGATGGCTAGTAACATCATTATTGAAGATTTGATTTAGTTTAATACATAGAAAAAATTCCATTATAATTTCAATTAAACTAATGGATGTAAAAGTTAACAGAGTAACATCTTCACTCTCTCAAAGCAAGATGCTTCAGATTAACCAATGTAAATCAGAATTTAGGTTAAAGATAAGATGACCACTCTTATCTTTATAAAGTCTCTATCTTGTGTTTGGATTTGAGAGTTTTCCTCTACTAAACACAGCATTATTGAGTTTATTGAAATTAGTACAACACATATATGAAAAGGTGGAAATTCTTTCTATTTAATTAAGTAATTGTATATTGTAAAAGTTTATCTTAAATATATATTTAAAGTATTTTTTCAGTTATATTTTCAGATGATTTTGAGAATTAGTGTAATAATTTTTAAATTAAAAATATTGTTTCTAGTAAATTAGTTTGCTACTTACTGATTACCCTGTAACTCAAGACTGGAAACCATGTTTTTTTTTGTAATTATACATTTCAGGAGCATATAAGTAGGCTGTCTTTTTTGTTATTATTATTTGAAAAATAAAAGGAATAACACAAAAGTATGATAATAAATTTTAATTAAAATAAATTTAATAATTCAAACTGCAATAAATATAATATTTACAGATTTTTTTTTTTTTGAGAACAAAAAGTGACAAATATGGTTTATTCATGTTGGCGGCCTGAAATTCCTATTGGCCTGCAAAATCATCATAAATGTCATATTCTTTGTACATGTGTCACTACATAAATTCTGCTAAATAGGATAGGAGGTATTGTTGCACAGTTCCCCGTTACTTCTTGTTTTGTCATTTGACTAGACCCATAGTCTTTCAAATATTTTGTGTATGCACATCTCTATGTGGATCCACAAAGTTATGTCTGTGATTCATCTTAAAATTTTCATAGTCAGAATGACCTAAGTCCTCTGTTTTATATGCTCTCCAGAAATCAGAATAAAGCATAGATAAATTGGCCAAATTTTTAAAATTATGTTCATAAGAATAGGTGCTGTTCTCCATGGAACAGTTGATAAAAACACCCATGAGTCTCTGTGCACAAACCACTGAATAATTGCTTTGGAAGTCTTCTCCCCTATTGGGTATTTCTTCTTGCTCAAAAGTCTTTCATTGATTTTGTCTATTTTGTTCTTTCTTACAGGGGAGTCCTAATAGAAGACTGTAGGTGCAAACTTTTGGTGCTATTTGTTCCAATCCATAACTGTTTTTTCTGACAAATGTAATTATTTCCTTTATTCGATGGTCATTAATTTTCTACACCAGATATAAATAAATCTGAGTGCAGTCAAACTATTTTCTAGCCTTCAAACATATTCTTTTCTTAAGGGATATTTGGTTATAGCAACTTTTCAGTTCACATCATCATTCTGTGTCTGATTTCAAGTAATGTTTCATATTATGATCATTAACATAGACTTTTCAGGTGATTAGTATCCTGTAGTTTGGACATACTAGACTGCATGATCTTTTGTTGATGGAAAATGCCAAATTTTAATCATTTTGGGGAATATTATCTTAAAAAAGCAAACACATTGGTTAAACTATGACAGTCTTACTCTGAATGTAAAAAGTGAAAAAATTACAATGTTACACACCTGTTATCATTTATACATGATATGATATTAAAAAAAAAGTAATTGCAATCTTGTAAATAGTATTTATAATAACTTTGATCTCAAAAGCCTTTATTTATGAAAAATAATGTTTACATACTTATAAAAAACAAAAAAAAAATGTTTTACACATCATCAACAGTCTGGGGCCATTACACATCATCAACAGTCTGGGGCCATTTGTATATTGATTATCTTCTGATAAATAATAGTAAACTGATGTAGCATTTCTATTCACCTATCAGCATTGATGCAAAATGAACCTATTATTCATCTTTTGCTCAGCTACTAATGATTCAGTGGATCTGGTATATTAAGTAACTTCCACGTTTCATTATACATGAATTTTGATGCAATGACAAAGTCTCTGTTTTTTACTTTCCTAATAGTGTTCATGAAAAGACTGACTGGTTCAGGGACAGGCACTGTGAACAACAGCTTACATGTGACATTCCATATAGCATGTACAATAAAGATGGAAATTCTAATAATAGGAAACTGCTTAGTTTGTAAGACTTCCCTAATAGACATGATTTTGTAGTAATCCACCCTTAAGTTATGGTATAGGGCTAAATTTATTTTATTGAGCCCAGGGCATGAGTATATTATATGGTTGAATGACTCTTCTTGCCTTTTACATATTTGACAAAGAGGGTCTATCTTATTGAAGAATCTTTTGGAATGAAGGAATTTATTTGTGGGCATGGCTTCTGAGTTTATTTTAATAATGAGATTAAGGTATTTAGGCTCAAGAGTGAGAAATTTAAAAATTGTTGTTAATTTGTAGTTGGTGAAGCCAA
This sequence comes from Epiperipatus broadwayi, assembly GCA_028023455.1. Lineage (NCBI taxonomy): Eukaryota > Metazoa > Onychophora > Udeonychophora > Euonychophora > Peripatidae > Epiperipatus > Epiperipatus broadwayi. The sequence goes on along the minus strand of JAQFVV010006281.1, from coordinate 4,125,897 downwards.
GATTTGGAGCAATTGTGGGATAATTTGGATTAATTATACTGTACTCCTCCCAGATGGTAATTTTTGATTTTTGTAATTTTTGATCTATAGTTAAATGCTGGATAAGGTGGAGGATGGTCTGTAGGTTGAATTGGTTCACTGAAAGTTATTGATTCATGTTTTTTCATCAGGTTAATAATTAATGTAAAAGATTTTTGAAAAAATATTGCATCAATGGAGTGGAAGGACATCCCATTGTATTTACGATGAACTTGCACATTCTGTTCATGCTAATTGATGTGGTGCTGTTCTTCCAGAAAAGTTTGGAACATAAGCTATTAATCTTTTTGGAAAAGGCTTTTGAAATGGTGATGATCGGTAGATAGTATGCAATACTCGACCTGACGAAATCATGTTGAGAAGTGCCACCTTTCCCTATAATGACAAATACACTTTCGAGGGAGTTTGAATTATTTTAGAGGTAAAATGTATTAGAGTATTTTGTATTTGTCTTGACATTGATGATTGAGAAAGGTAAATAGGAAAGCCCAGAAATTCTTGTGGCTTGGTGGGAAATTTTGAGGTTATTGTTTTTCCCAAAAGAATTTTCCACGATGAGGATTTCTTGGAGTTGAATTTAAGATGAGATGACAATGAGAAATTGTCTATTATTTGGTAGAGCTTTGGTAGGAATTTTTGGGATGGAAGAATAACCAAGATATCATCCATATGTGCGAATACCTTGAGCGATTTCTTAATTCTGTGTATGTATATTCCTGGGAATGAATTTTCTATGTTTTTTAGAAGCGGATTTAAATAACATGAACAGCAGGGCGCTGAGTGGGGAACCTTGTGGAATGGAAAATCGGGTTGGAAACTGTTAGTATAGCATCCATTCAAGTCGATGTGAGTTTGTCTATTGTTAAGCAGATTTTCTATGATCTGGATAAATTTGAGAGGGAATGTTGATTTCACTTAATAGAGCAAGAAGTTTGAGATTGTTGACAGAGTTGAACGCCTCTGATATGTCGAGTTGAATTGCAATAGGCTTGGACATTCGCTTGGATCTAACATAATCAAAAAGTGTACTACTTTCTCCGATTGCTGTCAAAGGTGAAGATCCTTTCTTAGCATATTGGGACTGAACAATGTGGTTAAGAATTTCTGCTGTATTTTTTTCCTTTATTACTCCTTCAATTACTTTGAACATAATGGGAGTCATTGAGATAGGTCTTATGTTGTTGATATTGGTAGAGTCTATTTTTCTTTATGTATGGTACCAATGCTATTGGATACAGATTGTGTTTTTGTCTTTTTCCAGTAGCAAGGTGGTCTACCATACCCATCATAATCTGGATTGCAAAATTACTAAGATGTGATATAAGGAATTTTGGTATGGCATGCATCCCTGGATGAACACTGACTGGAAGAGCAAGTAGCAAGGTGGTCTACCATACCCATCATAATCTGGATTGCAAAATTACTAAGGTGTGATATAAGGAATTTTGGTATGGCATGCATCCCTGGATGAATACTGACTGGAAGAGCAGAAAGTCTGTCCTGCAGATCAGAAAATGTAATTCCATGGTTAATAGCATCAGAGTGAGTCTGCCAATTACATTTGGTTGTAGTTTGGTTATTTTGTAGACGGTTTTTAAAGTGCTGACTTATTTATTCAATCATACATGGACTGGATATGCTGCTTCCATCTATTACCAGTGATGTACATGTAAGCTGTTTTTTGATAGCACCCATCGCCACCACAGATAACTTCTGGTCCTGCAATGCTGGGCTGTGAGATAGTTTTGTGCTCGTTTCATTAAAATGTATTCGGCGAAGGCAACCTGCTTAACTTTATATTGATGTTTAAGTTCCAAAAGTTGAGTTGTATTTTTTGGCTCAGCAGGGCAGCCTTTATTTTTAGATGAATATCATCTAGTTCTTTAATCAGAGTTGATGGGCCTTTTTTTTTTTTGGTGAAGTGTGCAATCAAAGTTTGTAAAATTCCAATGAATGCAAACCAAACCTCTTCGGGGGGTCTGTTTAACAGGTCAATCTTATGGAAAAGAATGTATGCTTTGGAAGGAATGGCCTCCATGATTGATGCTTTAGTTAGCAATCTGAGTAAATGGTTAAGATAAAATGTAGCATAGTTGCTAAGCTGTATGGTTGAAGTAATAGCATGATGGTCCGAGAAGGCAACTGGTTGAAGTGTGATATCCAGACCATGGTGTAGTTCAGCTGTATAGAAAACCAAATCTATCAGTGTTTGATATCTATGTGTGTAGAATGAATAGGCATTTTGTGGAAGAAATCCATGGCCATTTATAAATTTTTTATTTAGCAAGTGGAGGTATTTAAAAGTAAATTGGTCATATGACATGTTGAAATTTCCCATGAGAATGGTTTGTGCACTATTGTTGGCAGTCACCATGTTAATTGTGTTAATGATTCAGATGAAATTGGAGTGGTTGTTTGGGCAGTATATGTAAATTGCATTAATGTTACTACTTCCATATGTCAGGTTGATGCTTATAATGTTGATATGTAATTTTGAATTTATTTGGGGTATGCTTTTCATTAATAAGAACACCAACTCCCTCTGAAGCAGTGAGGTTAATTGAAAGGTATGCATAACCAAGTTTACTACGCTCGGAAATGATGTGAGGATTGGAGTTCACATGAAATTTAGCTCCAAAGAACATTATGTGAAGAGGAGAGGAAAAGATGTTTAATTGCCTGAACTCTAAGCATAGAATTGATTCTCCTAATATTAACCCCAATAACAAGGGAAGACAAATTAGACATTAACGGATGATGGATTTCCGGGTGAATACTGACAGGGTGTGAATGAAGCAGGTTTTTAAAGAGGGAATAAATTGAGATTGTTATCTCCAGCATGCTCATCAGGAGGGAGCGAGGTAAAGGAAGAAACTATCTTTCTCTTTTTTATTGAGGCTGGCGAGATTGAAATTGCTTTTGAAAGGGACCCATGATTGGTACACTGAAAAAAGGATGGAGCATTTTTATCTTCTGAATTTGACTCCTTCATGTGTGTTGATTTTCTTTTCTTTTGAGTGGATGAGCCAATCATCAGCTCCACTTCTGACTCAATTTCAGTTGAAATATCCTGAATGATGGGAGAAGGATGAGAAGAAGCTGGACAAGGTTCCAGACCACAATTCATTATGGAGGTACAAATTTCAGCCAGGTGAGCATTGTTTGTGCTGTGACTAGATTGTTTAAGGAGGCTGTATGTTGGTTGTAAATGTAATATGTTTTTGTGTTGTTTTTGTTGAAGAGAAGTTCTGGTACAATTTTCTTTTGATTTGTATCTGATGGAGTTGTATATCATTTAAAGATGCTTCTGTTGTTTCATTGCTTTCAGAGCATCCAGAATATGAATTTAAGTCTGAGGAATTTTTTCGTTTGCTCATTTTACTCAGTGCCAGATTATTCCTATGTGAAGTAGTCCTGAAAGATATATTTGCAAGCTTCAACGGGTCAATTTTGGTGGTCACAATGATTTCTTCATCAGTGTATGAGGTTGATGTTTTATTTTGGACTATGCTGGTATTGTACTGGTTGTTTAGCACTTCCTTGCATTATGTTGTTGATTTTTGTTTCCCTACGATGATTGCATATCCTAGCCAGGCATTCTTTAATCAAATGTGTTCTATGGCCACAATAGAAGCACTGGGGTCTTATCCTTAGGAACAACAATATCATGGATGAATTACGGTGTTTTCTAACTGTAGGTATGTCTGCTGGGTTTAAACCTTTCTTTCATTTTAGTTCAAACACCCCTGTGTTATAAAGCATGCTGAAAAGATAGAAGCAACTATTGAAGGTGTGACTCTCAAATCCAGCAGTGCAGTTTTTAATTTTTCCATGTAGGGTGGAATTTCTATTAACATCAACATGGATCAGGAATTTATTGTCAATTGTTTTATAAGAAATCTTAAAATTGTTGCAGTTTGCCCAGCTGCTAAATTCCAGTGCTATGTAATGTTCGTTTGGGTAAGTAGATGGTGATCCCCAATCTTGTGATGTTTATAAGATTGCATAGTGATTAGACTGGAAACTTGTAGAGGGAACAGCGTGAATCTGTTGTTGCTAAAATCAGGCTTTTGTCGCTGTTATAGTCTGCGAGTGACTTGAGGAGTTTAGGTGGAATGGTTTGATTGAATTCATGCGAAAGATTGGTGTATTGATCTTTGGTAAAGTTGACTGTTGAAAAAACATCTGAAGTGGTATGAAGTAAATTATGATTGTGGTGTGGATGTGTTGATCAATTAACTCTAATATCATACACTCAGGTGACTGATCATTAGCGTTAGAATCTTCGCGTAATTGCTTGCTGTGTGAGTGCAAGTATTTTTCTGTTGAATTTGCTATTTTTTAAAGCTAGCAGGAATTTATAATTGATTTATTGTGTAATGGTATACTTATGCAGTTACATTATTTAAAAATTTAATTATAATGGGGAAAATAATCTTAAATAAAATTATTTATTAAAAACTAAAAGCCAAAATTAAAAAGAGTTGTGTTTAACATATATATATATATTGCACAGATGGAAAACTTTAAAAGTATTTTTTTAAATAAAAAAAAAGTATTGGAACATACTTTTTATATAAAAAGTAAAGATCTAAAGGTAAAATATTTTTTTTAAAAAGTAACATAAATGAAAATAGAAATGAAATGCTAATTTTTATTTTAAGATTCCTATGTAATACCAGTAAATGGAAATGATTGTTTTATTAATTAAATGAAAAAGCAAAGTAGCCCTTGGGGCTCTTATATAATTAAAAAGTCAGATAAGAGAATAAAAAAATTAGATGTCCAATAGAAGCAGCAACCAATGCTCAGACCTTAATGAAAATCATTAGAACAGGAAACCATGTTCAATGAATCTGAATGATTAAATTAAAAAGAAATAAAATTTCCATTCAAGGTTAGTTCCAGCTTGATTTTTTTGAGGAGGTGGGTGAAAAGACTCACTTTTTACCCTCTCTCTTATTTCAAATGAAATGACTGTTAACTTATGAATGGCACTATTGTAGACCTGAATTATATGGGTCTTACAATAAAATAGTTCCAGGATTGAACCAGTTGAGACAACCTTTGGATTAACTGCACTATGAACAACAGACCGGTCTTCCATGTGAAAGTATGACTAATAAAGTCTTCATGGGAATTGGCCCAAAGAACTGTGAACTCCTCTACAGTAAAATATGAACTATAAAATTTTAAAAAGTAATTAAGAACTTCTCTCAATATTTAACAAGCTTTTAATGACCAGCTAAACATAACTTTTAAAATGAACCTTTATCTGACTTATTAAGATTTCAAAATCAGTTGTTAATGTTTAATTTTATATATTTGAGTTTACTAATTTAATTAAATCATTTCCATTTTCTTTATTAATATTTATTGACTAAATTATTTGAATGTATTAAATTTAAATTGGGTGTAGATAGCTGCATAGATTCATTAACATTTAGTTATTTTTTGTTGATTTTCATTTGATTAATATATATATATATATATATTTGCTATTAAAAGGTGTGACGGTTGCCTTGACAGCAGAGAGAAATATTGATTACTATATTTTACTGTGAATGTTTAGGTGGTTACTGTTTGGATCTTAATTATATATATATATAGGTAAATATGACTCCTCATGCTGAGTGTCCAAATGTATTTATTCGTATATCTTTTAAGTTATTGGTGTCAATGCGGCACCTTATGATGAGTGCCATTGGGTTTATTGTAAATTTCCCTCTGCAATTCCATCATTAACTATATATTTTAATCATTTGTGTCTATTTTGAATGGGTTTAATTTCAGGCTATTTGTTTTGTAGTTAGGTTGATGCTGGTAGCGGGATATATGGGTGTTTTTATCAATGTAATGTTTAGCATGTTTAGCATACAGGACAAAGCCCAATTGAATGCATGATTCAAAGATGTAGTCATTGTGTTGCAATGGACGCAGACTTATTTCCTGCACCATTGATCCCTTCTAGCTCTATGGATAGGGGCTATAAGTTGACAGATAACACTCTTCCCCCATATGTAGCTTTTCTCTTCAATTATTTTATATACATGATTTTTTCGCCAGACAGATGCACATTCCTGTTCTGGACGAGGATCATGTCCTTCAAATGATATCACGCTGTCAGATGCACATTACTGTCAGTGTGGTTTTATGCTGGCATCTTCATATTGCATTGGTTACATCCATATATCAGGAAGCAGGGTGTGGGTTTGGCTACAAACTTTTAGTCTGAGATTGAATGATTGTTTTGAAAAGTTTTTAACTAAGAAATCTATGTAGCCTATCTATACTCAACATTCTAAAATAAAATATTATTAAAATGTCCATCTGAGTGGACTTACTCCAAATAATTTCAATTTCAGATTAATATTAAAATCTAAATAAGATCAATTTTATTCCTCAATTTTAAATATTTATGTATGTGTGTTATTATTGACAGTGGCTTATTTTATTTTATTTATTAATATTAAAAATATATATTTAAGAAGTTTTATTTTAAATCTCTACATCACCTTGAGCTAGTGGCATGGGGTAACGGTCATAATAAAATGAAATAATATAAAATTAGATCTTAGCACTACGTATCTGCCTACTATATAAATGTTCCAGATTCGAATGGCCTGGTGGTGCCCTTGTGTGGCAGATACAGTAAGGCTCAATTACCAACCATCATAATTGATATTTTGTATTATTAACAATTAATATATTTGTTAAGATTGTGAGATAAGTATGCCATTGAAAATGTATAATTTAAAAAAAATAAAATCATAGATGCCAAAACTTTTGGGATACAGGATAATCGATAAGTATCTTATATAGAAATTAAGCACTGAATCTCATGTAAATTTTAGAATTTTAAATAATATTGTTTCCATCGATTGTAAACTTTTCTGATTCGAATGCAGTGTTATATTAGCATTGCTATTGGTATATATATTATTTATCGGAAGGTTTGTAATGATAGTATATTATACGATGTGATATGTTGATCTATTTCCATCATTTATGAGTGAATGTTGAATGTTTAGAAAATGTTAAACTTTATTGAAACTTTCCAAATACAAAACAATTTGTCAGTAATAACACACAAATAGATAATACAGGTTAGTAATTACTCAGTGTTTCAAGTATTATTACTCTCCACTCTTCTTCAGGTGCAGCTGGCCTATATGCACTGTGACAATATTCATTTAGAAGTTGAACTCGCACCTTTAGATTCCTGATATTGAATTTAAGGCAAACACTCTACCAACTGCATATAGGCCAGCAACACCTGAAGGAGAGTGGAGAATAATACTACTTGAAACGTTGTGTAATTACTAATACTACTTGAAACATAGTGTAATTACTTACCTGTATTTTTTATTTGTGTGTTATTACTAACAAGTTTAGTGTAATTACTTACCTGTATTTTTTATTTGTGTGTTATTACTAACAAGTTTGTTTGTATTAGGAAAGTTTAAATAAAGTTTAAAATTTTCTACACATTTAACATTCATTCATAAATGATGGAAATAATCCAACATATCACATGTTGGTATATATATTGTTTTTTGATTTTCAAAGGATATTATTGAACTTTTTATTTTATCATTTCTGCTAATGTAAGTATTATGGCTCATATTATAAAATAAGAGAAAATTGATGATGGGATGAATGCAATGTTGGACATTGTTTTATGCTGTCAATTAGCCGAATATTAGGATGGGATACAAGGTTGTTTTTGGTATTAACATATTGTATTCATTCCTTGTGTCCGGCTTACTACTTTTAAATATATAATTCTAGAATAAATTGTTTTTCCCTGTTTTTTCTGCATTCAAAAAATGTTAAAATATTTTTCATAACAAAACCAGCTTGAATTAGTAATAAAGAAAATTTCAAAATTTTCTTTATTATAAATTTAAACCTCCTTTTGGTATTAAAAATGTTTTAATATTTTTTGAACTATTCTTTCAAATATATTAAAAGTGAATATGATGAAAAATAAAAGCCATCTGTGGACTAGTGTGACTGGAATTGTTAGGGATATTGTAAAAGAAATTAGCTATTTTAGGTTTTAAAAATTATTTTATATATTAACTCTTTTTAAGATCATTGTCAGTGTTTTAATTGATTTTGTAATATTAAAAATCTAAATGAATGGTTATTATTTGCCTTTATATTAACATGCCATGTCTGTGTATGCTTATGTCTGTATGTTTACATTTTTGAACTTTGCTTTTATTGAGATTTTTTTAAATATTTTTTTTGTTTTTAATGAAACAAGTTTAATAATTTGAATTTTGCTCTGACTGAGATTTTTTTTTTTTTTTTAAGTTTAAGTATTTACTGTTTTTAATGAATAAAGTTTGATAAAATAAAACATGTAATAAATAAAAGTCCTTTTTGCTTAGGAGTTTCTGCATCATGTATATGTTTTTGTCTTAATTAGTCTTTTTTGCATTGCTTGATAATAATTAGTCTGAGAACAGTTAGTCATTTACATTTTACCCAAAATATAAAAGTTTTATAATCATATGAAATGTTTTTTTTTTTTTTAGTTTTAACTATTTTTTGTTTTTAATTAATGAAAGAAATTTGGTAAGAATAAAAGATTTAATAAACATAATTTTTTTTTTTTTTGTGTTTAGGAATTTCTGCATTACATTTATGTTGTTTTTATCTGTCTTTTTAATATCTTACTTTTAAATTATCGTTTTTGCCAGATTTGTTTAGTCTATAACTAAAAAGTAAAAAAATAATATGTAAAAAAAAAAAATTTTTTTTTTTTTTTTTTAATAATGCCTTTAAGTAAACAGTACTACCCAATTAAAAAGTATAACAGTAACAAAATTATTCAATTAAAAAATAGAAAAAACAATCTCAGTTAATTTGTCATTCCTTGAAAATATTAATGTTAGAAATCTAGACTTGTTATGAACATTTGGAAATTGTAGGAATATTATTATTTCATAAAAGCATTTAAGAGTTTTTGATTTTTATGATTTATTTAAGCCTCAATTTTTATTTTTTTTTGAATGATAATATCTCAGCAATTTCCAATAGTTTTATAACAAGTCTTGATTTTTAAGAACTCTGATAAGATTGGCAAATTAACCAAGACTCATTTTCTTTCTACTTTTTAGTCAGAATTACTTTGTTATTTTTCTATTTTTTAGTCACCTAGTACTTTTTACATAAAGCATTGTTGTTGTTTTTTTTGAAAAAAAAAAAAACAATCTTTTTTTTACATATTTTATTTTTCTTCATTATATGAATTTGTCATCATGATTAAGTTTTGGTTTTATTTTTTGGAATAACCAGTTTTTAAAATGTCTTTTATATCAAACTTTGTTGTTTTAGTTATTATGTTGTTGATCTCAAATACAATGATTTTAAATTGGCTTTAAGATAAAGGACCATGAAGATAATTTGTAAAATGAACCAAAAGCTGTAATTGAAATAGACTCCAGGAATGTTGCAACTTTGATCAGAGAAGAGTTTGAGCATCTGTTCCTGATCAGTTCTGCATACCTGTATATGTTAGATGTATACTCTGTATAAATATTTATCAAACATTCACTCATAAACGTTTGACAGATATTTTGCAATGCTATGATGCAGTTTATATAATCAAATATTAAGTGATTAATAGTATAAAATAATTAGATTTTTTGTGCATACTATATATATATAGATGACTATGACTTTTTATATAGAAACACGTCATTATAGTTGTTAAAATATGTTTTCTGTGATGTGTCTGTCCTTGATATCTTGAGAGTATATTAAAAACAATTTTTTGTTTATGCCTGTAACTAAGAAAGGAAATATCCCTCAACTAAATATCCTATTTAAATTAGATCTATTTTAACTCACTTTACAAAAAAAAAAAAAAAGATTTGTTTACAATAGTTTTATCAGTTTTGTAACAAAGAAATATATGCATTTTAATTATGAAAACAAAATTTTAGTAATGACTTGTTTTTGTTTCTTTTATTACCCCCCCCCCCGTCTTACTTTTTAAACCTTTCACCCACTGTTACTAGTAAAAACCTTTTTGATTAGTGAGTGTAGAACAAGAGATGTTTGTAAGCAGTGGAGTAACTTCAGTAAACCAAAGTATCATTGTCCCAAACAGCAGGGATTGGTATTTGCAAACCCCAAAGAAATGATTGGAATGCACTTCAGAGCGTTACTTTCCAAAAGAGGACACAGTGCCTCAGCAGTTCGTCTTAGGATCATGACCTTACAGCACGGAAAGAGGTTTTTAAAGGGTAAATAATAATAAGAAGAAATGGCTTCACCCAACCTTTTAACCCCTTTCATTCTTTTAATGACTCTAAATTTAGTGGTAATTATTGATCAGCATTTTAATTAACTTTGTACTAACAAGTAATGTTAATATGAGACTCTATACTTGTGTATACTTTATACTTGTTAAATACATGTGTGTTAATATATATATATGTAGGAATGTGATATTCCTATTTTTAAATTTTACTTTTACCAATTATTTCACTCATTTTTGTTTGTGTATGTATACATATTTATATAAAATTCTATACAAGTGAATTTCATAACATTTTTTACATGTTTACTTTAATATTGTCTAAATAAAGATTTATCCTTAATTGAACAAAAATATTTTAGAAAATAAATTTATTAAGTATAAGTAATAAACTTTAAGTGGATTCTAATATTTGAAAATACTCATTGACTTTTAGTGCAACTATTTTTGATTTTTTTTCTATTGTGGAAGTTAGCATAGTGATAGAGTAGTGGATTTATGAGATAAACATTCCTGAATCAATTTTTAATTGAGTAAAGTTTTTTTTTTTTTTTTTAAAAAAAATCAGTTAAATGTGTTTACATATCATATTGTATACTGTATTTGTATGAAAAATTTAAATTGGATATTAAGATTAGATCAATATGTTGCAGCACATTTTGTATCATTATAATAACTTGATCTTTTAATTCCCTAATGTTTATCTTAAAAAATGTGGTTTGAAGACTCATAGAAGAAATATAATGATTTTAATGAAAATAAAATAATTTATTAAAGAGAGTATCTCACATTTTTCAAGGTGCTTAATTTAAATCACTGTGATGAACTATTAGTTTAATACATAGTTGAACCAAATTATCTATATATGATTTCATTTACAGTAAATTATGTGTTAGATTAGATACATATTTGTTGCATAAATATAAGTCTCTCTTACTCCAAATTCAAAATTGGAGACATAACTAGCTAAAACATTAAGAAAATTAAAAAATTTTAAAACAACAAATTTTCCTTGCTAATGCAGACTTCTCAAATCTTTTGCTGGTTGTATTAAGAATTTTTAAGTTTTGACTAATTATATTTAATTTTGAATTTGGGGTAATTTAATTAATTTATTGACTAGTTTAGATTTAGGCAGTTCATATTTATATATAGTGTAATGGTCAAATATGTACATTCGCGTAACAAAACCTAGAACTTTAGTAAATCATCCCAAGGTCAACCAGAATACGGTGGTGCAACCACATGTCAGATATAGCCCTAGTTCTTTCACTATTGCTCAAAGATTTACCACCTTGCGGATGACACATATGAGGCCACAGCAGTATTTTCCTTCATCACGTTCCGGCAATAGAACATCAGTAGAGCAAAAGACTGGAAGAAAATTGACATTCTATCTAATATAGCTATATAGGTATCATGTGGCTAGAATATGATTATTAAACAATGAAATTATTTTTAATAACTATTAATAAATAATTACTAAATGATGGAATGATTATGAGTCAGTGAGCAAGACTAAGACATGAAGCAAAGTTAAATTTAAAATTAATTTAATGAAGTTAAATTTTGCACTAATAATTAAAACAAAATTACAATAGTTAGATGTTCTGTCTCACACACAGGTGATTAAGGGATGTTTACATTAAAGATCGGGTTCACACACAAGTGATGGTTTTAGATATATAATTTTTTATGGCTGAGTTTTACATGGCTTGGTTTACATATATAGGTGTTATGTGAAATCACTCGCAGGTGATATTAAGTTTCTAGTTACAAATTATCGGGTTTCTTACATATATGTATATCACTCGTAGGTGATAACTTTATATTTATACACTTCCGGTTTATATATAGCATTTTAATCACTCACAGGCAATTGTAATTTCTAGGTTATAAATATTTAATTTATTTAGCTATATATATGAATCTATCACTCGCAGGTGATGAAATTATAATACATACGAATTTACGTTTTCTTGTGCTTTAATATTATTTTTATAACGAAATGAATCTATGCCTAGTTTATGCTATAATAGGATCTAGATTTGTTTTATAGTCAGTGGAAGTGAATACAAATATTTATAAAGAACACAATACTTAACTAAGCGTGAATCATCAATATATTCTCTATATAGCTAATATGCATATTAAATTGGATTCTAATTCAATCAAAGCTGAAAATAACAATTATAATAGCAGGATGAACTGATTATTGGCAGCCATACTTCAGATACTAAGGCGTATAGAAAACATATAATTCTGAATCTTTTGCGTCTCGTATATGTGCCTTATTTACGGGATTCTTACCAAGTAATGGTTTCCTTTGACCGAACTCATTGCTGTGAAATAAAAGACCTTTAGTCCGGATGATCGAGCAATTTATTTAAGTGGGAGTTTATGCTCTGAGGAGTCTCATGCTCTATTCCTAAGGATGCAGAATGGGGAGGTTCGAACCCATCCACCATCTGAAGGAGAAAATTGCCCGAACTAAGAGTAATGGTGCAGCGCGACCACATACAATCATTAAGGAATACAGCAACAAGTGAGTACGCCATAGCGTTTCTTAAGGACACATACGCACTGCCGACAACATTATTATATAATAAAATTTACGACGCTAAATAATGGTTTCCTTCATGAAACTACCCTGTATCAGTTCATTTGATAGTATATTAAGGAAAGTTTATGAATCCAAATTATAAAGCTGTCTATATAGGCTTTTATTTCTCTAAGGAGGATTACAGCATAGTAAGGGAAATTACAATATAGAACTATAGATTTATGCTGCATTTTATCACTTCAACTGATTATTGGTTAAATATTATATTTAAAAGCAAATCTATCTTAGAATAACTGTAAACTTGTAATTATATCTTAATTAAGATATTTTATCCATTTCAAAACAGAGCTTTAGTTTATGCATCAATATATATGGGATTACATATATATACAAAATTACATATATACGTGTGATAATCTAATTACGTCTCACTAATGATTTAATTACTAACAAACTCGGTTTTGAATACATGTAGCATAAACAATAACGTAACTAAAATAATAAGATTTGGCATAGATTTAATTAAAAGTAAATATAAGATTTAAAATAAGATAAGATTTCATGTAAGTGAAATCTGAAATTTGGCTTTGTTTAAAAATAAAACTTCTATGACATTCGCTGAAATTTGATTGATTCAGTTTCGATAATTTTAAGTTTATAAGATTAATGACGGCAAATATTATCATTAACTTAAGATATACAAAATGACTTAGAAATTTAATAGTTATTTTAAAATAGATCATTTTGCATGATATGTGACAAAAGTTATATTAAAACATTTAAAATATAGATTTTAGCAAGTTAAAACTAAATTACTTTTATTTATTCAATATAGGATGAATACGTAACTAAATCAATCATAAATAAATTCAGCAAGTAAATCAATAAATAAAGAAATCATATCAACAAATGAAAGGTGTTATTTATGTAAACTCAGATAAAATTATAAAGCAGTTAAATAAGTATTTATCAATTAACGAATTATAACAGTAAATCAGATTATAAAACAATTTATAAACTATTAAATCAAATCAGGCAAGATTTTAAGATTGAAACAAAATAAAAATTACATTTAGAAGTAAGTTTAGTTTACATTATTATTATGGTCATTGATTTAGATTAAGCTAGCATTTTAGAGTTGAGTTTAGTTGAAAGCTTTAGAATTGAAGGAATATTTACCATTTTCTTCTCTTTTCTGCTGACAAGTTATTTCTTCATCATGGGACTTCTTTAGGTGGTTACGGTTCCTTCATTTCTTCCCGCATTAGGCAGCTTCTCATCGGAGGCAAGAAGGCAATAATTTATGCCTCTACCCTGACATGATCATCATCAATGCTTTTCAAGTACTTTATTAAAATTATAATCATAGAGAGTGTTTCAAAAATGGCTGCAGCAGCTTATATATCAGTACACCCCCCTCTCCTTCATTATATTATTTTTAGATTCATTTTCTTAGCTTACTCGGTGTTTCAAAATTCAGTAGAATCCCGCTGTGATTATTTTTTACTTAGGTCAATTTAACCTTTGTGACATGCAGTAATTTATTCAATTTTTTTAATTTAAATCAAATTTTAACCTTTAATTAAAACAGGGTCAATTTTCAGCAAGAAGGATTATCTTTTCTGGCGTCACTATTACTAGAAAAATAAATCTTAATGTTTAAATTCTATTAACATTATTCTTTTAACATATATGTAGTCTTAAGTTACATATACAACTCGTTTTTCATTTAATTACTATTAGAAATATATATGTGCACATTTAATAGAGGTTTACGTATATAAATGCAGTTTTCTCTCTATATGTAGAGATATACGCACACACACATAGTTAATGTATTTAGGTTTAAATTTAGCCAGGTTTTTATGATAATATTAGCATGATATATGAGAATTTGGTGGTTATTATTTATAAAAGAATACTACTGTAGAATATAGTAGGTGAAACAGTTGGGTTGTAAAAGCTGACTGTTTCAATATATAAGTCCATATTTGAAGATAGAAGCTTTACATGAAAGTAAAATAATTAGGAATGTGTAATACTTTCAATTGCAATCTTTAAATAGTAGAATGGTTGTAAGGAAATCAAGTCATGCATCATGTAACTTAACTTAATAAGCTTGTACTACAAATGTTATTTATATAATGAGCATCTTAATAGCTGTTACCAAGTTTTTTTTTTAAAGGGATATTTGGAAAAGCTTGGTAAGAGCTATTAGCATGCTCATTATATAACAACAGTAGAATGGAGATGATTTTTTAGTTTATCCCAGAATTATTATTGCCCAAGCTTTAGATATTTATAAATTAATTAAAATATTGGAATGATGATTGCCCAGAAATAATTTCATAAAGAAATGCAAATGATTTATAATGTATGCTTTATCAACAAAATTAAATAAATACATTTTATCCAAACCACTTCAAACACTTTTTAGCAAAACTTTCTATTTTTACATATATACATATACTTACATTTCGATTGTCCTACCATCTTCTTCAGAGTTATGATATAATGAACAAAATAAAATACATAACTATATAATAAATAATATAAAAATGTAGACAATAAAAAACTAACAACAACATAAAATATATAAAAATCCTAACAAAACTGAAACAAATAATCAAATCCAAATAAAGTAATCCAGTTAATATAAAATAAAATATACAATATAAATAGAAAATAAATATAAATTATACATGTATATTTCTAACTATTGTACCGGTCAAAAACCACCACCCCTAATGTCAAATCGGATTCGAACTCAGCTTAACCAAAACCGAATTCAAACCCAACTCAACAGCTCAGATAGCAGAAATCGACGGCACAGTGCTATGCGCCAAGAACTAGCTCAACGGTTGGTGATGACTAGAGACTCCTTGCACTGACACGAATATCTAATAATTAATTACTTTGAATACTTTTTAAATCACATCATATGTATGTTCGGGTTGCCAACACAGACAGCGAGTATTAACATTTAAATAATTATAAAAAGGATGATGAACTAAGAAACCAAGTATGTTATAAAATATTTAATAATAATAATAATTTGTTTGGTTCAAGAAAATATAGATTGCATTAGTGATCTCTTCCGATCTAAAAGAATTTATAAATATAATAAGAATGGCGGTCCTTATCATATGCCAATGGAAATTACGCAATATTGGAATTCTATGTCTATGCCCCCAACAAGAAAATATAAAGGTGGATAAAGGTATTTATTTAGAACGGAAATGATTGTTCTAATTTTATTACGGTGGAATATGAGATTTATCTTCACATTCAGAAATCTATTCATGAAGAGCAAAACGTATTTCAAGGCATAACTTTAATCTTTATTTGAAAACTTATTTAATTAAACATATTTGAGAATTGGTTCGACTTTAATTTAAATCACTTCATCACGAATTACGAGTACGGAGCGGGTTTTACCGGGACAAAAATGCAACGGTGCTTGACGAATTACGAGGCAGAGAGTCAAATTTAAAGATGATCGCTAGTCGATGATCGAAGTCTTATGGCGGCTTGCATTTGGCAAGTCTTACGCCCTTTGACTAATGAATCGGAAAGGAAGTACTTTCTTCCTGGAAAAATTTGAATAAGAGAATGATCACCGACCAGCCTAACGGAGCGGAAGATGGCCCTACGTCAGCAACATTTGATGATGATGACTTGATAGTCATCGTTGAAAAATAAAACCCATGTAGAATGCTCTACGTGATGACTTGACCAATTAATTAAAGTCAAACGAGCTTTATCGAACTATTTTGAAAACATTTATAAACTATCTTAATTATGCCTTAATATTCGTGCCCCTCCTGAATATCAATTTCAAATGACAAAAATGGAATTAAAATACATTTAACCCTTTATCGACCCTTTTTGGCAATAAAAACATTTAAGGTTATATTCGAATAAATATATATTAGTAGAACAAGAAATCAATATTATAACATTTTGTGAGTCTATAAACAATTGTAACTTAGTAGCTGGGGACATAGGTGAAAAATGAAGCTAATAGTTTATTATTTGCCAATTATCAAATAATAAACATGTAATATTTTCTTTCGACTCGATGATTAATAGAACTTTCAAATTTAGTTCTAATGGGCGAGAATTACTATTGGAAATTAATGTTATATTATTTGCTGAGGCAAATGGAATCAAAGGGCTCATCGAGTCGAAAGATTATTGGCATATAATTTTTAAATACGACATTAATAAAGCACACCAACATATATATATTAAACGAACCGCCAGGTAAGAAAAGAAAAAGTTTAAAGACTAGAGATTGAAAGAATTACAATATAAATTTATATTAGCATTTTATAAAGATTTACATTAAATAATAAAGAGCTCTTAAATAGGAGGAGTATAAAATAAAGTTCGAACTGGCCAGAAAGTTTAACGTTCATATTACCCCTTCCGTTGGTCCTTAAGTTACACCTCCAAGTTGTTGAAAACGTAGGCATCATTGGTTAACTACTGGAGTAGTATTTTAGTAGCTTTCATTATTTTAGCAGAATTATCGATCCGGAAAACAGTTCAGCAGCTCCATTGAAGATTTCTCAGGACTTTAGGAACCGTAGCCAGATTCCTGATGTTCTAGCCCTCTATCATGATGAAATACAATTTTTATACACACAGAGTTCACTGCACTACTCTACAACCAAAAACTCACTAGCCCCTTCTTTACTTTTCAGGGCTATATATATTGTCCAGATGCCTTAAGGCTAGCGCTCATTTTATTATCAATTAGTTGTTTTCCAATACATTCCTTCGGTAAGGCTTTCAAACTAATTATTGAATTCCTTTCCTAATTAGACTAATTTTTAAAATCTGAAATGATTTTAATTAGAAATTGAATTCTTATCTTTTTTTAATTAATAAAACTTTACTGTTGTTTTTGAGAATTTGAAAGCCCATGGAAGGAATGTAGCTTTTAATCGCAAACTTTAACAAATTATTTAAAAGTACAAAAAAAAACAAGTATTCCCGACGCAATGAAACTTTCGAAAATTATATATATTTAAATATTTACAAATATATACGCACAATCCACGCAATTGTAATATATATAAATTCATGAATATTTTATCATGAATTTATTAAGAGAATTGCTCAATTTTAAACTGAAACTAATTGATTTTAATACACATTTGAAATAAATTATTCATTATGGAAATTAGCGTGGATTGAACGTATAAAGCCCCATTGCATCGGAAATTTAAGGTTAGTATTAGGGTAACTAACATGAAGCTAGGATCGAACTCAGATCCGACTGCTTCACTATGTACATATATATATTCAAGAACAACTATTAATCCAAATGTATTATTCATTTTTATTATTTTTATTTATTTTCTATTTATATTGTATATTTTATTTTATATTAACTGGATTATTCTATTTGGGTTTGATTATTTATTTCAGTTTTATTAAGTTTTTTATATATTTTATGTTTTTAGTTTTTTATTATTTACATTTTTATGATATTTATATAGTTATGCATTTTATTTTATTTTGCTTATTATATCATAGTCCTGAAGAAAACTGCAAGACAAATGAAGCGTAGGTGTATGTATATATGTAAACTTATAAGTAAATATTAGAAAATTCAGTAATTAAATTTTTTTAAAAAGAACAAAAAATATAAACATCACTTACGAGCACTTGCTACTATCCTTGTAGTCTTTGTCAAGGAATACTTTGAAAGGTAAACTTTCCCATAATTCCATGATCTTAATGTTTGCTGCATGCCTATTGATTAATTCTATATATGTACAAATAAAGAATTTTGCTAAAAAAATGTTCAAAGTGGTTTGGATAAATTGTATTTATATAGGATATTACAGCAAAATAAAGAAAAGGGTGATTTTGGTAAAAATAAAATAACAAACTTTGCTGCTTTACTCTTTTTTTTTTCAATCAGCTAAGTCTTTAAAAGTAAATCCTATACTGGAAGTTATAATATATTATTCCAGGAGCCTAAATATAGACTTTGTTGAGAGTCGAATATTTATTAAACACCTAAGTAAAACATTCTGCCTCCTGTTTCAGAAATATATCCAGCATATGAGTTTTACATTCTTATCTGAATTACATCAAGCAGCACTAAATACCATAGTAGATCATGAATAACAGTGGGATAACCATTATTTTTACTTATTGGAATAAATGTAAAATAAAATTGATATTTTTTTTTAATATACCAACTAAACCAGGCAAAAACTCTTCATACAGTAGTGCCAAACAGAGTAATAAATGGATGCCAGAAGGTTTGTGCATAAAATCCCTATCTAGTGCCTACTATATGGGGAGTTTTGCCTGTTTTAATAACAGTAATGTGCTAGCATAAGAAATAGTGATCATATTATGTTTAGTGGTTTAACACCAATCATGCCTAATAGGATAGTGGTGACTATGGTTGTTAAAGAGCCAAAGACACCAAAATGTATGGGTACTGAAACTGGCTTCAGATCCATATGACTATATAAGCTATTGAGCTTAGATTGAAAATATTATTGTTTTCAATTTTATTCTCATAGTTTTGTAGTTAAGTAGAGATAAAAGGTAGCTGCTGGAGAGTTGCATAAGATCCTAAGGTCTAGGAGCTGTGCTCTCAAATTCAAAGATCCTCACTGACGAAGGCCACAAGCCAGAAACTAGTCTAGGGATATTGGATGAGTAGGCACTAGATAGGGATTTTATGCACAAGCCTTCTGGCATCCATTGGTTACCCTGAGTGACACTACTGTATGGAGTTTTTCCTGTTTTAATAACAGTAATGTGCTAGCATAAGAAATAGTGATCATGTGACATAAGCAACTACTTGTTTAAATGCTTTTGGAAACTTATGACTAATGCATTTCCTGCTATAGTTGATGCAATATTAAATTGATGGATTTTGAAACTCAAAGTCTATGGGTTGTAGACCTAACTAGAACTTTTTATAAACACTTATACAATGAATCTTGTAATAATTCTAAATGTTTTATGAATTTGTTCAAAATAAGATAGTATTATGATTAATATGTATTACATATATATTTAATTATCAAAAACAATCCAATTCTCTAAAACTCAGAAATATTATTAACATTAGTGTATGAAATGCATCACTAATGATTTGATCTTGGAATTATTGTTATTGTGTTTTATATAGGACTATATGAAAGTGTTGCATCTATAGATCTGAAGGCATTCCTTGTCATAATGCATGTATTAAGTAAATGTCTACAGAATATTTATTTTTATGAGGTCTTTTTTTTATATAAATCAGTGTAAATTTCTTATGGTTATATGAATTGCATTCATTTGCTTTTCAAATAACACATTTCATTAGTGTGATGATTTCATTTTCAGTCTTTCTTATTATTATCAGCATTTCTAGTAATTTAGATCAGTGGTCTTCAACCTTGAGGACCGGTGAAAATAAAGATAAGGTTCCGCGGACCAGCACATATAAGGATGAGATTTCGCAGACCGGCAGAAGTCTATAGATAAATTTTGTTAAAGATAAGCATAATTGTTATAACTGATCAAAACAACAACGTTAAATATATAAGATAAAGTTTTATATATATATATATGGAGTTTATATAGTAAAAAAACTTTTTTTATAATTTTTTTAGAAAAGTAATAAAAAATTTAATTCTACCCCCCCATAAACATCTGTGATAACTAGAAAAATAAATTAATTTATGAATGATTGATTAGATTTTGTTTTCGTTCGTTTTCTTTTTTTTTTAACTTGGGTAAAAATGAGATGAAAAAATAAATAAAAATTGGCTAAATTAATTAAAAGTTTAAACTCTTATTATTTATTATTACAAACTTTTTACTGCCAGTCTAGCACACGGACCTGCAGAAAAGTTCCGCGGCCGTGGATCAAGTGTTGAAGAACACTGACTTAGATCATTATACAGATGTTCAAAATTTAAGAAATTCCAATCTAGATATTTGTGTTTCAAAGGCAAATGGAGATATAATTTTTTTACCAATATTTAACTTTCACATAAAAACTAATTACAAATATTTTTTCAGGGACTTTATTACTTTTCAAAGTGCCTGTTTGTGGCAAATTAAATATATTTTTTGTTATTGATTGATATGTAAATGATTGAAGATTTTTCTGACATTAGCATCAATTGTTGTTTCTTAATCTCTTTCTTGTTTATACTATAAATAATTTTATTTTATTCAGTTCTTTAATTTTCCTAATAAAAATCATCAGGTTTTTTATTTTTAATTATAAGTATAGTGTTATCATACATCAGAAATATGTAGTATTTCAGCTACTAATCTTGATTCCACATCTGCTTTTTTCTAATCTGTTGATGTCATTATTCTTTAAACAAAGTTAGTAATTAGAATGAACATTATGTCATTACCCAATTCTTCAACACTGTGAGTGCTCTTGTTTTTCCACAGCCTGCTTTAACTATAGTGATATATAACAGCTAAATAAAGAAATTGTAATTAAAACTGTATTTTATAAAAATAAATAAATAAATAATATTTTTTAAAAAAAAACAAACAGATGTCAGTAGTTTTTATTCTCTAGATCAATTACACTATTATCTGTTTTGATATTACACAAATAAAAGTCATCCAAGTAATCATGAATGTCAAAAAAATTTGATTCATTTCTGTAATAATTCTAATAATGAAAAGAAAAAAATAATCAAAATGTCATCATTATAAAAATAATCAAATCGGTAATAACTTAAAATATTGTTTGATATTTGACTGTTGAAAGAAACAGGTTAAATTTCATTCCATGAATATTTATCTTTCAATTCTATCCTTGATCTGATATTGATGAGTCTTAATATGTGTCACTGTTTAACTTTGATGAACTTAATTATTTGTATACATTAGCAATATACTTCAATTGGACTCTTGTTTTTTTAAGTCATTTTTAATGGAATACTTTGTTTTGTGTGATGTGGAAGAATATATGTTTATACAAGCAGCTATTACCCTTTTGAAAAGTGAATAAAAGAACACAAAGTAATGAGAAAAAAAAACAGATCACACATGCTCCAATAAACATGTAATCAATTGAAGAAAGATGGCAATGACAAATATTTTCATAAATCAATTTAAGGTGATACTTCATAGTGCTTGGAAACCACTCATTAATTTTGCTCTTAAGAAAAAATGGAGAAATAAGGACACTTAATTTCTTCTTACTGTTGCCTTTGACCAAATAGCTTAGTTGGTTAAAATCTTGCCTTAAATTCAGCATTCACAAATTTCAAATTCATTGATTTGATTACTATGTTATTATTGATACTAGTTAGACCATCATACCTGAAAATAAGATAAGAAGAAGGTTGTTTAAAATATTGTATTATATCCTAAGATATGTGTAGTAAAGGTTGAATATATTTGAAAAAATACAAATAAGATTTGAATTTTTTTTTAAAAACATTTAATCATTTATATTAGATAATAAATATAGGCCAATGTATAAATAGAAAATAGTTATTATACTTCATAAAAATTCTAGTGTTCTCTTCACAAACTAAAATATTTACTACAGAAGTTTTTATAATACTATATTAAAAATTTATTGTCATTGAATGATATTATAATATAGGAATTTGAAATGATAACATTGTTGTTTTATTTATATGCAAGTGTTATCTTGTAGAAAAAATAATGTTTTAGTTTTATTTTATTAAACGTTGTTGTTCCCAAAAACATGATTTATAAAACATTTTGTCCATGAAAGCATTTATTTCAATATATATATATATATATATGGGTGTGTGCGTGCTTGCATGTTTATGTCAGAGAGTGTGTCTATATTTTTATACATGTGAGAGAATTAAGTAACTTCATTTCTTTTATCTGTGAACACCTTTATTTTACTACACTAATCCATTTTTTTTTTTATATTATTATGAAAATAAATGCGGGTTGCCTTTTATGTGTTAGCCCATGATTCAGGGTTTTATTTGTAAGTGAATTTTGAAATTTTTCAGTCACCGAAATATACAAAATAAATTCAGTATATTTTAAAATACATGATAGCCATCCAAGATTGGTTGATTAGTCAGCATTTACCCATTTTTAGATTTAAGGAAATTCAAGTCATTATAAAGTACCAAAGTATTTGTCTGGAATAACATACATTGGAGACTTTATAAGCAATACATTGTCATAACATACAAGCTTAGAATGAATCTTTAAAAAATAAGTAATAAATAAAAGTGAAATTTTGACGATTTTAAAGTGACAACACTGTTATTAAACAGGGTATGGTAGGTCTTTTTTTTTTTTTTTTTGACCAATTGAAAATCCAAATGCATTCCTACACCTAAATTTTCTGGAATACATTCACATAGGCTATTTCTTACATAAATCTGGATATAAAAGGTTAGTATTATTTCGCTTGGAAATAGCGAATAATGCAAATTGTTTATTAAATAAGTTTTATATCTATTTTATTTTATCAACTTTTATTTTATATTACATATTAACGCATTTTTAGGAAGTTTTATTTTCTGTATTTTTTTTTTTTTTAATATTTTGTTATTAGTTTCTGAAATATTGTCACTGAATGAGTTATTTTTTTTTCTAAATTTCGATAATAAATGTTTTGATGGAAAAGAAATAAAGCAGAAAACTGTGTTTTGAGATCTCCTATTTCTAGGACATAATAGATTGCAAAAAGTTGAATAGTATTAACTTATGGTCAAAAGCATGCAAAACGACACTTCCTTTTAAAATATTATGAATGTAGATTGATCAGAATTTAAAAAAAGAAGTTAGTATTAAGTGCTCTTATTTCCTTATTATACTATAAGAATAGACGTTATCATTCGTATTATCAATTTTATATTGAAATGTATATACATGTTCTCGTTCTGTTTGAAGAAAATTTAGTATATATATTTTAAGTAAATTGCCTTTTTAGCCATCAATATGCAAAGAGACATTATGACTGCATAAAGCCAATAGTAAACGCAGATTTAATAATATAGTTTTGCAACATTGTCTTCATCATAGATTAAAGTTGCATCATCTTACATTTATTATTAATTTAAAATCAGTTCTTCACTACTGATTAGATTAATTTTTAACCATTTTGGGATCTTTTCTTTCCAGCTAAGAATGAATTATGAGTTTTGTTGACTGTAGATTAGTTACCTGAAAAAAACTTTAGTTGGCTTGGTAGATCATCTATTCACTGAAATAATCTTTAGATCTCATCTATATTTGAATTCCGGGTTATAGGCAAGTAGAATGAAATTCTATTCATTTTTTTTTTTGTGATCAACATTTCTCTAAATATATGGTGACTTTGGGGAAGAAAAAGTGTATTCAGTACAAATTATAACATTACAGAATAATTGTTTTTTTTTTTTCAATCTTCTTCCTTCGTATGTTTTCTAAACTTTTTCATACTCATTTAGTAACATTTGTTTTTTTATTTCATCTTTTTTTTTTTAAATTAAAGATGCACTTTACCTGATTGAGCCATTCAAGGAGAAATGATAATCTTTTAACATTTTTGCTAGGTATTTTATATATTTTTAAGTTTTTTTGTTTTTTTTTTTAATTTTTGTAGTTCATTAAGTATCTGTTTGGTTTTAATAATGCAAATGAATTTTTTTGATTTATTCTGATTCTAAATTATATTTACAATCATAGATTGTAAACTGGTATGATACTTTATTGAAAAGCTTTTTAAAATATCATTGCAATGATATACTAATAAAGATAATAAACTTCTAATTTTTTTTCAAACCATTTTTTCTATTTATTTTCTTTATTTGTCTTATTCTACTTGAAAATTGCTTATGTAAACTATATTTACCTTTTTTTTAAACTCTTATTTTCATTTATTATTTTGCTTTTAGTCCAAGTATACCAATAAAATATTATTTTGATTTTTGTTAAAAAAATTTTCCTCTATTTATTTTCAAGGTAAGTAAATTTGGTTTAAACATTTTTTATTAAGTATTATTATAAAAATAACAACTATTATTAGTTATCTGTGAAAATCAGGCCATATACATGAAATTGGTTTATATTCTTCAAAACCATTTATTTTCTTTAATTCATCTATAATTTTTTTTTTAATTTCTTTTCCTCATATCTTCAATAGTTATTTCATCCTGTTTAAAGAAAATTCTGAATTAAATTCTACTTTATTTTTATGGTCTTATCAATAAATAAAATTTCAAATTTTGAGTTCCATAGTGCTGTTCTTATATTTCATTTTTTTATATTCTTTTCAAAATATGCATCTTTTACAACTTTATTCATGCAGTCTATTCCTGTTGTAGGTAAAGCTTTATTTCAATCAAATCATTTAACAATTTTTTCCCCTTAAGTCTAATTTTAGTAGACCATAAAATTATTCTTGATCTTTATTAAAAGCATGTTTAATAATTATGATTCTTGCTTAAATATTTCTTTATTACTTTCTATCATCAATTAATCAACTTCTCAAATTTTTTATAGCATTAACTTGTTCTATAATTTTATTTCAATGCTTATCACTTATTTTTTATTGCTTTTATTTTAATCACATTTATTTTTCATCTAAACTTTGTACCAGTTCTGTCAGTCTTGTATAATTATCAGCCAGAATGCATTATCATTTTAATATAATGAAATGCTCATATTTATTTTTTTATTTTTAATAACAATATTCATTTCTAATCACATAAAACTAAGAAATATTTTTTGTAACTTTAATTTTTTTTATATGTGTAGTCAAATAAAATATTTTTTATAATATATATTTATCATATATATCTTCAGTAATAATAAAATAAATATTTTTAGTCATTTATGTATATATAAACTATATATTAATATAAAATAACATTACAATTGTATATTTCTCATCTCAAATTATGTTCATAAATACAAGCATTATATTGCAATCAATATTTTCAAATAAAAAAAAAAATTACCTTTCTAGTTTATAATTATGGCTTATTTCTTATCTTACTACTACCTGATTTCACACTTTCTATCATGCAAATTTTTTTTCTTTTTCTGATCATAGTTTCCATCTATTGTTCAAGCTAAAATCAAGTTCAGTAATTTATAAAAAAGAAAAAAAAAACTTGTGAACTTCAGCAAGCTCTAGCAAAGGATAATAGTTATACAAAGGGTTCATTTGAGTGGCACTTATGTAATACAAGAGGAATTGAGGAATTTAGCAAGCTGGAAATAAATAACATCCTTACATTATACTTTTCTCTCTCTCTCTCTCTCTATATATATATATATATATATATTGTAACGGAATAGGGGTATACATATTACAATATATTAATCAAATGTATTTTGATTCATATACAAATTTCTTATAAATATCTATAACTTTTTTGTTTCATATTACTTAACAAAATAATTATTTTAATGAAATGCCTTTTACAAGATCACTAAAACAATTATTATTTTTTCCTGTGTATTGCTTTTAATTTGCATATACACACAATTTATAATAAATACTGTATTCTCAGTTATCCTTCCATCCCAAAAGTTCCTACCAAAGCTTTACCAAATAATTGACAATTTCTCATTGTCATCTCATCTTAAATTCAACCCCAAGAAATCCTCTGCGTGGAAAATTCTTTTGGGAAAAACAATAACCTCAAGATTTCTTGCCAAGCCACAAGAATTTCTGGGCTTTTCTATTTACCTTTCTCAATCTTCAATGTCAAGACAGATACAAAATAATCTAATAGATTCTACCTCTAAAATAATTCAGACTCTCTCGAAAGTGTATTTGTCATTACAAGGAAAGATGGCACTTCTCAACATGAAAGTCATTTCAAGAATTGTATACTATCTGCCGATCATTACCATTTCAAAAGCCTTTTCCAAAAAGATTAACAGCTTATGCTCCAAACTTATCTGGAAGAACAGCACCACATCAATTAGCATGTACAAAATGCTAGTACATCGTAAATTCAATGGGATGTCCTTCCACTCCATTGATGCAATTATTTTTCAAAAATATTTATATATTATATATTTACATTTATTAATTATTAACCTGATGAAAAAAACATGAATCAATAATTTTCAGTGAACCAATTCAACCTACAGACCATCCTCCGCCTCGTAAAATGTGCTGGCTGGATCAACTGCTCTGGATGCTTAACCAGCACTTAACTATAGATCAAAAATTACAAAAATCAAAAATTACCATCTAAGAGGCGTACAGTATAATTAATCCGAATTATCTCATAATTACTCCAAATCTTAGTTTCACCAACTACAAATTAACAACAATTTTTAAATTTCTCACTCTTGAACCTAAATACCTTAATCTCATTATTAAAATAAACTTAGAAGCCATGCCCACAAATAAATTTCTTCATTTCAAAAGATTTTACAATAAGATAGACCCTTTTTGTCAAATATGTAAAAGGCAAGAAGAGTCACTCAACCATATAATTTACTCATGCCCTGGGCTCAGTAAAATAAATTTAACCATATACCAAAACTTAAGGGTAGATTACTATAAAATCATATCTATAAGGGAAGTCTTAAAAACTAAACAGTTTCCTATTATTAGACTTTCCATCTTTATTGTACATGCTATATGGTATGTTAGATGTAAGCTATTTTTCACAGTGCTTGTCCCTGAACCAGTCAGTCTTTTCATGAACACTATTAGGAAATAAAAAACAGAAACTTTATCATTGCATCAAAATTCATGTATAATGAAACGTGGAAATTAATTGATGTACCAGATCCACCGAATCAATAGTAGCTAAGCAAAAGACAAATAATAGATTCAATTTGCATCAATGCTGATGGGTGAATGGTAAAGCTACATCGGTTTACTTATTTATCAGAAGATAATCAATATAAAAAATGGTCCCAGGCTGTTGATGATGTGTAAAACATGTTTTTTTCTGTCTTTATAAACATGTAAACATTATTTTTTATAAATAAAAGCTTTTGAGATTAAAAATACTGTATTCTCAATTTATATATAACCCATTTCTGACCAATGAATCAAATGTTGCTGATAAACATTTCAGCACCTTCACTTTATATAATGTTTTTATTATGTAGAAACAAGCACTAAACATAATTTCAATGCATACACATTTAGAATGAAGATTTCACAAAAGAAAAATAAGAGAGGTATGATTCATTACCCATGCAAATAATGCAATGAATCCAAGATCTGATAATGTGTAACTAAGCATATGTTGGAATGTAATTATATTGTAACACATACTTTAAATGTATACACTTATGTATGTTAGTTTTAAATTAATTACACATGTAACCCAAATTTGGGAAAATCATTCTTGAAGCATATATATATTAATACTCGTATTTTGTTTCTTTATTATTGATTTATATATATGTGTGTGTCAACAGTAGTTTTCAGCTCTTGAATTCACTTTTTTTTTTTTTAAGTTCAAGCATATTTCATAGAAATATATCTAATTCCATTTGAAATATTTTTCTAACATTTCATATGCTAACCATTTGTATAATAGAATCATAACTATCAAAAGGAGGTGTACCAACCATTCTACTATTTTATAACTTACATTAAAGAAAACTAATTTTCTCAAACTTTTTATTTATGAGCATAGGGCTTTGATAGTTTTATTGTAATTAAATTTTCAAAATCTTTTTTTATTACCATTTCATAAACAATTTTTTCCTTATCTCACTATTTCTTATTTTCATCATACAAATCATTTATTTTTTGTATTGCTTTCATTACATTCATAACATTGCTTTTTTTTTATTTTTTATAAAATCACTAAAATGTTACATGATCACCATTCCATAAGCTTACACAAGCTGTTAAAAATAGTAGCAAACTTTACTTACAGTAGTGCCACCCATTGCAAACCATAGTAATCAATGGATGCTAGAAGGTTTGTGGATAAAATCCTTGTCTAGTGCCTACTTATCTAATATTCACTGATTAGTTTCTAGCTTGTGACTTTCATCAATGAGAAATCTTGGATCAGAGAGAACTGCACCTAGCACCTAGGTCTTTGGATCTAATGCAACCTTCCAAAAACCATCTTTTACCGATTTAGTTAGGTAACTATAAAGTTATGAAACCAACATAAAAACACAATCATATTTTTACTCTGAGTTCATTTGCTTGTCTAGTTATATAGATCTGAACCCATATTGGTATTTACATATTTTAGTGTCTTTGTTTTTTTAATAACTATGTTTTACTATCGTCTTACGGACCAGATTGATATAAGACTACTAATACATTACATAATTACTATTCTCCATGCTTATTCAAACTGTTCAAACAGTAGTAAACACTATGCAGTTATGCCATCTAGTACCAGTTATATGAATTAGTAGATTAGAAACGGCTGGAGTTTTGCATTAGATCTAAAGATTTAGGTGTCGTACTCTGAGGTCCAAGATTCTTAGCTGATGAAAACCACAATGTAGCAATTGTCTGGGAATATTGGATTTAAGTAAAGATTTTATGCATAAACCTGACATCCATTGATTATTATGACTTGCATTGGATGGCACTACTGTATGGAGAGTTTGCTACTCGTTTACTTGTGTAAGTGCAGGTAATGGTGATCATGTGAAGTTACTAAGGAAAATTCTTCATGGGATAGCAATGGAATACATTGAATAAAATGAAATCACACTTAGTAAAACTTTTCTTATTAGACAAAACATGCTACAAAATATAAATCTCCTGTTATTCTCAATGATAATAGTGTTTCAGTTACAATTATCATAGCAGAACTCTTGAAAATAAAGAAAAAAAATGTTGTGTTAAAAACAAGGAAATAATTAATTTTGTAATAATAACAGTATAAATTGTTTTAGATTTTTACCTCTATCCAAACAAATGAACATATTAATAAGCCTAAAGACTCCTAACATGGGTAAATTAAATGATTACTGGTGAAAGATATTTGTAAATAGTCTTTTGCCTGCCTCATCAATTATTAGTATGATAGAAAACTATAGTCCATCAGATAATCAGCCAATACTGTCTCATTCTTCACTATCAATTATTTAGAAGAGCTCCAGAAACATAGCATAATTAAAAACACTAAATATACAGCTACTTTCTTAGCAAGATTGTTTATAACATTAGAATATTTTTCAAAACAACAGTGTGAGGAGGCAGAGAAAACAATTAAGCATCTAAATTTTAAAAAGTTAGTATTAAAAGTCAGCAACGCCTTTGCTTCTAATGTTCCAGACTTGGACATATTGCTTCTCAATGCAATGTTAGAAATTGCAACAGTTGTGACAAAGCAGTCTTCATCACTTATGCAGTAATACTCATAAGACTACTTCATGGTCTAATGCAGCTTGCAGCTTCTATAGATATCATGTGCATCTTGGATATAATTTACCACACTAACAATGATACCTCACCTGCATTACAATCTGCAAATACGGCTTATCATGAATCTAATGTAATACAATCCCGACAAGGATGTAGCACAGTAACACTTGAACAGATATACCACCAGTACATTGACGTTATGTGAATCAATCTCAAAACTTATTGATAATCATTTACATTTTACAAAAATCCATTATCTGAGCAAAAAAGTACCACATATACTAAAAATTATCCAGAACTAAAAATAAAAACCAAATTGTGAAACATCTGATAAAATCACTTCATCTTGGAATGAAATATGAAAAGATCTACAATACTTAATTTGACATTAAACTTGCCATCAAAAAGAATTACTCTAATTCTTCAAAAACATAATATGTCAAGTATAAAAATAGCCACAGTAAATGCGTGAGGATTTACTTCATAGAATATAATCTCACAACTATGTCACTTTCTAAATAATCACCATGCTGATATTTTTAACATTACAGAAACAAAAAAATATTTTATCAACCAAAGAGGAAATATAAATTTGTGCACAATTTTAACACCAGAGCAGCATGAGGAATAGTTGTTCAAATTAATACCCAACTTCAATAACAAGATTAAAATAATACTTGTGTCAGTTAATGCCATCATTATTTCCTTTATTTTTCAGTCACAATTGTATTATCTTAAAGCGATATATTCATATCAAAAGCTTACTATAATGTGTCGTGACTAATTATTCCTATAGTAATCTCTCATCCACTTGGAAGCAAAAGCTCAATCAACTAGTCTTGTTACCACTACTTTCATTCTATCCTCCCAAAAAATGTGTCCTTTATTGGTGGTCAAGATCTTTCATTGATCTCTTTTTAGTTTTTTTATATTGACCTAACAACTTCAATTCATGTATCTAGGGTTTCATTTCTCAATCATACATGTTTAACTCCCACACAAAGTACTCTTCAAAATAAGCCAACAATTTTTAAATTTATATTCAAGTGTCAATTTCCTAGTGAAATGAAATTAACTATCAATGATATCTTTAATATATTAATTGACTAATTATTTCTATCAGATACAGAATGTCTCTTTGATTGAAATATGAATACTATTAAAAAGATTTTTTAAACAATTGTTGTTCTGATCGATTAACAGATCATTATTCAAATAACCTTATAAAACAACATATAGATGACATCAGTTCAATCTTTTCAAGCTATAATATGATGTAAAACTTCTTATTCATAATCTCCCAAAGTGAAGCTAAACAGCTAATTGCTCATTATAACCAAAATACAATGGTATGTACGCTTAAAAAAATAATTCTCAATCTCTCAATATTATCAAAATCTACAATAATGCAAAATCACTTCCTCTGTATGTGTGTAATAATTTTGGTGAAAGTAAATACATTTATATCAGGCACCAATGTTGATATTAAACTTCTTAACCATTTAAAAACACTCTAAAAGCAATTGATTATTGTTTATCCTCTTATAACTATAATTTGCAACTTCCTCACAATATTTATATCTCAAAGCAGCAAATTCTGAAAGAAATTATGCACATATGTTCACACATCTCACTAGCAAATGACCTTATTCTGGCTAATATTTACAAGAATCTAAATTATAGGATCACTCCCATTTTGCATAAGTATTATAATGAACTTTATTCACATGAATATTACATACTTAACATATTTACTAATGTAATTTTCTACCTTAGAAAAAAACTCAAGTCTAATATCCATAAGTAAATGATCTGTATCTCATCATTGTAGAGTATTGATCAAAACATGTTTGGAAGAATTATTCTTAAACAACTAAATGATCTTTTCCTTCTTAAACTATTTTCATCATATTATGCTCTAAATTCAAGCTATTCTTTTAGTACAGGAATCAGTAACACATGCAAAAGAAAATAAATTAATAAATTATGGTGCATGTATTGTTGACTTTAATATTGCTTTTGATCTGATAAATTGGGAATTCTTGTTTAGCTTATTAAAGTAACTTCTACCAAGCTATAGACATTCAGTTACTGCCATAACAAATTATATTACCAATATAACTTTCAAGCTTAAAAATTACATGCACAACTTTCTTCTTTAAACCAAGCTGAAGTATTACACTAGGCTCATTACTTCCTTCACTACTATTTGCAGTGTAAATAAACACCATAAACAAAGAGATTGAGCAGTGCACAGATGCTCTTTTTTTTCTCTCCTTGGCATTACTGTTAAAATGATATCTTTTGTAGATGATATCCTGATAGTCCTCAGAAACCTGCAAAATATTCCTCATTCTTTATATTCTCAACAAATTTGAAACATTAACAATATGTAAAATACAAGTTTTTAAATCACCCATGTGTCAGATAACTACACATCACAATTTACCTTCATTCTTCACAGATATATATATATATATATATATATATATATATATATATATATATATATATATATATATATATATATATATATATATATATACACACTAACCTGATCCGTTTGCATCCTCACTTCTGTGCAGTATATTATATTAAATAAAAGAGGTTCTAGCTCAGTTAATAATTAATAAATAAAATATTCAGTATTAAAATTAAATATTTCACTAGCTCAAATTTAAAATACGAATAATGTTCAGTTTATAAAAAAATAAATTAAATAAATATTTAATATTTTCATGAGACTTGGAAGTGAAAATACAGGTGACAAGATAGATTACATTGAGCCAATATCCTACAGGATACTACCTCAATGGCATATTAACATTATCCCCCTATTACTATTTTAAATAAATAAACTTATAGTATTCTTACGACTTTAATAACTCTTACTCACTAAGATTAAACTAATAATTAAATCTTAATCTTCTATTTATAATAATTTAGCTCTATAAAATCTCAGGTTCATAAAATTTATTCTAAGTTAATTAAAAATTACGGTAGTAAAATATGAGAAGGGATTTTATGTCATAATCTACTACACTTAAACTAATAATAATAAATAATAATAATATTCTTCATTGTATAACTAATTCTGTATATCTTTTCTTTTCAATATATTTTTATTACCATAATAAAATAATTTAATATAATCTTTTATTTTCATGTAATAATATAATAAATACGTGGTAGCATTTGTGGTAACTAATAGCATATAATTCAATGTACTATTATGTTAACTAATTTATGACCAATAAGATAATGTAAAATTACGATTATGTAATTAAATGAATACCAATAAAATATTCAAATTCTTAAAAATAATTCTTTATTTATCTTTTGTGCAAAATTATATGTTTGTTTTTATTATTATGGATATGTTGTGATCTCATGCAGTGTAATGAAAAATAAATAAAAAAATCCAGACACCCAAATTTTTGAAAAACAAAATTAACAAAGTTTATTATAACATTAACAAAATAAATAATTTATGTACAATATTTACATTGGATATCCTCATCTTACACTGTTTTACATTTTTATTTACTTAGTTATAAAATAATTTATACTTATTTTATGTCCTCATTTAGACTTAATACAATAATAATAATAAAAAACAATACCATTTGGTTTCTCTTTATGGTTAAACTTATGACAAATGATATTTATTTATTTTTTTACCAAAATATCCTAGCCTTAAATATTGTCTAATTATATTCTTTTTTAAAACACATCCATAGAGAAAACATTCTACAGAAAACAAAAAAAAATAACATTATCATGAGTATGGATTTTCTTAAAATTACACAATTTTCATCTTGCAATGTCAAAGATGTTACATAAACCATCTATCTAATGATCTATTACTAGATTTTAGTGGATATCATTTATTACACTCTGTCCATTAAACATAACATATTCTCATATAGCATTACTTTAATATTGTATAATTGTAATTATTCACATATTCCCTATTATTCAATAAACATAAAATTATACTGTGCCTATTCTTTATATCATTTTACTTTATACTATTGTATTTTAAAATATGCAATACTTAATTTTTCAAAGACATAATAAAGCATTCAAAAGTTATTAACATTTTAAAGAACAACTTTATTTTACATACTTTATTCTTAAAAAATTTTATATTTTAATTCCGAAATAAATCCAAAATATATTTTATGATTCTTTTCCTTTCTTTCGGATTCACTGGACCTTCAATTTCAAGTTATAAAATTCTATTTCTTCTAAGCAAATAAACCAATCTCATTCAAATGATAGCATAACTTAAGCGCTAAAATTATTTACCATTTCTTTTCAAATATATCTTACTGAACGATGCAGTTACATGAATTATAGATAACGAAACATGTATAGGATTTAAGGAAGAAAACTAGAGTATAACTTATAACATACATCAAAATATCATGGCACACTGTATCAATAAGAAAGAGGCATGACCTTTTCCTGACTAATGACCTCCAATACGTCACTGATGTTAAAGCTATTCTTTCAGTTTTATTTAAAAGATCAAATATTTAAAGAAATATAAAAAACACTGTCCAAATAAATATATCAGTCACAGGGCATTGTTAGCTGTACTGATATCTACTCAAAGATTATAAATATTATTCATACTCCTCATCACTTCCTATTAAAACATCATCTTGGTTTCCTGTTAACCATCGTACTACCAATCCAATATCTTATCATTATTTCTCAAAATTTTCCACATCATACATTGACAAAAATAACTATCTGCATTTTCAAAACAATAAATAAAATTCATTTCTAATTAAAGCAATCTCATTGATCCACAAGAAAAGTTTGCCTACTTCATTATTCTATATTCTTAACCATATACAATCTAAGTCAGACAATATTTGAATATCCAATAACATGAAAGTTTTAAAAGAATCACATAAATATTTGTTATTATGTTGGGTTATATCACTAATATAAAATCATTGTATGCATATTTCCAAATAAATCCTAATCTTATAATGTTTTAAAATGTTGTACAAAAAAAATGTGTTTACACATAATTAAAACATTTATACTTCATTCATGGTTATTCATAGGCAATCTAAAGAAAATAAAATTTGCAATATTCATTAACTAATACCAAGTAACCTTTATCTGGTCATCACTTCTGCAGTAGACTTCCTCCATCCACTAAACATGGCATTGCATACATAAAAATATATATCCATTCGTTTTTTATTTAAAAATGTTCTTATCTAAATTATTAAATTATATATTATAAAATTTTAATGTTATTAATAGATTAATGTTCATGTTTTCCTAATCTTATAAAAAAAAATTACATTTTAACTAAGTTACTAAAATAAAAAAAAATAACAAGACTATAATTACATATCTTTTCCCTTAATTCTTCACTTGACAAAAGTTCATGATAAAGTTCAAATATATTTATTATTTTCTTGAGGTTTTTTTTTGTGTGTTTGTTCTCCTCCAAGTGCGTTATTTCTTCAAGTGCGTTCACTCTCCCTCGCTGCTATGATGATGAACAAGGACAATTCATTTCCTGGGTACGTGTCCTATTAATTTCCGGAATAAGAATTTCAGGTTTTTTTTAAAAAAAAATTAACAAATAAAAATAATCCGACGTCTTAAAAAAAAATCTTTAAAAATTAAACAAAATAATTATCAATCTGTCATGTAAGAGTTTATACATTAACAATTTAAGGATTATATATTCCAGAAAGATAATTATTGAAGTCATAATAATAATCCGTGAAGCTTCCTAAATATCCCATGCTGGCGTATTTCATGCATCATTCCCTCTAGTTTAATTTAATATATCCGGTAACTTTTTGCGCAGTGTTTGTATTTCCATGGATCCATTATTCAATTTACCCATATGTTCAATTTCTTATAAGTTTTCTTCTTAAGAAATTTAATTTCATTTGGTATTTTATATATCAGTTTTTTTTCTAAAAAACTTCAAGTTCTTTAAAACAAATTTTATAATGCGTTTTAACACTTTTAAGACTAAGGTTTTTTTTTTTTTATCAAAATGCTTTAGTAAAATATTTTCTGTAAGTCATCCTCTAATTCTTGCTAAATAGTTTTTAAAAAAAAAATGTTTCCTTCAAAAAGGACATACCATTTTATTCCCTTTATTATGATATTTTATAAACTATCATAAAGTATAATTGTCTTATTATTTTAAAAAAATCTGGGACAAGCTTATATAAAATAATATGTCTCAACTTTTTTTAGACGGCAAATAGCTTTCCACTTAAGCTTCCCATATAATGTTCGTACTGCTGTTTTATATATTACAACAATCCTCCGGTTAAGCATAAATAAGACAGTATCAATAACCATTCCATACATTTTTATAGTATTATAACTTAAATATATTTTATTACGTAGTATATACATTTTATTGCGAAGTTCTGAATTAAACTTAGATAAAATAATCCTTGCATAAAACTTTTAAAAAAATTAACAAATCATTTTAACGAAGTTCCTAAATATATTTTATTTTAAAACTCTCTTTTTCAAAGTATTTTACAAGTATTCTATTAGTTTTTATAAATGAATTATAAGAGAGCACTACAAATTGATTAAATAATAAAATTTAAAAGTACAATCACCTGGATAGCTTCTGATATTATTAAGCTTTCTTTAATACATTTAAATCTCCTCTAATACGTTATTAATCTCTCCTGATACCCCCGTGCAATCGGTATTTATATTCTAGAGAATACATCATTTGATTGGTTGATTCTCACTTTTAGTTTGAGTTTAAATTTACATATTGTTGCAAACTTACACAATTAAATTTCAAAAATAAAAATTATGACGTAATTAACCTTTGAAATCTTATTTAAAACACTACTTTTATTAAAATCAATTATTTTTTATTTAAATTATTTAAACACTTAAAATAAATTTTAAAATAATATTTTAATATTTATTCCACTCTTAATATTCAATTTATCTATTTTTATTTAAACAAAATATTTGATTTTTTATTATAACTGTATTCGTCTTTATAATACTACTTTAATACATTTTAAAAACATTTTATAATGACTATTTAATATTCGCTTCTATGATAGATAGTAATTCTATTCAATTCCATATTACAATTTTAAAATATGTCAAACTTTGTTAATCTAAATTCAAACAAGCATGTTTGAGAAACTATGTATTATAAGTCACATGATTAATAAAATTGAGACAGACGATTTTCAATCTATTTCTTTGTCTGGATTAATAAAATTGCTACACTTTATTATATTAAATAAAGTAGCTCAAATAATATAAAAATTTGGAATAATAATTTAGAAAATATAGAACCAACTACAACTTTCACTACCATAAAGCTTTTTAAAATATATGATATTAATTATGATTATTAAATATGATTTATAAATTTAAATCTAGCATTTATTTAATTATAAGTTTTAGACTATTAAAATTTAACATTTAAACATACTTTTAAATATTTATAGCTGGGTTATTTAATATGGCCAGCTTTTGCAACCATATGAAATATTTTTTAGCTTTACATAACTATTTCTTAAATGATTCACCATAATATTATATACACTATGTATTTTACTTAACTTCATATTGTACTTTATAATATTATTAACAAATATAATCAACATATTAAAAAAAAACATTCTAAAATTTAATTTTTTTAGTAATTTACTGTAATTGACTATTTCTGACCTATAGAAAAGGGCACAATATATATTTATTGTAACAGATGAATGATTTTTGATTCACATATACTGACCATGAGGGCGCCACTAGTCCTAAAATCAGAACTAGACATTTATTTTAAGGGTGGACAGGATATGCGAACCGAAATGCGCCGGACTAAACTCAGGGAGAAACAAGATATCTTAAATATTGTTTAGACAATTGAGAAAGCAAAGCACAAAGACAAACGTCAGCCAAATTAAGTTTAAACAAATTTTAAAACTTTTATTTAAGAGCAAAATAACTTGTAAGAAAAAGTTTACATGAAAATCAATAGGGTTATCTCAGGCATGTATCAGAAAGATTAAACACAGTGCTCTGGCAGACTTACCGACTCTCTAATAACGAATTCTACAGGGCGGAAGCAATTTCATTCAGCAGAAGATTCACCCAAACATTGATTTTCACTTTCAGATATCTAAACAATACATTCTTGAAACAAATCAACGAAACCAGTTACCGGCGAGCTTTCCGAGGTCCAAAAAAGGTGTCGGACGACAAATGTCATCTGTCGGTAGAAGCTGCACCTATTATTACATTTAAAATAAAGGTGATTGATCCATCTCAAGAACAACCAAAAAATATCATTGAAAATGAAAGGAAAACAAACAATTAAGACTGGAAAATTCCCAACCAAACGATTGGCGAAAACTAATCTAAGAATTAAAGGTCTCAATAGGAGACAAGTAAATCATTAGAAAATCAGTTATGTCTGTCCCAGCATTTAAAGAAAATTAATTACCAATAATTATTATTATAAAGTAAATTTACAATACAAGTTCTGAGTACATGCTCTAATAAATTTTAAGCTATACAAGTAAATACAAAATAAATCTATCGGAGAGTGCACATGAGTATGAAAATATGAAAGCTATAAATACTTTAGCAGCAAAAGTCTCTCTCACCTGGAATTTACGAAAGGGATAAATATTGTCTTCCTGCTGGTGACTTATAAAATTACAAAGCAAAAACAATTATCATTTCCGCTTACAAAGATATAAGAAACAAAGACTATGAAAATAAAGTCACCAGCCAAA
Organism: Epiperipatus broadwayi; assembly: GCA_028023455.1. Taxonomy (NCBI): domain Eukaryota; kingdom Metazoa; phylum Onychophora; class Udeonychophora; order Euonychophora; family Peripatidae; genus Epiperipatus; species Epiperipatus broadwayi. The sequence goes on along the minus strand of JAQFVV010006281.1, from coordinate 4,086,919 downwards.
AGATTTGGTGGTTTGCAAAAGCGCAAACACAGTATTTAAAATTAATTCGGGCTACTAAAATAATTACAGGTAAGCATTCAAAATATACACAACTGCCAAAGCATTTAGTAAAAGTTAGGCATAAAAATAGAAAAACTCACACATCACTCTCCAATAAACAAAAATTGAAAGCAAACTTGGAATCTTAAAACCAAGATTCCAAGACACAGCAAAATACAATAAAAGAGAATAAATGTAGCTAATCGATATGAGGTTAAATATTAATTTAGATTATGGGTTTATTAGATTGAGCGGAAATTTAACTAAAAAATTTTACCCTGGAAAGAATAAAAGAAAATTTCATCTTACAGTAAAGCACAGTTCGCATAGAGTGCACACGTTTATCTCGTCCATTTTCAGGTCCTTTGACAGCAGCAAGGTAGAGGCAGTGTTTATTTTAGAGGCTCATGGCATGACTGAAGGAGAGCTGGTAGGCATGGGTCCGTCCTTTGTTTAAATTAGCAAGACATTCTGATGATGGCAAAACTCATAGCGATAGATTTTAACATCTTGCACAGTAATAAAGTTTGTCAATAATTGTTTAAGTTTTAGCAGGAATTAAATGTCCAAACTGCTATCCAAAACGGTATAACTTTCAGCAGGCGATAATCCAAATGTCCTTTGGAATACTGAATCTATCTCCCAAAATTGGTGGGCTATCCTTGCCTTGCTACATTTCCTGCGAAAAACTTTCCTTAGTGTCTCTCTATATCTCAGGCAGGGCAAATATTAATTTCCCGCTCAATCTAACTTAAGAATTCCAACCATGTATTATTGTAACCAAAATAACAAATATAAAACTAAATCTCCACTTTTAGAATTAACTTTAAAAATGATTAAAAATAAAAGCAACAGGAATATATAATTAGCAAACTTGCCTGTTTTTTAATCAAATTGATTAAAACAAAGTAGTGAATGTAAACTATTTTAAAATCAATTTTATAAACAAAAAATTAAAATGCCCTATTTAAATATAACCGAGTACATGTTTAATTACATGTACGCTTTTTTTTTTTAATAATAAAAAAAAATTTAATGGCATTTAATGAAAATTAAGTTGTTTTTCCATTTTTAAAATTTAGCAATAAAACAATTGAATCGGAATTCAATCCAGTTCAATATATATATATATATACATCTTTTCTTGGAATTTCAATCAACTTATCTAAAACACAAGCCATCATCTAAATTATTTGATTATACATAAATTCAATGCAAAAGTAAAAGCCTTCTGCCAAATATTGCTTTACCCTATAGAAAGTTTATGTTAATGTTATTCTGGCAGGTATACTTGCTTACTATAGTTCATGGTTGCATCTTTTAAGGACTACTGTTAAAAATATCATGATCATAATAAAATCATACATCTGGTGATCAACTTCACAACTATCAATTATAAGTGCATGTTTTCTTATTTGTTAAGATAGTCTTAATCTAATATATCATTAGTCATTTCTAATCAATATCAGAGCTAAAATGTACATTACAATCATAATTAGTTGAGTTTTTTTACAACATTTCTCCAACTATAACATTGCTTGATCAACTTCCACAATATGTAAGTTGTACTTCGTTTTATTGATCTCACTATTGAACCTCCATATCTGTTAGATTATAAGAACATCAAATTTTTAACTAACCTTTTCTGGGCTTTTGCCCATTTTTTTCTTGTGTCGATGAATTCATGTGTTATTGTTAGGTGTGATTTTACTCGTCTTGGATCTGGTTTCCAGAAGTGCAGACAGGATGGTGTAAATCCTGTCACTTCGTTGTTAGACATATTTGTATTACTGCACTACGTGACATCTGCTTGACCCAGTTCTTCTGATTATGGCCTATGTAAGTCCAAAATAGTGGTTTTTTCATTACCCTCAGAAAGGTTTGATTGTGGGTTCCATATTGAGATCAAAGTCTTATTGCTAGTCACTGTATCTAGGTTCTCCATTGTTAAATGGTAAAGGCTGACCTATAGTCTGAAAGTGTTAATTTTGGTTTGCCTAAGTTAACAAACTGTTTCTGCTGCAGTACACAAATGGCATTCCAGACATCTGCCTGTGTTACTGGGTAAGTGGATACATATTTGGAGAACACATCATACATCAGTAGGAGAAATCTTAAGCTCTTGTAGGACAGCATTGTGCCATAATGGTCGATCTCGAGGAATTCGTTAAGATTATTCAACACGATTGGGAATGTCTCTTCCGCATATGACTGGTTGGGTGGTTTACTTTGGGCACACACTTGACAGCTCTGGAGCACAGATAAGATGGTTAAGCACATACGTTTCCAATAAAATTGTCAGCATATGATGGCTCTTTTTCCATGGCCCATAGTGTCTGTAAATTATGACAGTGCCTGATTAGCCGATCCCTTATACTTTTAAGCACCACTATTTTCCAATCTTTGTTGCATACTGTTTGTACTATCAGTAATCCATCTCTTATTCAATACTTGGTGTCTCAATTAACATTTTTTCCTTTTGAGACTGCCCCTGATTATTCATTGCAGAGTGGGTCCATACTTTGGGTAGGCATTTTGTAGTTGCCTTAGGTCCTGCAATTCTTGTTTCATGGTCTTGTTTACATCTTCCTACCTGGATGACTTTTTTGTTGGGTTCTGACATGTGATGTAATGGAATGGTGTCTGAGAATATCAGCTATGATCTTATCCTTTCAGGGCAGTATATTATCTGGTAGTCAAACTTTTGCAGGAACAACCTACATCGGATGAGGTGATCATTGGTAAGGTAACCCTTATTGGGGAATTTCAAGCATGTCATCTGTAATGATATTTACTTTTGATCCCAACAGGAGTTGCTGCAATTTATGATACACCCACACAATAGCCAGGATCTCCTGTTCAGTAACCATGTATTTTTTTCAGCATCCTATCGAGTCCAGCTGAAAATGAAGCAAGTATATCTGTGTATAGATATACACTGTGCCACTATATATTGTAACGGAATATAATATCCCATCACATTTTTAAAATAAAAATAAAAAGATCGTAAATAAAATTGATTCTATTAAAAAGAGAAAAACTTAAAAACTGAAAAGTAAAAGTTGTTTAATATATATATTGTCGCGCAGATGGAAACTTAAACTATTTTAAGAAAAAGTATTTAAAAGTATTTTTTGTTGTAAAAAAAAAAAAAAAAGGTAAAAATATAAAGATTGATATTTTAAACATAGAAATAATGTTGATCTCTATAATCTTAGAAAATGGAAATGATTGTTTTATTAATTAAATGATTGTTCGAAAGCAAGCTGGCCCTTGAGGCATTTAAAATAAATTAAATAGTCAGATAAGAAAGTACAAAGAAATTAAATGACCAATGCAATCACCAGAAATGTCAGCATGGACCGTAATTGAAAGACCAGAGGATTAGTGACGTCTTGCTGGTTGAATCCAAGGATTGGATGATAAGAGACTAATAAAAATATAAAAGCAAAATTATTATTATAATTGTGATCTGAGAGCTGACTATGAATATGTCATTATAACTAGCTATATTGCAGATTTGCATGATGTGGAAGTCTGCAATAAATTTAATTTTTCGGACAACCAGCTCAGACCTCCCTATGACAGTTAGGGACCAAAAAGGAATGCCAAGTAGCGGCTTCATTTTTAAAAAGGAAGGACAAACAATCTACATAAGTGATCACAAAGCTGGACCTCAAAATCTGCAGAATCTGTAAAGTATAAACTTTTACCAATGGAACTTTCTTTTAAATAATTACCGTATAACGTCAATAAGTAATCAATCAAAAAAAAAGTAATATAAATGAATGTACTCTTATCTGACCAAGAATAGAACTCTAAATCAATTATAAATATTTGTTTTTATATACGTTTGCTATTTCAATCATTTCCATTTTTTTTAATTTAATTATTTATGTTTGTATTTAACTAGGTTATTTATTTCTATCTGTTAAATAAAATGTATTAAATTAAAGTTGGGTGTAGATAGCTGCATGGATAAAGATTAATAACTGTTTAAATTCGTTTATGTTTAATTTAAGGGATTTTAATTTCAGGCTATTTGTTTCGTAGTTAGGGCAATGCTGGTGGAGGGATATATGGGTGTTTATGTTAATGTAATGTGAAACATGTTTAGTATACAGGGCAACGTGCCCAACTGATTGCTTGACCCCAAAGAGGCAGTCATATCGTTGAAATGGTCGCAGATGTATTTCCTGCGCCATTGACCCTTTCTAGCTCTATGGACAGGGATTTATAAGATGGCAGAAAGACCGCTCTCCCCCATACGTAGCACTCTTTACAAATAATTATATACATGATTCCTTAGGCAGGCAGATGCACTTTTCTGTTCTGGACATGGATCATTTCCTTCGAATAATGTCACGCTGTCAGATGCACATTCCTATCGGCGTGGTTTTATGCTAGCATCTTCATATTACATTAGTTGCAAATATATATCTGGAAGCTAACATTGGGTTGGCTACAAACTTTTAGTCTGAGATTGAATGAATGTTTTGATAAGTTTTTAAGTGGAAAAAAAATCTATGTAGACTATCTATGCTGGACATGCTAAAGTAATATATAATTTAAATATCCATCTGTGCGGTCTATTTAAAATAGTAATTTAAATTTAAAAAAATTAATGTTAAAATCTAAGAATAAATTTATTCCTCAAATTTTAAATGTGCGTTAATAAAATCTATTTGTGTGTTAATTACTGGCAGTGGCTTTTTTTATTTTATTGTTTTAAATATTAATATATTTTGAGAATCCAAATCTATTAAAACTTATTAAAATGTTTAAATCTCTACTACTCTATGAGCTAGTGACATTGGGCAAATGGTCAGAATGAATGAATATAAAAATCTTTTTTGATTCTTAACTTGCGTATCTGCCTACTATATAAATTTTTCTAGGTTCAAATGCCTAGATGGCGCCCGTGTAGTTTGGATACGTTAAGAATTTTTCAGTGACCGTTAAAATATATAATTAAAATTACCCCAAATCCAAAACTCAACCAAACTAGCCAAGAAATAAAATCAAAAATACAACCAATGGTTTCACTGTAACAAGTAGACTTCTCAAGCATAAAAAACTACAAAACAACACCATATATTATATGAAACATTACCCACAATTCCATTTACTTCCCATTCACTCTTAATATTAAAAGACCTTTTAAATAAGTTAATTGGTTCAGAATAATACATTTTCAATAATAAAAATTTCTTTAATTTTTTTTTTATTTCATTTCTCTCAAAGAAGCCAACCTTAGCTTCATCAAAATTAATAGTGTGGCCTGTATCTTTTTCCTTGACATACAAAGCAGAACTAAGTTATTTATTTCTAACGTTACTTTTTATGTACCTTTATTCTTTCATTTAGGCTCAGGCTACTCTGAAGTATATAAACCTTCTTAAAATAACAAGGAATAATATACACTACACCAGGAATAGTCTTCCTATCAAAAATTTCTTTGCATTATTTAATATATTATTCACAGTAATACCCCTTTTTCAAGCAATTTTCTTATTTCCAGACAAATTACTATTTTTACATACAATTTTTTAAGAAGACAATTTTAAATGGGAAAAAAATAAAATCATGTTTTTCTTTATTCTTTACAACCTTACAAATATTATTATTAAATAAAATACTTTTAATAAATTTCTCAGAGTAACCAACACTCAAATAATCTTTATAAAATTTATTTTTCTGAAACAACGCTACCCCACTAGAATTATTTAATTTCTTATTCGTATAACAATAATTTCTTAAAGCAGCTACTTTATGAGATATAGACTTATAGCTGTCAGGTTTAATTATAGATTTTAATTCTTTACTTTTAACATTGCCTACATATTAAACAATTAGTCTTTACATCTCTAATCATCAAGAGATCTAAAAATTTTAACTCAAAATGCAACTTGCCTCCTTGTACCACATTTTATATATGGATCAAAACAAACTCATTTACCAATTCCTTCAATTTATCATTCTCAACTACAAACAAGCAATCATCCACATATCTAACAAATAACTTTAAATATAAACAATTATTTTTAATAATAATTTTCTTTTCCAAATACTTAATATAACCTGAACATACTAAAGGTGAAATAATATAACTATTATCTACCAAATTACCATTATAAATAAAATACATAGAATCCTCTAATAATAAAAGCAAATCTTTGAATACTTTAATGTTAATTTTTGACAAAGATCGACTTAACAATATCAATATTATTTAATTTATTAACAAAATGGTCCATATTGTCAATATCTACGCTACCAAATACCCAATTACTTTCCAATTTAAATTTATTAATTTTATCAAAAGGCTCAAAAGAAGAAGAAACTGTGTAATGACCAAAATCAAATAGTTTTAAAAAATTATTCAAGATTCTTGAAATACCTTCTACAACTGTGTAAAATCAAAAATAAATCTTAAAGGAAAACCTTCTTTATGAGTCTTAATATTCATAACCCATCTTAGCTGGTATGAAATCATTTGGATAACATTTTAAATAATCTAATCTATTAAAAAATTTTAAATTTACCATTTTTTGTATAATGTCTATCAACTTTCTTTTAATCACATTGCCTCATCAATTTTACATTTTTTCATGAGGTAGTTTAGACAAAATAGGTCAAATTTCTATTGTAGGAAGTATGAAAGGAAATTAAAATGGTTGTTTGGCAAAATGAATAAAGTTTATTTTAGTGATAGGGTATATGAGAGTAATATTTCTATTAATCAAAAAGTTAATTTTTCTGATATTAAGTTAAATGATAGAGAGTTAGAGATTCTTGGTAAAGATGCTAATTTTGTTCGTTTTCATTCAAAAAATATAGTTTTTGATACAATTTTGTCTATTGAATCTGGTAATTTGAGTGGTGAGCAGAAAGTCAGCATCCAATTAGTTTTAAATAAAAACTTAAAAAGGAAAGAAAAATTTATTGTTAATCCTGCTGAGGTTAGATATCTTAAGGATAGGTTAATTGTTAATGATATGATCATTTTTTGTGAAGGCAAAACAGATTGGTTTATCATTATGAAAGGAGATAAGTTCAAGGAGAAAATGGGTAGAGAATTAAATAATGGCAAATATGTGTTTTAAAAAAAAGATCCAGGCAATAGGCTAAAAGAAAGTTGATAGATATGGAAAAAAATGATAAATTTAAAAATTTTTAATAGCGTAGATTATTTAAAGTAATTTTTAATAGAGTAGATTATTTAAAGTGCTATCCAAATGATTTCATATCAACTAAGATGTTTGTGAATATTAAGATTCATAAAGATGGTTTTCCTTCCTGGTATTGTATATATTATCTATTGGTTTGTAAGAAGATTTATATAGGACAAAGTAGTTTAAGCTTAAATGAAAGAATAAATGTACATAAAAGCAGGGTTAGTAATAAATATATTAGTTTTGCATTGTATGTCTATGAAAAAGGTACATGCCACACTATTAATTTTGATGAAGCTAAGGTTGTCTTCTTTGAGGAAATGAAATATAAAGACGAATTAAGGAATCTTTATTATGAAAATTTATTATTCTGAAGCAATTAACTTATTTAAAAGTTCTTTTAATATTAAGGGTGAATGGGAAGGAAATGAAATTGTGAGTAATGTTTAATATAAATATGGTGTTGTTTTGTAATTCTTTACTCTTGAGAAGTATTCTTGTAGCATTGAAACCGTTGGTTATGTTTTTGATTTTATTTCTTGGCTAGTCTTGTTGAGTTTTGGATTTGAGGTAATTTTAATTATTTATTGACTAGTTTAGCTTTATGCTTGTAATATATATATATATATTGTGCCAGGCATTATCAAATGGCCTTGCACAAAGTATGTATTAAGCACAACAAACATATAAATGTGCTATATTAATAATGGAAATTTGGTCTGAGCATTAAAATACCCACACACACCAATTTAAATAATATGAAATTGACATAGAAAATATTGTAGAGTAAACTCATGTATTTTTTTGTTTTATATTTCCGTTTTGTATATGTTTTATGATATGTTATTTTATGTATTTGGCTTTTCTCTGAAAAATTCAAATAGAGAAAAGCAATTGTTCCAATGTAATTGTACATATTTTTTTAATTACTTTTCTAAAAACTAATTTTATTCTGTAAACTAAGAATGTAATTGCTTTTGCAAAATGTTTGATAATGCTATAATTAAACTGTTATCTTTTTGGTCGGAGTAATCAATATGGAAACGAGTCATTGTATCATACTTAAAATGTAGAATTTAATTGGAAAAATTGTAAGGAATGTTATAATCTAAATGATAAGATAAATTGAAAGGATTGGCTGATTCATACTTCTCAGAGGGCTAGTGGGATTGATATAGTTTAGTCAGTGCTGTGAGATTCATTCTTTCGTAGGCATTCAAGTCGTTCATTACTTTGGCTCCAGAATTCTCCAAGCAACCAGCTACTTAGAGATTAATTTATGAACAAGACTACTGCTGACACTTTCTAAGAAATCCATTATACAGTTCTTTTAAGAACTAATGATTTCTTAAAGATTTAATGAACCAGTCAAATTAGCAAATGAACATTTGATAAAAATTATCATATACACACAGAGGAAAATATGAAGCAATCTACCAGAGAGTCCAGTAAAATGACCATGGGGTAGACAACCAGCCAGTGCACCGTCATTTCTCTATCCCAAGCCGCCAAGATGTGACCACTCCAGTTCCAGCCGCCCTGCCTATGCCTAAATGGATGAAATCCTCACCACACAGCCAGTTGACTTGAAGCCCACTCAGAGCCCAGAGGAGAAGAATGAAGATGCCGACATAAGTTTATTTTAAGATGTTTTATTAATATTGAAATAACTTTGATATTTTCTATTAAATATATTAATATTATTTTTTTTTATTATTATTATTAATCTTTTTTAAAAAAAAGAGAGAGCGTTATCTCTCGCATATGTATATTGGATTACGGTTATTACGGGCATAAATGTTAAAGCTTTTACTTAAATCCTTTGAGTCAATTTTTCTATGTCAAATTCTTGTATTTTCAACAAAGGTTGCAATGAGATTTTTTTTGTTGTTGTTGTTGTTGCTATTCGTTTTCCTCTTTGTTACTCCTGAAATTCGTCATATACAAATATACATGCGTATATATGCGTACATACACTTATAATATTCGGTGAATACGATATCTCATGTTGAATATCTAAAAAATGTATTTAACCGTATATCTTTTTTTTTAATTTTTTTTTTTTTGTCACTGCTACACCTCAAGATGCGTGTAAGAAGGGATTGATCTATTATAGATTCCCTGTAAGCAAGTATTCTAATAACTTTATATTTAAAATAATAGTAAGTGTATAATTATGCTGCATGTATATACATGTATAGAAATTTATCTATAGCAAAAGAGAAATAGATACAGTACCTTATGGTGAGTACGATATAGTATCTGAGCCAATGCAACCCATTGACTTGTTGAAAATATGAAATTAGTGAAATATTTCATAATGCAAATATATGTATATTTTTTATTATTATATTTGCTATCAATAAAAAGGTTTTAAAGTCATCAGTAAAAGTATATGCCTGTATAACCGAAGATCTCTAATCTGAAATATATATATATATATATCAAATCACACAAAGTAAAATTTATTTCTACTTGGGTAAAAGGAGTTCAGACCACTTCCATTACTTATAAACATTGTAAATAGCTTTAGGATTTATTATTTTTCTTATTTAAAATTGTATTTATCTATTTCAATGCTTCGAATATATATGGTTTGGGAAAATTAATTATTTAGTATTTTTGTTATTATATCATCATTAGTATGACACGGTGGTGGGTATTTGGGATTAAATAAATATTTAATCATAATATTAAACATTTTTCGTTTTCGTATTATTATTTATATTGATAAAAATGTATTCTTTCCTTATCAACCACGTACCTGTAATAATCATTTAAACTTACCCATTTGAAGACCCTAGATGTAGAGTGACTGAGCTAGCCACAAAGGGATATCGCTCTACCGGGGTGTTATATCTTATTCTCATGCTCCGCTGAACATATGGTATTGCAAACCCTTCTAGGAGGGTGAAAAATTCATTTTTTAGATTCTTTTCTAGAAGTGGCGCGCAAAGGTCTATTTTGTAAATAGATTTTTCAAAGGTGTGTACTTGCCATTGTTCTAAATATTCGGGCATTCAAATAAGATATCAACTAAAGGGTGTTTTTAACTGGAAGAGTCCTGTCAATCCACTCTTTCTATCAATTTAGCTAGAAGTACCAATACACATGAGTACAGACAATCGGCTAAATTGATATCCATTTCTTTACCTGTTGAATCTTGGTCACTTCATGCTCAGTGCAAGATTAGGAAAAGAATTCCGCAGCGAGTATGGTCCGGTACAATATATATATATATTAATCATAATTTTATGTTTTTATACTATTTAATATTTGATCTATAAGTGTTGTTTTAATTTTATTTGAATAAATTATTTTTATTATTGCTTGTTATTTAATATACTATCTTGCTATATTATAAAGTCATTTGACAAGTGTGTTTATCATGCAAACAATAAAATTATCTATGATGGCAAATGAAAAATGTTTTTGGTATATGTTTGTCAATTGTTTATTGAGATTTGAAAAAAAAGAACATAATTTTAATTATTGATGCTGTATATAGTTTGGAAAAAAAAGATCCCACATAAAATAATTACAGTGAATCTTAAAGGTTTTACGGGATACATTTTTCCTACTCCCCACCAACAAATTTTTAATAAAATTTTTTATCAACATTATATGACATCAAATCAGTATTAAAATCCTGACAATCATATTAACAGCATATGCCTACAATGAACTAACTTCTAGTATGCAAAATATTAACTGATGTTTTACATTTGGAGATAGAGGAATGACTTTCAGAAATTAGAGTTAATTGCAATTACCCAATAAAAATAATGTTTATTTAAGAACATCTCTATTCGTGTAAATGTTGGTTTAGCAAAAGAAAAACACTGCTTCATGTAATATAAAAAGTTGCTTTAGCAAAAGAAAAGCACTGCTTCTTTTATAACAGTTTTTTGTTACTTTTCTCTGTGCTTTATATCTCGATCTCCTTTCTTACTTTTTCTTATATATAACTGTTTATCATTGAAATTATTACGAAATTTATTCTGATTGTTATATTAATTTGTGTTAATATTGCAAATTATACATTGCAAAGAAATCAAGTCATACATCACATGAGTTAATTTAACAAGTGTGTACTACAAATGTTATATAATAAACATTTTAATAGCTTTTAAAAAAACTTTTCTGAATATCTCTATTCTCAGACTGGTTTCTAGCTCTGGCTGTCTTCAGTGAGGCCCTAGGATATTCAGGCATTAGATTTAAAAAAATATTGGATTAAGCCCCATCGTTTATCAATAGTTAACTATTAAGTAGAAAATCTGAAATTTTCAGACATTCATATGTCTTCAAATGAATCTGTCTAATTTATATGGCCATATAGGAATGAATTGAGTTCAGATACACCATGTATTAATAGTTTTAGCAATTTAAATTTTCAAAGCTTTAAGAGTTAAGGCAATAATTATAAGGAAATCAAGTCAAACATTGCTAGACTTAATTTAATAAACTTGTACTACAAATGTTATATAATGATCATACTAGTGCTCTTAACAAGCTTTTCTGAATATCCCTATCCACAGCCAGTTTCTGGCTTTGGAGGTAATCAGTGAGGTGCTAGGATATTCAGCCATTAAATTTAAAATTACTAGATCAAGCCCCATCATTTATCTAATAGTTAATTAAATCATGTGATTATAACTTCATTTCTTTGCAATTATTGTTTTGTTCTCGAGGCTTTGGAAGTTTTATATTGCTAAAGCTCTTAATATATGGTGTATCTGAATATCATAGTGCCTCACTGACAACAGCCAGAGCTAGAAACCAGTATAAGGGTAATGATATTCAGAAAAGCTTGTTAAGAGCTATATATTTGCCAATCTATTTAGATTTTATCATAAATATTATTACATTTCCTGTCTAATTATGTATACCATTGTTTTCACATGATACTTCCATTGATCAAATAACAATTTGAAAAAACATCTATTTTTTAAAATATTAGAATGGACTTGAACTGACACTTTCAAGCTCCCTACAGCTATACACTCTATCTTATACCACCAATGCATGTGATCAACTACATGTAAAAATGGTAAATGATCTCCAATATTTTAAAATAATTTAAAACCCTCCCAGCTATATTGTTTTCCTCTTACTTTCTTTTTAAATAAAGAAAAGCTTTAATTTTACAGCCCATTGTTTCTCTTTATTATATCACTTATATAATTCACAAGTTAAAGAAAATAGATATTCATAAACTAAATTTAATATTATTTATTTTTTAAGATAATAAATTTTTGTTGATTGAATTATTTATCAGATAAACATTTTTTTTTTAAATATAATTTTTACATAAGCAAAAAATTATGTATTTGTATAAACATAAAATTTATTATGTAATGTAATTAAAAAATAAACATTGCCTAACACTATATTAACAATTAAAAATAAAATAGAAATTCTTATTTTTGGCTAGTATTCTAATACTATCCAAAACAATAAAATTTTATTAAAATTCTTAGAGTATCATGGTTTCATATATTAACAAATAGATGGTGTAATTATTAATAGATGAAGCTATGGATGTGTAAGAATTTTAGTAAAATTTTGTTGCTTTGGCTAGTATTGTAGTGTTATATGAATTTCTATTGTAATGTGATTAGTGTATTCATTTTTTCTCATGTAAAAATATATGCATGTTTTAAAGAGCCTCTTGTGATCATGGTTATCTAAATACATTTTCCTGCCTTTTCATGACCTGGAATTTAAATCCAGACTAAATAAAATTTGGAAAATTTTTACATCATGAGCACACTTTGGTTTTTAATCCAAATATCCAACTCATCTCTACCTAATTAGCTATTAAATCTTGGTTGGTAAATGTTATCAAGCCATATTTAGCTATAGGTTAAAATAATATTTCATAAACAATAAGATCTTTACCACTTAGCAATTGATAAATAAGCCTGATGAATAATATTTTTTCATGGCATGATGTCTATTGGAAAAGGGATCTTCATTTTACAAGTAACTTATGCATTATACATTTAGTTAAAATACATAGTATCTGTCTTAATTATCAAACAAAATCATGTACAAAAACTAAATGCGAATATAAATGCAGTTACTATGATAATGATGGGAGTTTAGGTTTAATTAACTTGTTTTTTTTGCCCTCAATAACTATGTTTTATAGGTTTAAATAAATAGAAATACACCATAAATTGTTTGAAAATATATATCCTGTTTATAATCGCATTCTATTATGAATGGGTTTATTATATACGATAATCTTGTTTATGTCCTTTAAAACGAACAATTTCTTTCTCAAATATGTAATAACCATAAGTTGTTTTCCAATATAAACACTCATTTTAATTATTAATTAATTTAATAACAGCGAATATTAAAAATAAATGTTTTAAATGTAATTGTTATTTGGACCTTTTCTTTAAAAAATATGATTATTATAATCAAACACACATTTTGTTTATCTGTTTAATAAATTACTTTTTAATCAGAGTTCGTCGGTTATTATTTATTATAAATCAAAGTTTGCACTTGACAGGTCATTCTGATTCTTTGTCCATCAACCTCTGCCTTTAAGCTGTTGGACATTCCGTAGTGACAGCTATCCTGCCTGTGCTCTCTTAGAGTGGTGTCGGTCTTGTTTGTGCAACATTTCTGTCTATATTCCTTTCCATAAACCAGGCCTCCTAACCGAACCCTCCCCTTCCATCAGACCAACAATATTCAATCAACCAAGGTCATTTTCTCTCCGTTCCTCACATAGTTTTCTGCTTCATTTTACTTGTTTGCTTCATTTTTATGACATTTTGTGATTGTTCACTAGTAGCAGACCACCTACCTAGGTGATTCTTACTTTTAAATCGTATGAGAATTTTTTATTTTTTTTATTAAGAATATTATTTTTGTTGTTAATCGCTTATGAAATTAGACAACTTATTATTATGTTAACTATAACTTTTATTAATATTGTTATTATAAACTGTAGTTTAGATATACAAGTATTTGAGAGTATAAGTATCTACATATTTATTTATATATAACACATACACAATATATATATATTAGAGAGTTATTATTCTCTTGTTTTCAAAAACACTAGCATTTCTTTCATTATTACTTTTCACACATATTGTCTTTCTCATTTATTTTGTTTTCACATTTTCTTTTTTTAATATACTTTTATTTTTTTGGGTAGTTGCACTTATAGTAAACATATCTTTCAATTGGTGTAGTTGTAATGCATTTTCCTATCACACCTTTATTTTGGTTTAAATCTGGCTAAATAAAATAAATTTTTATGCAAAAATCTGATCTTAATTAATTAATCTATCCATAAATATTCGTCGTTGAATGAGTATATAATTATTGTTAGATGAAGAATACAATAAAATAGGGAAAATATTTGAATCTCCTAATCTAATATGATAATTGTTTCATATTTCTATGCATTGCTGTTGAAATGATCTTTATATGCAATGGCCTGTTTAAAGAATGTTTACTTAGTGTTTTTCTGAAGGTTTGTATTTGGAATATTTAAATAAAGCTAAATTTTTCTAAAGACATTCAATGCATATAATATTAGATGATGGAATAAAAATACAAATGTTTACTTAAGTTTTACCTAGCACATTTCATGCTTTGTATAAAAATTTTCTGGATTCTTGATCCATTGTTTTTAATAAAAGAATTAGAAAAATAATTAATAGATACATAAAAATTATAGAATAGAAGTTTATTAAAAAAATAAGAATTATTTTTGAATGTTGTACACATTAAAGTACAAAATAACTGTTAACTTTAAGTACTTCTCAGATATTATAATTCAAAACATTTCACACTTACTTGAAAAGTATATATTTATATATAAAATACTTTATTTATAATTTATTAATATCATGTATTTAACTTCTCCTTACTGCCCATGTCCATTATTCTTTCTGTTGACACTTTGTATTATTTCAACCATTATTCTATATCCGCATTCAGTAAATTTAAAGTATAAATATATATTTAGAAATGAAAACATTATAAGAAAATGAACAAAATCTTTTTTTATTTTAAATTTAATTGGAAATAAATGTTAATATTCAACAAATCTGTCAAATTCTGCTTTATAATATTAAAATTGCTTTACAATTTTTAGCATATCTCAAAAAGTCCTAGGACTTTGTTGGTAATGACATATTGGCAATCACTTTTATAAGGTTGGATGATCAAATGCTATTGTTTTTCTTTGTTAATATTACATTAAAAAGTTATGTTCCTTTTTTTAAAAAATAAACCAAAATGAAGGTGCAATAATGATTAGTTTTAGTTTTTGATAACTATTACACCATTCCAAAATTCTTCTTGAAATAATCTCACAAATGCTTTTTAGTTTGAAAAACAAAGAAGGGAAGCCATACCTTGAAACAGGACTAAAATTCTTTGACCATGATTCTAAACTGGGCTTTTTAGATTTTTTTTAAATAAAAAAAAAAATCAATATTCAAAAGTTCCCTGTTTTAAAAACAAAAAGATTGGTGGTCGAGAGGTCAGTGCGACTGCGTTGCACTTACAGGCAGTTGCCCGGGTTGCGGGTTCTCGTCCCGGCCGATGCTATAACACTTAAAAAAAAAGATTATTGAAACATTATTATATATGGTTGTATGAGAATGATTTAAAAGGACAAACCAATAATGATTGTTGCCTGAAGTTTTTCATGTCATAGAAATGCAGAATTACAAATTGTAGAGAAATTTTTCATGAAATTATTTTGTATAGGTTTTATAAATCACACACACACACAACAATTGACAATTCGCATTAAACAGATTTTACAATTCAATTAATCTCTGAAAATGTAGAAACTTTTAAAATAAATATTTTAATTACCCCTTTTGTTTTTTATGATAATCTCAGAAAATTTTTATTTGCACATCTGGTTGCAATGTCTACTAATAATGGCTAGAATCATTTGCAACTTCTAGTGGTAGAAATTTTAATTAAAATATTACTTAGTAACTATAATAACTAGATATCAGTAGCTTCCGAGAATTAAAAGGAATTTTCAACCAATAGAAAATAATTATATACAGCCTAGTCACATTTGAGATGAAACAACACTAGTGAGCTTGTGCTGCAATATCTATTGTTTATAATATAAAAATAAAATACTAATTTTATATAAAATCTATTTATGTTTTTATTGTTTATTTTTTGTGACTTTATAAAATTTTCATTTTGAAATATGTAGGTGTCATTTATATTTTGATTTTATTGATCTGAGGCTTAAAAAAAAAGTTAAACACTTCTCCTATCAAGGGCTATCAAAAACATTGTTCTAATTGAAGGTTTGTAATGATGGTATATTATAAGATGTGATATGTTGGACTATTTCCATCAATATTCAAGAATCTAAAGATGCGAGTTCAACTTCTAAGCAAATATTGTCACTGTGCATATAGGCCAGCAACACCTGAAGAAGAGTGGAGAATAATACTACTCGAAACATTGTGTAATTACTAACCTGTATTGTCTATTCGTGTGTTATTACTAACAAAGTTGTTTGTATTCGTCTTGCATTGGTGGTCGAGAGGTCAGCGCGACTGCCTTACAAGCAGTTGCCCGGGTTGCGGGTTCGCGTCCCGGCCGTGCTATGACACTTGAAAAAAAAAAAAAAGTTGTTTGTATTTGAAAAGTTTAAATAAAGTTTAAAATTTTCTATACATTCAACATTCACTCATAAATGATGGAAATAGTCCAACATATCACATCTTATATTGTTCTAAGGTTTCATTGTTTTTTTTTTTTTTAAATAGTTTTATTTAAATTTTTAAAGAGACGTTTGGTAATCTACACACCTTTTTTTTTTCAAACAATCATTTATTTGTTCCTTCAGACTAAACCAGTCTTTTATTGATGATAATTTACTTTGATTTATTTCTGGTTATAAGTTATTTTAGCGTATTTAAATAGTTAGTACATATTTTTTTAGATAAATAGTAAAAACAAAACCTTATTTTAACAACATCCAAGAAAATAAATAAATAAATAGAATACAGTACACATCACTTTATTATCTTAATATAACTCATGGAAAAAGTTAACTGAAAAATAAGAAAATTATGGATAAACAAACAAAAACATTTCTGCTTTTAAATAGGGGGATTTGAACTTATGATTTTCAGTCTACATTCATCTTCCATTCTATCTCAAACAACAATGCACATGACAAACATACATGTGAAAAAAAATGACCCAAATATATGTATTTTGTGCAGAATCAGCACTCATCGGTTGGGCCACATCATCATCATCTCCCACACATACAATCAATGTTCAGTTTATATTAAGATAGAAATTTCTTAAATTTTAATAGACAGGCATTAATATTTTCACCTTCCAATAATTCAGCCATTGTTTTATTGAAAAATTGACAATGGAAATGTTCTCAGCTCTTGGTGGATTTAATATTATAATCATACCCATTTAAACATTATGTCAATTTTAGCCCTCAAATTATCGGACCATTATGTGTCCATTTATATTATTTCCAGTGCAATATGTAATTAACCTAGTCATTCAGAATACTGATTGTTTACTATAGTAAATTGAGGGATTTGTGTTTAGGATTTTCAATGTATAGTCATCCTCCATCTCAAACAATCTATACACGTGATCACACACATGTAAAAATGATAAATGATACAGAATTTTTATATTTTATGCACAACTAGCACTTATCACTTGGACCATTGAAGTTTAAAATCTGTTCGTCATTGCAATCGCACAATGCGATCTTCAATTTTCAATACGCAGATTCAGTTTAAAACTGCCATTAATCTACGCAGTCTGCCCATGTGCTTTTTGCATCTTAGGTCCATCTTTTTTTTTTTTAGTTTTCGAAAATATAAGTTTTATTTTTCTACTATAAAAATTAAAAATTTTATGATAATTTTTGTAATCAAGTAAATTGAATTTTTTTGTCTCTCTGTCAGTTTTATAATTTTTAATGGAATTGTATTTACCCTGAAATTTACATTGGAAAAAATGCAAGATTTTATCGATCTTCCCATGTAGATGCTCATCAGTAGCTCTAGTCAATAAGTTGTATTTGCATTTGGTTGCAGTATTTTTTTAATTGTAAGCTATCATTTTGTAATACTCATTTGATTTATATTTTAGGTACATTTTATCTAACAAGATGAAGTTTTTGCCACGAGCTGGCAGGTAGGATAAATAATACTACATTGCACTGACTCTAAACCACTAATTTATGTACCTCAAGTTTAATTCTATAATGAATTTAGTATTTCATTCACTTTTTATTTTGCATATAGAGACTATTTTAGTAATAATGTTTAATACATTACAAACATTATTGAAATACTTTATTATAATATTTAAATTATACTAATTATTGATCAATATTAACTATTTGTTATTAAGGATGACATATTCATTGCAAAACCCTGTATGGTAAAATATTTTGAAGAGCTATTAATAAAAATGAAAGATACTAACATTTTATTATACAAAGTGTTCAAGTAATGAATGACCTTAGGTAAGTGTTATTATATATCAATTTATTAGAAATTTAATGATGAATGCAAATAATTTACTAACAAAAGTATAGTTTTAAAATTTATGCATGAAAATGTAGAATTTATGAAATAATATAAAAATAATTATTAGAAATATTAAAATTTATTCTTTTTTTTATTATTTTGAATATCAATGGCTATATTTTTTTCAGCTTAATTACATTCTTTGGTATATTATGTTTCAAACAATATATATTATGTCATTTTTAAATAATACAAACTTAACATAATTTTTTAAATATTCAATATGGCTGCTTCACCAGTAAAATGGTTTTAAGGAATTGCTATCTTACTATAAACGAAACACTGATTGTATGTATATATGTGTGGGAGATGATCTGGTCCAACTAATGAGTGCTGGTTCTGCCTGAAATATGTATACTGGGGGATCATTTATCTTTTTCACTTGTGTGTGGACAGGTGTCAGTTGTTTGAAATGGAGTGGAGGATTGATATAGACTGAAAATTCTCCATTTAAATCCCTCTAATTACTATAACAAAATTCAGTATATTGAATGAATATGTTTATTTCTTGTTTCATTCTTTTAAATGATTTCTATGGTTAACACACCTGAAATATACAGCATATTGTTTTTTATTTTTGATATTTTTTCCTGGTTGCATTTTTTCAGATTTCATTGATGACATAAATTTATTAAATACATTTAATTTAAAAAATAATAATAACAAAATATTAACTTTGTGAAAAAAAAAAAAAAAAAAAGAATTAAATCTAAAACAAATAGATTAATTGAGGCTGTTAAATGTATTTTAATGAATAAGTAATGATTCTTGAAAAAAAATACTATTTTTCATAGATATTTTGATAAAGTATAATTTCAAATAAAAAAAAAACTTTTTTAAAATATTAAAGTTTAATTTATAATTATCAACAAAATATTGTAAAAATGGTTTGACACGAAGTGTTTCCATTTGGTTTATTCTCTCATAACATTGTTTTAAATGATTAATTTCTGCTCACAAGTGGTTAAAATTCAATAAAATGTTAATATAGTTGGTATGTACTTATTTACATATGAACACTTAATAATTTTGCAAAAAGTAAATGATGAAAATATACACTGATTACATATAAATTTTTATTTTTTTTATTTTCATAATGGAACAAACAATGAAATGCCAATAATTTAGTATTTTATCTCTATGCAATATGAATAGACATGATCATTTCAATTTTTGATTGGTTTCAAACACCTTATTCTTGGTAGCTGCTGTCATCTATTTCATTGTAGTTAGAACAAATAATTCACACACAAAATAATATAATTAAAAATTCTACTGTTAAACAATTCAAAGTATGTTCTTACCATTAAGAAGATAGTTGTTGATGTTAGATCCACCAACAGCCATCTAATAATCATTTGAAGGTTTAAAATAATAATAACAAAATGAAAGAAGTTTGTAGTCCACTTTTTTTTTTATTTAAAAAAAAATGGTAAAAGAAATAGTTTTCTTTAAATTATAAAAGTGGGGAATATTTTTTTAAATTAAAATAATAAAAATATTTTTAAATTTAAAAATAAAACTAAAAAAACTATCCATATAGAAAATAGTGCATCAAGTTTATTATTTACCAAGGTAAATGCAAAAAGTAGCTGATGGAAGCAGAAAAATGGTATCTTTTCCAAAGACTTTATCATGTGGTTGAAGTGTTAGTTTTCATTCATTTTATATTTAAAATCCAAAGCGCATGTGCAACTGTTTAATGCTGTTTAAATATTATTGTTTATAAATGATGGATCGAAAGTTTATTATATACATATCTACATATTGCTATTTTTATAATAAACTTGATGTTGTATAAAGCTAGATGGTTCACAGTTTTCAATTTGTTATCAAGGCAATCTCTATTAATAAAAGATAGAGATTCATTTTTTAAACTGATTTAAGATATTAATATAGACAAGAGAATTGTCAGTTAGACTAACCTACACAGATTTTTTAATTCAAAATAGTTTAAATAAGTCCTGTTAATGGTATAAAGATAACCAGTTTTGAAAGCAGGTTATTAGTAATTTTTAATATTTTGAAACACTACTAAATTCAATTATTGTTTGGATATACTTGATTTTGGATAAGATTAAGAGATGCAAGTCACATGATAATAGTTCAAGTTTATCAACACTGGGAGTCTTTAATCTCCTAAAGAGGTTGCATTGACTACAGATTGAAGATTCCTAGTGTTGATAACACTGGACTATTATCATGTGATTTTTCTTTGTGTACCACTGATTTTTATTCAAAATCAAGTTTATTTAAATAATAATTAAGTTTATTAGTGTTTCAAAGTATTAAAAATGACTATTTATTAATTTGTTTTTAAACTGGTTGTATCCCCCCCTCCCCCAATTAATGAGGCTTATTTAAACTTTTTTGAATTAAAAATCTTCTAACAACCAAATTGTTAACTTTCTTGTCTATACTAATATCTTAAACTACAGTAAAATGTGTTATTTATAAAATTTGCCTTCACAACAGATTGAAAATTTTTAGTATTGATACCATGTTTTTTTTTACCCCAAAAATAAGCCCTATTTATGATCATCAATCATATAGACAGTTGAGGAACATATTGAATTATAAAGTAATGCATGTATAAAAAACAATATTATTGACATTAATGCTTTAAATAAATGGTAATATAAATTATGTGGTATTAATGCATTTTCCTGTCCGCAATTTTTCACAAATGTTCTACCTGTATAGAGAAACAATTTAACTACCACAAGTCAGTATATCAAACATTTTATAATTTGAAGTATTTATTTTTAGGTTCTTATTTATATTTAATACTTAGATTTAGAATGATTGATTTAATTTTAGAGCTTCATTATGGTAGCTTTTAAATATTCAAGATTAAAAAAAAATTGTTTGAATTTTTAAACATTTTTTTTCCTCATAAAAGATTTTATTATAATAATGAAAGTGATTTTAATAATCAAAATTTAACTTTAGTTAAATCATCAATCTTTCACTTAAAAGAAAAGTTTTTAAAAGAAATACCCAAGTAGAGTTTTTACATGTAATTTGGAAAGTGTTTACAATGTGCACACTTAATAATGAATGGATGTAGTTGTGTCATATGAATCGGTGTAATTCAGTATGCTATATATTATCATGGACATACTTAATGTGCACATGTGAAAGATAGAAACATTTTCTGAAATTTTGTTTGCATTATTTTGTTGCTTTTGTATGGACAAACCATTCTTAACTTAATCATTCTTGTAACCACTCTTGTCTCATAAATCTTCAGTTAACACTTGATTTAATGGTAAATTTAAATGAAATGATATTCTTATTATCATATAAAGTGAGTGCAAAAAGAAAGACAGATTCTAGTTAATAAAATAAATTGTGGAGGGCTTCCAGGATATGAATTTTGGGGCTTTCTGTAAGGAAAAGTATTTTAATAAATATACATTTTTGTACTTAAATTAATATAGATTTTATGTACATGAAAAAATAAGTCATCCTTAGTAAATAAGCCTTTCAGTGTCTGGAGCAAAATTTAATATAAGTTCTGGTTTTATTTTCTGGACAATATGGTAAGATTGAACTATTGTCACATGGTTTGCATCTATAACCAATATAGCTTTATCCATAATGAAATTTATTATCTAAATAGTAATTATAATTAAGTTTAATAGTCTTTCAAAGTATTAAAAATAATTATTTATTAGTCTGCTTTCAAAACTGGTTATATTTGTCTTATTGACGTTTATTTAAACTTTTTTCACTTTAAAATCTGACTATTACTATCAATGTAAACTTTCTTGCCTATATTAATATCTTAAACCACAATAAAAAGTGGTTTTCCATCTTATATTTATACAGGCTGCCTTGATAACACATTGAAGATTTTTGCTATTGATAAGCTTGGACTACTATTATTTGATTTACATATATACATGGTTAATGTATATATAATAAAATGATTTCATATTTTGGAAATATACTCATATAGATGAGAGCTGCTTATTTAAAATTATTGGAGTAAAAATTCAACACTGCAGATAATTTTCAAATGTTAAAGAATATTGGAAAGATTTAGTCTTCAAAATAAAAACATACAAAAATATAATTAACTAAAGAAAATACTTAGATAATGTTCAAATGGTGAATTAATTATGTTATTGAAATTGAAAATAGCTAAAACCATGATGATTACTGAAATTTAATTGAATTATTTAAATATTAAGATAAAGTAATGGAAGATTTTTTTATTCATTGGAAAAAAGATATTTAGAGCATTTTTTTATCTCATAAATTGGATTTTATTTTAATATCTACATACTAATTAGTTATATCATTTAAAATAAAATGTTTTGAAATATTTATATTTATGAAATAAATAAGGATTTTTCTTATTTCAAAATCTGAGAAAAAGATCAGTAAATTATTTGTCCTATTAAATTAGAGATAATGTATTTAAATTCTAAAACTTGGAAATATTGTACTTCTGAAATAAGTGATGCATTTAGAATAAAAAATATAGTATCTATACTATATGATATAATATTTTAAAATATGAGAGAAAGGATATAGAGATTAATAAAATATTTGAAAAAATCTTCAGTCAAAATAATAAAATCTTTGCCTACTTTATTATGTGGAATAGTTATAAAATCAAATAAAATAACAATAAAAATATTTATTACCTATTATATTCTACAATAAGAAAATCATAATTAAAGTAAAAGTTTAAAATAAAAAACTTGTGGAAGATGGGTTGAGTTGTCTTTTCTTAAACTGGAAAGAAAATGGTTATTTTATTTTCCCTTATGCTAATTATAAAAAAAGTATGAATTACAATATGATGCAATGCACTGTGGTTTTTTGGAGTCAGGAATCTTTCAGGCACTATGCCCAAATAAACCTGTTGGCCACCTTTCCTTCTCTTTCCATGCCACATCCTATGTTTTTCCGTATTCTTGTCTATCCTGCTTCATCTCATTTTCACAACATAATCTTTGTCAATTCCATGACTTTTATATCTAAATCTCTCATATTTTCTCATACCCAGCATTAAAACCAAGAACCCACTTTCTGTATAATCACTTTGTTTATATTTATTTTTTCACAACTTCATTATTTGTACCTTTTCTGCATGCAGGAATTTACATTTAATTAACAAATGCTTAATATTTTCTATGCCTTCCTTATGCAACTTGTAACTAAATCATGCACATTTTTCCATTTATGTGTATATTCCCTTGCTACTAAAGATCCTAATTCAGACTTAAAGAGTAAATTATTTTCCTTGTTATTATCATAAATTAACTCACACCCAATATTCTGCTTACTTATATATATATATATATATATATATATATATATATATATATATATATATATATATATATATATATATATATATTGTGCACTTTTATTAGCTCAGTCTATTCTAAAATAAAATTTTAGTGTATAATTTTAAATTTTACAAATCCAATAATATTTACTTATTAAAAGAAGACAATAATGAAATATTAGATCATAGGGTTTGAACTCGAATTTAGCTAATGGAAATTTATAAATGATCTTAACTCAAAATACACATAGAAAATAACCTACAGAGTCATATATATGCAGATAGATCAACAATTAATATTATTTAGTATTTAAAATCAGTGAAGTTTAAATTGTAATTTTGTAAACATAATGCGTAGTAGGGACTAATAATTATTGTGGGTGCGCATTTGATTTTAAAAATAGAAATTATTTATCTTCAAATGTTACTATATTTAAAAGTAAATAAATAAGGTTTAATTTTACCAAAATACTGATTTAGAATTAAAATAGTAAATTCTATCTTTATTTAATTTCTAAAGAATATTATATTTCAATATTTTATTTTTAAAAAATGATAAATTATCATTTTAACCCTTTGACAACCAGAACGACTTTTGTACGACTTGTCTAGAAATTTCTATTTTGAGCTGAGTTTACGCGTAAACGGTAAACGTCACACATACGCGCAATACGTCATTTTTTGCGCCATTTTAATATCTACCTGAAACTCTAAGAATTTTTTCTGTGCGACAATTTTTAGATTTTTTATGAATATTTTTAGCAAAGTGTACCTAAAATTTTTTTTTTTTTTTGATTTTTCTCATTTTATTTATCGTAAAAAAGTTATTCCACAATTGTTGGATCAATTACTGAAGATTTTATTGTGATTTTCCGTTGAAGTTGTCCGTGATTCTGGGCTCTCTTCTCAAATTACGTTTTTGGATAACGTTCAAGGGTATGTAATTACTTTTTTTTATAAATTATATTTTATATTTACTAAAACAAATAAATATGTTATATACTAATAAATTATAATATTTTTGATGTACTGAAACAAATAAACGTTTTTTAATAACATTCGCGAGTATGTAATTACTTTTATATATATATATTTTTTATAAATTATAATATTTTCTATTTACTGAAACAAATAAATATGTTATATAATAATAAATTATAATATTTTCGATGTACTGAAATAAATAAATATGCTATAGAATAATAAATTATAATATTTTCAAATAAATATGCTGTAGAATGGAAAAAAGTTGGGGACTGGGGTATCTGTCACTGCGTGAGCTAATGCATTTTTTGGCATGATTATAAATATGAATAGTGTATCATGCATGACCAAGTTTGAATTTATGGACGAATTATTGCATCAGTGCTAAAGTTATGACCCTCAATTGATTTGTGTCAATTATAGGCAAGTAATATAGGATATTGTATAAATTTTCTGGCTTCTTCAATCTATCCAGTTATTGTTACAGTGCCATGTATTTGAACTCTGCCTTTCTTCATATTTTTTATGCAAAATAATAAATATATTTATATACAAGTTCATGCTACACAACTGGAATTTCATGTAATATAGGATATTTATACACACTTTCTGGTTTCATCAATCCATCCATTCTGTATTATAGTGCCATGTATTTGAACTCAGCCTTTCTTCATATCTTTTATGCAAAATAATAAATATATTTATATACAAGTTTATGCTACACAACTGGAATTTCATGTAATATAGGATATTTTATACACGGTTTCTGACTTCATCAATCCATCCACTCTGTGTTATAGTGCCATGTATTTGAACTTAGCCTTTCTTCCACACATGTAATCATTGTTAATAATAATAAAAAATTATCTTTATTGATTTATTTTTATTCATTTTATTTTTTATGAGTTTATTTATTTATTTTTGAATTACACTGTTCTATTACTTTTTTCTCCACTAAAAACCATTCATATTTTTACAGATAATTTACAAAACTGAACATATCTGGCTGTGGAATGAAAATGGATCACAGCAAGTCAGCTGTTTTAGTAATTTTCTCAGGGAAAAATTACCTCAGGTAAGACTTCCAATACATCATTTTTTTTGTAAATTTGTGAGGAATGTGAAGAAGCTGTTTATGAAAGTGTCATTTTATCATTTGAATTTCAAAATTTAGGATTTGTGAATCAGTGTAAAAACAAACATTCTTAAATCTGTTATAAATATTATTTTTTTTAACTTTTTCTTTATGAAATGATTATTTTAACAGCTTCAT
Source organism: Epiperipatus broadwayi (assembly GCA_028023455.1). Classification (NCBI taxonomy): domain Eukaryota; kingdom Metazoa; phylum Onychophora; class Udeonychophora; order Euonychophora; family Peripatidae; genus Epiperipatus; species Epiperipatus broadwayi. Next base: position 4,060,540 of record JAQFVV010006281.1, on the reverse strand, counting down.
TATATTCTTTCATATATGTACTTGCTTTTACAACATTATTTTTATATATTTATTACATTCAAACACAAAATATCTAAGTTATTAGAGTTAGGGTAAATTTTTTTAAAAATTAAAGATGGCCGCCTGGTTTTCAAAGGGTTAAAATGATAAACCAAAAACTTTCAAAATAAAGAATTGTTTCATAGAGAAAAAGTGGGAAAAAATAACCAATCAAAGAATTTCAAACAATTTTTTTTTAATATGAAATTCAAGAGAGGAGAAAAAAAGCTTCTTGATCGTAAAGTATAAGTAACTAAGTTTTTTTTTCTCGGTGATATTTTTTTTTTTTAAAAAAAAAAAAATTGTATTAAAAATTCCTAAAACCTTATGATTTGCAGCTCTACATCAATATACATGGATAATTATAAACTGTTGTTAAAATAATGGAATAAATTAATCGTTTTTCTACTGGGCAAGTCAATAATCGGAATTCCCAATAATCTCTTGAAAATTAATAAGTATTGAAGAAATAATCGGAGATGAATAATCAACGATTCACGGAAAAGTAACAATAATTGTGCCATAGGAAAAATGAACTGCAGTAATACCCAAAAGGAAATAAATAAACACCGTAAATATCCAGTAAGGATAGATAAAAGAATAGTAAATCTCTTGGAAACAGTTAAGTATATATATTTAAAATTCAATGGAACTAAATTAGTAATAAATGAAAAGTGTTCATTATTATTCTGGATGTATATAAAATCTTAATTACAATGTGAGATAGAATTATTTATTTGGAGCCAAAAACGTGGCACGACACATTTTTAATTGAAATCATAAGTGTGCCTTTTACTATAGAGAGAAATATATATCATCTAAAATAAATAAGACAAGCCACAAATAAATTTTTATTACTAAACAAAGAACAAAACAAGGATTATTGTTGCAGTAACTCAAAACCTCGTGTGAATCTTAGGATAAGCAGAATCTTCAAAAAAAAAAAAAATAAGGAAAAATAAAAACGTTATGATAAGTTTATGGAGTGTGGAACAACTAGAAGATTTAAAATTGTTATTATACTTTAGCTGAGAGTTAAAAGAGAACTTCTTTCTAATGTTGGTATTTATATTTTTAATCTATGATTTGTTAGTATAATAGGGGCGGGGAAGAGAACTAAATCATTTAATATGGAATTAATTTAAGTGTTGTTATATTAATAGTTATTTAATAATTCGGTTAAGTTTAAAGATTATGAATCCTTTAAATAAACCAATATACTCGATATTTTAGTATGAAAGGATATTTAAAATGATATATACATATTCCAAAGAGCAGGTTATATTTACATGTACAAATGGATAAACTAAAAAACAATGATTTTGTTCTTATGTGAAAGATAAAAGTAGTAATTTTGTTTGCTTACCAACCTCCAGAATTATAACACTATGTTCTTATTTATTTTTTGTTTTGTTACTTAATCATCAAGTACTACTATTATGTAGAGGTTGAACTAACGAACCATGAATGGAAAAAAAAAAGATTGTTTAATAAACTGAATATGTTATATATAGTTTACATACATAGGTATAAATATCTCAACATATAATAGGAAATTGTTAGTTTTGTTTGATAATAATACTCCAAAGATTAATTTTCTGTTGTTATCATTATTATAATATATATGTATTATTTTGTTATAAGTTATTCTAAATTCGATATTAATGGAAATGTTTATTATCATTTGTAATGAATGTTATTAAAATTATTGTTTTAAAAGTTTTATTAAATTGTAATTGCTGCATTTCTTTTCTGGGCTCATTCTCACCACATCACACAACTTAAAATGTACAGTCAAAATTAAAATGAAAAGTCAATTCAATTTAAAGCAAATCTAACAGTTTAATAAGCATAAATCTCTTAGTAATGATTTTTTTTACTTGTTACATGCTGCCTTGATCCCATAGGTCATTGAAGACATTGCCAATTATTAAAGTGTATTTATTAATATAAAGTTAAATGATACATTAGTTATTAGTGAAAGTATTAGTGTTAATCACAATTTAGTTAATAATATTATTTTAATATTCAGTATTAAAGAACATACATATAAAGCTTGACTATGAATTTAAATTATATGCCTTTCTTAATTTGAACACTATCCATGGAAATGTGTAAAATCCCTCTTGATATTCGATAGGTAGTATGAAGAATTAATAAATCAATGATTTTCCTGAGATCTCCTTATTTTAAAGTTATTCTTGTGATTATTGCCAATCTTAATTATTAAACATAATATAAATCAAAGTTTATCTGTAATTATCTAACAGATTAATTTAATGAGTGATTGAATTAAAACTTAATAGTTATAAATATAAAATAATATATTAGATATTATTGTTAGTCATGAGAGTATGTAGATACTTAATAAGGAGGAGTATCTGGGTATTCTTATGCCATTGAGCAAGTATTTTGTATTTGTTTAATGTTAAGGGGATGTGATCTGTTTATGGGTAAACGAGTCTCACGTTAATTATATTTAAAATACATCTTATTTTAGAAATATTTACTCATGTCAAAGTAACTTGGGATAAATACTAATCTTATCTAAATTCAATTGTTATAGTTAAATAAAATGGTCAGCATATAGTAAGTTTGTTAATAGAACCTAACCAGAATCCAAGTAGGGCCTAATATAATGGACTTGGAAACTCTGCTTGGGGTCGTACCACCTGTAGACAGGCCACAATATATATATATATATAATCTCTTTTTACTCTCCATACTAGTTTTCCATCTTTTCAATTCCCTATTTTTTTTAATGCATCTATTCTTCTATCTCATTTTTTGCTACCATAACACCCAAAAATTATCCTAACACAATCATCCCATAAGTATACTAATATAAATTTTTTGTCCAAATTTTCTGCATACTGTACTACCTTTGTCACCCATCTTGTTGCTTATCCTTAATTCATAATCCAGTTAAAGACTATTTTGGCTATTTTCTTAGTACCCATAAATTGCAATCTACTGAACATTTCCATTTTGCTTTTTGCATCTCATATAAAAACTTGACCATGCCATTTCTCTTTGAATTGCCTCCTTTACCATCCAAACATCTTCCTTTTAATTCATGTCTTCCTACTTCTCTTTGTACCTTTTTAAAGTAATCTTAATATCCTCTTTGTACTTTTTAAAAGTAATCTAATACCCCTTTACTAACCATAGTGCATCATTACCATAAACTAACCTTGCTACTGTCACTCCCTTCAATATAATTCTAGCTACATCATATTTATTGTATGAAAACACTAATGTGTCTTTCTCTTTTTTTTTGCTTTATTTATCTTTTTTTTTTTCTCCCATTCATCCAAGCAATTTCTCTGATTACTTAAGACAATTCCCAAATAGTTATACCTATTCACCATTTTTAACTTTATCTCCCAATAAAAATTCTTTCTCTTCCCTTTCCCCTGTATTAATCATCATTACTTTTTATTTTTCTTCACTAAATTTAATCCCTATCTCATTACCCATCCTTGTGCATGTCTTCAGCATAACTTCCATATCTTCCATATTTTCTGTACACAAGAAGATATCTGCAAATAAAGGTCCAATAATGTATATACACTCTTGCCACCTATTAATGGTATCTTTACCCATCTTTCCAGTCTTTCTGTTGTACTTTCCATTTCTCTCAAATACAATAAAAACAGAATAGGTGATATAGGGCATTTTTGCCTTAGTGTCACCCCATTTTTGACTTTAATTGATTCTATATTTCCTAATTGATATGTATAGTAATGATTTTCATACAATCTCTTAATAACTAAAGCTACATTTCTCCCTAAATTTACCTATAATCTATTTCTATTTACTCTATCATATGCCTTCTCTATATTTATAAAAAAACATATATAACTGTCTACCTGAATTCCTACTCATATCTATACATTGTGTAACTACAAATAAACTTTCTCCTATATGCCTACCTGATAGGAAACCTTGCATTTCTCCAACTATATTATTTACTTCCATCCATTTTGCTACCCTTCCAGCCACAATGTATGCAAAAACTTTATATAACACTGATGTTACCACTATCAATCTGTAATTGCTTAACTTTCTGTGATTCTTACTCTTTCCTTTAAATAGTAGCCTTATTTTAACTCAAAGGATTTATGGGAAGGTTGACTATTATATTGCTGAAGTACAGTTTGGTTTTCGGAAAGGGAAAAGCACAAGAGATGCTATTGGTATTGTTAGGACAATTGCAGAAAGATATATTGAAAAGATAAAGGAATTGGTATATGTTTTGTAGATTTAGAAAAGGTATTTGATAGAGTAAGCTGGAATAAACTGATGTCTATCTTAAGAGATAAAGGAGTATTCTGGAAAGAAAGACGATTGATATGGAATATGTATAATGGTCAAAGAATAAGAGTTAGATTTGGATGTAATGAGACTGATAAAGTGAATATAGAAAGTGGAGTTAGACAAGGATGTAGTATGTCACCTGTTTTGTTTAATATTTATTTAGAAGATATGCTAAATAATTATTTGGACTGTGGAGGAGCAAATGTTGGAGGGAGAGTAATAAAGAGTATAAGATTTGCAGATGATATGGCTCTTATTGCTGAGGAAGAAAAGGATCTTCAGAATATGTTGAATAAATTGGAAGAAGGATGTATGGCATATGGAATGAAGATTAATATTGAAAAGACTAAGTGTTTATGGATAGGGAGAGATGCAAAAAGACTGCAAAATTGGAATCCATGATGACATGGTGCAGCAGGTGAAGGGATTTAGATATTTGGGTTGTTGGTTGAGTGAGGATGGAAGAAGTGAAGATGAAGTTAAAAGAAGAATAGCATTGGCAAAGGTGACATTTGTAAAAAGAAAGAAGATATTTTGTGGACCTATGGAAAGAGAATTAAGGAAAAGATTAATTAAATGTTATGTGTGGAGTGTATTAATGTATGGTTGTGAGACATGGACATTGAGTATTAGAATTAAGAAACGACTGGAAGCTTTTGAGATGTGGACATTGTAACAGTCAGAATCGTCTATCTCGCTAACACTGCAGAATTCAAACCCCAGACACGAAACTGAACATTCTAGGAGGGGTTGCCTTCTAGATATACTAAGTTTGAATCTAAAGTCCAAATTTCACAGTGCCATCTACGTGATAACGCATCTGATGCCACTACTAGTATTACCTTTGACCGGTGCCTGGTCGTCAGGGAGAAACAAAAGACTCTATACTAAAAGAAGCTTGGGTGGCTAATTAACGTCTATGGATTTACAAAAGAAATGCAGAAAATATATATATATAGACCGAGACAGTGATAGGAATCAAATAAAATAAGAGATCAAATTTAGTTTTAAATAATTTCACAAAATTTATTTATGTAAATTATAAATATAACGCCACTGTCTGCTTATATGAGACAGGGACGCGTATTAAATAATTGTGGGCATTATATTTCAATAAATGACAAAAAGGTTTTAAAACAAAGTGATATATTTTATTCCTCGGGCTAATAGCATTACGATAATGTGCTTGACGAGATAGGAACATGTGCGAGGTGCTTTGAGCAATTATACAAGTTTAAGAAAATATTTGAAATTAAGTGTTATAAAATATTTATTGATTTCGAGAATAGCATGGACAAAAGCTTACTAAGCAACAAAGTGGGAATGTGATCAAGGCATTTATTTGAGAATAATAATAATAGAGTTACATTGGGAGGTCAGTATTGCTGATAATGAATTTATTAAAGTTGGAGGGTGTGACACGTTTAAGTCACGGATGCTTTGTAAAATAAATAAAACAATATTGAAGATCTGGAATAATTACGGAGGGCATCTCGCCGCTAACCCGTAGGAAAGTATTTTATGAACAGCCGAAACTTAGCGACTGTGTGACGATTACGTTTAATTCCCAGGTGTGTCATTTGGAACACACTCTGCCTGGAAACTTGCAATATACGAAAAGAACGGACTTTGCCATGTAAAGAATCCTTGGAAAAATAAAACAAAGCGGTCTCAACAACCAATTCATTTACCAGCAATATGAGACTAGTGTATATAAAAACATACTGAATGGGTTTTACTCGGATTAAGAGAAATGCCCAATCAAATTCCCCGAAATTCATTTAAAAGGGTCCGCACATTCTCGACATCAATGATGAACTTTATAATTAAAGTAGACACGGTAATTAAAATAGGAAAATGCATGCTTGCGGGTTTGAAAAGGAAGTATAGATTTATATATGCAATCATGCATTAGGGGACACATTTAATCATTGACTTCGCACATACTCTCATATTAGATTAAAATCAATAACATGTAGATTTTAAACTATGTGATTATATTATATATTAAAGAATAGAATCGCCCTTGAACGAGTGATTTGCAAGATAATAAAAATTGAAAATTATTTAGAAATTTAAAATATGCCTTTATAGTGGTGTCTTAGTTTCAACAAAAGGAATAATTTACTCGGTCAAAGACGATTCTGACACATCATCATAATAAAATAAAAGAAAGCTTTATAAATAGAAAATCTTAACCCAAGGATAGAGAGCAAAATGTTGAGTATATTTAAACACGTTAAAGAAATACATAATGAAGTTATGTGAGATATAAGAAAAACAATTTTAAATAGCTATAGCATGTTAGTTATCACAAGAGCTCTTGTGTTAATTTAGGGTTACCTCTGGAGAAGCATTTTTAGATAGATGTTCAGCAGGTGTTATAATTCAGTAGCAAAATCTGGAAATGTTCATATTTTTGGCAGCGGCAGCAGTTCCGGGGTTTCTTGTGTGATAACTTCCAATAGTCTATGGCAGCATATGACCATTTTGGAGAGAAATAACCTTCTTGCACTCTACTCTGTCATGTCAAGATTTACAAATTACTACTATAATTTTGGTTAGAAACATTAGACCTCAGAATAATTTCTCTTAGAAACATTAGAAGACTCCAGAACAAAAGAAAAACCTCCTTTTTATAGTAGAATTTAACAATAGAACTGCCCTGGAGCATTACAAAAATATATCGGACTTATCAGCTGTAATCATCCGAATGTCTAAAGGAATTCAACATTAATTAATTTCTTTTGTTACTTTCCCTGTCGACATTTGAATTACTAACTAGATTTAATTAAAAATTACTTTTATTAATTAAAGAAAACCTTAAGTGGACATCTCTGCTGTTTTTAGATAAACTTATATAATATTAACTAATTAAACTATTGTCCATCGTTTATTTTAACAGAAATATTTGGAATAACTTTTATTAAATTAAAGAAAATGATTTTACTTTTTAAATTGCAATATTTGAATCTATTTACTAAACGAATATTTACTAAATGAAGTTTATTTTAAATCAAAATATATTATGACAGTTATATATTTGTAAATAGATTCAAACAAAATAACTTTAACAATTTATAATTTTGATATGTTTAAAATGCATATCATAGTGTGTGTGCAATTACGACTTATATAACCTACTTTTTAATAAATCAAAATTATGTGAACATATACATAATCTATAATCTTTTATTCATTTGGGAATGACTTATATATATATATAATACGAGCATTGTACTTGTGGTTAAAAATTAGGCCGGATTTTCGGTATATAAGCGTATTGCAGACACACTACGATAGATTGGGGTTCAAACTAAGGTATGAGGTAGGAAATAGGTGAGAAAAGGTGAAACGAAGATCTGCAAAGCAGACCTTACTGTTTCAACATGGTGAAAAATGGAAAAAATCAGTTGGGTGAATAAAATAACAAATGAAGAAGTTTTGAAAAGAGTTAATGAGGAAAGAAGATTGATTGAAAGTATCAAAGAGAGAAAGAGAAACTGGATTGGACATATACTAAGAAAAGATTATAGTTTAATGAAAGATGTTTTGGAAGGAATGGTGAGTGGAAATAAAAAGAAAGGACGGAAGAGATTGACATTATTGGATGATATACGAGATGGAAGGGTTATGTAGAATTGAGGAAGTGGGCAAGGAAGAGAATGGAATGGAAGAATGGATGAACTGATGTAGTGACTACTCTCTGGACCTGTCTATTGGACAGACTACTATTGATTGATTCTTGTATTTTTCCAATTATTCGAAAATTTTTGTCATCTTATTAAAACATGATAATAGGTTTACTTTTTCCCTATCTCCTAAATTCATTACCATCTCTACTGTCCATCCATCTAAACCTCTTTCGTTTCCACTTTTCAATTTCTTTCCTGCGTCATTCTATTCATTTTTTGTAAACCTAATATTTCCATTAGTATATGGTTTCATGTTTGTTATCACTGTCCTTTACATCTAACATATTTTCTATATCCATTACATAATTATTTAAGATTGTTTGTAGTTCTTCTGTAGAGGTATACTCTTTTTTTCTTCATCATCCTGTAATACAATTTCTCTCTTTTCTACAATCCTTTTAATGCATTTTCAAAATTTTTTAATCATATCGTTTTCTTTTTATTAATATCCTCCAACAATTTATTATTTAATTTCATTCTCTCTTTGTACATTATCTATTTTAGCCAACTTCTTTTTTTTTAAAAAATACTCTTCCCATTTAACATTAACATTTTTTTTTTACTTTATTTGTTTTTAGTAGCACACTTTTTCTGTGCATCCCCCACCTCTCTTTTACACATTATTAACTCTCACTTTTCTATTACTTTTACTCTTTTGAATATTATCACCTAAAATCCTATATACCACTTTTTTCTATTTCACCATATCATTCCTTATATTCATCCACAACCAATTCTTCCATGATTTCTTCAACTTTTATCTTTCTAATGTATTTTTATTATTCATTCTCCATCCACATCTTTCACTATCCTTTTTATATTTACTACTATTTTTCCATCACATTACTAACCATTTCTGTTATAAAGAAATTATGATCACTATTACATACTCTTTCATTATCAAACACTTTAATTTTCTATATTTTATTCCTTCTTTCTATATTAATACATAATCTATTGTGTGAAATATATTATTTCTAGACCATGTGTATTGTCTCTCATAAATATTTGATAAATTTCCAATGGTCAAATTCATTCTCTGATAAAACTCTTCAAAAGCTTTCCATTCTTGTTATCTAAGTCACCAGTTTATTCATTATACCCATTCATATTCCCTATAGCCATTATTTTATTCTTCCTTTTGAAACTATATTGTTAACTAAATATTCATATATGCTACTTTTTGACTCCATTATAGTTTGACTTTCTCCAGTGGCTATATACACATGACATCATCCATTTTTGGCTTCTTAACCTTATTTCAAACCACAAATATTCTTGACATTTATCAGTATTTGAATATTTTTTTCACATAATTCCTACCCTTTTTTTCTTTTCTATTTATACTCTGCCATAGCAAGTCTTTCAGTATACATTCTTCTCTTAGATGTGTTTCCACTACTGCTAATACCTCAAGCTCTTCATTTTTAACTGCTTTGTTTAATGCCAGATTTCTGGTCTATCACATTGCATATTCAAATATCCAATTTTTATAATTTTTTTCTTTTTCTAACTACCTTTTTACAAATTTTTTGGACTCTTCTCTGTTACATTTGTAAATAACTTGCTTACCATTAATTTTACAGACCCATTCCCTCTCCACATCTACATTAATATCTAAATCAGTTACCCTTTGTTTATTCCTTACATCCATTTATTCTTTTTAATAATATTGTAATTTAAAACCCCACCCCCCTTTATAAGTTTCTCTCACTATAATATTCTTTGTCAATCAAACTCTCTATAACTTCACTTCTTTGTTTTTTTAAGTGCAATGTAGAGTTATTATATAATTCTCTCATACTAATAAAAAAAATCTTACACTTCCACAAATGTAACATCATTTCTCTCACACACTTTTTTCAAAATCTCATAGAACATGACCTGTTTAACGTATACCTATTGTCAAATCTTGTTAATAGTTCAACCATTCCTACTATTCCTTTAATCTTATTCAAATTAGTAATCAATTCTGTGTATTCATCTATTACTTTCTCTGATGCTCTGACAAATTATTTGTTCCTGCGATATCATACACATCTCTACTTTTTTGTTTCTTTACCTTATCTATAACATTTCTAATTCTAGCTCCAGACAAACATATTATTACATACCTGTTTCTATTTTCCCTTGCAATTACATATTCACATCCTCTAATTAACAAATCTCATATCAATCCTGTAACACTCTCTTCCACCTTCTGGACTTCTTATCTACTTCTTTCTTATCATGTCTATTCAATAATTTCTTTGTCTGCTCACACTTTATCTCTTGATGATTTTAATTCTGCTTCTACATCCTTCACCCCTTCCTTTGTTTTACTTATTTTTTGGCTAACCATCTCCATTGTACTACTTATTTTCTCATCCATATCTCTTATTACTCCACTAAAAACATACTCTGTTCTATCTTCCCCAATTACATTTTGCTCCATTTCTCTCTTCCAACTATATAACACTTCTTAAAACCATTTTCACCTCTTTTATAACATTTACGTACAGTCTACACAACCATATATTTGTTGCATACTTCCTGGTCTTATTTAAGCATTTGAAATGATAAACCTCATCCTGTGCAGTACTCTCTACCACAGTGTGCCTAATTTCTTTCTGACCATTATATATAGTTTGCTCCCTGATTGCCACTGCCACCTACAAAAAACACAAAATATAAATATATTAGGAAATAAATATAAAAATTAGACTAGATTTGGGCTAAATTTTAGGAAGAAAAAATATGAAAGCTTGCATGAATGGGAAATGTGAATAGCAGACAATATTTAACGGTGCCATTACGAAGTATTTTGGCTATATTTTTAAAAAATAATGTATTTGTATGGATGTAAAATAATTTTTTATTCCTACTTATAATGTAAAAAACAAAATGTTTGTTAAGTATGATTCAAACTTTAGCGATGGTTATATATATATTTTTTCTTATAGGTAATCTATGAATAATATTCTAATAATAGATGTTTTTTTTTTTTTTCTAATTTTAATTTGAAAGTAACAGAAGTGATTTACCCGTGATTAAAAAAAAGAGATGAAATTTAATGTAGAAAAATTGCTAACTACTTATTTTATTTTTATGATGTAGTCTAACCTTTAACATGTTATTTTGAAACTGACTATGTTAAAGAGATAAAAATTATATTGATGATTTAATATTATAGCTCAAATCCCTTGTTAATATCAATATTATTGTTATGCTCATGTTGGCCTTAAATCACTCTGACCTCTCATATATAGAACCTTGTCCATCTAAACACACAGAAGAGAGATGGGCAGGGTACAGGCTGAATCTGTAATATTTTTTGAAATGCAAGCATAATTCATATACTTGGACTTTAAATGTGATATATAGGATATGAACACAGACCATCACTCTAACTCATACAACCAATACATATTACATCATGTAACATTAGTATTATTATTACGATTACATTATGTGATTATAAATATATTTTACACACCTGTGTTTATATTAGTTCACATATAAAACACAACAGATTTGGTGCAGTTATAACAGGATACTGACACTTAACATTATTTGTGTGCTAGTAAAAAAATCAAATGTGGATGGTTACTCGTTAACAATATAGACAAATTCTTTCACCTGTGGGTTCTTTAGATTTGTGAAATTAAAAAAAATTGACAGCTAACATTATTAGCATATCTATAATAATAATAAAATCAGTCATAACTAGTTACTCATTATTTGAGTCAGAAGAAAATTTTTTTTCTCTAATATCAGAAATTGGAAACGGAAAAATCAAATGACTAAATTTGGTTCATTAGAAGAGTTTAATCTGACTTACATGAAAACTGGCCAACTTACAAAGTGAGTACTCTTCTATATTCAGGCTAATCAAATCAAAGTGCCTGATTTAAAATTAGCCACACTTGACTTTGGTTATTTGATCTCAGACGCACAAGTTTTTTCAAGCACATGCCACCCCTGTACTCACAGCTGATCTTGAATACATGCACCTAACATACACTAAATGTAACTGAAATGCATATGTTATAAAATGGTGCTGCACTTGTTTTGGCATAACAAATGTTCGTTCTGAAGAGAGGAGCAGTCGGGCAGATATGTGTCAGTTGCTTCTACTTGAGTCTGGCCGATGTATATCCACAGGTAGTATTTTTAATTTATCTCATGAGAGAGCTATATTGCTGTAGAACAATTTTTGAACTTCACTGTTTATTGAAGGTTTTAAGGATAACTATTCATCTTGTAGACATGTTTTACAATGAGTAGGAAAATAGTAAGGTAGTTTTTTTGTGTGCATAATCATAATGAATGTCTTACTTAAATCAAATTTTCTATGAACATCTTAATGAATTAAAGCAAATTATTTTTCTAACTGTAAAATAAAATTTTTACATCAATAAATGCAAGTAGTTAATAACTGCAAGCATATTAGTTATTATATTAAATTTTCTAGCAAAATAAATAGAAACTTTAATATAACATCACTAATATGTGTTTATTACTCTTCCTAATTTTGAAGAAACTTTTCTTTCAATTATTTGATTTTACCTCCAGAGGTAAATAAAAAAAATCTTAATATATAATCTGTAAAAAAAAAATATTGATTATTATTATTTATTTTTTTTGCAGACTTTCACATTACCACTTATTATTAATGAAAATATTATTTGCCTGTTGCTATGTTTGAGAATTTGGACATAATATGAAATTTAAATAGGATTAAAAATATTTTTTTTATCACATACTATAGTGCTAATTTGTTTGCAGGATCATGAATTTATATGAATCTAATATTTGGTATGATGTCACTGATATTTTGGCAGAACCAAGTCAGTTATGACTACTCAACTTCCCTGAAATATCTATTCAGACGTATTATTAATATTCATTGCAAATTTTATTATGATTTGTACATCATATGTAAAAAGAGTGCTAATAATTGTTTGTTTGTTTTTTCGTTCGTTTGTTTGTGTTTTTTTTTTTTTTGTTGTTGTTGTAATTTTCAGGCTGATTATAATATTCAATATATTTAATGTTTTCATTATATTTTGTAAGAACTGAATTTATACTCTAGAAACTATCTGCAAAACTGATTAACATTAGTTTTTCTTATTACAGTTAAATATTTTAATTCTAAATTCGTATAAAGTATGTCCCCTCGTAAACAAAAACAAAATGACATTGGTATTAGAATATTGGTATACAATAGTATAAACTGGAATGGAATAAAAGTTTGCATCAATACTCAGGTTGTCAGCTTATGCCTAAATATAAACATTTTTGTTATTAGAATTAAAATATAATAAGTATACACTGACTGCTTTTTTTTTTTTTTACTTTTCATAATATGACTAAAGCAGTCAATATAATTACAGGAAAATAAGCACCAGTACATTGAATACAATCTTATATGATCAATTTGGAGGGAAATGGTATAGGCATTACAACTCTTCTTTATTTAATTACTCAGTGGATTGGAAATTTATGCAGACTAATTTGTATTCCCAAACTTTGCTTCTGGTCTTCATAATATAATCAATTATTTTGAAACTTTATTAAATTAAATAAATATACACTGATCTTAGACAGAATATGTTTGCAGTCATTAATGCAATAATAAAGTAATGGCCTTCTGAGTTCATGGTCTTCTCTTATGATAAATTATTAGATTACTATTTATTTACTAATTTTATTTACTGATTGATTACACTGATTTTTCTGGAAATTGGAAGAGGGATGTTGTTTGAAACTGAAATTTTACAATCAGTAATAAAATAATATTACTATTGGCAAGCACATTTTATCTTTGTTATAATTCATTAAAAGTAAGTCTATAGATTAAACCCCATTTTAAAACATATTCATTTGAGTCACTACAATCATAAGATTTGTTATTGCATCTCATGTTTTAAGTATTATTTATCTGAGAGATAAAAAAAAAATCTGTCATCATTCACATTTGAGCTCTCTAAACTCCCATTTTATTACCATTATGTGAAATATAAATCATAGTTTGGAATATTGAACTTTTTTCTCATAGTGAATTTTTTTGTTCCCTTATATTCTTTTTTTCTAAATTCAGTAGGTAATTTTTTGGTGTTTGTTTCTATTTCCAAGGCTCATCACTGATGAAAGCCACAAGCTAGAAAATAGTTTGGGGATATTGTATGTGTAGGCACTGGATAGAGATTTTGTGCACAGACATTCTTGCATCCATTGATTACTTCAGTTTGCACTTGGTGGCAATACTGTATGGAGAGTTTTGCCTCTATTATACCAGTTTGTGTAAACATAGGGATTGGTGATCATGCAGTGTTATCTGGAACTATTTGAGACTTGTTGCTTTTTATATTGATGGTTATCTAATTCAATTTTTTTTCTAGTTACAAGAATTTTATTTTAATTGATAAAAAGCTATTGAAATAGTTTATGGTCTTCTTGTCAACTATCTTTCAGTTACCGTATTTTTGGGATTTTTAAAACTCTTTCTCTCTATATATATTATAAAGAATGATGCCTTTTTAAAAAAATTTTTTTTTTCATATATCTTTTCAGATTTAATACTGTCTTTGATTGTGCTATAATCAACATTTGTAATATTTTTGTTTATTTTTTGCTATTCACTGTTATTTTTATTGTGAATGTAATAGCACTACAAATCCATGATGAGACATGACTTTAGAAATTTATTTTCATTAATTTTTTTTTTTTTATTTTCTAGTAGAAAATTGAATCAAGAAGTTTTGCTAATGTGCTTTAATGCAATCTGTTGAGAACTCAAGATATGGATATCTAAAATATTTGAATAATTTTTTGAAAAAAAATCTTTTTTTTTTTTTGAGAGAGAGAATTTGTTTATTTATGTATGTTGCTTGTGCTTGATTTGGTTTATGAATTGAAATCACTCTTTTATATATATTATATATGAATTCTCATTAATTGTATTTTTATTATGGATTTATATATGTTTATATCTTTGTTATTGTTTTTTTTTTTTAAAAATTATTAGTAAATTATGTTAAAGGAAATAATTATAATTCATTGAATATGATTATTATTGTGAGTATCATAATAAAACTTTGATTCACCTGGCATAGTATTATTATTTTGTTTGATGTAGTAAGAACTTATGATCGATTCACTAATTTTATTGTACATTCCATTATCCTCTGTTACTTATAGTTTTTTCATTATAGTACATTTCTCAATCTCAAACTTCATATGTATTGTTTTTTGATAGATTATATACATGTTTTTTTTTTTTTGTCTTTGCATTAAACTTCTTGCTTTCTCCTAAAATTTAGATTTTTTCTTCAACATTCCTAAAATATTTTTTCTTAAAATGAAAATTTGGATATTGTTGTATTTTCTTTACACGTTCATTAAAGAAATAATAATTGCTTGTTATCAGCAGCCACTGGCAAATGAGTGTGATCATTACAATTCTAAGAAGAAGAAAAAAAAAAATGATGAAAATTAATAAGTTTTATGATAACTGTACAAATCACTCTGTGAACAGTAAATGCATCCATGTATACAATTTGCTGGCCCATTATTCTCTTTATTTGATATTTGATTAGGCTGTCTTTTAACTTTTTGTGCAGCAATTTTTTTTTCTGAAATACTTCAGCACTATATGTTTTTGTAGTTTTTCAAAGTATTATATCATCTGCCATATACTTCCAATGAAAACCATTAATATTGCAATTCTTTAGAATATCTTAATTGGAACTTCTTTTCACATTTTTTTTTTTTTAAAAAACTAAGTTTACTACAACATTTTCTTGTTCATTATTTTTACATGTCTAATTCACTGAGGATGCTGTTTTACAAAAATGGACTCTGTAATATCACATCCAGAAATTTTAATAATGTATTGATTGGCCTTATGACTTGCTTTAGTATATTAATTGAAATGTATATTATTTCATTAATTTATTATTATTATCATTCTGACATACTTTCTCATATTAAGTTGTACTTTATATTTGGATTTGTCATGTTTTACTATGAATAAACAGATATTAAAAGTATAAATAGCCGTTGTCACTATAGTTATTCAATTCAGTATATAAGTTAAAATTCATTAGTTCACGTCTAAGTTAGTAACTCAAATTATCATATATAGTATGTCAGTGAGTATATGTAGAAAATAATGATTTTATCAAATTTTTGAAATATAAAAATTTTATTAAATAAAGTTTAATAATTTTTATTTTTCCGGTAATTATTATTAATTTTTTACAGTATTTTTAATTATTTATTAAAAATTTTAAATTAAAAGTATATTATCACATGTATGGATATAAATTATATATGTGTGCATGTATTTGACACTAAAAGTTTACATCAAATATATTATATTTTATAATTGGGGGTGGGGGGGGACTTCTGACTGAGTTGTAATTTTAAAAATATTTTCCCATTACATTTTTTTTTTCATCAACTCTTTTCAACTATATGGTGTCTTCTTTCTTTTGCTCTTTTGTTTTGCTTACTAGATTTTCTCATATCTTTAATATCAAAGAATTGACTAGATCCTTTTGTATTCCATCAAGTTCTTGTCTTTAATCTCAAGTTGGTGGCGCTCTTGCCTTTTGTTCTTGTGCGGTCCTGCAGAATATTCCTGAGAACAGTTTCTAGTCAGGATGGTGAGAGCCTATCACTTTAGATCTTGTCTACATTGGCAATGTTTCATACTCTGTCATCGTGCAGTCTTGCCGCATTTAGTCTAGCCCCCACCAGTCTTTTCCTTAGACCAAAGACTTCATCTGCAGTGACACCTTCACCAAGAGCTGTCATTCGGCTGAATTTCCAGTGCAGTGAAGCAGAGGATTATGTATGACAAGAAGCAAGCGGTCACTAAGATCTGACCAGGGAATGAAAATCCCAAGTCTGCCAAATAAAGAAAATGGAAGAGAGGGGAATGGACAAAATAGTGAAAAAAAAAATGTTTGAGAAGGATCTGGGGAAACCAGTTTTTGCTCACTCTGGCTAGAAATCGGTAATTACTCATAAAATTTGGCTAGCAGATTTTTCTAAGTGAAATGTTAAACGTACATTTCTTTTAAGTTTATAAACGTTAATGACCCACTAAGTTTTTACACTTTATCATCACTTAACTTCATTACAGTTAGATATCTGCTCTAAGGCCTGTTTGTTATTTAGTAGGAGAGTTAGTTATAAATGAAGTTTGAAAAAAAAAAAATACACAAGCATTTATCTGCTAGACATATTGGCCACAATTTATAATATCATTGTGCGCACGTATGTGTATGTATATTCATCGTACAATTAAATTTCATTCTTTTTTTTATTTTATTTGTAAAATAAATAATTAAAATAAAGGTCTATTTTATATATATTAGCAGTGAAACGAATCTTTACTGGATTTGGTTTTTTTTTTTTTATAATTTCAGTTTTGAGTTGATATATTTGTATATACACATACTTTATATGACCTTTGATGATTATATAACTGTTTAAAGGGCAGTTGAGTAGGTATCACCATTTCTTGTTATAGGGGTGTCTGTCTGTTGCGTTGTTTCCCTGTCCATTCTACTACCCCCCCCCCTCCATCGGTAATCTTTATAGATTTCAATTGCATGCGAGGTGGTATTGATCTTGGCCATGAGTCTGGATTTAGGTCTCAATTTATGGATATGGCAGAATGATGCTCTACTTATTTTCTCATAAATAATTGTTGTATGTGTGTGTTTATGTGCTACAAAAATAATTCATTTTATATCGTACTATAAATTGATAGATATAAAATTTAAAACCATGAAGAAATTTAATTATGTTATTTTTCTAGTTCAAATCAAATCAAAAGAAAATATTTAAATATTTGAAAGTTTCAAAATCTTAAGACGTTTAGACTATGTCAATAAAAAGTGTATAAAACCTCTCATTTATAAGCTAAAGAATTGGCCTTTATTTGTATGTCAAAAGTAAGTTATCATCTAAACTTTTAACTTTCATCACTTTATACTATACGAATAAAAATATCTGTTTCCATCATACTTATCTACATAAAGGTTGAGTACACATAGATATATACCATGTCATATCTTGTATTTTTTTAATTTTGAGCAATCCATATTTTTCAAAAGTGCTGAAATTAAGTTGTTAATTATATGTTAGAATATTTCTATCATCTAATATTGATTGTTAAATATTTCAAACTTTATTTGAAATTTTCAAATACCTTCCATTTTTATTAATAGAGCACAGGTTAATATATTGAAACAATATTTCCAGTGATATTATTCACCTCTTCTTCTCTTTGGATATTGCGTGCCTGAATTAAACCTGAAATCTTTAGATTATCAAATATTGATTTTTAAAATGATATTTTAACCAACTAGACTATTCTTTCAAATGTAAGAGTGAATAGAAATTTTATATACTTATCTATGAGGGTCCTTCTAATTTCACTGCTTTTTTCCTTCAGGTCGAGTTTAATGTGTGATTTCCAGACATTATGAATTATTAGATCTGTGAAATTATTTGCCATGATCATGGGAACAAATTTCTTTACATTTTCTTTTTTTAACTTTATTTTGTGTCCAATATTTTGTTTTTTAAAGCAGTAAGACATAACACCATCAGTATTTCCCATGTTTGCACAATCTGTTAAAACAGTAGCAACTTTGTCAGTTTTATAATGACATCTAGTGCAAGCCATAGTAATCAATGGATGCTAATAGACGAGCATCAAAATCCTCATACGGTGCCTACTCACACCCCCTTACTATTTTCTAACTTATGATGTTCATCAGTGAGAAACCTTACATTTTAAAGCACTGTACTTAGGTCTTTGGATCTAATGCAACTCTCTAGCAGTCACCTTCTACCTTTTTAATTAACTATAAAGCTATGAGGCCAAACTGAAAATACAACAATCTTTTCAGTCCAAATTAATTCATTTGTATAGTCATGCAGATCTGAACCTATTTCAGTAACTATACATTTTAGTACTTTTGGGTGTTTAATAACTATAGTTGCCAACATTCTTAGCCAGGATTGGTATTAAATCTCTAAAACATCACATGATTACTATTTTTTATGCTTACACAGTCTGTTAAAACAGTATCAACTCTATATAATAGTGTCACCCATTGTATGCTATACTAATCAATAGTTGCAAGAAAATTTATGCATCAAAATATCTATCTAGTGTATATTATGTAAGGATGAGAAATTATGGTCATGTGATATTTTGCTGGTTTAATACCAATCCTGGTTGAAGGATGTAGGTGACTAATGTTTTTTTTTTTTTTAAAAAGTCAAACTTCCAAAAAGTTTAGACACTAAACTGGGTTCAGATGTGTACAACTATACAAGTGAAATAGATCAGATTGAAAACATTATTGTGTTTTCACTTTGGGCTCATATCTTTATAATTAATTAAAAAGTAAAAAAAAAATAGCTATTCCAAATATGTAGATGTAATGCTCTTAGACCCATGCCTTCTCACTGATGAAATCCATAAGCTAGAAAAATTGTCTCTTGATATTAGATAAATGAGCACTAGATAGAGATTTTGGTGTACAAACTTTTTAGAATCCATTGATTATTATTGTTTGCACTGAATGACATTATTGTGTGGGAGAGTTTCTACTGTTTTTTTTTTTTTAATAACCATAATCATCTTGTACAAACATAACAATCCTGATGAAAGGATGTTGATGATTATGGTTATTAAAAAAAACAAGAGACATGAAATGTTTCTATACAAATGGATTATATTGGATTGAAAACATTATTAGGTTTTAAGTTTGGGCTTATCATTTTAAAATTAATTAAAAATGTTAATGGTAACCCATTGAAGGTTGCACTAGATCAATGATATAGGTGCTATGCTCTCAAATACAAACCTCCTCACTAATGAATGTTATAAACTTGAAACTAGTCTGGAGATTGACTGTGTAGGCATTAGATAGAGATTTTGATGCACTATCCTTTAGCATCTATTGATTTACTAAGTATTGCACTAGCTATTGTTGTATGGGAGACTTGCTATGTTATTATTTTAGTGGTTTAATACCAATATTCTGGCCAAAGGATGTCAATGATTATGGTTATTAAAAAACAGAGACATGAAAATGTATAATTATACAAGTGAGTTAGCTTGGATTAAAAACATTGTTATTTAGTTTGGACTTGTATCTTTATAATAAAAAAAATAGGTCAAAGGTGGCTTGTGGGTGATTGCCTTAATCTTTTACCTGTTTATTATGAAAACGCCCCATAGCTAAAAAATTTTTGGAAGAAGCATGTGGTAT
This sequence comes from Epiperipatus broadwayi, assembly GCA_028023455.1. Lineage (NCBI taxonomy): Eukaryota > Metazoa > Onychophora > Udeonychophora > Euonychophora > Peripatidae > Epiperipatus > Epiperipatus broadwayi. Next base: position 4,040,199 of record JAQFVV010006281.1, on the reverse strand, counting down.
CTTGCGCCATCTCTTGGTCAATTTTGGTCGCAATTTCTTCATTTTAGACTTATTTGATAGGAAATTCAATGCTTTCAATTTTAGTTCTAAAAACATCCGCATATAGCGTTATATTTTTTTAAAAAAATCATTAATCTTCACAGCCTACTTGTTACATCGCTGTGTCTTCTTCTCTGATTGGATACCTACCAAATCTTCTAGGCGTGTTTCTAAATGACAGATTCATAAATGACAGATTTGAAAACGAGGATCGGTAACTAAAAACCATTCTCGCTAAAGAAAGAAGATGTACACATTCGTAATGATTTTGATGTAAATAATTATATTTATTGTAATTTTTTATGTTCACAAATAATAAAATATAGTTCTCTATCAAAATATAAAGTTTGACTCGGAAAATTTTAAATATTAGAAGAAAAATACATTTGGAGAAATAATCCGTAACAAAAAATAATTATTGCTACATAACGTAATCAGGAAATTTCTAAGGCGTGTTTCTAAATGAAGATTCAGAAACGACAATGAAGCTTTGTATGTTCGTAATTGAAGTAAATAATAACATCTATCATAATTTTTTACATTCATAAATAAGATTTGATGTTACTTTATGGAAATATAAAGTTTGATTTGGAAAATTATTGCTACATAACGTAATCAGAAAATTTCTAAGGCGTGTTTCTAAATGAAGATTCAATCACGACAGCGAAGCTGTGTACGTTCGTAATTGAAGTAAATAATAACATCTATCGTAATTTTTTACATTCATAAATAAAATTTGATGTTACTTTATGGAAATATAAAGTTTGATTTGGAAAATTTTAAATTTTACAAGAGAAATAAGCAAACTGGAAATAAAAAGAGAATTACTTGGCAGCTGTTGATCTGAATAACGGCACAATCATTGGTTGAGTTATAATTCTTTTGTTTTACTGCTACCTATTTTTTACATATTTTTCTTATATTTTTCGACAGTTATTAACATTATTTTTATTTTTTCGTTACATTTAACCAATTTGAATCTAAAATTATTCAATTTTTAGAAGCTGAATTAAAAAAATTCTGTGTATTTTAGATTAATATTTTAACAAAAGAACTGATTGCAAATGACACAGACCAATCACATTGTTCTCAGATTTAAGTAGAGGGCCAATAGCTAAAAGAATCAGTTTAAGTAGAGGGCCAATAGCTAAAACCGTCAGTGAAAGGGTTAAATCCAAACATTTATATGCAGTCTTCCTCACTGATGAAAGCTATAAGCTAGAACTTAGTCTGAATATATTGGATGAGTAGACACTGATAAGGATTTTGATGCACATATTTTCTAGCATCTATTGATTACTATGGTTTGCACATTGTAGGAAGCGAGTTGCTACTGTTTCTGTCTTTTCCCAATTATACATATGGTTATTGGTATTTTCATGATTTGATACTATAGATCCTTTTTTTTTCTAGTTATTACTTTGTGTTCTTTTACTTGCTTTTCCATGGGACTCATTCTTCTCCATTCACATGGTATTTTACAAATGCAGTTTTTGTTTTTCACAGATGCAAGTTTAGGTTTTGTAAAAGTTAGGATTCTTCGCTATGATTTAGAAAGGAGTCTCAATGTTTTATTGATTGAACAATTTTATTATTTTATCTGCTATCCTGGTATGTATAGTTACATTACAGTACCAGTAATTTTTTTTTTTTTTATCGTTTTTTTAATTTTTTTTTTTGTATTTATTGTTTCCTTAATGATAGATAATGGTTAACCAATCTTTATGAGAATTTGCTCTTTTTATTTTCTCAATTATTGGTTTCTGAACAAAAAATATTCATTTCTGAACAAACTTTTTTAACTTTAGTCATAATGATAGTATAATTCTGTTTTATGGTTTTGTTATCATTGGATATATATATTAACTATTTTATTGTGTATGTGAATTTTCTGTAAACTGTAATTTTGATTTTGTGTGGGAATCTTATTACAAGAAAATTGAAAAATGCTAAATTAATTTTGTTGTTAAATTAATTGAAGGGAATATGTTATTGATGTGTGTCTTGAATGTTTCAAATAGTGATTCATCATATGGCCTTCAATAAATATATCATCATATTAAAACTGTCCAGATTAATTAGTATTTATAGTTATAATTTAAGTATTTTCATATAAATATTGCTTATCAGAGATGTCATTTGTAACACCATAACTATTTTTTGATTTTGTTAGTAGAATTATGCATTGTAGTATTGAAAGCATGTTATTGTTCTGCAGAATGTTATGAATTAAGGTAGAGTTTTACTCTCTGGTAAACAATTATCATTGTTTAAATTTTTCTTACAAAAGACAATGCTTCATTTCTATTTTTTTATTAGTGTTATTAAACTCATTATTACAATAGGCAATACCTCATTTATATATATATTAGTAGTATTAAACTGTTCATTAAAATAAATGCATTCATTATATTCATTTAATTATAAAATAGGTAAAAATATATTTACATAAATACAGATGTCATTCTTTTCGGTACTAAGTCCTAGTTGTGCTTTTATGTCATAGAAAATTTTTATAACAGTTTATATATTTACATTTTTTTTCAATTTTAAACATAATACAAAATTTGTTAATAATAGTAACAATAATAAAAATATTGATTATAAATAAATATTCATATATATTTTTCTATATATTCAGTTAATTTTTTTTTTTTTTTTGTCCCTCTTTAACATATTTTTAATATGAATTTTTATTCCCCCAACATATTGTAGTCTTTTTAATTCAATAGATGGATTATTGAATAATTTAGGAATATTGTGATTTTCTTACCCTAGTCATATTTATTACGATATTTTGTGACTTTATATATACCTATTTTTCTTAAACATATTTCAAATCATTTTATATAAACATTTTTGAAATACTAACAACATTTTTTTTTCTATAATTGTATATTTAAGAAGTTGATTGAATAATAAAACAGTATTTTTGTATTCATTTTTTTTTTTTTTTCGTTTTTGATATAATTTTCTTTTATTATGTCAATTATTCTTTTTTGCAGTATATGTTAATCTGTTAATATTAGAAAAACTTGTAAAACAGTAAAGTATTATTTTTATGTCTTAATAAAGATTTACATAAAGAATTATATATAACAATAAGAATATTTAAAAGAAAAATATCTTTGATATGATGTTTCTAAAACATTTTTTCATCTGTCATCATTATAAGATATCAAATATATTTTAATTGTTCTACTTTTATACATTTAATATCATTATATATTGCATTATTACCATATATACATTCATGTGAATGTAGACCTGCATCATTATTTTTATATTTCTTGTGAGGAGAGCATATTAGCATACTTTTGTTTTTCTCATTTATATAAATTCCTCTCCCACAGCACCAAAAGAATTTTTTTTTAAATTATGATATTAATATTGTTATTTACACTCATAATAACAGTATCATATGCATAATGATATATATATATATATATATATATCATTATGCATATGATATCAATATATATATATATATATATATATATATATATATTGATCCTTCAGTAGTAATGTTTACTAGATCATGTATGAAAATCAGAAACAACAATGCACTAAATATAGATTATTGAGTAACTCCTTATTTTTATTTATTTTTTATTCATTACATTTGATATTTTTTGATGAAACACATTTATCATTTAAGTAATTTTTAAAGAAAATGAGCAATATTTCTCTAAGTCCACAATTTTGTAAACTGTGAATATTCAGTAATGTCAAAAGCCTTATAAAAATCTAAAAAAATACAGTTATGTATTTGTTATCCTTCAGTGCACTGTTAATTTTATTTGTAAAATGCTCTAATAGCATAGTTGTGTTTTTTCCTTCTATGAATCCTTATTGGTTTTTATTAAAAAAAAAAATTTACTTAAATAATTTTTACTTACATGTAATTCTCTTTTTAAATGATATGTTGGTTCCCAAAAATTATGTGTAAAAGAAATTTGTGTTAAAAAATACATTGTATACATGGAAAATAATGAGAATGGTTCAGAACCATGAAATCAACGAAAATAATTAAATAAACTATATAAAAACTGAGTTATAGGAACATAAATTTCATTTGAAAAATACAAAAAACTTCAAAGTGATAACACTTACAATGAAGCATTCATTGGTTTCTCTACACAAGTCACTAAAAACTTTAAAGTTCAAACTGTATCATCACTTCCATGTTATAAATAAAAAAAACAGTGATATAAAGATTATTAATGTAATTTATCAGAATTTATGACTTTATTTCATTTAACTTATTAAATTATTTTTAAATTTAACTATACAAATTGGAAAAGAAAAATTGTAGGCCCTGAAACTGTACACATCAAAAATATGGGTATCATTTTTCATGTCTGTAAAACAAAAAAGAACCCAAGATTTTATTTGCTGTCACTTTCTGACAATAAATGCATGATTGGATTACCACTTTTATCACTAAAACTTGCAATATATAACTTACTATTTATTGATTTTTGGTAAAATTAATAAATTAAAGTTTTTTTAACATCAATACCATTAAGCCTTTTTTTTTTTTAAAAAAAAGAACCAAATGTCAAAATGCTAACAAAGCATCAATACCAAGTAGGTATTTCTCTTTCAAAACAAAACATCAAAAACATTACAATGTGGACAAATTTCCCTGTTTATGAGAATATTGCTTAAAAAGATGTTTGTTTTTAAAATAATGGAAAATAAAGAGACAAAACTTTTTTTAAATTAGATGATAACATTCATATATATATTTATAGTTTTGTGTTCAAACTCGACCTCAGAAACATATTGTAAATAAACACCAAATTAACAATTTTTTAAAAAAGAAAATAAATTATTTTATATTACTTATATAAAATTATTTAGAATTTTAAAAAAGTTTAATAATAACTTTAGACAATCTAAGAATTACTTTGAAAATGTAAGATGATTTTTTTAAACTTTCCAGACAATAATGTTTGTTTCTTCATTTCAATTATGAATTTGTCATTGCAGCTGTTCTAATCCCAAAGTACCATTTTTACCCATTGTGTTATCTTAAAGAAATGCCTGTAGAAAGAGGAATATATATATATATAAACTCATGTTATTTCAAAATCATGAAAAAATGATAATGATGTGTATTTTATAAATATAATTCTGTAGTTATCTAAATTATTTTTAGCACCCGATTTATAAAATGGTCTTACTATTGATATTTTAAAAATGTAGGAATTCAGTATTTTTTATTATTTTATTAATCATGTAAATTATGACATCTGATAGAATGTCAATATTATTTTTTATGTCCGCCTTTCTGATTATATCTAAACTAGGGCTTATATTAACTCTACATTCTTTTATTACTTTATATAAACCTTCTTTATTTAAATTTTGGTTGACTATTATGTTTTTAATATGATGATATTTTTTTTATTTTTTTGTTAGTTTGTTAATTTTTTTTTACAAATATAGTATTAAAAGTATTTGCTAGAAAAAATAAACAAACTATCATTTATATTAAAGTATTTCTTTTTAAATCTTCATCATTTATAGAATTTGGTTTTTTTACTAATATTCCATTTATTTTTTCTCCAAGTTTTTTTTTTTTTTTTTTTTATGCCATCTCTATTTCTATTTAAAAAATTATTATAAAACAACTGATACCCTGGCCTTATCACAGAATTAACTTTATTTCTTAATTCCTTATATTTAAGAAATAAATCATGATTTTTCCTGAAGGTTTATGATGATGGTATATTGGATGTGATAATATATTGGACTATTTCCATCACCCATCAATAAATGTTGAATGTATAGAAAATTTGAGACTTTTTTTAACTTCTCAAATAAAAACAATTTGTTAGTAATAACACACAAATAGACAACTGTACAAACAATTTGTTAGTAATAACAAACAAATAGACAACTATTGTCCATTTGTGTTTTATTACTAACAAGTTGTTTGTATTTGGGAAGTTTTAAAAAAGTTTCAATTTTGTTATACATTCAACATTTACTGATGGATGCTGGAAATAGTCCAACATACTTTCACAAACCATGATTTTGTTTAATATATTTGTGAATAAGTTGCATCTAAATTCACTAATATATCATTTCTTTCAATTTTTCACAAAGGTGACAAGGACTGTGTCTTATTTGCTAATGGACAATGAAAACTTGAAAGGAACTTTTGACAGAAATACAAAATGTGAAATTATACTATCACTATGGACCAGTACAGAAGAATTTTCAAATGAAAAAAGTATAATTATATAGAACAAAATCTTGTGGAAAATGATTATCCGGGTGTCTGTCATTAAGAAAATCTGATAATAAAAAGAAATATTAAAAGAAAAAAAAAGTTAGATATTGAAGTATATCTATACATATCAGGTACATCAGAGAAAGTAAAGAAAACCTACAATCAAAATAGCATCAGAATATTTCGTCAAAGCTGTAGCACATTGCAAGAATTCTAAACCTCTACAAAATCTAAACTTGAAATTTCTGAAAAGTAAAAACTGTATCCGAAATACCGAGTGAATGTGGAAGAATGTTTATTGGAGAAATCAGTTGCCCCATTAAAAAACGATAAAAAAGCACAAACTGATAATTAGGAAAGAAAATACATGTGTATACAAAATAGTAGATAATGTATGCAATAAAAATAATAAATGTATTGGTAATTAACTATTATATATAGTCTTTCAATCCATAAAATTATTTTGGATTAATCCCTTAACCCTCCTCAACTGCTGTTAAATTAAAAAAAAAACAAAAACATATGTATTAGCATGACTGTTGTGGCACATAAGATGCACTCCATATTTTAGGCTATTTTGGAAAAAAAAAAAAAGTGCATTCTATATTCTTGAAAATACTGTAATTCTATTTTAAATTAATTTTAGAAAGTTTAAATATTATTGGTAACTTTAGTGTATTAAATTAAATTAACTTTAAATTTTATGAGTTGTTCAAAATGTAGATATGTTGACTGTGAATATGAATTATTTACATGATTACAAATTGTTATTTACATAGTCATGGCTAATACATGTGTTAGTAGTTTAATAAGCTTGTGTTTATTAAAATCATATTGAAGTTAAAGAGTTCAACATATATTGCCAAATATAGTTTTGTGTTTGCATAACTATTTGAAGTTCAGAACTAGTCATTTTTAAAATTAAGAAATCAGACTTACATTATAATTGAGATTGTTGATTGTTATTGGTATTGATATTGTCCTAAATGTTAACAGCTTTCAAAGAATTTACACTTATAAACTATCTAGCTTTGGATATTATCTTTATTATTTAACTAATACTTTGTTAGAGTGCAAATTGAAAGTTATAATTGCAATTTGAGTATTATTATTGTCTATTTGTTAGCCTGCATTCAGAACAGATAATATCTACCTGTTTAATGAGGGTTATTTCAACTTCTTTGTATCAATAATTTCATTCTCTATAGTCAAGATGCAATCTTTAATGTCCATATAAACATATTAGACATAAATAAAGGTGGATTCTCACCTTTGTGTTAAAAGAAGGTTGACTTGCCAATGGATTGAGATTATTAATTGTTATTGGTATTGTCTAAGTGTTAACTGCTTTCAATGAATTTACATATACTGTAGATGTACTTTTAAGAATTATTTTATTTTCATATGAAAAATTCAATTAGTTATTGAATTAGCACAGAATCGTGTTTATACATACATGCAGTTATTTATACATTCTTATTTAGTAATTTAATTTTATTTATTCAATAAATTTTTTATATATTTATTTAAGGTTTACGATCTGTCTTTAATGTCATACATAATTTTTCCTCTCCGGATCTTTATGTGAGAATTAGCCATAATGATTATCATCATTTTGTATTCATTATTCACTACAATAATTTTTTAATAAAATGGATTTTTTTAAAAAAATACATCCTCCAGCTTTCAATTCTGGTCTTTTGTAAGAGTAATGTCATAGGATAGGACTTCATAAAGAGAACTTCATTGGAAAGTATCATAGTGATATTCAGCCAAAAAAGTATAGCAATGTAAAAGCTTATTCATTATATACAATGCTAGTGTTTTGATTATATAGTTAAAGTATGGTTACTGTACTTATCTCATTTCATCCAACGTTTGTGATACTGTGTAGTTTAATTTATGGCATATCTCAGGTAAATGAGATTTTTCATCATAATTGACAATAAATAAATAAATAAATAAAAGTTTAACTCATTACAACAAATAATATACTTTGATCATATACAGTATATTAAAAATAATTTTTAAAATAGGTATATCAGTTAAAATATATTAGTTCTATGAATTTTTGGTTAATCATATACACTAATATTATCAAAGTAAAAATACTGTCATCATAAATCTAAATTATTTTTGTTGCAAAAAAGTTGTATGCAATTAATAGTAAACTTTATATTATCAAACAGTACTAAACATAAGTCAAAAATATCACCTTTTAGTTTTTTCTGAGTACTCTAATAATTTGGATTTTTTTTTTGGGTGACCAGATTTTCCTCTTTGTTTCATTAGCAGTGTGGGTTGGGGTGTTGGTATGGATGGAAAACATGGTGGAATTGCTTTCATAATTGGTACAATCCCATCATGCCTGCTTTCTGATGAGTTTGAATAGATGAGTGTTCCAGAGAGCAGAGGGAGGGTGACATCTTTGTTAGAATTGGTTGCAATTATTAAATTGGAGTTTGTGTTAGGTTGGTTAGCCTTTCAGTTTATCTGTGTGTTAAAGGTTGAGACTGAATAAGCCTTTTGATAAGGTTTAAACATGAGATCCATGAGTAGGGTCCTGATTTTCAGAGAGGGTTACTGGTACAGTTATGTTAGAACTGGTTGCTATTGTTGAGTTGGAGTTTGTCATATGTTGGTAGATGATAGGCCAGGCTATGTTAGAAGTAGAGGCCAAGTGAGACTTTTGATGTGATTTAAGTGTGAAATTCATGGTTAGAAGGTTCAGACATAGTGAGATGGTAAATCTGGATAAGTGATTAGACTCAACATTGCTATTGAAAGTGACTTATGTTTTTTTGAAATTATCTAGTAACTTGATCTTAGTTGAAGATTTGAATGAAAAATTTAATACAAAATTGGAAATAATTTATCAACTGATTGGAAATTGAAAAAGGTATATAAAGTTTTTTTTTTTTTTTCTTGCTAGTCTAAAGTTTTGATTTCTTTATAAGTATAAACAGCCATAGCTTGTTGTGAGCAAATGAATTAATTGCTGGAACTTGAAATCGATTTTTTATTACTAAACAAAGATCAGAGTTTGCTACAATAACGTTAAAAATAAATGTATGCTTAACTGAACTTTGGACTTTGAAATTTTGTGTTGGTATTATTGGCTTTTGACACTAGTCATTGGATGGCTTTTTTTTTAAAAATTATTGTTAGGTAACTTGATTTTAATTGGAAGATTGAATAAAAAATGTAACTCAAAATTGGAAGTAAGGAATCAATTGATTAAAGGTATATAGTTATATTGCATTAGACTAATGTTTTGAATTCTTTTTAAGCATAAAAAACCAGTGCTTGTTAACTTGTTTGGGAGTCAGTGAATTGCTTGCTGAAAAATTTGTAATTGAAAATTTTTTTCCCAACAAAAATCAGAATTTGTCAAGCGTTGGTGGCCGAGTGGTCAGCACAGCCGCCTTACACGCAGTTGTCGCGGGTTCGCTTCCCAGCCGATGCTTTGACACATGAAAAAAGTCAGAATTTGCTACAATAGAATTAAAAATAAGCTTACGTTTGACTGAACTTTGGATTTTGAAACTCTGTTCTGGTAATATTGGTCAGAAGCATCTGGTCATGTGATGGCTTTGTCTCCATATTATTTTCTAAAATTATCGTTGGGTAACTTGACTTTAATTGAAATTTTTAATTAAAAATGTAACACAAAATTATTAATTAATTATCAACCCATTGAAAATTGAAAAGGGTATATCGGAATATGATTTTTACCTTGTCAGGTTTAGGTTTTGAGTACTTTTGGAGCATGGGTAACTAGAGCTCTTTGACTTGATAATGAACAAATGGACTATGTATTTTTTTTTAAATGTATATGGTGTTGTTATTCGTTTGTTTAGATTAGTACGATTGAAATTATATTATTGCATAAGTAGTGCGGATGAATGAAATCTTTTAAAATAATGTTTGTTTGGTTTTTTGGAATATTTAATTTTTGAATCATTGAAACAATTTTGTAATCAACTCAGTGCCTTATTTTATTGATTAATATATATAAATTTTATGTTATTAAAAAAATATTACTTTTTCCTAAATAATTAATATAAAATTATTTTTGTATTTTTCATTAGGTATTTTTTTTTTTTTTTACAAAAATATTTAGACTATTCACTGTTTTAAAAAAGAAAATATTTATAATTATCCATGTGCTTTTCTTATTAATAAGTAAGTAAGTCATTTGAGTTGTGTAGTTTAGGGCAGAGATAGAAATGGACATTCAGGAATTCAAAATCCTGGCATCTTGCTTCCAGTTTTGTCAATTCTGGTATTCAAACATCTGAGCAAGAAATCATTTTATTGATTTTTTTGTAATAATTCTTTTTTTTCTTTATTAATACATTGTTAATTCATTACTTTGGAATTAGCATTGCCATGATATAATGAGTCAGTGAAAACTATTTTGTAAAATAACGCCTGGGGGGGGGTCAGACATACATAATTGCTTAAATTTCTTTTCACTGAAATGACAACCTAAAATTTTGTAGAAAAGAAAAACAAACCATGTATTTAAGTTATAATGATGAATACATTTATTACATAAAAATACTAAACATCACATGATCACCATCTCATGCTAACACATAACTGTTAGATTGCACTACTATATGGATAGTTTTTTGCCTGTTTACATAAAAATACCTGACAATCACTGAGGCCGATATACACATTTTATGCTCTCCGATATGGCAATGAAAGCATCTTTTTTGTTTATATATTCTCTACATAAATTCAGTCAAATACTAATTGAGATGCATATGGTTTCTCATTGTTTTTTATTTCTCCATTTGGCCAAACCCAAAAGTTTTTTACATTCTGTATCTGAACATCTGTTTTTGGGTCAAAAAATTTATCAGTATGATTCACTCGAAAATATTCATACTCGGCAGGTCACAGTTTGTCTTTTTTGTATGATTTCCTGAATTTCTGAGTAAATTGTGGGGCCCCTCTTCGATGTTATCTTTGATGACTTGCATCAGAGTTAATGGTGTCCTGTCAGGAATTATTATGATGAAGCATTTGCCCTGACATAAACCCCTGAACATCCACTGCTCTGGAAGTATTCGTCTGGCCTGGTTCGTGCATTTTTTGAAGACTTTCATCAATTTTCACCACTTCTTCTGGCCATCTGATTTTACATTTCTCTCAGGATTACACAAACTTTGTGAAGATAGTTGTTCTAATCAATGTGATGGTCTTCAATGTCATTTTCAGCTGGTTTTCACACTATTCAATCGATGTCACTTGTCATGACCAACTGTAGATTAATCTCAGCATAGTGTCAAAGCTGATTATGCAGCTGTGGAACCATGTTCCATTATGAATTGTAAACTTACTGCAATGCATGATGTTACAATACCATTGCTTATCTAAGTTATGTATGCAAAGATTCATATTGTGGCCATTGTTGCAGACTTTTTTGATAAGCAGCATACCATATGTTTGGAAAAATTGAATTGCATCCATTTCAGTAGTGAGTAGCTCCCAAATTTTAACTCATTTTTTGATAGTATACTATAGGTTAAAAGCAGAACAAAAAAATTGCAGGCCAACATTTAAACAGATGGTGACTTATATATGTGACATGGATTAGTCATGCCAGAATACCTGCATGACATCACAGATCACATTAAAATTTAAATATAGCAGCAAAAGCAATATTTTCTGTCAAAATATTCTATGGATCAGAATATTATGTAATATTCAGATAAAAAAAAATATTTCTTTTCTTTTTGAGAACATTGTAAATGTGTTTAATATTGGTGTTTATTTAGAAATTACTTTGTAAGATTGAATTTCAAGTTACTGTTAATTCTTATAAAGTAATTTATTAGTACTATTAGAAAAATAATCCTTGATCATTCTTATCAACAAAACTTTTGATTATGAGAACAGAATCGTTGGTTGTTGAATTAAAAAGAAAACATTGGATTTTAAAACTCAAAATGAACTAGTAAATAAAGTTTTTGACCCAAGAATTTTGGGTACTGAGTCTCAAATGGTTAAGAATGATTTTTTATCAACAAAACTTTTGATTATGAGAACAGAATCGTTGGCTGTTGAATTAAAAAGAAAACATTGGATTTTAAAACTCAAAATGAACTAGTAAATAAAGTTTTTGTCCCGAGAATTTTGGGTACTGAGTCTCAAATGGATAATCTACTTTTTCATGTTTTCATCTACCATAAATAGGATTACTTCACAATCATCAACTGCTGCGAAAATCATGATTTTTTCTATTCTTCATTTAGGCCCCTATCTTCTATATTTCAAATGAAGTGCCATTATGCAAGAAGGACTATCTTCTATATCTTAAATTTGGATATCATTAACATTTTCTACTAGTAAATATTTTAAAATTGCCAAACAACTTATAAATGTTTGTTAAATATTTTTTAAATTTATAATAAATTGTTTTTTTCTCACAAATATTCATGTAAATATTATGCCAATATCAATTATTTTAAATTGTCATTTTTTAAATATTGGATTTATCCGTATGTGTGTAATTATCAAAGCTATATGCAAGTAATATTTTCAAAACTTTTTAGATATAAAGTTTAGAAATATTGAAGATGTAGTAAATGATAGTTTATTTTATTTTATGGATGACATATTTCAGTATAAATTATGAAATATATAACCTTTATTATTTAATTTTATAATTTTAAATAATGATTGTTTAAATGGTAATAAATATTTTTTTTGTATATATGCGATTTGACTAATATTGTATATGTTAGCAACTGAGATATTTGATATTTTTAGTTTGTTATTTGTTGGTCAGCTTCAGTTATAAATTTTCTATGACTACATTTTACAATGACTTCGTTTTTGTAGTGAATACTTTCTTAAGCTTGGGTAATGTTTATATATTTTAAATAATGTTGCTATAATGATGAATTAATATTTAAATATCTTATGTATAAAGTTTTAAGAGTAGTTGTTCTTTCTATGCCTTTACTTAAAATGTTATAGGAGAAAGTTCAGCTTATATCTAACAAGCATTTCTTTCATCCATTGCTTAGTTTTATAGCCCTTGGTGTATAGGTGACTGTGTTACTGGGTATTGAGATTAAGAATAGCTTCATTTGTTTTTGCAATATCTCAGATTGTTAATCATACACGTGTTTGTTGATTTAAATATATTAATTTAAATATTGGTAACCATTACCATGACATTGTTGTTATTTTATTTTTTTAAAAAAAAAATTTTTTTTTTTTTTTTAAAATTTTTTTAATATAAAAAAAAATATTATTTTTATCAAAATAAAAGATGAAAAATTATATTTTGGGGGGAAAATTTTTTTTTTTTTTTTATTTTATTGAATTTAAAAATTTAATATTTGTTTGCAATTGTGATTTTATTAGTAAATTTAATTTTTTCTTTGATATTTTCTACATTAGTTAAGAATCTTAAATTACAATTTGTTATTGGAAAGAAGTCTAGATTTATTATCTAATGGTGCCTTCTAGTAAAGTTGAGTATTGAATTATGTATCAATTGAGCAAATAATGGCATGGTGCTATAACACTTTCATGCACAAACTAGTATCTGACAATTATTTTCAGTAGTAAGAATTCTGTATTAAAATTTGGAACTATTAAACTTATGATTTACCATACTTGGGAATGTGAATATTAGGACATTATTATCATTTTATTAGCATGTGAGTAAGCTGGAAAATTTATATATTGTTGTTGGCGTTTTTATATATTCATAATTTATGAATGTTGATGTAGAGAAGTTTTTTAAAATAAATTAGTAATCGTTTTATTATATTTCTTACAACTTTATAATATATATATATAAACCGTTCATAGTTCATAATATTATTTGTGATTGTTTAAAAAAATGAAAGTGTAGCTTTTTTTTTTTATACAAAAGTCGACTGGAAAATGTGTGAGAACTTATCTAGTATATATAGTAATTTAAAATAAATAATAGCTCGTGCAATAATTTGTCTTCTAATGTTTATTAAAAATAACTTTATAAATTTTAATTTGAAACTACAAATATATATCATTAACTGTAGGCATTTTTTATGCACACACATATATATTTATGTGAGTAAATACTTGCGTGAATTAACTATTAATTTTCTTTTTTTTTTTTAAGGTAGTAGTAATCTAATAATTTGTTAGAGTCTTTATATATTTTTATATTTTATTACAGATTACTCTTAGAAATAAAAAAATATAAAGATTTTTAATATATACTGTAATATTAAGATTTAACTTTTAGGAAAATTATGGGTTTTTTTTTAGAAATAAAATAAAAGACATGTATAAACCGCATCACTATAGTAATCAGTGTTGGAAATGATATATCAAGCGTATGATGAACAGTTCAAGACGTTTTCCTGCCAACGTAAATGATTAACAAAACAAAAATTCACCAACATTATTGTGATTGCGCCAGTTAAAAAGTTAAATTATAATGCAGATTAGTGAAGAAAAATAAATTGTTTAAAATAATAGCTGCCCTTACATTTAAATAAATATTTAAATTTTATATAGGAAACTTTAAATTTACTGAAATTGTGTTAGTTTTTTGTTTTTTTAATTAATCATAATACAAATCTTTTCTTTTTATAACTATGTATGTATGAACATAAATAAATACACAAAATAGTATATTTCAATGATAAATAGTGTTGAGAAACTGACATATAGATCAAGTATAACAAGGCTCAAAATCAACAAAGCTGTATTCCAGAAAGAAATTTAACATATATATATATCCTCACCCATTTATCAACGTTCTTAATCACATTTAAAAATTTATTTACTTATAAGATTAAAGCAACAATTTGATCTATTGTTTATTTATTTGTAATTTGATTGAAACATTTTGAATAATAATTTAAAAGCTATTAGCGATGTATTAAATAGAGAAGATTTATCTTTAGAACAGGGACTGGGATATGGTTAATCCTTATTTTATCTCAAAAGCTGTGTGCTAGTTGCTTTCATTTTGGAGGATTATGAGGGCAAATACTAACATATCAAACAGTTGTATTACGTTTTATATTCTAGGTGATGAAAAGATATGAATTAGTCATATTAAAAGTATTATTATTAGCATTGCTTTGTAAGTACATTTAACTTTTTATTTTAATAATTTGAAGTGCCATTACTTAAAGAAAACAATATTGAAATAGAAACATTATTTTTTAGAGTGTAAAATCTTTTCAATTATTGCAGGCAGCAACTAAGAATTGTTTACTCTCTGTATTACAGAGAGTCTTTTTGTTGCTTGTGAAAACTTGCTGTAAATTTGAAACTTTGCATCTGTTTTTATATGTGTAAACAAACATAACTAGCACTTTTCGAGTGATGATAATAAAATCTATTTATTCTTTTATAATGCTTAATAATGCCTTTCGTTAACATTTAGTGTCTGTGTTTTTAAAAATAGCTCATTAAATCTTATAAGATTATTTTTTTTATATCATGTGCTTTTTCTAATAATTAATTAGTGTAGAAGCTTATATTTTAAAAGAATTTAATTTATGTCAAGTTGAAATAATATATTTGAAAAGTTTTAAAATATTTATATTTAATGAGCTTCAACTTAATATATATATCTACACATGTAATAAGTATCTAAGGAAATGAAAGATGTGAAGTAAATGTATGTGTGTTTATGTACGTGTGAAAATAAAATGGGTTTTATGCCATAATAGTGGACAACTTTTTTTGTTCAAATCAATAAATAAATTAATAGATGAAAATGTCATAGCAAACTTTTTTTTCCAGCTAATCAGTTCTTAGACAACTCTAATAGCTTGCCAATTATTGGTTAAGAACTGTATCTGATTGTATTAGGAAATAAAATGAGTTGGGAAAACTGTAAAACAAAACCTTCATTACATGATTTAACTGAATGTTATTAAAGATTCTTGTAAATTATTTTTGCCTTAAAAATACAGATCAAATAATAATTAATAAACTTGAGGAAAAGATTGGAAACCAAGTCATATTTAAATCTTCATTTTTCAGATCATTAAAATATTTTCTCAGCTATCCACTTTGTAAAAGATTAAATTCTAGTGTAAAAGAAAATTGTTTCCGTCAAGCGTTGGTGGCCTAGCGGATAGCATAGCTACCTTCCAAGCAGCAGGCCCGGGTTGGTTTCCTGGTCAACGTTTTGACATTTATATATATATAAAGAAAATTGTTTCTAAAATTCAATTTATATAAAATTTGTTCTAGTAACTGTATATTGGTGCATTTTTTAAATTTATATTATTATTTTTTTATCATTTTGTTTTTATTTATTTGAATTGTAAATATATATATATATATTTCTTTGCTTACTGGTTGGGAATTCATAAGAAGTTTTAGAATCAGCAGTGATAGAGTTGGACTGCATTCTATAGATCAGAATTCACCTCTTTATTATTGTGTCAAACCACACAAGGCAATATTTCAGTAAATGTATACAGACTTTATTATTTTACTCATATTATTTAACAAATATTTTTTGTATTTATCTATTTTTTTATGAATAAGATATAGATATATAAGTTTTGGTGAAATTTACTTTGGTAATTGTAAAGGATTACTATAACTTGTGACAGTTAATGTTATAAAATTGCCAACATTTAAAAATTATTTATTAATAGGAATAATTGAATTTTTTTTTTATTCACAATGTTCTTTATTTACAAAAATTGTTTAAGTTCTACAAGATATTGTTTTTTTGCATTTTGTTAATTAATTCTTCTAAAAATGATCACATAATAGACATTCAATGGAATAAATAATGTATTCGTCTAAAAATAAAATGAAAGTAAGTTCATTTTAAGATATCTGACAAAAAAAAAAAATAGATGTCTTTTTATAACTTGATAATAATAACAAGTTGTGAAGAATAAAAATAAGAATTGAAACATCTGTCCATTTTCTTTGGGGTTTTCTTTTGTGCTTGGGTCTTGTAAATACTATATATTTGACATTTCAGAAATATATATATAACAGACATCTTTTTTCCAGAATTTGCAATCTGGCCTCTTTTTTTTTTCTATTGACAACTAAATTTAAATATTTAGTATAAATTCGCAAATTTATGGCTTTTGAATATCATATGTCAGTTATGAACTTCACACAGCATAAGGATAAAACTTATATACAAAATTGTACTATAAATATTAAATCTGTACTTTAGCTGGTGTAATATCATAGTGATCTGCTTATGTATAGCAGTATTTCTACCCATGCTGAAAGTGAAATTTTAACATAGAACAACAATTTTTTTTTCTTCACAATTAATTTTACATGGATTAAGGCTGTTTAACCTTTTTTTATAAAAATGTACCCTAAATATTATAAACCCTGAAGAAAGTTTTTTTTTTTTACTCAACTGATGTAGGAAGTAGTTCAACTAATTTTTAAACTGGTTTTTATTTAACTTTAGACTTCTGTTTATTTGGATCAAATCTTGTAACCAATTTTTAACATACATTTTCTGAACAGGTTTTCTTTAAATTTTTTACAATTGTTTGGCTTTGATGACAATGCATTATTTTGGGGCTGCCCACCATAATAGTCTCGACAAACTGCATTCAAATTGATTTATTACATTTTGAGACATGTATATATAATAGGCAACATGATAATTTTTAAGCAAATACTTTATAGGAGCTGTTTATGGTTAAATAAAATATAAAAAAGAAAATAAAGTTTGGATAATTTAGGTTAAATTTGCATTGTTAAACTGCTGCTTAATAAAAATAAAAATCTTGCAACCAACTTTTAAGTGCTTTCCTTTAATTCAAGTCTAAATTTTAGGGAGGGAAACTGTTAATTAAAATAGAAAAAAAAATTAAAGAAATTTAAGTCTTATTTGTATTTATATGTTGGGCTATTTTCATCATCTAATGTGAGTATTGAATGTCTTTAGAAAAAAGTGAAGAAATCAGGGGGAACCTCATAGATAAATATATGAAATTTCTATTTACTGTTGCCTTTGGCAGGATGGCTCAGTTGGTTAGAGCATTACCTTAAACTTTAATGGTCAAAGAATCTTAAGAGTACAGGTTTGATTCCTATGCTAGTACCGTCACTGGTCAGACCAGCAACACTGGTAGGAGAGGAGAGAATAATACCTCTCAAAACATTGTTCATATACTAACCTGTGTGCTATTACTAACAGTTGAATGTATTTGGAATATTTGAATAAATTTAATTTTTTTTAAACACATTCAATACTCACATTAGATGATGGAAATATTCCAACATATTTCAGGAAAACACAAATGAAAGTATTTATATTTTTTACTAATTAGTGGAATAGTTTAGTTTATGGTAATGAAGAAGAAATTTGAGGAACATTTACAGTTAAGTAAAAAAAAAAAAAATAGAAATAAAAACAGAAATGGGAATGAAATTTTAATTTCCTTTTGGATTATTTAAATAAAACTTTCTTTTTTAAATCACTGCCTTAATAAAAATAAAAATATTGTAACTTATTTTTTAAATGTTTCTATTTTAAATTTAATAATACTGAATGGGCATTTTAGTATTTTTAACAGTTTAATATGAAATTTTTTTATATTTATGAGGGGATTTCAAAATGATATATATATAAAAGATTTAATATTTAAATATAAGTATAGTATAAATATTTTTAAGCTAGATGTAATTATAGGGGACATGAACTCAGATTTTCAAGCTCCCTTTAGTCATCTCCTCTAATTACATATAAAAGATTTGTAAATGATTAATTTGATCAATACAGTTTGTGATCAAATTAAATAATAGAAAATGGGGGAAAAAACTTTAATTTTCTTAGCTGAAAATTCGTAATGATTAAGGCTATATAATGTTACAGGTAAATGCAAGAGGAATGCAAAAGAAAACTGCCCAGAGGATGAGAAGGTTGAGAAAAGCACTATAGAAATACTAGAACAAAGCAGATTGTGGAAGGTTATTAAGTACAACCAACTATAACAGCAACACTTGCATTTGTTTAAGAAGGCCCTAAAACAATAGTAAGCTCAATTAGCATTTGTTTGGCAAAACATGATACAGCTAAGGAAATAACTGGAAAATGTGAAGTTCAGTTGACATTTGTTCTTCGAATTATAATGCAATTGGAAATGAAAGGAACAACTGGACAATGCGAAGCCTGGTTGAAGCAGGATTGCAAATGTCCTACACTACAACAACTATTGATTATTTTTATACTTATAAATGAGAAACCCATTAATATGTTCTACAATCTACGACATTTAAATTAAATGCTGTTATTCAAATTAAATTTGCACAGTTCAAATACAATGCATCACCAATATTATATCTTCCATTAGAAGTGTCATCCAAACATACATTGACAAACATACATTATTACTACTATGCTGTCTGCCAAATACATATTGTCAAAACACAACACCATCATCCAATGTATATTGGAACCATTTGCATCCGTATATAATGTCTTGTTTAATTCGAGCATTACCTATTGTTAAGAGTGAATACATTTAGGTAGATCATCAAATTAAACTGTGGCTTTCATTGTCAGACTGATTTTTTTCCAAGACATCTTTGAAACTGAATGGAAGACTACCTACTGTGCTACTAAGATTAGCTGACTAAATGAGAATTACAATTGTTACTGGATATCATGCCAATGTATCATTATTGAAGGAATTTACTAAATTTCATAAGTTTATAGTGTCTTGCAGTGGTTGAATCCAAACAATTCACTGCTTAAAAGTGTCACTATTAATGATCATGTAAATATTAATGAGGAACATGCTTTAGTTTGTCTCATCCTACAGAAGAGCTTGTAAATATGTACATGTTAATTAATAATAATGTTATAATCTTTTGATTATTATGGCATATAATGAAATCTTAAGGTCAGTCTATGAATTGTGCTATGACATTAGGTAATATTTTAAGAAATACTGTTTTAGAGCCAAGCCAATGGTCAATGAACTTGTTGGACATAAACATTATTGACTGTTATGTCATTGATTGCTTGCTTGCTTACATTACTAAATGAGGTCAATAAAAATGAATATTTGGATGATTGTAATCTTGACATGATTAAGTATGAATTTATAATGTTGATTGATTATTCTCTATTGATTACAATGAAAATACATTTCTCATTAAAAGACTTTGGAATACAGTCAATAGGGACAATGTTGTAATGACATTGTGTGTGCATAACTTTAGATCATTTGTTTACAAACCATTTACTGAGCATATTGATAGCTGCATTTAAAGTTTTTGGAGCCATAGAATTATGAAGGCAAATATTACTTCAAATTTTATGTTCTTGAGGTCCAAAGGGAACAAGTACTGAACAGGATGGAAGGGCTTGAATCAAGAGTGTGATATGTTCGAATAACTTCATCATATCTATAAACAAATGAAAAGATCTTATTTTATGTCTTATATGGTATACTATCAATTATATTGACATGAATCCTAAACATGACATAGTCCATAATTATGAAACTATGGAGATTGTGGCATAATAACAATAGTACAAATGTCACAAACTCTAATTGCATATATGCAAACTTCATTAATAATACCTATAGATTGTAAGAGCTAGATGTTAGGAATAATCTCAATGTACTGAACAATGACATATAATATGAGACAAATTACAACATTGTAAATGAAGCTGTGAATTTAAAGCTGAGGAATTTACATGTTTTTATCTCTTTTTGCATTACATTGCATATTTTTACTTCTACCTGTTCAGAATTTAGGGATTGAAAGAGAAATGACCATTATGGATTATGCCGTTAGAGTACTATTGTTTTATTGTACTTGGAAACAATCCCATTTTTCCAGTAAAATGGACACCTTTTTTATTTTTTGTTTGTGTAAAATTGTTATTGTATCTAAGTTGCAATTGGTACATGTGGGAAAAAGATAGAAAGAAAGAATGGTAACAGAGTTAAAGATTTATATCTCTACTTAAAGAATTTGAGAGATTTAACAGTGTACTGATACATCACACCAATGATTTGATTGCATAAATAAGATGTCTAGTACCATCAACATAGTTTGTGACATTTGCAAAGATCTTAGATATTTGGGTGTGGGATGAACACATTGATGATGGAAAATCAAATGATTTTGACACCATTGCTATTTACCATTACATTGAAAATTTTCCAATCATATTGAGCCATTATTTTATTGTATGAATGAACACATTGATACATTTCCTGAATAACACAAATGAGATATATGGAACCAAGTGATTGGTCATTGATGGCATATGATTTATCACTAGGGACATATTTCCAAATAATGATTTGAATTGGAGATCTTCTGTTATTTAAAATATCTGAAAGAATTGCATAAGTGAGTAACGTGAACTCATATGAAAGTCCACATGGGTACTTAGAACTCAAGATCCATCATCACACACTCATGTGTGCACAAAATATGACACAAAATAACAGTATGTCAATTCAATTTTCCACAGTAAGTATTTGCTGAGACCCATCAAACTTTTAACAAATGAATTCATCTTTCAATAGTAAACACATATTTTTTATGAAGCAACCAACTGAAGATTGCTGAGTTAACTCATACATTAGGGGGAATGAAAGGTAATCACTTTTTTAAAATATATTTTTAATAGAAATTTTATTAAAGAAAAAAATAATATTATTCAATTATATAATCATCATCATTAATCTTAACTTTATTCCAATGATTTTCTAAGTTTACAATTCCTTTTATGAAAAAAGTTTTTTTTTTTTTTTTTGGAGGCAAAAATGATACTAAACTTCTTTATACATCATGTTGCAGACAGAAGGTTTTATTTCTTATGCTGTGTTCTAAGAACCTGAATAAGTGATAGTCACTAGGGGCAATGTCAAGTGAGTATGCAGGATATGATAGAAGTTCTCATCTTAATTGCCTGATTATTTTTTTTTTGAGTCATTCTTGCAGAATGTGGTTTTGCATTATCTTGCTGCAATATTACCCCCTTTAGATTGATAAACACAAGATATTTGATTAACAATGTTTGATGTAATCACTCTGATTGTTCACCATAGATAGCTTCTGTAATATACTTATCTTATTCCATTAGTTTATAATGAATAATTCCATGAATATCTCATTAAACACACAGCAGAATTAATTGTGGATGAATTTCATCTTTAGGTGAAAGAATTGGTAATTTGATTTGGAGAAATCTACAGTTTTTAGTATTTAATATTCTTATAGAGCATCCATTTTTCATCAACAGTTGTAATTCATTCTGAAAGGGGGTCATTTTGTTGTCTGTTTTAACAGTGAATTGCAAATTGGTCATCTGTATGTTTTAATGTTGTCTGACAGTTCATGTGGTACCCATACGGCCTATATAAGAACTTGGCCAATCTTATGGAAGTGCTCTTGGACAGTTGATCATGATAAATTAAGGTTTTGTGCTAATTCTTGTATGGTTTGTTTTTTGGATCTGATTCAACAAGGATCTTAAGAACATCATCCAGGATAAGAGATCTTCCAGATGGAGGACAATCAGAAAGATGAATTGTTTTTTCTGCAAATATCAACCTATCACAGATATTTGTTAACCTTCAATACATCTCCATAAGTTGAGCAAAGGTTTTTGGTAGCCTTTGTAACTTTATTTTTTTAGTGAAACAAAAACAGCATGCACTGATGTAAATGCTACTTTTCAACTTTAAAATCCTCCATATTAAATAAAATAATTAAAATTAAAAAAAAAAATTTTTTTTAATAGAAACTAATTCTACTATTTAAATATAAATCTAATAATTTATGTTTCATTTAAATTAAAACAATTGACTAATAATGAACTATTAAAAATAGTTGATTACTTTCTGGTCCACCTTATATATGGCAAATCTGCCCCATAAACAATATGTGATGACAGCTCTTCAGTATGACAATTATGGCGGAATTTTAAAATGAGTTTGCAAATAATGCCATCTATGACATCTGAATTTATGCAACAGCTCAAATGAAACAGTATTACTTAACACCTGAGAGTCTGAACACTGCTACAATGTTGATATTCAATAAAGCAGGCCATGATACTGGTTACTGTTCAAGATGTTCGAGCAATATGAGAAACATTTTCCAGGGCATTCCAATTATGAGTTCAATAGTATGAGCTGGTTGGAGTATACACTTATAGTTAAACCATATTATGCAAGACAATGAAATGAAAATGAAGAAAATAAGATATCTCATAACACTTATGGATAACTTGAAGATAGTCATAGGAAGCAGCACTGCAGTTACATATGCTCCACACTTCACTCTTGAAACTCATCCAGAAAGCTAGTATTATAATTTACTACTGCAGTATATACTGTAATAAAAGTGACTGTTGAATGAATATAATTGAGCATGAGAGACTAGCACACAAAGAAAAAGTCATGGAAATGAGTATGCATATGCAACTCTTCTGCAAATGAGAGTAACATATTGAGTATGTGTTCAATCAGGTACATGCATTTATGGTTTCATATGATTAGTGTTGACTGAGTTGGACAAATAAATTATACATGAAACAGTAGATCAAAACAATTTTAGGTTTATAATTACCATGACTGAAGTACCAAGAGAAATGTATGAAATAGTCTCATGAGATAAACAAAATCAAATGGCTGATGCTGGAAAGAGAGTGAAAATATTCTTTACAGGTGAAGTTGGTGTTCATAAAACTTTTCTTTTGAAGTTTCTATAAATCGATATCAATACATGTTATGGAAAGGAATTAGTCAAAGTGTACGCTTACATAATCATTTTGAAGTTGTCTTTTCAAAAGGATGGTCGAATTATCATGTGTCAACAATGGAGAATCATAGATTTCATCATAATTAATTGTATATCTATGGTCTTCTCCTAAATATCTATGATTGATTTATATGGCAGCAGAAGAACCAATCCAATAAGTTCTTTAGTGATATGAACATGCTGCTCTTTGGTGATCTGCTACAACTACCATCAATCTTCAGAAATTCCAGTGTATAAATAAATAGTTTGAACATCTTCATCCAGCAATACATCTCTTTCAGATGTTAACATTGTGCAAGTTCATTTAGAATATGTAACAGTAAGGTGTCAGTATGTTCATCAATATCCTGAATATATTGCACATTAGAGAAATGAGTTCTGAAGCACCAGATTGATGGATACACAATTTCAAGAAATAATATAGTGAATTTGTCATAATAAAGCTTTGAATGTATATCTAACAAACTATGGGATCAATGAGTCTTAAAAAGACAGTGCTTCATTGTTTTGAGTCCAGGAATGTCACCACATAGGTGGTTAAAAATGAGACACTGTCTTTCCCCTGCAATGGGTTAAAGAGATTTGTACAATTGAATATTTGATTATAACATTAGGCACACAATAGACTCAAGCCCTGATTTAAGCATGGTCTGTAAGAAGAGTTGGTGTATATAGAATGTAAGCTCTAAACTTAAGTGATTGATTCACTTAAATTCTTACCAGTGGGAGAGTGCGGGGAGATTTATAATATTTAAGAAATAGTGCATTATGGGAGATTGACTTCCATTTGAATAATTATGTTTTAAATGATCAATTGTACAAACATTTTTTTTTTTTTATTGTATGCTTGGTCTACTTATTGACATTGTCTAAAATTTGGATTGTTATAACTTTTCTATTATAACTATAAAATGCCATGATTTATATGAGGATTTTTATTTCACTGATTGTTTATAATAGTTATGTAGTCCCAATCATAGTCATTATCTGTCAATCTTTTTTTTGTTGTTGTGGCTATGTTTAAAACTATTAGTCCTAATATTTGTTTTTCATTTTCTCAAGAAAGTGACTTGACTGGCTATAGCTTCTAAATAGTTCATTTTGTTATATTGTTTGGATTAAAATGCCGATAATACTTTTTAACTTTTTATTGATATATATATATATGTGTAGTATACATTTTCTATGATATAAGTAAAACAAAATAATCTCTATATTGCCTATTTTTATAAATTATCATTTAAATATTACAATGAGTTTGTTTTTTTACTTTAAAAATGTAATAAAAAACTAGGTTTATGTATAAATTGGCAAAATTAATATCACACAAGCTTAATGATTTTTAGTGATTCAGGTAATAAGAAAATTATTGATTATTATTAGTTATTTACATTAGTCGATTCACGACTACATATGTAACTTAATATATCCATAAACATATGCTTGATTTTGTTTTTTTGTTTGGAAATTGGATGTATGACAATTTTTCTCCCCTTTAATTTTTATTTATATTATAAATATATGTCTATAAATTAATAATAAAATTTATTATTCAATTTAAATTGTTTTTTATTTTTATTTTTATATTTGTGTTAAATTGAACGTTGAGAATATTTTCTAATAATTATCCGCTTTAATTAATGTTTTCAGAATTATCAGTATCTTATCAGATGTTTGCAGCTCACCCAGAACATTGTACGTATTAAATGTTTTATAGCTAGAGACACTCTTAAATATGGAAGCTAGGCTTTGCTTATCTTATTTTCCATGTGTAGACTGGGTGATGCCTGTTATTGAAGCTTTTTTTTCCAAAGCATCATCTGAAAATTGTGTAAATCATGTTAAAATAGAAAGACAACCGTCCAATGACAGCCAGATGGACTGATTATAAATTCAAGTAGGATATGAGGAAGTGTTCATCAAAAAGGAAATAAGGATGCATAAAGTACAATGGAAAAAGAAATATTAAAAGTATGTTATTACTATATGTAAATGTCCTGAAACTTTATTATTAATTTCTGTGTGTGCCTCTATAGTTGGGATTAATAGATAAAATGGATAAAATATAATTTTATCGTTTTATTTACTTATTTGCAGTTTATGTTCAGTGTTTATAACTATATTAATTTGATGTCAAACTTTTATTCCCAATGTTTTTTTTAAAAAATTACAATTTATATATTTGTTAAGGCAATACGGGTATTATGATCAGGCGATAACGGTGATAGTTTTATTTTTCTTTCAATCGTATGTATTAACATGATTTCTTTTAGCATCTCTATCATGAATTTACATTCTAAACATTAATGAGCTTTTAGCTACCTAATTATTTCTTAATTTTTTTTTTTATTTATTTTTTTTAAATTAGAAATTTATATGTGGGTGTAAAAATAAACCTTAACAATAAGTATATTTCCTTTAAAAAAAAGAGTAATTCAGTTTTATATGCTGTCATTTGTAAAGACAAATAATAATAATAATAGTATTTTTTTTTAAATAATTTATTTATTTATTTGATTATATCAAAGAAAGAAACCTAATAAGCAAAACAAATGCTTTTCATAGGTTTTAGAAATATCATACACATTTTATAAAAAGCAATTGACATAATCTTACAATAAAACCATAAACAGCAATAAAATAATATGAATAAACAAAATATATATTAAAGTAAAAATAAAATACAAAATAAACTGAATATAAATCAAACATTACAAATTATGCACAAAATAACCTGAAAAAAAAAAAAAAAGTAACACATCACTAATGTAATTTTGTAGACACAAAGAATATTTTTTCAATTCCTTTTTTAACAAATTCATACTTTCTATGTTCAACATATAACATGGCAATTTATTGAACATCAATGGAATGTACAGTATTCACTTCTCAATCTACTCCCATATTTAGTCCTGTACCTAAACGAAAATGATATATTTATTCCTAATGAAACTACTATAATTAGATGCTATATATTTTTTTAAATGAATTATTCAAACACCATCTGCAACAGTTTATCAAAATCAAGCAAATCATTAATTTTATCTTCTAAATATGATGTATTCTCTATTAGCTGTAGAATCTTGTATTGAAACTTTTTTAATCATTTAAAATTTGATGCACTTGAAAAACCATAAAGTGTAATACCATATCTTATAGATTCACACAATTCCTTTTAGATCATCGTCAATATATTATATGCAATAAAAATGTTGTTGTTATTATTATTATTATTATTATTATTATTATTATTATTATTATTATTATTATTATTATTATTATTATTATTATTATTATTATTATTATTATTATTATTATTATTATTATTATTATTATTAATAAAAATGAAATCCAATTTATATTTTCTCATTCGAAATGTAGCTGTTAAGATACTTATTTATACATTAATGTATATAAGGCAGATAAACTATCCTCTATAAGACTTTGCAATAACATTCCAAAGGAAAATTTTAAAAAAATTATAAAATAATTTGAAATATAAATATATGACATCTAAATGTGTTATGTTTTTCTGGAGTAGTGTGAATTATAAGGCTGTGAGAATTTATTCTCAAGACTTAGAACACAATACATAAAAGAAAAACATAATATTAATAGTAAAAACTTAATATGTTATTAAAATTAATGTTTTATTTTACTTGTATTTGGCCCACATATATACTTATATCTGCTTGCACATATAGTATTCTTAATGTGTGTGTGTGGGGGGGGAGGCAGTCTTGCAATAATTTATATATATCTATGTGAGGAAAATTTTATTATGAATATATTATAAATAGATTGATGTACCACAAATATATGTAAATAAATTTGGGGGGGTTGTCAGATCCAATCATCCATAATACATCATTTTTGCAGCTTCCATATTACACGAAACAGTATATTTGTGTATGTATATATTTCTGGAATAATCTTAATAAAATAATAATTCATGCAAATACAATAGTCAGTTTGTTTTATATAAATATTATAATGGCTATTGATTTGTTTTTTAAAGCGCAAATACATACTATTGAAGTCACTTCTTATCAAGTAACCTACTCCAATAAAACTAACTATTCAGCAATCAAAATGTGTAATAAATTAAAATATGCATAAATCAACTAATACATTTGGAGATGTCATCTCTGATCATTGGGCATAGTGCATCTTTTATAATTGTGATATTATTTGAAATAATTGACAAATGTACATGTATTTCAAGAATAACTTTTGTCAGCTATCTTGGAGTACTTCCAGTAAGATGAATGAATGTTATTATTGGTAGTACTCCAAGACAGCTGACCAATGAGATTGTTCCTGGTGCATATATACTTTAAAGTAGTCTGTCAATTATTTCATGCATAATGATAGTTAGATATATTATACACAAAAATTGGAGTTGACACCTTTCCAAATTTATATATATATAAATTTATGGGGTGTTTGTATATATATAATTTCGATATCTGCTTTTTTTGATCAAGTTTTGTTAACAAATTGAATATCTGACTCTGCCTTGAATAACATATAGTTATATTGGAATAACATAATTTAAATAAATCAATTTTCATGTTAAACAGTTGAGTTTAAACAATATCATGTAAACTGTATGGTTTAATGGCAGTTTTCCAAGGCAGCTAAGTAAAAATTGTTTTTAATATGCATGTGTAAAGCAAACTGGTTTTTAAATATTTTTTTTGGTAATATGATAGCCATAAAAAATATATGCATAAAGTGGGAGCTGAAGATCTATCCATAATTTATTAGCCTGTTTAATATAGACATACAATTCTATAATTCCTCCACCTAATCCTATTCTATAATCATTTTCCATGTCTATTCTTACATATACACCTAAATTTATGAATTATATACACATTTATAAAATTATATAAGAATAATTCTTTAGTTATATTAATAATTAAAAATAGACCTTGGAAATGTCTATAGAATATATATATATATATATATATACACACACAATGATACCATTATATATGTTATGTCTTAATATATATTACTTCAATTACATGCTGGACAAAAAATAAAATCTAAATAAAGTAAAATCTCATTAAAGTTCATAAATTTAATAAATTTTATAATACAACAGCAGACATTTTTCTGTCTTATAGTATTATGTGTCATCGCATTTATTAATAAAGTTACTTAAGCTAAGTCAAAAGCTCATCATTTTATTCATCACTTTGATGTGGTACATCATTTGTATAATAAAATGTTACAAAATTTAATAAAATTCACTAAGCAATAACATAGTCAAAATAAGTGTTGTAAAATATTTTTATTATTGCATAGAACAAGGATGGGCAATTGTTTTGGCTTGGGGGCCACTTTGTGGAAGTGGAGATTAGAGGAGGGCTGCACTTTTTAAAATGATTGCATTCATTAGTCAACTTTGCATTTCAGAAAAGGTATAAATTGTACCATAAAAATCAGAGTGAGATTGCTTGTTGAGATTCTCATCACAGCCTGCAAGTTAATGTCTGTCAAAGAGTATCTATACTCTTGTTGATCTTCAAGCAAAAAAAATAACTGTGCTCACAAATATATGTAGACCCAAATATAGAGAACAATTTCCCAGCAAATTACTTTATATATGGAAATTTTTCAGCAGACAAAGATTTGTAAAAGTCAACTAATGTCACAGCATTAAACATTTCTTTGATTGTGATCTAACTGCATGTCAGTAAGTTCAAGCTACACTTCTTCAGGTGCTGTGTCAATATCAGCAGTGATAGGATAAGGGAGCAAATTGAATTTAGGCTCAATTTTCTTAAAGTCCTGAAATCTTCTTGTGACCTCATCCTCCAAACTTAGCACAAACACTTTCAGGCACTTTCTGTTTTTCTAATAAAGGGAAATGACAAAAATTGCCTCCAGCTGCTTGCCTTGCAAATGGACCTAGTTTTGCTTTGAGTGATTTTACATGCTTCCACATTTCATGTGCAAACAATCCCTTTCCCTGCAATGTCACTTTCAGTTCATTCAGTTTTTCAAATACATCAGCTGCAAACATCATCTCATATCTCTGCTCCTCACATCCTATTTTTGTAACAAAATCATGAGATATCTCCTTTGTGTCCAGAAATAAGAGGATTTCATTCTGCAATGCCCAGACTTTTTTATCATTTTGCCCAGGATTAACCATTTCATACTGTTGTGGTAAATTGCATCTTCATACTCTGCCTCCACATCCTCAAGAAAAGATTTGAACTGCCGATGGTGGAGTGCCCATGCTCTGATTGTGTTCACTACACTAACAATAGGATCTACCACATGCTTTAAGTCCAGTGCAGCCTTACAAAAGTTCTCCTGATGCAAAATGCAATGAAAAGACAAGATATCACTGTATGTGTCTTGTGCTTGTAATTTGTTTTTTAAAAGCTTTACCATACCTACATTTTTTTCACTGAAAGCTCTGGGCCCTATCTGTTGTAATGCTAGCCATTTTGTTCCAGGAGACACCACTTTTCTGCACACAATTTTCAGCACATTCAAGCAATTCCTGACCAGTATCTCTGTCTTTCATTGATTCTAGGCCAAGTAATTCCTCTGTGATGATGAAATTTTTATGAATTCCAAGGATAAAGATGAGTAATTGTGCAGTGTCTTCATTATCTGTGCTCTCATCCAGTCCCAAAGAAAAACAAACAAAATCTTTGTTTGCAGTCTTCAACTGTTCTGTGAGTTCATCACTAATTGGGTCAATATGCTACACTATAGTCCTTCTTGACAATGAAATGCTTTCAAATTTGCTTCTCACATCAGGACACAATATGCTTGCACATTCTACCATACACTGCTTAATAAACTCGCCATCTGGAAAAGGCTTGCTGCGTTTAGCAAGGTTGTAGGCTACCATGAAACTTCCTTCTGTAGCACTATTTTGAAGTGTTGATTGCTTCATAAATATTGTTTGTTGCTTTTTCAGCCTTTTCACAAACTTTGCACCTTGTATTTTACGTTCTTTCTTGAAAAGTTTTCAGCCAAATTCGCTATGTTTTGTTTCATGATGTCATTTCAGATTGTACTTCTTAAATACGGCTATCGTTTCGTGACACAATAAACAAACTGCTTTATTCCCTGTATTACCAAACAAATATTTGTTGTCCATTCTTCATTAAAAACATTCCATTCATTATCGATGTTACATTTTTTTTGGAGGGTTCATGGTTTCACTAAAGTTGGAAATTTATATATTTACTGTTGCAAAGACAAAAATTGAATTTAACCAGATTAATCAGAAAAGCACTAAGCATTGTATCCTAGTGGAAAATATGAGATGAATCTTTGGTTGCGCACAGGAGGAAATTTCGGTTCAAGACTGTTCCATCTACATATACATGGTCCAAATATATTTGGTATTTGATAATACTTAAAAGCTAAAAAAAAAAAAAAATCAAGTTTAAAGTTCATGTAAAAGGTGCATTTTTTTTTTTTTTTTACTTTGTATAATTTATTTTTTTAAAATGTGCAATGAAAGCTGATTGTTTGTTTTGAATTATTTATTCATTTAAAAATAAAAGTTAAAATTGGAAAGATTAAAAAAGACAAACAGATTACTAATCCAGATAAATTAATGAAAAAAATTCCAATCGTACAAGATTGCGACTAGAAAAAAAAACAAAAAAATAAAATATATGCGCAAAAAACTAAGAAACTGATCGAGAGTATAAAATGAGCCAAATAGCTTTGATGGAGGTCTGTTTCTGGCTTTGTCATATGTTGATGGGTGAGGGTACAGGGCTATATGCGATTCCTGTTCTCTCAATTGCGATAAATGCCCCATCCCAGAATATAAGCTGAACCAATGCATCAGGTGTGAATAGAAATCATAGCATGTGGACACTTTGTTTCACCATAAAGTTGTTACTCCAGAACCTTCATGTCATGCCATATCTTGCAACTGACCTGGAGTGTCAAGTGAATGTTGATACAGTGAAACACATTAACTTCCTATGATCTTGGGATCCCAAGATATATATTTATATGACAAGAATGTACACAAACTTACCGATAAGCTAAGATAAATTATTCCCAATTTGTGACTAAAAATGTTGGCCAACTAGTGTAACTATAAGCTTCTAACATATTACTTAATAGAGACATTTCTATTTTTTATCATTCAAGGAACTTTGTAGAAGTGTGAAAAATTCGTAACAAGAACTTTTAATTATTTAATCAATATTATTGTCTGGATAAGCGTGTATGTATGTTCATTCAATTTATTAGTAATTTATCTTTTAAATATTTTAATTTTTTGAGTAAAATATTTTACTTTTAATATTAACTTTTCATTGTGCGTTATTGCTAATTTATTATAATCTATTATGTATAAATTACCTTTGCCAATATGCTTGTTTAGTTAAGCCCCGGAAAAATAAAACATCCTTATTTTACTTTTAGTATTTTCTTTTTAATTTATGATGTGCGACATGACGAATATCAGCAAATTCTTGTATGAATTTTCGGATCCTGTTTTAAATAAATAAAAAACTCAAATTGTAAATAATATTAGGTTGAGCTAATTAGGAAATTTAGCTATGTTCTTGAGATACCCAGACTCATAAATGATCTGAATATATTTTCTTTTTCATAGCTTGATTAACTCTCATGCATTCTAGTGCATAATAGAAAGCCTAAGTGAATGTGAAAAACGTTACAAGATGGATTTTTTTGACTTTCTTGGCAGGCCACAAAAAACTCCTAGCGGGCTGCATGTGGCTTGTGGGCCGCTATTTGCCCATTCCTGCCATAGGACATTTATGTTTGAAGAGTTTAATCAAGAATCTGAAATGGCTAATAGCATATAGGGATAACTATATAAATTCTGAATACAGAATTAAAGCTATCTTAACAACTAGAAAAATGCTACTGCTAAATAACATTTTTTTAGGGGGGGGGAAATATTGAAAAAAAAAAAGAATATTATCTACAACATGTTTTAATACAATGAAATTATTCTACTTTGGTATTTATTTCATTTTAAAAAGTAAACACAAGACCGTAAGTTTTTTTAATAATTTTTTTGATTGAATGTGTATGATTAAACATACACATGGTTATTATGTGATGTCTGATAATTAAATTGACAAAATTATCACCACATACTTATGTTGGCAACATTATACAAACAACTTGGGAAAGTTTTGTAACCTTGATATATCAGTGTCTCATAACTGTTCTTATCAATGTATGACTGTCTCACTGAGAAAATTCATTATTCTTGTGTTGTTATTTTATGCCATTGCAAGAATGATAGAACTTGATTTAGAGCAATGAATGAACCTTAAAAATCTTATTAAACTCAAAAGAAATGGAAATGAAATCACGAGCATATAGTTGAAATTTATGGTGATGATGCTACTAAGACAAGGGCCATGTACTCGTGGATAAATTGTGTTTTTTTTTGAGGGGAGAGAAACTTTACCTGATGAATAGATGTCAGGGCAACGAATAATGAAAAGAATTGGCAAAAAACATTGGAAAAATTATTTAAATTGTGTTTCAAAAACATTAGATGGCCATGGTATATCTTATCATTAGAAAGATGTATGTAAAAATACATTAGTTCATATATCATTGTCTGGGAGGAAGTTTATAGCTAGTAAATAAATAACTATTGAAACATTCTCCCTACACATCTGATCTGCCACCAGTAACTTTTCTTTACCTGAATATAAAGGAAATTTTGAAAGTTCATTTTATGATATTTAAGATATCAAGGGTGACACAGTGACAGCTCTAATGGCAATTGCAGAATACAGGGTTCTATAATTGCTTTGAAGGGTAGACTCATCACTGGTATTATAACCTAACTTCTCAAGGGAAATACTTTGACAAACTTGTTAGATCTCGTGTATGTAAATGTACTCCTTCAATTTGTTATTAATAACTACATTTTTTTTTACAAAAGCTTATATTATAGGTTTAATCTTTATATTTACATAATTATATTTATTAAAAAAGTATATGTGTTATATGTATGAGCATTTTGAAAAATAATGTATTCTTGCAGTTCAATAAACCATATATATTTCATTGTAATCAAAAATTATCTACAAAATGATGATGTACTTGAATGTAGTAGCTTCAAAGAAAATGTGCAGATATTGCCACTCCATTGTATATGGAAATAGATCAAATTAGTCTATAAACTAAACAAGATTTATAAAGATAATGATAAAAAATGAGTATAAGAATGATAATTTTAATGTAATGGACTTAATTTTTGAAGTTAAAAAATTGTTATTTATTTTCATTATTAAATTTGAAATTTTTAAAATTTAATTGATAAAATTTTGGAATTTTCTTTGGAAATTCTTTGTATTATCTTGTTGCAGAAATGGACTTAATTAAAATGTTATGTGATCTTTTCAAATGTTTTTTTTTTGTTTTGTTTTATACAAAATAAAAAAAGATTGGAATCATGCTACATATTTATTGTGACCTTCTGGTTTGGCACCATAAATATTAATTGTAGTTGTATAATATTATATCAGTAACATCTGATATCATGTAATTAAAAAAAATGAAATAACGTGAAATTTAAAAAAAAATTTTTGATGACTTAAAATTGCTTAAAAGTACTTGTAGATGTAATATAAAAATTATTAGATGTTTAGTATCTTATTTTGGACTATAATCAATGATAGTATAGGGGGTGGCTTGTCACAAAAATAGTCAGTTTAGTTTGAGTTAATGCTAATTTGTTTTATTTGTCTGCAGAACAGTATTAAGATTTGTTTGAATGATTCTCTAGTTCATTTGCTTTTCATATTTTAATTTATAATATAAACAGTGAAATATGTTTAACTCATCATCATTAAAATAGCCATTTAGTCATATCAGTTTGGTATCTGTAGTACATTATTTGTAAATATTCATATATGTCTATCATTATTCAACTTCATTTTTCATTCATATGCTTCATTAAGCCATCAAGAATTATCTCTCATATCCAAATATTTAATTTCATAACTAATAGTGTTAAAACCAGCATAATTACATTTTAAGTGAATTAATGGATTATTGGACTGGTGAATTATTAAACAACAAATATACCTTAAAATATTTTATTTATTACGTAATTGTCATTAATTTTATTCTGTTACTTTAAAAATACAGAATATTCAATTCATATTTCAATTTAATATTTAATATTTTTTATTTATTTAAAAGACAAAATAGTTTCCCCCCCCCTCTTTCTTTCTTTTTCAAGACAAGATAGTTTCTTGCATAAAATTCTCCTCATTAAAAACTTCAGTGCAATGGGAGGAGTAAGTTTCTGTCTGGTGACCTTTGGACTTTCAAATAACCTTGTTAGGTAATGTTTTAAAATCTATAAAAGGGTTAATTACAATTCTATAAGGGACTGCTGACAAATTTTTTACTACTCATTCATTTCCAAATCCACTCTTTAAACAAAATTAATAGTACAATTTTGTTTGTTATAAGCTAAATTCTTCCAAGACCAAGTTTGAAAGTATATTAAGTATTATTGGTTTCCAAATATGACAGAGTGAACAACCATACGAGGTACATCAATCTTTATTTTAAGCTATTTAGATTCTCCAACTGTTGTTTAAAATGCATTTATGTGTCTATACTATATATTATTTAAATTTAATTGCCAATATTAAAGAAAGAATGTAATTGCATAATTGTATTTTAAATTTGCTTTATTTAAACTTTAAACCTAATTGTAAAGAAGAAAGAAGAATGTTTGTTTATTTTTGAAAATAATTTTTCTTAAAATTTAAGTATAATATTAATGGAGCAACTGTATACATTTATTATGTTGGAAGGTGTGCGAACTCTTTATTAAACTTATCAAGAACTAAATAATAAATTTGTGCTAGTTATCAAAGAAGAAGGTTGAGAAGGATGCATATGAATCATTTAATTTTATTGTCATTATTATTGGAACACTTGCCTGACTATTTATATTTTTGCCTATTAGAAAAATAAGACTAAATGTATAATTTAATGGATTGTCTGATTATTTATCCTAATTACTTTGAGAAATGAATTTATACAAATAGATAAAACTGAATATGACTTCATTTTATTAATTGTTCTTCTCATTTGCGGTAGAATTTCTTTATATAGAATATTGCCAACCAACAAACGGAAATTTAAGTAAATATCGCTTAAATAATTATATGCTTTTATGAATGGCTCTGGAAAAACATGAAATAAATGCTTAATATATCTCACAAATGAAATGATGAATTATTACTTTATTTGCGTCATGATAAAATATTTATTGCTTAATAAAAAATTATCCTATCTATAATGTTAACAGCGATTTCATTAGCCTTGCTAAGAACATCGAATACACTACACTGGAGTCAAAATAATGTTATTTGTTTCCTGCAGGAATGTGTCATGTGTTTGTTAGTATTTCTCTTTGTGCCAATTGTTATTATTATTTAACATATGACCAAGAGATGTCATTTATAAACTGTAATAAACTTTTCGTTTTACAACCAAGAAGAAAAGAAAAGAACTTTAGTTATTATTTGGTATTTAGTAGATAGGTAGTTTAAAGCTTGTTTATTATTTTTATTATTATAATTTATTATTGTTTTCTACAAGAACATCTCATTAAAAGCATAATATGAAGAAAATATTATGCTAGGTAATGTTTATTATTAGTTTAATATAAGTTTTATCATGTGCTTGTATTATAAACATACGTGTGTGGTAATAAGGGAGACATCCATTTAATGGTGAATGGGTTACAATATATATATATATGTATAAAAATGCATAATCGTTGACATTATGATTGGAATTAATTTTTGCTTCCAGTTAAAACTTATACTTGTCAAATTATTTTCAGAAAGGGAGTGGGATATTTTAACCTACGTAAATGAAGTATCCTATTGAGATTTCAAATAAGTTATTGAAGTTGAAGACTTTCTTTCCAGACCATTATATATTTTCCAAGCAATCTCAGCAAATCTACATATCTAAAATAGGTTTAAAAGCAAATACCCAGAATAATCTGAATTGACTAAATGAAAAACATGATTTTAATATCATGCAAAACTTTTCCAGTGGCAAAGAAGATGTTACAATTCTTAGTTTATAGTTTGCTTTTACCATTTAAATTATGTTTGATGAAATTATAATAGCATCAGAATAATCTGATTAATCTGAGAATCCACTAGCTATAAAAGAGTAATTTTATCATATTTTAATGCAATATTCTCAGTAGAGAAGAATGTATTATGCATTTGAGCCCAAAGTTCATGATTTAATCTTTATCACATGCAATAGATTTGCTAAATATATATACACTTTAATAAAACAAAATCTACAAAAATTATGAAATTTAATATGTATTTGTTCTGATAAAAACTAAAACTATTTAGTTTAAAAAATAATGATCTTATTTTGTTTAAATATATATAAATAGTCTGTTCTATCGTTAGAAATTCAAATTGAATAATTTAACCTTTGTAAAATATGT
The DNA here is from genome assembly GCA_028023455.1 of Epiperipatus broadwayi. Classification (NCBI taxonomy): domain Eukaryota; kingdom Metazoa; phylum Onychophora; class Udeonychophora; order Euonychophora; family Peripatidae; genus Epiperipatus; species Epiperipatus broadwayi. The sequence continues at coordinate 4,002,637 of JAQFVV010006281.1, read as the reverse complement.
TTAGATGCTTATATGATTAAATGCCAAAATAATGCCCTAAAAAACTGTAAGATCTTTGTTTTTAGTATTTTTGATTTTTAAATTCTCATAAATATGTATTATTTATAATTGGAGAAAATGGGAAGAAATTTAATCCATTATGCTGTTTTTTCAGATTATTTTTAAGTAAATAATATATTAGAAGAAGAATACAGAAATACTTTTTTCAGCAATATTTTATGCTCATGTCAATGTGATTGCAAACTATTTTAAAGTAGCATATGTAGTGACATCTGTCATTTTTATATAAAATTAATTAGAAACAATTATAATGAAAAAAAAAATCTAAGTACTTAAAAATGTAATATACAAAAGTAAAAATAACAATTATACAAAGTGTTTAAAGTTATATTATATGATTTCCCATTCATTTTTAATTGATGAATTACTAATTAAATCAATTGATGTTATATATATATATTAAATGCTTCCTAACACTATTCTAGTAATAATAAATAAAATGAAAAATTCATATAACATTACAATACTAGCTAAAAAAAAAAAAGTAAACTTTACTAAAATTCTTGCACAAAATATTTTATTATCAAAGTTTCTTTTACTCTTTTTTTCAAATCAATTTTTTTAAAAATAATGTATAGCCTCTATTATTAAATAATATTTTAAGACCTGTATTTAGTTCATGAATAGACAAATCTGAGTTATTATATTTATTTATTTTTATTTGAAGTGAATGATTGGAAAACTATTTCATTTGGTATATAGAGGTGATATGTTTAGTTGAATTTCACTTGAAATTGTCTATTTGGTAATAGATGAAACCATTGGAAGAATTTTAATAGTGTTTTTTTTTTTTTTGGAATAGTATTCTACTGATATATGAATTTTTATTTTATATATATTCATATAATAGTATTTTATTGTGGAAATTGGTAGTGTATCAGATAGAGTAACAAAGTTGGTTATTCAACTTAATAGCAGATGTCAAATGCAGATAATTCAGTTTATGCCCCAAAAAGTTCTCATTATGATAATGACGAGAATTTTTATATGGATGTGCAAAAGGTTTTTGATCAGTTAAAATAACATTTTAAAATTGTCATGAAAGTTTTTAATGCTAGAATTAGTAAGCAATTGGAAGATGGAAAGTGCTGTAGATATATTTGCTTATGGTGGTAGAAATGAGATTGGTCATAGACTTGTGGAGTTTGCACAAAAAGGAAACTGTCTATTATGAATTCTTTTTTTGAGAAAAATGTTAAATGGAATCCCACATGGAAGCTTCCAAATGAAGTTATAGCAGAACTGGATTATAATTTGCCCTACAGAAAATGTATTTCAAGATTATAACATTCCTAATGAATTCAGAGGAAGTGATCATCAATTAGTGATATATAAGATACATATTTATGCATAACTAGATGAACAAAGATTATTAAGATATCCACTGTTGATATTCTTAATCTTCAGAAACATTTCATTGAATTTAAATTAGAACTTGCAAATATTTACAAATATTAACATATTTTGAACATGATTCAGATTTGAATGAAGTCGATAGGAAGACGATTGATACACTTTTAAAATCTGCAATAGAAGTAGCTAGTATAACAGAGCAATAATTGACCAGTAAAATTTCTACAGAGATGACAATTTATGAAGAAAAGAAGGAATATGAAAATGTATAAAAAATAATGCACAAAGAAAGATTGAATATTTTGAATATTGTAAAATGGTGTGAAAAAGAATTGACGATTTAAGAAAATATAATAGTGAAGTAGGAGGGAAAGCTATAGAAGTGAATATAAAAGTCTCTAGAGTTAAAATCAACATCTTGTTGTTGGTATGAAACTTGTTTCTGCAATAAGAAAAAAAAGACAACTCTTACTAAAAAGAGAGATGATGTCATGAAATGTATAGAAGAGTTTTATCAGTAATTATATAATGACAAAGGAAAGTATCTCCTACTACTAGTATAACCTCTGAATTGTCCAGGATTTTAAATGAAGAAGTGAGACGTGCAATTAAATTTATGAAGAGAAAAGCTCCAGATAATTATGGAATTATAATCAATATCTTAAAAAAAGCGAAGAAATAGAAAAAAAAAACATTTGGCAAAATTAAATACCAAATCTCTAAAAGACAAATATGTAACAGATGTTTGGAAGAATACAATATTAATATTAATATTGAAAAAAAGGTGATAAAGAGGATATAAATTACAAACATATTAGTCTTTTATCCGTTCTTTACAAAATTTTTATCAAAAGTATATACAACTCATCTACAGCAAATTTTGGATTTTAACAAAGCAAAGTAGTTTTAGTATAGTGGTTCATATCTAAGTATTGAGAGAAGTTATATAAAGAACCATTGAATATGAGTTACAATTATGCTATGGATTTCTACATTATGAAGCATTATTTGATTTTATAAGCATTTCTCCAGTAATTAATGCATCGGTTCATCAAGATATAGACATAGGATATTGTTTTATTCTGAAGAAAAGTTAAAAAAAAATGCATTCAAAAAATAAAGAAAAACAACTATATTTTGGAGAAATGCAACAGAGAAATTATGAAATACTGCAAAAAGTTGGAAAATTTTATTAAAAAAAGAAAACAAACACCTCAAAGAAATCAAGAAATGTTGCAAAAAAAAAATTTAAAGCATTACATTTAAAACATGAAGAAAAGCAAAAAGAGAAAGATAACAAATTTAAAGAAATGCATGAAGAAATTAGATTACATTATGATATTATAAAGATAAGACTGTATGACATCATGACTCCATATCTATAAAATTCTTTACAATAGTTTTCCTAGAATTATTTAATGTATTAAAATGGGAAGCTAAGGAAATAATAGGAAATGGAGATTATTTAAGTCATCTAGATTTTGCAGATGATATAGTTGTTTTGCAAAGAACTCTTTAGAGCAGTTGTCAGCAAACAGTGGTTCGTGAGAGGTTCGTGATGTAATTTTAGTGGTCCACAAAGAAATTAAGATATTACTTAAATTCCCTAATCTTACTTATTAAAAATTTTAAATAATTTGTTTAAGCTGTATTGCTATATGTAAAATAGAACAAGAACATTGTATTGCTAATTGATTTGTTACAAAATACTACTGTGACTTGCAAAACATCTACCTCAAAGGCGTTTAATTAACTTCTGCTTGGTCAGTGGCATAGAAAAAATAACAAAATAGGAATACCCAATTCTATACAATTGATTAAGTATCAAATTTGACTATGCTGCACTCTTAGTAATTGGGTGAACTAAAACCAAAAATTTAATGAAGAATTTTGAAGGAAAACACATCTTAATAATTATTAAAGAATAGAATACTATTCTGTATTAATCTCAAATCATTTTTGTAAATATGAATTAGAAAATTACACAAATAAAACATAGCAAATACATATTTATACATACATTTATTTTTATGAAATAAAAATGAACATTATATTAACAAAAAACCAAAATAAAACAATTCTTTAACAAATTATAAGCCATAAATATTAATATATAAATAAATGTATACTATACTTAATTCTCGTATTAATTCGTATCTTTAAAAATTATGTTAGCAGTCCATAATATCTAAAAGGTTGCCAACCGCTGCTTTAAAGCATCAGGAAATGTTGCAATTTATCAGATTAAAGTAAGAAAGTAGAATTAAAGGTAAATATTAAAAAGACTAAAGTAATTTTTAATGAATTTTCCCAAAATAAGAAAATAACGATTCATAATGATTGTCGTTATGATGGCTATCATGACATTCTGATTGGCTGTCGTATACATATTTTAACGAGTGCAGTGAGGTTCTGCAGTATCTCAATTTATTTCAATGATGAGTTAGTAGAAAATATCTTGACCAAATTATTACTACAGATGGAAACGTAATGGATGAAATTAATCATAGAATTAAATAGTGCTTTTGGTTGAAATAATATTAAAATAAAATATGCCTGTGTTTGAAAAAATGTTTTTTAATATATGTGTTACCAGTTCTTACTTATAGATCTAAGATTTAGACACTTAACAGAAGAGCAATGCAGACATTTCAGACCACTGAACAAGTTAAGGAGAAATTTATATTAGGAATAACAAGAAATTGAAAACAAAATACATATGTGAAAGAACAGACAAGTGTTTCTGACATCATTGAAAGAATTAAGAGGTTGGAATGGAGTTGTGCTGGATATATTGTGAGAAGAGATAGTATTAGATGGACAATTGAAATCTTAAATTTTATTTCAAGAAATTGTAAAAGACCTAGAAAGAGACCATATGTGAGATGAATGAAAGAAATAAAGAAGTATGTGGGGGGGTGATGTGGAGAAGAGAGGCTAAAGATTGAAAAAGATGGATTGAACTTGGAATGATCTTCATCCTGCAGTGGTCAGATAATGATTGAAAATGATGAATGCTATTTTATATTAATTAGTTAATGGCATACATATATATATTAAATTATTAAATACTGCTTATCACTATACTAGTAATCTGAGGTCATCAATCTCTTGAAGACATGATGTTAAATGAAATTAATTTTTGAAATGAATGATGGAAAGGTTATTTTGTTATGTAAATACAAGTTTTATTATGTTGTTGAATTTAATTTGAGAAAGTCTATTTGTTAATGGGTGAAATCAAATTCATGGAAAAATTTTAGTAAAATTTTATTGTTTTTTTTTTTTTTTTGGCCAATATTGTAATGTTATATGATTTTTTTTTTTAAATTTTGTATATATTTATGAATAACATGATAATAATCCAAGATGATCAACATCAAAAACATTTAATTTGTTGTCATGGAAACTTTTGGGCTATTATGATGTTGTTTACATTTTTTGAAATGTTTAACCTTATGCAAAATTATGTTTATTATCTAAGTAATATATATTGAAACAGTATTTTTTTCTCATAACTGTTTCATTTATTTTTCCCCCAGCTTCATCTGTGCCAGATTTAAAGACTCTTTTAGTACATGTATATAAGTGTCAACACGGTTATATAGGTACCACCACACATATGCCGACAAACTACTGTAATATCGGTTTATATATATTACAGCATGTATATTCATTTTAAAATAATATATTTTGTATTATAGATTTTATTTTGTTAAAAAACATTGATTTATTATTTTTACATTTCGAACCATATGACCATGAAATATTTATACACCTGGGTCTGTTTTATGCGGATTATTTTAATGCGATTTTGAAGTTATGTGATTCATGTTTTTTCTTAATATTTTTTATATTTCACTATATTTATTAGATATCAAGAAATTTAAATTATTAATAACTTATTTTGACTTGAAATACTTTTTTTTTTTCAAATATATAACTTTATATTAGCAGCTAATGTGAATATGGCCTGAAGCTATATTTAGAATAAATAACCTACTTATATTAATGAGTAAATAATAATAATAGATTTATACTTACATATAAAAATATCGCAATAAATATTCAAAAATATTAAACTTTTAAAATGTATTTTGTTAGGTATAACAAGTAAATAATGTAGATTTTTAAAATAAATAACAAAGATTTTATTGATTTCATAACCTGAAAATAATATTTTTAATGATAATGTATAATCTTTTTGTTTTGATTGCGATCCTCATTTTTTTAATATAGAAACAAAATGTGAACATTTAAAATTTATTTCAGCAATAAAAATCACTTGTCAACAGAAAACCATTAACACAGCACAAGACTGAAACTGGCACTAGTTGTGTAAATGGGATGGAGCAGAATATGGTAAAAATTAGAGTGAGGAATGGAAAATAAAGTGGCTAACAAGTTTCTCTGGGCATAATTGCTGAGAGATTCTTGACTTCGTTCAAGAAGAAGCTACATCACATCGACAAATCTGATTTCTTACCAGTTTACAAATGAACCGCACATTCAAAAATAGTGATAATGATTAAAATACGTATAGAAAAATGTCAAATTAAATACTGTAGTTAATAAAAAAAAAGTAAAAAAAGTTTGTCTTGTACCCATTTTTTTCAAATATTTGATACTTTTTATTAGTCATTCTTTATTTTTTTAATGCAGATTTTAAAGTAATTTTTTCTTGTTGCTTTGCTTTTATGCGAATTCTGAAAATTACAGACCCTATCCCCCATTTTTCAAGGTAAGTTAAGTCAATTTTTGTGCGATTTATTTTAATGCGGGGTTTTTTGTGAAACCTAGATGGAGAAATAGTGTTTAAAAGTTTTACTTATTCTTAATTTTAACCTTAAATAAGTTGTAAACAAATGCCAGACACAACTTTTTTAGCATAGCTGGCTGAGCTAATTTACATTGTTGTTAAGTAATAATATTTTTCCAAAAATATATGATTTTTTTTTTATGGATTTTTTTTTTTTGTCAAGCGTTGTTATCCGAGAGGTCATCGCATCCGCCTTGTAATCAAATAGTTGGTTGCAGACGGTTGTGGGTTCGCGTCTCGGCTTATGCTATGATATATAAATATATATATATGATTTTGTAAACAAAATTTACTGAACTAAAATTATTGCAAAGTCATGAGGGATTTAAAATGATCAAGTTTAGTTAAAAACATCCTGTTAAAAGATAACAGAGGTTTAAATGAATTGAGTTGCTATTCTATAATTGTAAGAAGCATCACTGCCACAAGCCATGCCAGTTTTCACTGTGACATGTCCAGCTAGGAAGCAATAGGTTTACAGTTTCTCTGAAAAGAGATGGCGATCTCTAGTCCTGTATGCCTGATGGCATGATCATCATCACAGATATAGGAAACTTTTCATTAGCCTGTGTCTGCATTACAAGCTACAACCAAGAAGATCTGTAATATTCTTTTCAAAGACTGCAAGCTCTATAAATTCATCTTCACATCTGTAATTTTAATATTAAGCTAGCTTATTTAATATAATAAATGTTCAATCTTATTTCTTAAAACTCTATTAAATTAAATCATTTAAAAGGTAAAACTATGCAAAACTTGCCTGAATTCATCTTTATAATGTAAAATAATTTCTTCTTTAATCTGTAAATACCTGCAATCAGTTATGACTTAAATTTCGTAAAACTGTGGTCATGTTTATATTTATTGTTTTAACTATTTTATCTAAATTTATTATATATGTTATAATATGTCAATCTTTCAAAACAGTGAATACTAATTGTTAAGGTATTTTCAATGCTATATCGCATATCAAATTGCTGTTTTGTAACCCTATATTTACAGATAATAATCAATCGCTACACATGTTTCATTATCCTGATTTTATATATATTATAACTGCATTTTATTTCATGAGGGTTTTCTTAGTCAGTTATTATAACTTATAACTTTTGACTTGTGTTGATTAGAAATGATGTGCTAGCTAGAGATTATATTAAAGTATATTTGTTGTTTATTAATGCCCATCAAATATACTCAATATTTTAGCTTAGGTTATAATTTTATTTAAGTCCTTTTAGTTAGCATAATTATAATGCTTGTTTAATTAAGAACCGGGTTTTGTCTGTTTGACAGATAGAAAATATCTGTTTTTGGCACAATTAATTAATCATATGTATACATATTAGTGTTTTGTATGCATTGCATGTGTGTCTTTATGAAGTATACATTTACATTTTGTTGCACCTTTTAAAGTGGGCTCACGGTCACCAGCCACCCCATTTCTTTATTCAGATATGGCTATCTTTATTTGAACTGGAAAACGAGGGTCCAGACCATGTTTATAAAGCTTATCTGAGTTCCTGAACTTATCTGTTCATATATTAATTGTAATAAACTGTCCGGTTTTAGGGCACTGAGCATTTGATGCTGAAGCCCTTGAATAATTACTCACTCACACCATACACTTATTTCTTAGTATTTTATTTACCGATATATATATATAACAACCATCTTAGTGCTGTATGTAGTTATCATCTTGGCTAGGTTATTATTTTGTAACATTAGTAAACCAGTGCAAAATCTGATTGGTATGTTAAACAGTTATAGGCATGATTATTAGCCACACATATACCCATTTGAATGTATTAGGAGACCACTGTCCTGATAATTTAGTCTCATCTTCTTTGTAACCCCTGCATGCATTGATTACACATACTTATCATTATATAATATGGTCATTTTCTATTACTTGATTTTATATTGTTATAATAAACCTGTTTAAAATATAAAACTTGTTTCATATCTTTTTTTGCTCTAGTCCTATTTCAATCCAAACCATATTATCTTATTCCAATTCCTTAATGATTTTTATATGTTGAATATGCATTGTTTTAATTAAGTTAATTAATGTGTTAAGTATTCTGTTTGATCCTTTAGTTATTGTTAGATTGTTCATTTCCCTTGAGTCATATTTATCCCTGTTCAGCGCCAGCTCACAGATGAAATTGAGAGCCATGTGTAACCTCAGTCATGTCATTCATAAGGTGTTAAATCACGAAGTACTAGCAAATGAGTTGAAGTTCATTCGGATCTGAGATCTCACCATTTCATTTTGGTCCACTTTGGTGTACTTTGCCTCGACTTTGGATTTTGTTACATGAAATTTACAAATCTAACCATTATAAATATGCCTCATTGTAGTTGTACTGTATTGTTCTGTTTATGTATGGATGAATTATTTATATAATGTCTCCAGTTGGGTTACATGGCACATAGCAACATAGTTATGTGTATATACATACATATGTAAAGTAAAAGCAAAGTAAAAATGAACAGTCATAAGTTTTGTAGATATGTTTTTACATTCTCTGGAAATAAAAATAATAAAGGATTAAATAACTCTGATTTTAAAATAGAATTTTATTATAAATTAAACAGTTAAAAAGGTCTAATAAATATTTTTTGTAATTCTGATTTAGAATTTAAAAACAATTATGATATTTTTGAAATCTTTTAATTGGTAAATTTCTCCATCTAAGTAAAAACATGTATATCACACTTTTCTAAAATTCCAAACTTCTTTTCAAAAGGGATTGGAGAGTTAAAAGAAAACAGTTTTTATATTTTGTTTTTCATTAGCTCATATGACTCTATAAAAAGATAATTTTAGTCTCTAGTTGTTTTTGAAAGAAAAAAAAAACAGCCAGGCTTTAATATTTTGTGGCAGCTTGTTGAAGTTTGCAGCAGTTAGTTTTAGCTGGCCAGAATAGTCTAGTTTATATTTTTGAGAAGCAGCTGGCTAATAGCTAGCTGTAAAGTTAGCTTAAATATTTTGTGAAGTGGTTAGCCGCAATAGTTGGTAGCTGTAGCAAAATAGCTAGCTGCAGAGCTGGTTTCCAAAGTTGTACATTGCTACCATCAGGATGTAAGAATGTAGGGAAGCAGCTGCTCTACAGTTTAATGGTGGAGTTTGAATTGACATGGAGGAAAATGGCCCACATCTTTTTGTTGATATTCATAGCTACAAATTTGTTCTGAGAAAATAGCTTACTGGCCTGAAGCTTAACAAATCCTAGTCTAATTGAACCAACTACAGAACAACTCTTACATGGACCAAAAACTAAGCTTACCAAAGGAACCCCATCAGCTGCTGAAAAAGTAGTTATACATTTTCTGGTGTTTTAAACATGAAGAGAAGCACAGATAAATGTATATATAACTGGTGAGTTAGTTTAAAATCCTTAAAATGAGATTTAAAATTATAACTTAATAATGTAAAGTAAAACAAATCAATAATTTGCTTAATTTAAACATATAAAGGAAAGTAGCAGTCCACAAACAATTTTATATATATTATTGAAGAAATTGGTTTTTAGTACTGCCGAAAAAATGGTATTTTAAAAATACCAGCAAACTAATTTACTTGGATTAAAAAGCTAGGAGATTTGTAGAAGAAAAAGAAAAAAAAGGAACTTATAAACTGATATTTTTTTTTTAAAAAAAAAACAAACTAAACTATTATTTTTATGACTAATTTATATCTTCTATAATTTTATTTTTACTTGTTATATGTGTACATTTATATGATGAATATACATTTTAATCATATTACTATTGTAACAAATTAAAATCAGTAAACCTAGCATAAAGTATTTATATTATTAAAAATATAAGTTAAAAAGTTTGATCATATATTATTGTAAGGCACTTTAAATATGTTCAGAAATTACATGCACACACATGTAAATGTGCATATATATATGTGTATGTGTGTCAATTGTATTACAAGTATCAATATGTGCCAAACAGATATTTATATGTAAAATTGTAATAGTGTTTTAGATTTTATTAATGTCAATTTTACTGTAATCATGTAATAGTAAAATGCATGGTTGTGCACACACACACATATATATATATATGTGTGTATGTGTGTGTTATATGTAAACCATTATACAGTAACTTGAACTTTGTATATTAATCATGTAAACTACAATGTAATTTTTTATTATTGTATGTAAATGTAAATCAGAAGCCTTCTAATTGTAAAACCATATTCTAGGGACCTTAATATCATTTTTTATTGTTAATAAACTTGTATTCAATTGTTAAAAATTGTATTGCATCATTAAAGTCGTAGAGCTTATGTTCTCTAAGCTAGATTTGAGCATGGGCTGAATATATAAATGGGCATATATTTAATGCTTTTAGGGATATTCAGTTGACAAGCATCCTGTTTTTGCAAGAAGAGTATATTCTTCAAAGTCACTGCACTATATTTTCTTTAATTTAATCTTTATTGGAATTTAATTTATAGTTGGCCAGAGCATTAATGGCACTAAGTTGCAATAGCATTGATGATGATCACAATGTTTTAATATCCTAGCATTATTGTATAGATTTTTCTGGTTATATATTCTGCTGGATTAGCACTTTAGTGGTGCATCCAAAGTTATGTTTAAGTAAACGCTATAAGGTGGCAAGGTTGAAATAGTTAGCCTAGTCTACAGAAGACTTTTTCCAATCCAATTGCCAGATTGACTGTTGATTTATTTTGATTATGGATCATTCATGATGATGAATGGCTATTTTGAATATTAATCATACTTACTTTTATTTATAATGCTGGTTTATGGTTAACTATACTTATAACTGATCTCTTCTGATCTAGCTGGCTGATCTCTCAGAGATTTATTGATCTCACATTCTTGATATTTGAAATTGCTTCTATATTTTAGGATATTAACATTACTTAATATCTTTACTTTAATATTCTTACTTAAATATACTTTTTTGTAAATTTTATTATTTGTAATATTTTGTGTACTTTGGCGGGTGATGATTTTGCCATAATGCCTTGTATGACCACCATCATTCCATCACCCCTGGATCCCTATCCCATTATGATATATATGATATTACAACAGTGATATGTATATACACATTTATCATTAAACACTGACTTTTGTTACACAACTTAGGTGACTAGCAGCTGTAAAAATTGTCCATTTTTTTCTGCTTCTCTAAGTTTATAAATAAATAGAAGTTATGATACTAATATCTGTTCGGTTGTTTGTGATGTTTCTTTATAATAAACAAATTTTTATTAGTATTTTATATTGATTGATTTATTATTTATTTAAATAATAGTGGTTGGTAAAATTATTAAAGGCATTTGAAATTAATATTACTTTATAAATGAACATTAGAAATATAATTGACTTTGCTATTGTAATATTTTTGGCGTTTTAAATATTCACTTTTTGGTAATTATAACGTAGTTGGGCATGACCGCTTGATGGCATTGTTGGCAGTCAAAAACAATATAATGTACGGTTTTCGGGGTGCATAATTTTTAAATCATTGACTGTTTTTTACAAATTTTCATCATTCCCCTTTTTTCACATGATCACTATTTCATACTAGCACATAATTGTTATTAAACAATTCAAAACAAAGCAAAACTACTACTATATGGAGAGTTTTGCTTTGTTTTGAATTGTTTAATCCCCCTTTTTTGTTATTAATTAATTGATTGATTGCTATAATTTTTTTCTTTTCCTACCTTTTTTTAAAAAAAAAAGTTTAATTTTAATTTTGTTTTTAGAAAAGAACTTTTTTTATTTTTTAAACATAAATTTAAACTTTTTTTTTTGGGGGGGGGATTGATTCATTGATTGCTGCTACTCTGCGATGTCTATTGTGCAATGTCTTTCGAAAACAACAACTTTTAATTTTGACGCACAACTTCTAACCATATTTTTATATGTTTTTTTTTTTTTTCTAATAAGACATTTTTTGATACATTTTTGCTTCACTTAACTATTGCTTTCTACATAAGAAAACAATAAAAAAAAACTGTAGTTTTCAAACCAATAAAAGGTTGTTTTTTTTTCACCCTTGCTTTTTATTTATTAATTTGGATCAAATGGAAAGGTTTTGGCCCCACAATTTTGTATCAACCAAAACAAACTTCCCCAAATCAATGCAATCTTGTTTACAAACAATAACCAAAAACAAAACAAAAAAAAAGAATATATCAACTGATCAAATGCCTTTTTTTTGGACAGCAGAAACAAACATACAGTCCAAATTACTGGCATTTGACAACAAAACAAAAAACAATGTCCTCCAGTCCACATTCAATCCATTCTTGTGGGGATAGCCATCTTAGACAGGATAGAGAGGAATATATCTCCTTTTATTCATCTGTCACCACTTAAATGCTGACAAGTATTGCCATCTAGTTACATGCTTCTTTCGGTTCCAAGATTTCAGAAGGCCCCAACGTTGTTCTACATTCTGGGTGTGAGTGCCTGTTGTTGGGTCTACAAAGTGGTAGTAGTGATTCACAGTTAGGTGATGAAAACCTGCTGCCTCAAGTTCTGCACAATTGTAGCCCTACAACAGTCGGAGAAGTTGGTCGATCCTGGCTTCACCTTTCCTTTCAGGGCTTTTAGAAGGGTAGCAGCAGAACATGATGGTGATGAAACATTTGGTGGTGTCACGACATATGCTACCAAAGACCCAATGCTCAGGAAGCATTCTACCCTGGTGGTTTTTCTCTGACTAAACATAGTTTTGTCCACTTCAACGATCGAACCAGGACTGCCGATTTGACCGCAGGGTCTAAAAGATTTACTTGCATGGCATAGTTTTCTGAGATCAGTGGTCCACTCTATTACTGTTTTATGGCTAATACCCATTTCTGAACAGATATCTTTCATGGTCATATGCTCTCAGCTTCAGAAATAAATGACATGCAGGGCTGTCAACAAGGGTTTTCTGCTGCCTTCAAACCAACTACTGTTATGAACAGAACATCTTCGATGGCAGGAGACAGATTTACAGCAGAACTGGAATATTTGCTTACAATTGTACAAATTCATCTGCTGTCCACACTTGCATTGCTTAGTCTGTGCTATTAATTTGTGATGTTGCAAAAATGACACATATTTGGCTTCTGTTGTCAGTAACTGGAAGAAAGTTATGCGCTCGTCAGCCATTTTATGAAGAACTTGGTATTTCATGTGGAAACGAGACTTCGCATGTGAAGTTGGCCAAATTCATTGTTATGTACCCTTGGCAAGCTTTTACACCTTACACATTCTCTAAACTAGGGTGTGGCTATTTGGAAAATTTTTATGAAGTCAAGTTTCTTAAATTAAATATAAATATAAAGACTGTGTAACATATATTGTAAAAATGTTACTACTCAAACTACACACACATATCAAACTGTACACAAAGGATAAGGGTGTGTATTCACAGTAACTGTTGTGATGCAGAAATAGGCCATATTATTTCTGTGGTACGTCATCATGAATGGCTACAATGGCTAAGATAAACATAGATGTTTTCTTAGCCATAAGTCAGGCCTTGTAAATGGCATTTGTTAGGTGTAACGCCATCAAGCGGCTATGCATGACTACATTATAATTACCCACTTTTTTGATATATCTTAGTTATAATCTGTTTAATTATAATCATAACTAAATGATATGAAATTGAAATAAAAATAACTGCTATTCTCAGCAAGCTATGATTTATTTATAAGTATAGACAAGCAGAGGAAAAATTATCTAATATTTTTACAGATACTAATTTTGGCTCAAAACACTAGGTATAAGATTATTGGTAATTGCATATGTTAGATTATCATGATGTTTGCCTATAATAAATAAATGTTAATTAGTAATTATATGTTGTACTGCTCCATCATCTAATATTAAATGTTGATGTTCTATAGAAAAATTAAAACTTTTGCTTAAACTTTTCAAGTACATTCAGCTGGTATTAATAGCCAAAAAATAATATATAATATAACTTTTTGCGCAATTGTTGTTGATCAGGCCAACAACACCTGAAGAAGATATTAGAATAATATTACTTGAAATTAATATATATATATATATATGCTCTGCGCATAGATAATGAAGTTATTAATTTATTTAAGCGTTAATGAAGAAAATCTTAACTATTACTTGAAATGTTATGTTGCATACTAGCATTTTATTATTACTACTAATTGAATGTATTTGTAAAGTTTATATTAGATAATGGAAATAGTCCAACATGATTATCATTAAAATATCTTTGTAAACTTAGATGTGCAATATATATTTATATGTGTCTTGAAAGTTAAAATAAGATTGAGGTAATGCAGTATAGAAATCAATGGTCAGACCTATGTGTATCAGGTTGTTGTCAGTTTTAAAATGTTTGTAATCCTCACTTTTGAAAAAAAAAAACATTCAAAGGACAATCACATTACGACAAGATGTCATTTTTCCTCCTTATTACTAATGTGTTCTGGAGAGATGTGATATATTTAGTAATAGGAAAAATTAGTATGTTTTTCTTTTTTAATTTGTGCAGGTCTATTTTTGTTCAGAGTTTCAACTAATCATAAATAAAATATATTGTAAAAGCAAACTTCTAAACTGTTTGCACTCCAAACTTATAACTTTCTCTGACTGTTTCTAGTTAACAGTATATCAAAATTATTACATGCTAATAGGGGAAAATTTTGAATAAATTAATCTCTGTTATATAGAAATCTTCATTTTACCTAAAAAATGTGAGTACTTACACATTAGACCTGCAACATGGGAGACATTCTACAGCTTTTTACATTCATGATAAATGTCTAACCTTGTGACACCATCAACTAGACCTGCAATCTCATCTGATCTTGTCCAATAATGTAATAAATTACACTTAATTTATTGTCTCAATTTCGTTTGGACAAGTTCTTTTCAAAGTGTTTTTATAGTTCAGTGCTGATTTATTTTTACATTTTCTGATTAATACTACAATTTTTTTAAAACAATACAAAATTATGAACATTTGGAGTTTACCTGCTACTGCAGTCGGGTATATCCACACTTTGGATAAGCAATGCCATTGTAACGTTGGAGGATATAATAATAAAATAGGTGGTTGGAGGGTTCCCAAATTCCATTTTTAATGGCAATCCATTTTATTTACAACTGGGCCCGCAAATTAATATCCATAGAATGGGGGAAAACATACCTTTGTTTAGCTGAGAAAAACAAAATTGGAGGTCCTAACAAAATTATTGACAAGAACCTTTTGCATAAAAAGAAAAAAAAGCTGGATGAATTCTTCCAGAACAGTGGTTGTTTAATAGCTTGTGCAGGGAAACTGACAAGTGATTCCATCATGAGAATTCATGATAGAACAGTGGTAACTCTGATGGAAGCCATCAAACAAAAAGTGGAAGAATTGACAATTTATTTGTACTACTGGAAAGCGCATAATACTGCTGAATTATGAGCTTCCAGTTACTAACCATTTTTGTGTGAATCACTTTTTAAGTAAGTCTCCATTTTAGAACAAAATTTTAAATAAAGTAGAACAAACAAATGATTGTTTCATCATCTTGACAATTATTATATATTACATGGTAAGTATGTTTTCATTTTAAGCATTTTGTAATTTCATGCCAGATATACACATAATATTTTAGATATAATACTTGGACATGGTAATATTTTAGATATAGACATAGTAATACTTTTATTTTATTTGTTTTTCTTTTTTGCCAATTTTTCTTTAGTGACTGTTTTGTAAATTCATGACAGCTTTAAATATCTATATTTAAAGTAACATTTTGCAATTGCATAATGTCCATGTCATAGGTAATATTTTTTGTGTGAAATTTATTTTTTTAATATTGTTAAAAATGTACTTTTTCAGATTTAGGTTGGTACAATTAGTGTCGTGTATTAGAGCTGCTATGCCTTTTCCCATATGTATTCAGACTGCCGATAACTTTGTAAATCTTGTGAAATATCATGAACACAGGTCTATTTGATGAATTTATCAATTTAAGTTTGTACAAGTTCCATTGTGCATGTTATTTGGTCAGATCATAAGATTAGAAAGTTATTAGTGGATTGATATGAATGTGAAAAGGCATAGCAGATCTAATACGTAAGTAGTAAAATGTGAAATGAAGACAGAAGTAATTGATTTTCAGTTAAAAATAATTACATTTGTCTTTACAGTTTTTAAATATAGGTAATTTTTGTAATTGTAACATTACTAAAATATTAGTAAAGTATAATTTGTAACCCATGACAAAATTTATTATAACAGTCATGGGGCGTTGATCGTCCTTTTGCAATGGTCATGGTGTATTTTATTTATTTATTATTACTATCATTTCTTATTTATTTAAAACATTTTTTTTAAATCATCTTTTTATATTATCTTTTCTTTCTTTTAGGATATTATATAACAGCTATAAATTTATATACTTTGTTGTAACCTTTATCGATCTTACTAACTTCTGCTAAATATCACATTGCATTGTTTGAATTGATTTACTTAAGAGATGTAATCTCACATACTTAATAACTATCTGTAAAGTTAGAATGGTTTTGACACTCCTTTAACTGTACACTCAAGCAGAGGGATAGAAAATTACTGATAAATTAATTGTCAATCAGACCTATGACTAGACCAAGAGTGCATGAATGAACAAATTTTGATAATTTTTCATGATCACAGCATTCTCCACCAATCCTCCAAAGGCAATTGATTTTTTTTTCAAGATCAATCTGGCCATATAAACTTTCTATAACTGAATGTCCAGACAAAAGACATAATGAAACCCATCACTTGTAATCTAGACCAGACTAGCTCCGAC
Organism: Epiperipatus broadwayi; assembly: GCA_028023455.1. Classification (NCBI taxonomy): domain Eukaryota; kingdom Metazoa; phylum Onychophora; class Udeonychophora; order Euonychophora; family Peripatidae; genus Epiperipatus; species Epiperipatus broadwayi. The sequence goes on along the minus strand of JAQFVV010006281.1, from coordinate 3,985,568 downwards.
ACTATGAGACAGGGAACCCAGCGCATCAATTAAGAGCATCTATCAATGTTGCCTAATTTTCCATTCATGGCAACACAGGTAAAGGAAAGAGGACAGACCAAGTAATGTTTAGAAAACACTTTTTGGTTCTACACACACACACACACCAATATGTTATATTTAACACATTTAAAAATATAACAATAATTACCAAACAAAATAAGTAAACTTTGACAAGAATTAATTCATCACAATTTTACATTATATAATTCTGACATTTGCAATATTAATAGTACTTCCTTCATAGCAGTTCATTTACACTTAATAACGTCTAGATATTTACCAATAAATGTTCAATATATTTACCTAGCTTTTAACTTAGATGTCACGTCATCTATTGGTCACAGTTTGGATGGTCATTCCTTCATAGTCCATGGGCTTTTAAATTCATGATACTTCTTGTATTCTTCATGGCTGGCCATTTGGTCATCAGCTACAGTTTTTTTTTATTTTCCAGAACTTTGGAACGGCAATATGAGAGCATATGCTGGAGAGTCCTACATTGCAGGCAATGTATTGATAGATGGAGAGAGAGACTGATTGTGGTAAGAGCTACGGAATGAAACCTAGCAGCGCATGGTATTGCTTAGTCAATTCTTAAATTAATGATTCACGGATGTGACTCCCTCTTAACTTCACAAAATTTTTTAACTAATTAACTGCAACTATCAAACTGACTGTTTTTATACTCTTCCCCTCCTATTTATCACTTTTATTCATTTTGTTTTGGTTTTTAATTAAATGATTAAGCTTATCTAGGCTACTATCTTATCTGCCAGGAATTTTCTAAAATTTAATTGCATTTCTGCTGATGAAATAGTTTACAAAGATTACTTTTCATTAAGTAATTTATTGTCTATATCTACTTGGAATTACATTTTTATTTTAATTTATATTATACTTTGACATTATATCTTATTTATTTTCTAATATTATTTTTTTATTAAAGATAAAAAGAAGAGAGACAGTTGTGAATCTTAATTTCAATCACATTTTTTCCCCACCCTTGTAATTCAATCAATAAAACTCTACTAATGATATAATTGCTATTTTAGTTTATATCTTCAAGTTCTTCTCTTTCATTTTTTTTTCAAACTATAAACACATACGTGTAATGCATATATATATATATGTGTGTGTTAGTATTACACAATATATTGAAACAATAACCTTCCAAGCCCTTATCATTTCACCATCAACCTAATGACCCACTCATCTGTGCTAAGTGCGAACCTTATTTTTTTATGTTAACACTCTTAGAATTAGCTTGTAAAACCCACTATCATATCTGTCTAAACAGTATTATATATTTATCGCGAAATATTTTAAGAAAGTATTTATTATATTGAGTAATGTTAAAAGTCAGTTTATTAATAATTTTGTTATGATAAATTCATATGTGGATACTTATATATAATGTATATAGACGTGGCATGATTTAAAATATTAAAAGTGTAATTAAAATGTTTAAAAGTTGTTGTTTAAAAATGTGTTAAAAGGTTTTTATTTAAAAATATGTTAAAATGTTTTTTTCTTAAAATATGTTTTAAAAGTGTTTCTTATTTAGTAATTAAAATAAAAAAAGTTATGGTCAAGTAATTAAAACAGATTTGTTGTAAACAAGAATTTACTTTAACTGCTGCACCTGCTGTAGGTAAAAATAAAAATCATCTTTTAAAGTCTAACTAATGGAAAGTTAAAAAAGTTTGCAACAGAAAGTCATACAGAAAATGCATTGGACCAGCATTAGTTTTAATAGACGAAATGGAACTATAGCACCTCAGAAATCCAGCAATAGATTAAAGTTAAATTTATGTAATTTTGTATCAGTAACACAATTTCTTCAGTTAATGGGTTCTGAGGTGATATAGATTTTCCTAATGTAAGTGCATATAGAGCAAAACATGTAAATACTCTATATTTTTAACTTAGGATAGTGAATAGCCATTTTATGAAAGAAGTTGCAGTCAAAATCCATGTCAGTTGAAATTTCTAAAATGTCCGTCTAAACACGGGCATTTCTTTGCTGTTACTCCATGGAGAGAACGTTGGTTTTGCTCATCCAATGCCGTCTTAACTATCATGCTGCTAGAAGATTCAAAGCTAACAGAACGGGAAGAAGATGATGTCACAAGCCAACCACTCCAGCTCACCAAACCTATATCTCAAGCACTTGCAGTCCAGATAAATAATAACCGGTACAGTTTATTTTCAAAACCGCAGAACTCTGTATAATTCTTATATAACTTATAACCTAGATCCAAGTTAGCTAACTCTCCTTATAATATTTAAATATAACTTAAGTAATTGTAACCCAAATGAAACTATGGTTTAAATCTATTTTAATATTAAAAATAATGTATAAATAGTTATAAAAATTAATATTTCTCAAATGTTAAAATGATCTGCCTATTTGGATTTTTTTTTCACCTAAAAGTAAATTAACAATTATCATTTAAAGTTATATCACTGTGGTTGTGTCTATATTTCTTTTGCTTATTTTAGTTAATGTTTATTGTGTTTTGTATGCCAATGCTTCGAAACAGCGAGCATTTTATTTAGTATATTTTCAAGAAGATATTATTAAAACATCTTCATGTAATAGTTTTATAGCGTCACCTTTCTGCGCGCCATTTCAAAATCCTGTTTTTATAAATAATAATGACTTACCTTGCGCTCGTTATTATTTTTATTAATTTCGATTTAAAATTGTGAATTGTGGCTCATTTCAATCAACAAGTTGCAAGCTCAAATTTAATTTTTTATTAAGAATTAAACTAGCCTTGAGGATAGTTATAAGTATATTTGCCATTTAAGTTATTCCTAAGTCCATAGAAATATACTTTCCCTCCTTAAAGTATTAATTAATTGTAAAGTAGGATTGAATGTGTTAAAGTAAAGTTATCATAAATATTCCTGTCAGTAGTGTACATTTATTATCATGCTACACAAGGCTTGGCTTCGATTGATAGAGCTGATATGCTATTGTTCTTGTATTTCGTAGTATGAAATATAATATTGTTTGCTTGGCAGATGAGATCCATTATTTGTTAAATATTTTCTCATTTTGCTGCTACATATGTTACTTGTATTAAGTTGGAGCCATGGTGAAACCAGCACATCTCTTATAGGGTAGTGCAGTAGCGAAGCCTGAGTTGAGGCCAGGTTAGCATGTAAGCCCTCTGCCACTTCTGAACACAATGTTCCTTTCATTCGCAGCATGCTGATCAGTCTCAGGGTACTGGAATTTGTTGCAAGAACCCTTGAGCTGCTCATCCATCTGCAGAGTGACTTTTCTTATTGTCATTTCTTCTGTAGCGCATTGTAAAATCTTGCAGTCAAGTCTACCCCCTTAATATATCACTTTCAACATTGATCTGAAAAGTATCTTGAAAGCCAGGTTCGATCTAATGTTATTTGAGCTGGTTTATATGTTTGTCTTTTTATAATATATTTGTAATAATAAATGGATTATTAGTTTAATCAAGGCTTGGTACGATTACTTATATGTCTAACAGCCACAAGTTAAATAGGAATTGGCATAACTCTATTGATAGACATAGCATAGTGATTATTTATGTATTGTTTGTAATTAAATTCATAAGATGAGAATCTGTTAAACTCATCTGTTATATAACGTTTGTTATTGCTTCTATAAATACATTCATTAATTAATTTGCAAGAAGAGAGTGTGTTATTTCTTTATCTATCCAAATGCCTGCGTGGATTTTTCATATGCTAGAAAATTCTATATATGTGTATTCATGATTTACTGTTATAATAAATGTATAGTTAATTTAGTCTATTTCATTCTCTGTTTCATTTATTCAATCCAATTCTAGTCATTGATCATATCCATTTATAAATCTATCCATTAATAAGTCTTTATTAGAAATAGTATCAGATTTTAAGTAATAGCATTGTGTAGCCAGGAGTCTTCATGTTTCTTCCTGGCCTATGCTGGCCATGAATAAAACTATACTACATGTAACTTCAAGTGTAGTCATTCATAGGGTCTTGAGTCATGGAGTACTGACAAACAAGTTGAAGTGTGGTCGGATTTGGGATGTCACAATCCTGGTCTGTTTGGCTTTGGTCTTTTTGTCTGGATTCTAGATTCTGTTATGCAAATGTACAAAATTTGACTGGTACAATATATATATATATATATATATACGAGAATGTTACATTATATAAATTCTATAAATATTTCATAGTTTAAATAAAAATGTAGATACACCATATATTTTTATATTCTTATTTGGTCTTTTTTTATATATATACATTAGCAATGAATTTAATATTTGTTAAACAAGAGATGTCAGAGGCAATTTAGAATTTTGTATTTATTTATTTTTTGTCTGTGATTGATCAAAATTAATAATAATAATAATAATAATGTAAAAACCATAATAATAATAATAATAATAATAATAATAATAATAATAATGTGATTGATCAAAATTAATAATAATAATAATAATAATGTAAAAACCATAATGTGTATTCTTCACTGTTATTTTGGAAATCATTACAGAAATTTTTAATGGCATATTTGTTGTGATGATAGTAAATGAGTCTTTCAAGCAGTCAGTAAATACATAATTAATAATGTTAAAAATAAGATCATTAATAATCTAATATATTTGCTTATTGGTATTTTTGTTTGACAAACAACTATTACAAAAATGTTTTACAACTTTTACAATGAGAAAGAATATCAATTGTCATATTATTATGTTATCTTTTCAGGGACACCATTTAATTTATTTTATATGAATCCCATTATGTATAACACTTTGCTATCATAACTGTTTTATTGTTTGTGGGGAAGTAATAATTGTTTAAATTGTGGAGTTGTGTTTTTTAATTTCCGTTTTTTAAAGAGTAGAATTATTTGGATTCATATATTTTTTGTTCTGGTGTTATAATTTGTAAAAATGTGTAAATATATATTACTTATTATCATGTTGGAACTATGAAATGTTAATTTATTATAATGCTATTTTTTATTATTATAAATCTGTTTTTGCATATTGTGCTATGCTTAGAAATTGCATGTTTTCTAATGTTGATATTTAGGAAAAACCTGTCAAGTTTTATTAGATTTATTTTAGATGTGTTTATGATCATTTACAATGTTTAGATCAGTTTTAATATTGCTAATCTTTAATATCTTTGATTTATATTTTTTTTTTTACATTTTTCAACATTGATGACAAAATAATGGAATTGTTCTGCCTGTAACAATAGCTTCTGTTTTTGTTAATAGTTTTCAGTTTTCTTGGATGTATGTAAGTGACCATTATAATTGAATAATTAGTTTTTCATGAAATGTTGGAGCACTAGATGTGACAAACATTTGATCCAAGAACTTTTAGTTAGAGTTTGTTGTTTTATCCATGTGACTGAACAAGGTTATGACATTCAGTGGTTAAAACTACTCGTTAATATTCAGTCATTAAGATAAAGCTATATCAATATTTTTAATCACATCCTGTAATTCTTCCAAAGGAGTAGTAGAATTACAAATACAATAATTGCACCTTTTCTTTTTTTTTCTAAAAATCAAAATCTTTTTTAACTGTAATGATTTATCTTTTTTATTTATTTACAGAATATGTTATTTAGTATCTGTATTCTGTTCAGTTTTGTCTTGTTATCATTTTAAATCTTCTTTTTATTTAAGGAATTCAAAAATTTTGGGAATCCTTTCATTAAGTATTATTACTTGTTACAAATGTTTGGTACTTGTTAGGAATGTTTTGTTTTATAATAGTAATTTATTTTTAATTATGAATATGATAGGTTAATCTAAATTTGTCATAGTGGCTGAAACTTGAATTATTTATTTGAAATGAATAATATTTTATTTGCTGTTTTATCTCTGTTTCAAATTGCATTTTTTATTAAAATTCTTATTAAATGTCAATACTGAAGACATTTTAAACTTGTGTTTAAGGAATTTTTATCTGGAACACAGCTTGTTTAAAGGATACTAATACTTTTATTCATCATATTAAGGTTTGTATTTGACTAAATATTAGTTTAAATATTTCCAGAAATGTATAAACTTTTTCAGATTATTCATTTAATTATAAATTGTATATTCTATCCTAGATGATTCATAATATATAATAATTGCATTTTTTAAAATACTATATTGATTTATTATTCTTATTTAATTAAAATAAGTAATTGATTAAATTAAGGGTTATTGCTTTTTTTAATAATATCAAACACCCCAGTTTTGCCTAATTGTGTTTTTACTTTCTGCTTAATAAAGTCATGAACTTCCAAATGTTTTTCAGATAATTGTAAAATCTTTTATAGTTTATGTAATATACAAAATACCTGAAGAAATATTGGTTTGGGTCAGATCGTTTCTATAATAGCATTTATTATTGACATGGTCTGTGATAAATTTTAATTCAAATGATCCATGGGAAATTTTGAATAATGGTTTGAAAATATATTAATCATTCATTTATAATAATTCTAAATTATTTAATTCTCTACTTAGTTTATTTTATTATTTTTATTTTCATTTTTTGTTCAGTGAATCCATCATTACAATTTCTTTCTTTTTTTTTTTTGTCTTATGTGGAACTAAATTGCAAAGTCTAGTAATTAATTAAACATGTGAAAGATCAAAACTATAATTCCTAAATTTTAAGTGATTTAATATTTAATGCATTATTTTTTCATATATATATTATTATTATTATTTTTTTACTTTTAAATGTTGGCAAATGTTTGAAGTTAGTGTAAAGGTTTTTAGATGGATACTTTTTTCAGATGTTATATTTGTCTTTTCAGTCTCTTTCCTTAAGAGAAGATATCAAAATTGAGAACTCTAAACAGATTACACCGTCCAGTCACACTTATCAAGTAGAAGTAAATAGAAAATCACCTGAGAGAGGTATGTCAAAGTTTGTACTTGTCAAAATAGATATTATAAGTCATCTTTTATGACCTTATTATTTATTTCTTTACTATGCAATCTGCTAATAATGATCATTGTTTATCATTCTATTGCAAAATATATTTAGTGTCATACACATTTTAAACGTCTAAATAGATTTTTTTACTTATTTGACTTTTTTATAAATTGCTGATGGAATTCATATTGTCTCATTACAATGCAAAACATGATCAAGTTTTTTGTACATGTTTTAAATGTTTGAATTGGATTTTTTTTCTATGTCATTTCTATATAATTTGTCAGACATGAATTTTCTAAAATAAAACTATTATTAAATTTTCAAATAATATAACTCTAGCTTAGTTTTTTGAGGAAATAAAGTCTGCTCCATTTATAAAGAAATAATATTGTGAAAGGTTTATCATTGTACTCTATAATCGATGATTTGTTTGTAATATTGAATGTGATCTTATTCTGTATTTTTAGAAGCAGTGACTTAATTTTTTTTTGTAATTTAGTGATTTGTGTTTCATAGGATATTTTTGGTTTAGTCATGGATTAAGTATTTTTCAACAATTTGCGACATCACACCAATATTTTTTTATGAAAATAAGAAAGCATGGTAAAAGAATTAGAATAGTTAAATGACTTGACAGATTGAATGAAGAATTTCCAAGAGAATGTATACTTACATAATGAAATTTTTTTTCTCTGAAAATTGTAAATTCAAATTTTGTATCAAATTTATTAAATCTATCTATTAATAATAATTGGATTGTTTATTCCTCAGGAATTCATAAGATATCTGAGTGCTATAAGTGATTGAATTGCCACTCTACTTCTACACTAAACTATGCAAGGCAATCTGTCTATTGATGAATTGTGGGAAAAATTTTGTAATATTTTATCTAGAATTATATTATCAGTCATAAAGTTACATGACTATTCTAAGTCTACAAATGAAAAAGAAAAAAAAAATCAAAGAAAATTAATTTTGCAATGACTCTACAAACCAGTCTGTGAAATATAAATATGTCCACCTTTATTATCTTCTTTAGTCTACTTATTTGGCATTTTGAGATGTTTTGTTTTACAGTTTGGAAAGATGTAATGACCTTTTTTGATTGTAATTTTCAATTTCGATTGTATTCTATTTTCACCCATATTCTCCTAATAAAAGAATCAACATTACATCTCATTATATTATCTATAAAATAATTTTTATGACATGTTAGGATCTGCTTCTACTATGAAAGTCAAGCTCAAGGTTATCTTAATATCCTCTTTGATGAAACCTGTTATGATTCATACTAATCCAATGAATATTTACCTCACAATATTAGATTTAACACTGATGTATTTATAAACGAATGAATACTAACACTCAACTACATGATAAAGTCTTTGGAAAAGATAGAAAGGCCTTTCTATCTTTTCCAAACACTGACATATTTAGTACGTTGACAGCTTACCAGTTGATATTATGATCTTGTCATAATATTTTCAGAATAATATATAGCATCCATTTTAAATCTTTCCACTACTGTCATGTGAATACATATTTCTAGGAAGTTATAATATATTTAAAGTGATTACATTATCGAGATGATAACATTTCAAACTAAAAATTGCTGAAAAATTTTTTTTCTTTCATGAAGGATGAAACACTAATATTTTTTGAATGTTCATTAATAATTCTAAGTTTTTTGTAGGATTGCAATCATAGCATTTAGAATATTTTGTAGGCTATCTTTTAAATTGTCATGAAGTAGTACAATCTACTTTTAATTCTTTCAATATATAAAAAAATCCTCATCATTAAACAATATTACGCAAACCTTGATGTATAATTCATGAAACTATAAACTAATTAAAAACTACTGTTTTAAAAATGGAAAGGAAAGTTTTGATCTGGCACACATCTTTGCTTAACAGGAATTTTATTCTAAATACCTAAGATTTTCTACTATCAGTAATTTATGTTTTCTCTTACTTTATCATATAGAAATTAATAAGTATAATAATGCTCAAGGCTAAATGGGTTTATAAGTAATCATTAAAATCAGTCAACATTTAGACAATCCTAATATCAATAACAATCAGCAATCTCAAACTTTTGAGATATTCCAATTGGTGAATCAAGCCAGAAAAGAATATATATTGGACAATGTTCTGAATTAAAAAAATGTTGTGGCAGTCAAATTATTAATATTGCCCTATTGAATTTAATGTATGTGAATGGCAGTTTAGATACATAGCTGATGGGTTAATATTTGCATTTCATTGGTTATCATCTTTCATATTACGGGTGTTGTCATGCATTTGAATTTTTTTTTTTTTTTTTAGAATTATTAATCTTATATACAAATGCTCAATAGTATTTTTTCTTTCTAAAATCCCCACAAATATTCTTCTATGCTATGTTGTTACTAATGTCTACAAAATGAAGTACTACGCTCGGATGCTCCATGTGAGGTATATCAAGCTTACATCTAATAAATGTGGGGAAATATTTCTGTGGTAACAACAGATCCTAATTTTTTTTAAATCAAATCAGCAAGGATTTTTATTATGTTATTTTGAATATCTTTTGTTAGATAGTGTACATATATCTGTCTATCATGCATTCTTTGAAAGATTTATTGATTATTGGATCATATTTGTCTAGAAACTTGATAAATTAAAAAAGAAAATCATTTTCATGTAAAAATAGTGTCCTATTGTTCCTGTTAATGATAAATTTTGAATAACAAATATCTATATTACAGAACAAATTATTTAAATACTTTTTAAGGCAGACTATAACCTATATAAGTGAAAAGTTAGGTTAAAGATAAGATGGCTGCTCTTATCTTTATAAAAGTCGTTATCTTGTGTTGTGGTTTGAGAGGTCCCTCTATTGGCAAAATAAAGATATTGCTTGACTATTATAAATTTCAAGGCACGTTTGATACAGGTTATATAGCCTGTCTTAAAAAGTATTTACATATACTTCCTGTGCGCTTAATAAATAATTATAATTATAGAACAAATTATTGTAATATTTACAGCCAGTATTTTTCATCACTTCCAATAAGTACCTGTTTTTCTTTTTCAGTGGTTTTAATTTCTTTTTGTTCATATTTCTAATTCTTTTCATTTATAAGCATTTTCAACCAAATTGTTTCATGTGCACCTTAAATGGAAGAAACATTTTTTTTATTTAACAAGATTCAGCTTCCAGTGGTAAAGTATTAAATAATAGAAATAAAATGCAGAATCCATTGGTTTTGAGTATAATAAGCATACAAATTTTAGATTATTATATTTTAGAAAATCAAAATTAAGTATCTAGTCAGTTCATATGTTTAAGTTATAGTTGGCAATTAATTGATTTTGGAAAATTTTGCAAGCCACCAAGTTGCTGGATTATTATAATTTAAGTTTGTAAATTCAAATTTTTTTATAACTGATTCTACATTATCTTGAAGATATTGTACTTATATGTGACTATGATATTCTTAGAAAAGATAATTTAAAATGTATATTTTTTATTTTCCTTTTTTTTTTTTTTGTTTGTATTATTGATATCCTTATTTATATATTTATTTTTTATTTTTCCTCAAAATCTAATAACTGAAAATTTATAAATAAATATAAAATTAAGACTTTAAAAATATAGACTTCAACCTATTAATTAATTCACAAATAAATTTTTATTTAATTAGTCAATGAATTAATTATCAGCACAAAAATCTATAATTTAGAATAATGTTCATGTTAGAAAGTTTCATTTCAGATGAACAATTTCCAAGCTTTAATTTGCCTGTAATGTTATTTTCATTATAGAATATACAATACTAATTAATTTTAAACAAAATTGATAATAAACAACTTAAGATAAAATAAAGTTTTTTTTTATTTATAGTAGTTTTCATTTCTTATAGGAACTTATCAAATTATCACTTGGCAAATTATTCTGTAACAACTTCCTTTTGTGATCATAATTTAAAAATAACATACTAAAAATAAAATTATTCTATATATTGCACCCTGCCAATAGGATGATGACTCCTAGAAGACATGACAATATTCCTGAGTTAAGCTATACTATAACTATCTACATACAATTTGATACTCTTAATTATTTCTAAACTATGTTTAATTAATATTAGTAATTGTGAGACCCACTTACCCTATTAACAAGATTGCCTACCCGTTAACATTAAACAACCACCAAAGTATTTGTTCAATGGCATAACTCCTTATTAAGTATCTAAATATCCCCATGACTAACAATAATACTTAAATAAATATAATGAAACATCTATGATTATCAAATTTAAATTAACCTATTTAAATTGTTATATTATCATTTTATTGTATATTGTTCTTTTATTATTATTACTTTTATAGTATTATCATTAAGAATAACCATAGTAATAATATTTTACTAAGGAGATTTCTGGATTATCATTGATTTTAAATTAGCTATTAATTCCACCTATAAGATATCAAGAGGTATTTTACTTAACGCTATAGGTAGTTTTTCATTTCAGGAAAGACTTATAACATTAATCTATAATTAAAATTATATTACTACTATTGAATAATAAATCACTATTGTTATCTAAATTGTAATTATAATTTATAACGTTAAATAATAATTAATTCATACTCTAATTTCCTACCAATAAACATATTTTAATAAATTTGCAATATATTTTATCTATGACTTATGTGATCAAGGCAGTTGCAATGATTAAAGATTCTTTTAAGAAATATTTCCCAAGGTAATTGTTATACAATACCTTGTACTGACTTAATTTCTCTTCCAAATCTCAAACTGTATGTTTTGGTTAATGTGTATATTATAACTCATACTCTCTGATGATGGTACATTGATAATAGTCCCAACAAAAGAAATGCAACTCTAGATAGTTTGTTTAACTGTTAAACATCTTATTTACAAATTTTCAATAATTAATCAGAATTAATAAATGAATTAACATAAAACAATTTAAATTTATATAACAATATAATAGTATATGTAAACATTTGAACATGTATATTCCCCCTTAACTACAATGAGATATTTAAAATAAAATTCCCTGCTCCTACAATAATCAATCCTTTTTTATGGATTTGATTTATACGCATTACCCCTTATAGATTATATCCTAACTTTAAAATAATTTCATTATAATATTATGAAATATTACATTTTATCTGTGTTTATATTTTATGATATTCATCATTTAATCTCTCTCTTTACCTTACACCAAGAAGATATTAATACAATATTTATGAAATCATTAATTTGTTCTTTTTTTTTTTTCACACTCAATTTTCTTATGGTCTTACTATTAAACTATATAATAAAATACAACAAATGAATCTCTTATACTATACACTATCAAATATTACTATTTATCTCTTCATGGATTAATTTCCATTTACAATTTAGGATATTAAGGTAAATGTTGATAGACCACTCTTTGATGCATACCAAATAAAAAATCTTGATTTCATCGAATAACTCTGGTATTAACTTTCTATCTCTGACTTATACCTATTTCCTACATGTCTTATAAATAATAGCCTATAAAGACTTACAAACTAAAATTAGCTATCAGTCTATTACAATTACAATAAAGCATTAATAATTAAACACAAGATCAAACTTTAAATATCACCATTTATCATTTTTAATATATTGGAATAGAAATATCCCCTCTTCTTATAATACATATATGTAATTAGTTTTGTGTCTATATTTTACTAACTCATAGGTTATATACATTTATTTTAATTATCTAATAATATTCAGTCAAATAAAAAAACTTTGAACAACTACTGGTACAGATAATCAGATTGAATTAATTATTAATTTTCTTATCTATTGATTTACCCCCCCCCCCCATATTGATAATGATTATTTTAAAATATGAAATTGACTATATACAAACATTACCTTACAAGTTGTTGTTTTTTTCCTAATATACAAGTCCATCACAAAAAACTTATGAGTAGTATATCAATCGTTTCTCATGCTTCAAACTTGTCAGACATCAAATTTTTTCACACTTTTATTCCTTTTATACATATAAGAAAATTATTAAAACTATAGAATTACAATGTCATCATGTTATTTACAATGTTTAGGTTTCCCTTTTTTACTTTCTTAACAATCAATGGTTATTTTCCACTTGTATAATATATTTCATTTAGATACTTCCAACATTAATTATATTTGTCTTCATATTACTCTTTATGTATTCCTTGTAAATTTTATCATTTGACATAGAGCATTTTACAACTCTTTAAAGATAAAAAAATATTATCCTCAATATAGTTTATATTTTCAAATAAGCTCCTGTTACTGATAACAATTTATTTTGCTTTTTTCCTCCCATATGTATTTATTCTTTAGGAGTTATCTCTAATAATTCTTTAATTTCCTTCACTTAGCTTAGTTTTTTTCCATTGACAGTTTTAATAATTAAATTATTTCATATTCCACATAAACTGCTATGATATATTGTAAGTATAAGTATAATCTTCAGTCAAAATTTTATTTTCCATTGACCCTGTATTACATCCGTACATCATTCTAACTTTTAATACTTCATTGACCATGAAAGTTTTACTAAATTGATAATAATCCATTTGAATATTTTTTTCCTAGTAAAATTTTCATTCTGATTTATTTCTAATTTAGTTTTAATTATCTTGAAAACTGTACATTTAACTTTGTCACAAATAATTTTCCTGTTATTCATATATCAATTCCACTTTACTCATGCATAAATATTATGATAGTTAAAATGCCTAAATATTTTATCTTGCTTACTGATCCAATTATGCATCAACATAATACAGTCTATTCCTTCTGTTCGGGAGTTACTTTGGCACAAATTATCTTTTTTTTCTATTATTTCAATATTTTTCCCAATATAATGATTCCAAGATATTATTTTGTAAAATTATAGATTGTCAAGTTAGCCAGCAGAGATTTACCTTGTTTACTCTTCCATCTTACTGAAAACCTTATAATCTAAAGTTTGAAATTCTTACATAAATCATAATTAATTATATGGATTTTTTAAAAAAAAATAATAATAATGTTTAAAAGATTTAAGCAAACTTTTTAAAAAATAAACCCCAGTTATTCGGTTTTTATTTTTGATCTGTTATCTTTTTTTTTAATATCTAAAGTTTTCCCTCTATTTTTTTCTTTTTAACAATTATTATCTGCATGCTCATAATTTATTCCAAATTTCACATTCCCATTGGTCAATTTTCCCACTTAATGATTTGCTTGTAGCTGAACTATTTTTAAAAACAAATATTATTTCTTTAAAATATTTATTAGTAATAAAAAAAACAATGCCTTTAATGAACTTAAGAAAACTACAATTTAAATCATTTTATTTCTATGCAGACTAAATGCGAGATTAATCCTACGAACTTTTAATTCACAAAATGCAGAAAATAAATGTTAGTTATTTAATTTGGAAAATAAATTAATTTTTAACTGAAATAGTTATTGCTAACTAATACCAGGTGTGAACAGACATAATTATTCATCTATATAATACATATTTTCATTTATTAGATTGGATCTGAACTCTCCTATAAATTTAAATATTATTAAAAAAATACTTCTTAACAGATATTATTAAATTATCCTTTAATATTTTATCTTTTATATACCTTTGAAAGTAAATATTTTAACAAGATTTAGACTTTGTAATACTTTAAAGTAACTAAGTCCAAGTTCAAATTCTAGGGTAACTAAAATGACTGTTATTTTTCATAGTTTAATAAGTAAACATTTTTAACTTTATAAAATTTTAAATTATACATGTTGAAATTTATTCCCAATTTGTTTTATTATAGGGTGTTCCAATAAAAAGGGCAATATAATAAATGAACTGCAACTTTACCAAATGACATAGTTCACTAAAAATCTGGGATGTATATTGGTCACTTATAAAAAGTACAAACTATTTTTAAAAATTTGGCGGAAAACAGCATCTATAATAAAAAATACAACATTCTGAAAAAGTATTAATAATTGTTTATTTAACAATAAACTTGTTCTGGAACAATTAAATATATGTTAAAGAAAAAAGTTGCTTTTAATGAAATAGTTACAATCTTATTTAATACAGGAAAAATAGTACTTGAATTTTTTTTCATAGACAAACAATATTTTATTTTGAATATTTTTGGCAACTCTTTTAAAAGAATCTAATATATATAATTTCAGAATTAAGGGTGGATAAAATACAAGTTTTAAACAAAAAACAATATTTGTGCTAAAAAAATATTATTTATGTAACAGTAAATTTGCTCTAGATCAGCTACTAAAACAACAAAATATAGTGTGTGCATGTTAAATACATGTTATTAAAGAGAGAAAAAATCATAATCACCATTTTACTTTCTTATTTTTTTTTTTTTTTTTGTCTTTGGATAAAAAGAATAATTGAATTTGTTCACCATCAATGACATAGGGAGCAGGCATCCTTATATACATATAAATTAAAAAATAAAAAAACAATCTTATTACTTTTATTTTATTTTATTTTTTTTATATTTGTCAAAGCGTTGACCGGGAAGTGAACCCAGGCCTGCTTCTTGGAGGGCAGCTCAAAGCGTTGACCGGGAAGTGAACCCAGGCCTGCTTCTTGGAGGGCAGCTATGCTAACCGCTAGGCAACCAACGAATCCAAATCAAATTTAAGTAAATTATTGTTTTAAATATACTTCTAAAATATCATTTATATAGATATGATATATATGTTGTGGTTGAAGTGATTAATCATTTACTATTAATAATTACTAGCTATTATTAATAATAACCACAGTCAAAATGATTAATTTTAAGAAATTTATCACATGAACTAGTAGTTATTCATAATCCTCAAATGTCAACAGCAAATGTAATAAATTTTAATAATGTTAGGTTTGAGACTGTCAATGGTAAATGTAATACATTTCAATACCATTAGTTTCACAACTGTCAACAATAAATGTAATACATTTCAGTACATTAGGTTGGAAGCTTCTCGTATTCTAGAAGAAAGTAGTAGTCAATATTATTATTGTGTTTAGCTAACCATTTGCTTAGTACTGATCACTATGTTATTGGAAGAGATTGTTTTTTATTTATGTCTATCACTAGTGTGGCTGGCACATTGGTTTTATGTTTTCATTAATTTGATGTTACCTCTAAGCATAATGAAGGGTTTACACATAATGAAAAAACAATTTATTGATCAAGTGAATAATTTAAAATTGAAAAAGAAACCAAAAACAATCGGTTATTTACAAGAGAAGAGTATTATTTATTTTTGTTGAAAGTTAAAGAAAACAACGAGACGTTTTCCATCCAAGTTCCTTGCACAATACCCACATTTACCAATGATGCGATATTGTAAAAATTGGAAGGAGAGAATTTTTGATTAATTCATGATATCCATATTGCAATTTTTTATGTCCGATGAAACAGGATGATGAAAGAGCTTAAGGTGTGTATAAGAACATTATTGTAGAAAATATTACGCTGTATTTAAATCTTTATAAAAATGTAAAAAACTTTTACCTAATCAAAGTTTCCCTATTTGTTTTGTATTTTTTATTTGTATAATTTTATCATAACTTGATAAATAATACAGGAATAAATTTTAAAAAAGTATTAAATATTAAAATTAATAAATAAATAATATTATATAATATATTTTTTTTTACATTTACCAGATTTCTACCTGATAATTATTAATAATGTGATTTATATTATTATTTATCACTTTGACCAAAGGACCATGGGAATTATTAATAATAACCGTATCTATTACTTTAATCATAGCATTTACACTGTAAAATAGAATGTAATAAGTTTGTATTTTTTTTAAATTTATATATATTTGTTTTTAATATATTACATTTTAATGAAGATCATTATAGGGAGTTGTTATATAATAATTTGTAATTAGAATACATGTTGTAAGATTCCTATAAGGAATGAAATTATTATGATGCTGTAAATAAAATTTTATTTAAAATGGATCAACATTTTATATGTTAAAAAATATTTGAGAATTTTTAAATAAATATTATACATTAATGGAAACATCCATGCTATTAATAGGAAAGACGCTTGCTTCGAAATGTTGAAGAAATGGGCTACGTAATACTAGCTTATTTGAATATTTGCATATATTTTACTATACATTTTATGAAGGCTATGAATATGAGGCATGGATCCTCAGAAACATTAAGCCAATAAACTTTAATATTAATTTACCTCTTCTTCTTTATTAACAATTATAAATAAGTGTTTTTTTTTTTTTTTTGTTAAATAAATACTTTATAAGTGTTTATGCACATTTGCCAACAATTCAGAATATTTATGCGAAGATTAAAAGTACATTATATAATAACTATAAGTTACAAGTATTTATGATAAAATAAATAAAATATAATTTGTTAAAGGCTGAGAATATTCATTTTCAAGAATTTTTGTGATGATCCTTAACTGGTTAAGTGTGTGAATAAAAGCACAGGTCAATAAATGAGGTGTGATGACGGTTGTAGAATGAGATGGAGTTGGGTGGTAAGAAACCTTCAGCATTCACTAGGGGTATTGCAAAATCTTTCTATTTCAATTAATTCTCTTGGCTTCCCATTTTAATCCACAAAATACTTCTTACAAAACTGCCGTAAAAAATTTTGAAGATATGGAGTCAGCTTGTCATCCACCCATCAACAATGGGAATCTTTTTGGTATCATTATGTAATCTATTTGTTGCTATCATATTTTTATATAGTCTTCAGAATATGACAATATCGTAGATTTATTCTTTGATGATCCAATACTTTAATCACTGAAGAAATGCTTATGGAATCAAATATCTTTTCATAATCTGCAAATCTTAAACATAATGACAACTCCTATTCATTGATTCTTTTTGTAACTCTCTCAATATTTGAATATGATAAATTATACTAAAACCACTTTTAAATTCACTTTGTTGTTTTGATTGGTTAGATTCCAATGTTTATAGACAAGTTGTAATTATCTTGGTAAAAAATTTGTATAAAACTGATAAAAGACTCATAGGTTTGTAATTTTTAATACCTTCTTTATCACCTTTTTAAAATATTAATATTAATACTGCATTCTTCCAATCATCTACTATATCTTTATTGTTTAAACATTTAGTACATAATTTCGCCAAAAAAATACATATATATTTCTTCCTCTTTTTCTTTTAAGATATTGGTTATAATTCCATCATTATGTGGAGCTTTTCTTTCCTTCATAGATTTAATTGTATGTCTTAGTTGTTTATTTAAAATTCTTTATGGTAGTTATAGGTGGTACTTTTCCTTGTTCTTTACAGCTGTATAATTCTTGATAGAACTCTTCTACACATTTTATGATGTCATCTTTAGTTTTAGTAATAGTTCCATATTTTTTTCTTATTGCAGAAATAAGTTACCTACCCATACCAAGATATTGTTTTTACATTAAGATTTTTATTCTCTTTTATAACTTTCCTTACTAATTCACAATTATACTTTCTTACATTGTTATCAACCCTTTTTTTTTGCACCATTTTACAAAATTTTAGATATTCATTCTTACTTAACTCTCCATTTTTATAATTTTTTTATATTTTTTTCTTTTCTTAAAAAGTTATAGGATCTTTATAGAAATTTTACTGGCCAATTGCTCTTTCTTCTACCAGTTACTTTTGTTACATTGTTTAAAAGTGCATCAGTGATCTTTTTACTGATTTATTTCTAATCTGAATAATGTTCAAAATATGTTAATATTTGAAAATGATTTGCAAGTTCTGATTTAAATCCATTGTAATGTTTCTGAAGATTATGAATATTGATTATATATATATAGTTTCTGTTAGTCAAAATATAATCCAATTCGGCTGTACCTTCATTTGGATATTTCCCTGCCCATTTCCATATAGATTTTTTTTTTCAATCAAAAAGCAAAAAAAAAACAACAAAAACAATCATAATATAAAGTTTTTCTTTTTCCATAAACTCCATCAGTTTATGTGCTCTCTCATTTCTACCACCATAACCACATTTACTTATAACACTTTCATTCAATTGTTTACCAATTCTAGCAGTAAAGCCTCTCAGCATAATTTTAAAATGTTTGGTCTGATAAAAAGTCTTTTTTACATCCATATGAATGCCCTCTTCTTTTCCATCACAATGAGAACTTTGGGCATAAACATGAATTATCTTGCATTTGATATCTACCATTAAGTTGGATAACTAATCTTGTCTTTCTATCTGAAACATGATCAATCTTCATATTATTCTTTTTTCACCTTTTAATTATTTCACTTATACTTACAATTGTGCTTTTGTAATACTGTATATCCATTTTTTAAATCAGTTGTCTTTTCACCTTTTCTTATAACTTCGTAAACTCCAATAATAATCTCTTTAATATTAGACAGCTCTTTTTCTGATTCTTACAATCTTCCTTCACTTAAAAACTATTCACAATTGTAAGTATCTAAATAAAAGTTTGTCATCAAGTGGCAGTCTGTTTATGTTTGCAATCAGAAAATTATTAGTACTCTTCATCGTCAGCTGTCAACTGCTGCTTTGACTGGTAACTTTACAACCTCCTGGAAATAAAGGTCATGGCTTAATTTTGTCTGACATGATTGTCAATTTCTATTAGAAAAAAAAGTTCAACTGATACTTCAGTTAGGACATATCAGGCAACTGAGAATATTTCTTGGTCTTAAACTCTAAGGTAAAAGATAGTAAACTCACCAATCTGGCTATTGTGTTATTGAGCAGCTCATAGAATAATCATATAGTAATAATAGCTTCAAGACTACTAAAGTAAATATAAGAACATCCTGTATTTTAAAATCTATAGTTATTAATACCATAATTTTATACAATGTATAAAAAGTTGGTTTTAAAATTAAATATTTATTTATATTTTGAACAGTTTGTATTTTAATGAGGGAATACAGGGCTGACATCCTTAAAGTTTACAAATCCAAAAAGCCCTGAAAGCATAAATTTCAGATTAATGGTAGTTTAGCCTTTGTGTTTTTGTTTTTTTTTATGTTTCAGACAAATTTCTGAAATACATTTGTATTTTGTGTTTTTATAAAATGTATTACCATAATTGAAATATTATTATATGAATCTAATATATAGAAACATTAAATTCAGTATTGCCATATGTGATTTACTGTATGTAAAATGGTGAATTCTGGAGCACAATAACCATGAATCACATCTTCAGTTCTGTCACTTTTATTGATATTTATAAATTAATATTACAAAGTCATGGGGAAATAAGGAATTGTAAAATATTAAAATAATTATATATATTTATATTCTTGTAATTAATATGTGTGAATAAAATTCTAAACTTGCTAATGAAAAAAATAACTTTTATATATACAATAATATCTATTGTAATGAATATCATTAGTTCAAAAAAATCATTTATATAGTATAGCTTATATTTATTTAGTGGTCAAGACTCATATTTTAGAGAAAGGTTGTCATCCATCCATAAATTAAAAAATGTAATATAAAATCAAAAATATAAATTTAACAATATTTAAAAATTGATTACTATACATATTCTATAGTTTAATTTTAGTGAAAACTGAAGTCAAATGTTAACTAGTATAAAATAAAAATGTAAACAACCATATGATAATAAAAATGTTCAAATTGTTGTAATAATATTATGACAAGAACTTCCATTTCCCTGCTTGAAAAAAAAAAAAAAAAATGTTATTTTCTATTTCTGACTTATAAACTTCTAATAATAAAAATCACTTCTACTTTCTCATTTGGAAATGATTTTGTTATATGTTTTTTGTCTCAGAATGAAAATTGAAGTGAAATTTTTAACACCTTAAACAAACTTACATTGTATATAAAAATTACTTTGTCATTTGAAAAATTATAACTTTTGATGACAATCAATTTTCTAACTGATTTTCAGAAATGCTCTGACTATCATGTTATATGCATTGTATATCAGCCAATGTTTCATCATTGCATTTGTGTTTGTTGATAGTTTTATTGCTTCGACTTTTTTTTTCACCGCAATATTTATTAATTAGCATTTTAATCCTGATTTTTAATCATATATGGTTAAAATTATTACACACTTGGCAGCAAAATAGTCTTCAAAATTTTTAAAGGTACTTTTTATGTTAAAGAATATAAATAAATAGATAAGTGGGCTAAATTGTTTGTCTTTGCTGTACTAATTTTAATTTAGTGATAAAAATATTCATTGTACAATTTATTCACAGTAGAAGCCTTGTTGATTTAGTAGATCTTATTGCATTTATACTATTCTGAACATTTTTTGAAACTTGTCAGTTATGCTTTATTTGAACTTAAACTTCTATGGCATTGTATAGAAGTATCCCTCTCTTCATCCATTAACAGTTAAAAAGTGATATCTAGTAATTATTAATAAAAAAAAAAAATGTTCTTCACCACTTAAATTTATCTAAGCTGATGATTAAAGAGCTACTTCATCAATATTTCTTAACTCTTGTAGAATAGTTCTGTGAGGCTTTTGACATATTTAAATTAACTAAGGTTATTTCTTTTTCATATATATATATATATATAACTTTTTGTTTTACTTTGATGTTATAAAATGAAGAACAATATCTATATATATATTATTTTTTAGATGTTCGTATTTCCCCAAAAGAAGATTCAAAGTATATTACTGGTAGAGACAGTAGTGAGGTATTAATTTATTTTTATTATTGTTGTGATTAATCTATACATTGTATATATAGTATTAATAATACCATTATTTTATATTTATTAAAATTTTTCCTTCTTTTTTTTAAATTCTATCTGTATATTTATAATTGAAATATTTTTTACATAATGGTTCAGTACTTTTAATGTTTGTATATCTATATTATCCATTAGTATTTGCGTTATTACAATTTTAAATGTCTTACAGATCAGAATTCATATACTGATATATTTATTAATAACAATGTGTTTAAGTTGATTCTGAAATAATTTACTGAGTTCAATCATTTGGGTTTGATGGTTATTCTATATACTAAATATATTGTACCGGTATAAATCCACCACGCTTACTCATACACAGTACCCGAGTTCAAACCCAGCCCACGTTTAAGAATTAATTCCAAAACGCCAACTGAATTCAAACCCAAACCCCGGTATGACTAACCGATGATGACTTTATAACAGCACGGGGTTATCCCTTTTCTAGCTCAGCTTAGAACATGGACTAAATTCTTACAGTTAATGATAAATAGGTTTATTAGACTCTAGATACTGGGACGGTCATTCATGTAACGTATATATTTAAGTTGCCAATACAGACAGTAAGTGGCTAAATAGACTTAGAGAGTAATAAGGTGGAGGACACAAAATTTAGATTAATAAAGTGTTTAATAAGCAAAATAGAAAGCATATAAATATAGTGTTAAATAAGCAAAATATAAAGCATATAAATATAGTGTTCCATAAGCAAAATAGACAGCATATAAATATAGTGTTAAACAGTACGGTAAGACTTCATAAATCCTCTTGTATTTGGCTACTAGTCTTTAGTGAACGTTTTATTTAATGAACAAACTCATGCCAATAGCTGTGTGATTGAAGGATTGACGGGTGGTTAAAAGAATCAGAGTATTAGAGCATTGGAAAAAATATTTATCTAAAGATTTTTGTTTACTTATTTTATTTGAATAGGCTCGAGCCGGAACGTAGACGAACAGTGGAGGTGGTTTTATATAAATACGACATAAGAGATAGATGTGCTGGTGGTTGCCTGGATTCAAGAGCCCTACAGTAATCAATTGCGGTGCATTAACGGAATACCGGGTGGCTTGTACTTTGACAAGGCTTAATGCCCCCAAGTAGCTCCGGGACACGACAACCAGCCGGGATCATTTCGAACCCCGGTGATCCAAGAGATTACCGGGAAAGAAAAACTGCTTTCATTCCCCAATGGTAGAATGGCGAGACGCTAACTTCAGCGAAGGGGAGGCATTGCCACAGACATCACGGACGAGAACTTGAAGTGGATTTTTTAAGAGAAATTATACAAAACCTGGAAACTATTTGTCTGTTTCTACGCCACAGGCTGAGATCCTTATCCCAATAAAACGTAGCGGACTTAAACTGACGGTGAAAACAATAATTAGTTAATTTTACTCTGAAACTCCCAACCCTCCAGGTTGACAGGCGGTAGCGATAGTATCAAATTATACAGGGAGTTATTTCTCAGATCAGACATGACATTAATATAACACTTTGAAACCATTATATATATATTTCACCTTGAACCTTAGATTGCGATTTATAACAACTTAACATAGAATAAAAGTGATTTAACATTTACTAACTCGGAATCTGAAAGAATATTTAATTCAGAACATGAAATTACTTTTAAATTAAATTAATCATTATTATACACTAGTTTACACAGAGTTAGAAATATTACTATTGGCATTGTTTGTTTATGAAATAAGCAACATAAAAAAATATAAATGCATTCAGTTGAAATATTATTACTATTAATTACAATTTCATAAATTATTTCTAAAGACTAGAGCGGAGGATTAAAAAGAAAAGAAAATTTACTGACAGGTTAAACAATAGCATTATAAATAATATAAAAACTTACATATGATTTACTGGATTGATAACATTAAGCACGGAAGAAAGTTAAAGTTTGTGTAACACAGTTACTCTTCTTTCTTCATCCTGCTTGGCTTGTGACGAACGTAGGCGCGCATTTTTGAAAGTTATTTGCAAGGCATAGTTAATTTTGAGATTGGAAGCTGGAAATTGTGAGGTATATGGAACATGATCAAACAGCGGCACGAAGACCCATATTGGCGGGGCAGAGACCAGCTCCTGGCACTTAGCCCATCAACATTGCGATTCACTGGTGAACTTCTTAATAAAAATGTTTGAATTATACTCAACTGCTGTGTTGTCTCGAGACTACCTCTCTCAAACACGACAAAAGTTAGAATGAAAGTTTTTCTGTAAAATAGCCACTGCTGACCTTTCCGACTTGTTTTTATTTTAGGCTCCGCCTCCTTTCCAGCTTGACCAACAATCAATTTATCTGTTTTTAGCAATCTTTTAATTTAATACGTTATTTTCAAATTGACATAGTAATTACATATAAACATTCCTTACTAATTTTGAATACAACTTAATTGCTTTGTACATTTGTGCAATTAGATTTTAATTAAAACACTGATCAAAGGAATGTGACTTTTGATCAGTATTTTTAAACGACTTTATACAATTTTAAAAAAACTATAATTTAAACAAATACGCCCGCACTGAAACTTTAAATTAAATGATACAAATTCACAAACCACGCACACACAAATATTATTTCATGGTTTGTGACATTTATATACGGGATCTTTACATATTTATTTATAACTATAAAATACATAACTAAATTTTATTATAATTTGAAATAGAAAAAACCTCACTGCGGGCGAACAGTAGTTTGAATTACCGTACTTGAAAACACCTGAAACGAAGATCGGTTCTCCGATCTGTCTGTTTCAATATATCATAATATTCTTACTATAATGTAATAATAAGACAAAGAATATAGAATCACTACTTCCATGGTATATGATATTTTATGTGGTAAATATATTTTTTATATACAAAAAATAAGTGTATTATGTTTAGTAATATGTGTATTTAATAACACTGCTGTTAAATTAAAAAACAAACAAGCACATGCCATCAACTCAAATTCTGTGAATCTCCAATTTTAACATTAGCAACTTGTCTAGTAATTATATTCATTTTATTTCTGTTTATTAAAATTGCCTCCTTAATTTTTTATTATTATGATTTCTCTCTTCATGAAGAATCTTAACACTTTCAATATCAAACTTAAATTTATATTTACATGTTCTTTCATGATCCAAGAAAACTGAAGTAGCCATTAAATTCTTATTATTTTTACTTTTCACAAGCTTGTATAACAATTCATGTTTCTATAATTTTATTTCAATACTACACCTCAATTCACCTATATCTGATAACATACATCCACAAAAAATTTGATACACAATATTATTTTTCTGCTTGATAGATATGACATTTTTAGAATTATTCACTAATTTATTAATATTATTTGCAACACAAAATAAAACATTAAACATATCCTTATATATATTATAACGATCCAAACGAAGTGGGAGATCGCATCGCACCGCACTACCAAAGGGCGCCATCTAGGCATTTGAGCCTAGAAAAATTTATAGAGTAGGCAGATACGCGCTGTTAGGATTCCACTTTATTTACATATTTAGATCGTTAGCCCATTGTCACTAGCTCAGTGGAGTAGCAGAGATAACAAAATATAAATTTTATATCTTAAATATAAAAGAATAAAAGCCACTGCCAGAAATTAACACATGAAAATATTTATTTACGCACATATAAAATAATATTTAAATCCGAGGAATAAATTTAACATTTATAATTTTATATTGATCTTTAATTCTAAATTTAAGTAGATTGCAAATAATGAGTTTACTATTTACTTAGAGGGTCGGGTATGAATGGATTACATAGGTCTGCATTTGAAAGGAAAATATTCTTCCCTGATTTAACCTTAGGCAACAAATTTCGCAATCAACTGGCGCCAATCCATCTGATACATTCATGTATTCAATGTAGCATGATACGACAACACAAAATACTATATTGTCAGGAATGTACATCTGAACAATAAGTAGAAATAGAGAAGACATTGACTCTCCACCAACAGGAATGTGACATCTGTGGGCAAGTAGATCAATAAACTAAAAAAACTCCATAGGAATGGACTGCGGTCTTCTGCCGACTTACAAACCCATCCATAGGCAAACAGAGGGTGTGTGGCGTATATCTATAATCCTGCCCGTAGCGGATCTCATACTACATCTACTAATTACACAAATATATCCAATCCATTGAACCAATTCAACTACGAAATGAATAACCTAAGATTACCCTCCCTTAATACAACTTTACAAAACTATATAGCCATTCGCGCCCGACTTAATTTTAACATTTATATACGTTCGCACAGATTTATTTAAAAATGTTGGGTATAGATCGATTACACAGATTCCACGGTCACAAACATTTCAAAATAAACATAAACGATCAAAATACAAAATTATTGATACCGACAATCGCAGAGGGAAACTTATAAGTAACCCAATAGTATTCACCATAAGATACTTGCGTTGTCACCAATAACTTAAAAGACATCCGAATAAATACATTTTAGATACTCACCGTAAGGTATCATTATTTATCGAATGTCTATATATTTTGATCAAATATGAAAACCAAAATCTAATTAACCGCAAACGAATCCATGCAAGCGTCTATAGACAACTTAAATGTAATGCATTTAATAATTTCTACAATAAAATATTACTACACATAAAAATATTAAAAGGGAAATGATTCTTTTCACAATCGGGAAAGATATAAAATTAACTATTATTAATTTGATTTAAACTTACAAAAAGTCAGATAAGAGTCCATTTTAAATAAGTCGGCTTGTTTATTAATTTGTTCAACTTGACGAAAGTTCTTGATTGATTTTAAGAATTGTTCATTTCCTATAGCTTACGGTAGCAGAACTCCCGGTTCCTGGTGTCAATGTCCACGGAGTCTTTAATTGAAAGATCGATCTAATGTTCAGGAGGTGGCATTTGCTGGTTCATGGTATCAGTCCTTCCATTTCAGAGATAAGTGAGAGAGAACGATAAAGCGCGTCTTTATCGCTCGTCTCACCCAACCAAGTTGAAAAAGCCTCTTCAACTCAATATTTTTTTTCTTTTTATATCATCCACAAGGATTCACTGAACAAAACGTCACTAATCTGTTTTTTCGTTATGGTCCAGGCCAAGGCTTAGTGCTTCCATTTGTCAAGCTAAAATCTCTTTCTTCTCTTATCTAACTTTCCATCTGACTTTTTAATTAAACAGCTTTTAGATAATTAATAAACAATCATTTCCTTTTATAGATTACAGGAATTAATTAATACCTGCTTTTATTTTAACGTACGTTATTTTTTTTATTAAAATTTTATATTTCAATCTTGTATTTTTTATTTAAAAAAAATACAGTCAAATACTTTTTTTTTTTTTTTGTTTATGAAAAAAAATATTTTTAAAGTTTAACATCTGTGCGAATGTATACACGTTTAACAATGTTTTAATTTTAGCGTTTAGTTTTTTCCTTTTATTTGCGAACTTTTAAGTTTTTGTTTTAAATTAATGTAACGACATATTTATATATCGTTACATATCAGTAAACTTCCTCAAAAAACAAAAAACATTTAAAAAAAACAAAAAAGACTTTACTTAGTGTTAGTAATTACGTTATACAAATTTGTTATATATGAAATTTCAAAAGGACAAAACTTTTTTTTTTTTTAAAAAAGACAAAACAGTAATTACAAATATAATGATAAAAAAAAAGTTGACTGATGATTCCTTACGACCAGCTAAATTTCTGCCCCCTCCCTTCCAAGTTTCATTTCTTCTCCCTTTAACTATTACTTAGGCAAGTTGAACGATTAGTTTTTAATTTAACAAGACTTTTTTTAAAAAAAACAATTATGATTTATAATTATTATTACGTTTTATTTATTACTTTTTATTCCTCGTATTTCTCTTTACATATGCGCAATTTTTCTTACTGGCAGCACTTTTTACACAAAATTCATAACTTTATATAATACAAACAATATATTCTGATTTCAGAAAAAATATTACGGGCTTCATTTATTTTTAACATTCTCAGGGCACTCGTGTTTATTCAAGATAGGAAATTTCAGCATCAATTCCCCTTCTCAGGGTCAATCTCTGAGGTAAGGCCCCACGTTGGGCGCCAATTATAACGATCCAAACGAAGTGGGAGATCGCATCGCACCACACTGCACTACCAAAGGGCGCCATCTAGGCATTTGAGCCTAGAAAAATTTATAGAGTAGGCAGATACGCGCTGTTAGGATTCCACTTTATTTACATATTTAGATCGTTAGCCCATTGTCACTAGCTCAGTGGAGTAGCAGAGATAACAAAATATAAATTTTATATCTTAAATATAAAAGAATAAAAGCCACTGCCAGAAATTAACACATAAAAATATTTATTTACGCACATATAAAATAATATTTAAATTCCGAGGAATAAATTTAACGTTTATAATTTTATATTGATCTTTAATTCTAAATTTAAGTAGATTGCAAATAATGAGTTTACTATTTATTTAGAGGGTCGAGTATGAATGGACTACATAGGTCTGCATTTGAAAGGAAAATATTCTTCCCTGATTTAACCTTAGGCAACAAATTTCGCAATCAACTGGCGCCAATCCATCTGATACATTCATGTATTCAATGTAGCATGATACGACAACACAAAATACTATATTGTCAGGAATGTACATCTGAACAATAAGTAGAAATAGAGAAGACATTGACTCTCCACCAACAGGAATGTGACATCTGTGGGCAAGTAGATCAATAAACTAAAAAAACTCCATAGGAATGGACTGCGGTCTTCTGCCGACTTACAAACCCATCCATAGGCAAACAGAGGGTGTGTGGCGTATATCTATAATCCTGCCCGTAGCGGATCTCATACTACATCTACTAATTACACGAATATATCCAATCCATTGAATCAATTCAACTACGAAATGAATAACCTAAGATTACCCTCCCTTAATACAACTTTACAAAACTATATAGCCATTCGCGCCCGACTTAATTTTAACATTTATATACGTTCGCACAGATTTATTTAAAAATGTTGGGTATAGATCGATTGCACAGATTCCACGGTCAAAAACATTTCAAAATAAACATAAACGATCAAAATACAAAATTATTGATACCGACAATCGCAGAGGGAAACTTATAAGTAACCCAATAGTATTCACCATAAGATACTTGCGTTGTCACCAATAACTTAAAAGACATCCGAATAAATACATTTTAGATACTCACCGTAAGGTATCATTATTTATCGAATGTCTATATATTTTGATCAAATATGAAAACCAAAATCTAATTAACCGCAAACGAATCCATGCAAGCGTCTATAGACAACTTAAATGTAATGCATTTAATAATTTCTACAATAAAATATTACTACACATAAAAATATTAAAAGGGAAATGATTCTTTTCACAGTCGGGAAAGATATAAAATTAACCATTATTAATTTGATTTAAACTTACAAAAAGTCAGATAAGAGTCCATTTTAAATAAGTCGGCTTGTTTATTAATTTGTTCAACTTGACGAAAGTTCTTGATTGATTTTAAGAATTGTTCATTTCCTATAGCTTACGGTAGCAGAACTCCCGGTTCCTGGTGTCAATGTCCACGGAGTCTTTAATTGAAAGATCGATCTAATGTTCAGGAGGTGGCATTTGCTGGTTCATGGTATCAGTCATTCCATTTCAGAGATAAGTGAGAGAGAACGATAAAGCGCGTCTTTATCGCTCGTCTCACCCAACCAAGTTGAAAAAAGCTCTTCAACTCAATATTTTTTTCTTTTTATATCATCCACAAGGATTCACTGAACAAAACGTCACTAATCTGTTTTTTCGTTATGGTCCGGGCCAAGGCTTAGTGCTTCCATTTGTCAAGCTAAAATCTCTTTCTTCTCTTATCTAACTTTCCATCTGACTTTTTAATTAAACAGCTTTTAGATAATTAATAAACAATCATTTCCCTTTATAGATTACAGGAATTAATTAATACCTGCTTTTATTTTAACTTACGTTATTTTTTTTATTAAAATATTTTTATATTTCAATCTTGTATTTTTTATTTAAAAAAAATACATTCAAATACTTTTTTTTTTTTGTTTATGAAAAAAAAATATTTTTAAAGTTTAACATCTGTGCGAATGTATACACGTTTAACAATGTTTTAATTTTAGCGTTTAGTTTTTTCCTTTTATTTGCGAACTTTTAAGTTTTTATTTTAAATTAATGTAATGACATATTTATATATCGTTACAATATATATATATCCTTATTTATTTAAAACAAAAAAGATATGACCTGATACCAGTACACTCTATCTATGCTTTTCTGAAACAGACTATTTTCTTTCAATTTTCTCCCTATTGTAAGTTTTTAAAATCAATATATGCTAAACAATACAGCTTATCAAATCTCCATCTAATGTTATCCTATTCTTACCCATAAACTAATTTCTATTTACGACTTTCATCAGTGAAAAATTTTGGATCTAGAAATTATCTTAGTCTCCAACTTCATTGTTTAATAGTAATATTTAAAAAAATACTGTTTTAATTAAAATCTTATTAAAAAATCTTTTATAACTAAAAAAAAAGATTACTATTATTTCAAAACTTTAAAAAATGAAATGTTAAAAACAATGCACATTTATCTTATGTAATTTTTATATTAATTTCTAAAAAAAATAATTGGGGCTGGCACACAAAAAAAAATCCATTAAAATTATTTAGTTACACAGTTTTATTCAACTTATATCTTTAGGAATTAAAATAACAAGAGTATGACAGTGTGATTCTTTGTATTTATTAAATTGCTTTAAATGCATTTGTCTAAATACATATTACAATTAATTAGTAAATTATCAGTTTTCACAGCTAAATAGTAAATCATTTACTTTTATTTTATTAGTTGATTTTTATATCATACACTCTTTTTTAATACAGTGAACTCTTATTTTATTGTATATTCATTTATTTCTGCTTCCATTATCCGGTCATTTTAACCTCAAAGTCAGCCCCATAGAAGTGCATGCTTTTTTCGCATGGATCCAACATTTTTCCAAGTAATTTTTTATCATCTATTACTAACAAGTTATACTTTTTATTTTATTGTCCATTGTTTGAAAAGATTTTTATTTTTATACATAACTTTTGCCATTTTTAACTGTAAAATTTATCCATAACAAATAAATGTTTTTTTTTGTTTTTTTTTACTTTAAATGATTATTTTTTACATGTAATTTCATTTAATCACTATAATTAATATTAAATATAATTTTTTAAAAAATCTATGGTTACTATGATATTAAAATTACGTATATTAAAAGTTTATGCATGCATTCCCAGATATCCAATGTACTTTTTTTTTATTTTCTGTTAAAACCTTGTACTTTTTTTATTAGTGTTTTTATAGCAGTCAATATTAAGAAATGCACAATTGTGACCAAAAAAATAATTGGGGGGAAATCTATTTTTTATATTATTAACAATAATATTTAAACAGCATTAAACTGTTGCACATGCGCTTTGGATTTTAAATATAAAATGAATAAATACTAACACTTCAACCACATGATAAAGTCTTTGGAAAAGATAGAATGGCCATTTATCTTTTCAAACCCAAATGCTTTTGTATGGGCAAACTTAAGTGTTTGGAAGTGAAAGCGTGAAGATATTAAATAATCACTTTAAATTACTTTTACATGCTTGAATGAATGACGTTGGTGAAATTTATTATAATTTATGATACATCATTCTTATAAGTGTTTAAAAGTGAAAGTGTGTAGATATTGCAACAGTTTAATGCTGTTTAAATATTATTGTTCATAAAAAACATCGCGCTATATAAAATAATTGACTTATTTACATACATTTAAT
The DNA here is from genome assembly GCA_028023455.1 of Epiperipatus broadwayi. Taxonomy (NCBI): domain Eukaryota; kingdom Metazoa; phylum Onychophora; class Udeonychophora; order Euonychophora; family Peripatidae; genus Epiperipatus; species Epiperipatus broadwayi. Next base: position 3,953,877 of record JAQFVV010006281.1, on the reverse strand, counting down.
TTCAAATAAGAATGACGTATCGTAAATTCTAATAAATTTCACCAGCATCATTCATTCAAGCATGTAAAAATAATTTAAAGTGATTATTTAATATCTTCACGCTTTCACTTTCAAACACTTAAGATTCGCCCATGCAAAAGCGTTTGGGTTCGAAAAGATAGATGGCCATTCTATCTTTTCAAAAGACTTTATCATGTGGTTGAAGTGTTAGTATATATTCATTTTATATTTAAAATCCAAAGCGCATAAGCAACAGTTTAATGCTGTGTAAATATTATTGTTTATAAAAAACATCGTGCTATATAAAATAATTGACTTTTTATATTATTGTAAACAAAATTTTAAATTTAAATATTGTTTAAACTAAATGTTAAAGTGAAAATTTTAGAAAAGAAAGTAGAGTGAAATTTAGATTTATTTTTAATAATTTATCTAATAGTTATTGTTTACCTGTATTTGTACAATGATAATTCTTATAGATCATTCTATGATTTATGGATCTATAATATACTATTTTGATTGGATTTATAGTAGTGCATAATATATATAATAAATTGTGAAAGTTTTGTTTCATCATTATTTATTAAAGAATAAGAAAAATTTAGTTAATAAAGAAGCAAAGAAGGTAAGTATTTTTTTAATTTACAAATATTTATACTTAGATGAAAATAGGGGCACTATTAATAAATTTATGGGAAGATTACTGTAATATCAAAAAAGAGAAGTTAATTGTGGTGTTCTAGTTGTGTTATTATTTGTTGAATGGTTTCAAATTGAATAATTTTTCTATGTATATTATGGTCGTGTATTCCTTCACTATCATATTAGGTTATATTACATGAGTACATTTGACTAAACTTTCATCATAATATTTTTTTTTTTGTATCTATAAGTTAAAGTGTATTATTTAAGAGATTACTTTGAGCATGGAATATAATAACAGCATTCTATGTAGTAAGACAATCCAGATCAATTTTCATGTAGTCTTATTCTTTCAAAGAGTAGACCAATTTAGTTCTGAGACTAGTAAAAGTAGACTTGTGTACAATACAAATATTGAAAAAATATAAGAGATACAATGTGTCTATAAGATTAGCATGCTTATTTTTATTATTTAGTATCCTTTTTTGATCACACTTACATTTTTTCAATAGGTGAACATTCAAATGAATATATAGATAGTTAATTACACGATGGATTAATTATTTATATTCTCACCCATATGCATGCATCACTCATTATACAATAGTATATAAATTGGATAATCTATTTTAGATTTTTTTTTTTTTAAACTAATAATAAACATTGTTTCATAAGAAAAATATTTTTTAAAAAAAAAAAAAAATGTTTTTCGTATTGAAATTTAATAATGATATAGTTTTTTTACATATAGTTAATAGAAATGTCTTAAGAACATAGGAAAATGCATGTGTGTGTGTGTGAATGTGTAATATATGTGCATTCAATAACTTTATTAGTTCAACAAAGAAGATATGTATAAAATTTTCTAGTTTTTGCATATTTCATGTTTGAAAACAAATTTTTACCTTACAATACATTATTAACATTTAAAATATATATTTGTAGAAATATTTTTTTTTACTGTTATACACTGATCCATCTATTCATGAGTTATCAATGGATATCAGGTAGTAATGCCAATCTAATCTCCAAACTAGTTTATTCTATCTATTGACCATCATCAATTAGTAGAACTCATTTTTAATATACAACTATTATTTTTTATTTTTACTGTGTTGATTAAGTTTGTGATATGAACATTTAAATGCAGAAAGATTTTAAATACAAGGCAATGTTTTATTCAGATATGTAAGTTTGATAATAGACTAGTAACTGTATTTTGGGGTCTTGGGTAGATATACAGTTTATTGTCTATGGCTTCTCATGGATGAAATGCTCTATTTAGAAACTTTCCATGATCAATTAGTATTATAATGTTTTAACACTCTTTATTAATTACTCATGCTGCATAAAATAATTTTAGAGTGGAATGCATTTTCTTAACGCAAATTTGAAATGTAAACTAGGAGAGTTTTGTGATTCTGATTATAAGCTGGCCAATAATTGTATATAATACTATTATATTAATTATATAACATGGCTTATTTTAGAGTAATTTAAAGTGATTTTCTGCTGCAAATTGTAATTTGTTAGTTCAAGTCATTGAGTTAGATTTATTTTGAAAAGTATTTTGAAGAAAATGTTTCAGATGAGGAATTATTAGGAAAGAGGGGTAAGTATTAAATGAGTTTTTCAAGCAATTTGGGAGTTTAAATTATCCAGTCTATAGATAATCTAGCTAATCATCCAATATTTATTGTTAAAAATATATATTTAATTAATTTTAATAATAAGTGAATAAAGTTTTCCTATTTGAATTGGCTAGATGAATGTTGCATGCATAAAGCTATAAAAAAATGATGATTACATTTCAATGCAAATTTTAGATCTGATGAAATATGACATATACATATCATACTGAATGTCTAGTTTTACTTATATTAATGTGAAATACTGCATCATTCAGAGCAATGATAGAATGGCAGTTTCAATAATTCTTTGCCTGAGAATTATAGCTCATTTCCATCGTTTCTTATCATTGAATTTCTTTGTGATTTTCAAAACAACAATAAGGCTACTCTCCCGGGGATAGCCATTTCTTTGCTCGGAGAGAGCATTCGCCATATATCCTACATGGACAACATGGTGGTGTTTTTTTCCTCTAGCGATGAACTCGCAAGGCTTGAAGAGCTCTTAGACAGATTCGCGTGCGAATTTTGTCTGACAGTAAATGAAGGCAGGTTTAAAGTGACGCCACAAAGCTTCCTTGGATTCCACCCAGCATCCCTCTTCAGTTATGAGGAAAAATATGGGGAGGACCTTACTCTCCAAGATTAAGAGTGTAGTCACCTCCTTGTCGAAAATCTACGTATCCTTGTTGGGCAAAGTCGTGTTACTAAATTCTGTGGTATTGCCAAACATTGCATACTCCCTAGCCAGCTTTGCCCTAACCAACACTTTCATTAAAAAGGTTGATCCCCTCTGCAGGAGGCTTGGGGGGAAGAGCCCCTGTCATCAGCCTTAATCTACTACAAAAGCCCAAACCCCTGAATGGGTTGGGCTTGCATTCCATAAAAACCTTTCAAATACAAAGAACACATAACATCCTGGTTAGACTTATAAACTCCCAGTTGGACATCGAATGCCCCATTTCAGTGGAGGATGTTGACTTGACTGATAGGCCCCCACCTAAGTGCAAAGGTCTCTTGTTTTGACAACAGGTCACCCTAGTGCTATGATGCATTAAAACTTCCAACACCCTATTTGGCTTCAAGCTCACTTACTGGGACACCTACCAGCTGATGTTTAACTCTAAAACCAAAACTCCCAACCTTCTTCCAATTGCTATTCCCAGATTCATCAAATGGATCAAGTTCCTCAGGCTTGAGCCCAAATATGTGAACTTCATGATCAAGATTAACCTTGGGGCCCTACCTATGGGGGCCTTCCTATGCTATCACCGAGGCTTTTGCCCAATATATGGGAAACAGGAAGATACAATTGACCACCTATTTCAATGTGATTTCTGGTTGGAACTCCGAAACTATGCGCTGATGAAAATGGCCATGCCAGACCCAGCCTTTGTGATGATCTGGACCGCCTTCGAGAAGAGTCTATTCAGCTCCATCCCTCTGGAAACCTTTATAAATTTTGGGATATGGACCATCAGGTGTAAAATGGTGTACAAGAAATGATCCGTTCTCCAGACTGAAGACCTCTGTGAAATTCATCCATAAGGCAAGGGGATCTAATAAGAGGACCTGTGTACCTTCACTGGTTGACCAAACTTGGGGACAGCCAAAAATATAGCAAACTATGATCAACTGAACATTCTTACTTAAACTGATCCATGCAAATACTGTGTTCTATCATATAAATTATACAATCTATTTGGCTGATTGTTTAGCTACTGTTGAGGCTTTATTAAGTGTTTGTATGCAGCCCAAATGAAAGTTCGTAACTGTGATTCATATTGATACTCAATTCTTTAACTACGGTAACCAATTGAGGTAACTTCATAACTCATTTGATGTAGTACCTAATCATTGGTCCAGCTGTTTGAAATGTCCACAAAAGTGTGAACCTTGACGGTATAATTTCATTTGTACATTTTTCTGTATTTTTTTTAAACTACCCTTCTAATTAATAGATAAAAGAAAACAAAGCTTTAAACTTTTAAAAAATAAGATAAAACAGATTGGAAATATTACCTTTTGTATTTTTTTGTGTCTTTCTTAATAATTTAAAGATATTGGACAGGATATCACCTGACAATTTTAAAATAATCAATAATCTTATGAGAAAAACATTTTCGAAAATATACCAAAGGTATGGTATATTATCCTTCTTTCCATTACAATAATAAAAAATGTCAATCATTATCATATAAGGGTCAACCTATTTATGATTTCTAATTGTAAACACAACCTTTTTTAAGTACACCAAAACTATACTTTATCATCTCAATACTAAATTCATGTATCATTATCTGAGTGCCATCACAAAATCAAATTGAATTATCAAGTGACTTAAAATCCCCTCTTTTATTACCCCTTTATATTTATAATAGGAACTAAATAACTCCTTAAGGAATTATATGTATTCTAAAGATTAAAATACAAAATATAGATAAACTAAACTTTTATCCAAAACTTCAATTCTTATACTTACATTTTATAACTATACCAAACATTAACACAATCAAAATGTTGCATCATGATGATTGATAAGTGTTAATTAATTATGACAATACTAATATATTTTACTGTAGGAAGAATTTGAAATAATTTTTCATAACAAATAAGATATCTTTGATTGACATTGAGCCTCTTAAATGCAATAATTTATTTTCTAAAATACAGACTACAATTTTTAAAATCTTAATATTATTAAATATTAAGTATCCTCCACTAAACATTCAGAGTTTTATCATTCTGCTCTTAATAAGCAAGGATTTCCTAAAGGGATCCCACTAAACCTTTGATAATTCGACTATATAAATTCTACTATCTTATTAAACACTATTTTGCAGTTTTCGACAATACTTTATTGAGTGAAATTACTGTGTTTTATAAATTTATTAAAAATGTAACTTTATTAATTAATTACATATAATTTCACTTTATTTATTTACTGTATAGCCATATTATTCTAAACTCTGTGAATAAAATATCCCTTTTATCACCAAGTTTTTAAAATTATGGGTTTTTATTTGCATCAACTTATTTCAAATATAATCATTATAAAATGCACATAAATAAATTCTTCCTTGAATCAAATCTAAAGCTATAAGAAAAAACTGATATTTTTAACAGCTTCATCCATAACAAAGCAGCTTATATCTTGATAAAAGAAATATATAAAAAGATAGGATATACTAATAATTTTCCTGTTAAGCTTATTGGGACATTGATAAAGTAAATTATGTGTGCATACTAAAATAATTCTTCTGATACAAGTTGATTTTAAACTATTGTGGATACGTTTTGCTTTCTTATAATTGTGAAATAAGAGATTTGTCTGTTTTTCTGAACTTAAAAAGGATTAATTGTTTATATTATTTATTTTTTATTGTAACAAAGTAAAAATAATGACTCCCTAGTTTAAAATCAATAGAAAATATAAGAAATATCAATAATTATGCAAAGAAATATCCAAGTATTCTATGATAATAAATTTTTATACCAAGTTTCACTAGTCTGTACTTTTGACTTTGAATCTCAATTTAAATTGACTATCTTTACAATAAATCTACTTTTTCAATATCACTGTCTAAATTATACATGTTTAACAAAACATGAAATGTCTTATGGGATATACAGAAAATATAAATAAATAATAATTCAGGACATGATTACAAAGAAACTTTTTAAATTCATTAATGTTAGCAAAAATTATTTGCTAGTCTATCTCAACAGATGGAACATTTGCATATTTTTCCAAGCTCAACTTATGATCAATCATCTGATAGTAAGTTAAAGCAACAATTCTTTATCCATATTAACAGTAAATATTAGTAAAGTCCAACAGTTTTGAATCCTGTATTGAATTAAAATTGCTTTTGTTTGTTTCTTCAAGTAGAACATTGCACAAAAATTTACATATCTTTTCTTGTACGATTTCTTATGATTTTATTAGCTGAGTACTTATTCAAAAGAAAAACTGTAAAAAGCTGCAAGTTTGGACAGAAGATTGTGAGTATTTGAAAATACATTTAAAAGTAAATTAAATATTTTTTTCTAATGCATTTATATTCTTAAGAATACATATAGGAAATTTTTCTCAACTTTAATTTATAAAAACACACATATCCATATAGTTTTTTCTCGATTTAAATTTATTACTGAATTATTAATAAATCCCCCCCCCCCCGTTTTTTTTGATTATTTTTATAATCTTTTCATATAGACCACATCATATATCTAAGATTTTTGGAAAAAAGTAGATTTATTAATGATTCTGAAATAAAAAATTAAATATTCATTTTTTAAAAAAAAAGAAACAAAACCCCGTACTTGTATGTATTGTATTTATTGATTATTATTGAAAAGAAAAAAGTGATAATATATAAAAGAGACTTCAAATTTTATTATTTATTTGATAGGAAAATATTTGTGTATAGATTTGTTTTGTATATTATATTGTTAAAAAACAATATATTTTTTATATGTGCGTGCATATTTATTTGTTTTTTAAATTGTGGCTTTCATTTCCTTAACCTTTTCTTTTGTTTATTTTGATTTTATTCTTTTCATTTTTCATGCTTCTCTGGATGTTTATTTTACAGCTAGATGTCACTGTAATCGTTAAGGTATTGTTTTTCATATCTACTGTCACACATATTACTTTTAATATAATTGTCTAATTGATTCAATTTACTTCTAATTTCTTTTTACATATATTAAAAAGAGCAATCATAATGAAACATCTGCTCGCTTTAGAAACTTTTCAATATTTTTTGTTTTATATATATTTAATTTATTTGTTTGTTTTATTAATCAATCTTTATTTTATTACTATATTTTTTAAAAAAAAAAAAAAGGGGGGGGTGATAACTAAATAATAACTTAAATGAAAACCAAACTATTTTTGCAATTACGAAAACATCTGTTGTTGACAACATCATTTTATAATAAAACAGGTAAAACAAAATGAAAATTGCTCACCTTTGAACAATTTTCTATTCTGACAATAAATTCACTACAAATGTTATCAATCAAGCTTTGAAAGGTTTTTTTTTCTTGTTATTATTATTGCACAGTTTATTAATCATTTCCTTTTTCTCTCATTTATTTCCTGATTATTATAGTGTGTCACTATATCATTACATTCATAACTTTTTTTGTTTTATTGTTTTTTTTTTCTCTTTTAATACCTGAATCAAGAACTACAAACTTTTATTGGTGTTTAATTGAACACTGGGCAGTGTAGCAATCAGATTTCCCAGATTCATTAGTTTCCTCGTCTGTCCATGACTTTGAGGTGGTTTGAGGGTTTAAAGACTGAAACACCCTGGCTAAGTCTCTGCAACTCCTTTTTTTTTTTCTAATTTTGTTAGGTTCTTTTGTAGAAGGGATTGTCTCACGTCATAAACATATGTGATTGATTGTACATTTTCAGTGCTACAAGGAATCAATCACCTGACAGGTGAAACACTTTTTTTGATTACTTCAATTTAGTTATTCGTTTCATTTTTTTTATCCTAGTCTCTTCTGAGTTCTAATTCCAAAAAAATGTAATCTTATCAGAAGTAAAAAAAAAAAAAAGAGTCAAGAGGAAGAGGGATGTAATCATTGAACTTAATTAAATTGAATAACAAAGTAAACACACACACACAGGTATGTTTAGCAATAAGATGTCTAATGGATACAAAATAATTTTCGATTTGAAATTGTAATCAATAATCTACTGATCAGACAACAAAATATTGGTCTTATACATACAGAGTTTCTATATATCAGGGGGGAAAAAATCAAAAGTCGTTATGCCATGGTTTGATTGTTTGTGTGTGCATCTATGTGCCATACTTATCATTTAGATTTGAGTAATAACTAGTTTAAAATAAAACTTAAAAAAACAACAACTAGGAACCAATCAGACTTGTTTTTTTTTATTTTATTTTCAGGAATTCAACTCCGAATGTTTAGTAAATGATTATTTAGCTTTTGTTGATTAGAAAGTACAACAATTGAGGGAAAACATTTGAAACTTATCACCCAACAATTGATGAGCATGTCTTATTTTTTAATAAAAGAACTATTGAATAGACTTTTTAAAATCCTTATTACTTCAAATATAAACATTTTTTTCCAAAAGTTTGGACTCTGAAAGTGTGTTGCATCTTAAATTGGAAACAAAAAATTTTAACATGTTATTACTGCAGATCTTTGCTTTATGCTATACATATGCATGGTATTACGATTTTTGACATGTGTAGAATAGCGTGTTAAATATTTTTAATTAAAAGAAAATTGAGTTAACATTAAATGTCAATATATGTTGGATTCATTTTGTAAATGGCTTTAACTCTCTCTCAAACTGCTACTTTTAATATTAGTTTGCCAATTTTACTGTTATTTTATCAACAAAACTGTTCTGAATAACCTTTAGAATTTTTTTGCAAGTAATAAATCACTACAACAATGAGATAAGAACCTGCTTTTACTCTCATTGATTGCTTTTTGTTCTCTAAATAAGATAGTACCTGTCAACAATTTTGTTAGTTCCAATATCTTTATTTTGATTTTCAAAGTGAAAACTTGTTTAGAATCTGTTTTTACACATTTATATTTTTGTTCAGAAAATATTTACAAAAAATATTAATTATTTTAGAAGCATGATTCAGATTTTAATAGAAAAATTAACTTTTGCATGAAAACAAATTGAGTAAGAAATCAATGACACATAGCTGCAATTTTTGTAATCGGATGACAAAAATATGTTTTATGTTGACAGCTATAAATAATTTTTGCCAATTATAAAGAGGAATTTATTTTTAATAAACTTTCATTTACTTTAATAATCTGCCAAATTATTAATTTGCATTTTAGAAAAGGGTTTTAATCATTTTTTTACTGGTAACAATGTCAATACCACACTTTAAATGCATCAGTGTCAATCACACCCGGAAAATTTTTGAATAGGCTCTAGCAGCACTTATTTTTAATATGATGCTTAATTTGATTTTTCAGTGAAACAATTAAATCTTTTTTACATATATTATTTAATTAATTTATATATTACATGATAAATATTTAAACCTTCTAATAATTAAAATAAAAATGTATTTAAAATTAATATTTTAAAATTGTCAAAATAAGTATTTAATTGAAAATCTTACTGATAACATAGGAACATATCATTATTGACTTCATGATACCTATTCAAAAAGTTAGAAGAATATAATATTAGGTATTAGAATTTTATGTTATTTAAAAAATGATATATTTAGAATTAGCTATCATCAAAGAAACAAAAAATTATAATAGTTAATAAATATATTAATGTTATTAAAATATTTTACTTACAGTTTTTACAAAAGTGATGTTCTTTTTAGCCTTTAGTGACAGTTTCTGTAGCTATTTTTGGTTCTCATAATGTATTTTCTAAGAGCAGTCTTTTTAAAAATAAAATGTTTTCAAAGACAACCCCTTCCCCAGTTATGTAGTTTTTGGTTTAATAATAAATCTTTTACAAAAATATTATGCCATAATAATGAATAATTACTGAAAATGACATTTTTGTGGCATTTAACTGCAAAACAGCCTAAAGCATCAGCCAATCACAAGTCACTACTTCCTGCATAACTTTGTCCGAACAATAGAATGTGTCATCAATCACAAACAGATGTCTGTTGCACATTGTAATTTAATATATACAATAGTATAAAACAAGGTAGTAAAGTAGCAATCACAGTACCATTGCTGCACCTAAAAATGGCATATATGATAGCACTATTCTCAGCTTACTTTTGTAAAGAAATAATTTGTAAGGCAAACAATATGTCTAATTTTGAATGGATTTTGCACACATGGACAGATATACCTAAAGAAATTATTAAAAAAAATCTTTCTTAAAATGATGCATTTCTAACAATTTAAATGTCCTGAAGATGATGTACCCTTATGCAGTAGTAAAGTAAGAATTTATGTTCTGAAAGTGAAGATGTAGAAAGTGAAAGTATTTGTGAAGAAGATTTGCAATAAATTAGATGAGCTTATTGTATTTATATTAGTTCCTCTTTAAGTAATATTTACTGAGGCTATAACCTCGAGAATATGCATGTAAAGTGTGATAGTAGGGACCTCTACAGGTGTTTAACCACAAGCTTATGTTATGGAAGAAAGTAAATAAAAGTGTTTCTTATTTTTCAATAAAATCCTTTTGATTTTTTTTTTTTTTGGGGGGGGGGGGGCATTTTCTATTCAAAATAATACAGTAATTGTTTTAAGTTGTGTGATATTATGTGAGAATACAACACTTTTTATCATTAAGAAGATATATTTTTGTATTGTTTAATTATGAATAAAATAAAAATTATTTTATTTTCATTACCTTATGATATTACAATCGCAATTTCTTATGCTTGCTCATAATTGTTATTAAAACAAGCCAAACTCTTCATACAGTAGTGCCAGTCAGTGCAAGCCAGAGTAATCAATGGATGCCGGAAGGCTTGTGCATAAAATCCTTATTGAGGGCCTACTCATCCAGTATCTCCAGACAATTTTATTCTCATAGTTTTGTAGTTGAGAGAAAAGATGGCTGCTAGAGGGTTGCATTAGATCCTAAGATCTAGGTGCAGTGCTCTCAGATCCAAGGCTTCTCACTGACGAAAGCCACAAGCTAGGAACTTTTCTGGGGATATTGGATGAGTTGACACTAGATAGGCATTTTATGCACAAGCTTTCTGGTATCCATTGATTACTCTGGCTTGCACTGAGTGGCACTACTGTATTGAGAGTTTTGTCTGTTTTAAAGAAAAGTTTAATTAGTAAATGAAATCTCAGTTATCTTCAGTCTTTTTTTTACATGTCTGTTATTATCATTCATTGAAAATATAATGTGGGCAATTTTTTCCAAACACAAAACTATTAAAAAGTTCAGGTCTTCAGTATGACCAATTACTTACTGTTCAAATATTATCCTACAGATTTGCTTTAAGCATAACTGACTATGTATATTGTTATTTATGGGTTGTTTTTTTATAGTTAACTTGTTGCATTTTTTATTTGTAGATCTGTTGTAGTAATCTTATTTCACATATGTATGTATACCTGGGTCTCTTTTTACGCGGACTTATTTAACACAATTTTGAAGTTACGCGATTTGTGTTTCACCGGATGTCGATTTCCGATAATGCGCTATTACTTTAAATAATAAATTTTGTGCACTTACGTTATATTGAAAGTAATAGCACATTATTGGAATTCGACTTTCATCTCAGTAATTTCAATATTTTCAGTGCTTTATAATAGTAAGCTTTTATGTGATAATGAAATTAAAATCATTATTTCCACATTTTATGTATACACATATTAAATTTTACAAGATTATAATGTAAATTTGTTCAAACATTGTGTGTGTTAATTTTGCATTTTAAATCACATTCTGTTTTTGCTTTTTAAAAAAGAACATAATCAATTTTTATTTTCTTATTAATGACACTATTCATTAGCATGCTCTTAAATTCCAATGAGAGCTAAATGATTGTATGTCTGGCTATCGCGAGCTTTGTAAACAATTAATAAAATTATTGTCTCAAAGATTAATTACTAATTAGGTTGTCACCAGAAAATCATAATAATTAAAACGTATATAAAAAATGTAATTTACTGTACTGTAAATTATGCATAAAAATATATTATTTTGAATAAAATTAAATATTATAATTAAAAAAAGTTTGTCTTGTATCAATTATTTTCAAATTTGAAATTTTTTATTAGTCATATTTTATTTTCTTATTTTTTTATTTTTTTTTGCGCAAATTTTAAAGTAATTTTACGTTGGTGCTTTGCTTTTACGCGAATTTTGAAAAATCACAGACCGCATCCCCCCTTTTTCAATGTAAGTTACGTCTATTTTTGTGTGATTTCGTTTGCTTGTGTTTTCTGAGGAACCTATCTATCGCGTAAAATGAGACCCAGGTGTAATTGTAAATTTTATATACTCTTTGAATAAACTTGTTTCTAAACAATGTTTATGATAATAGTATAAAAAGAATGGGAATTATAGGTTTGAAATACTAATAATTATGTATTTCCTCCATGTTATAAAATAAAAACCCACTTTAAAAGAATAATTATCTAATTCATTAAAAAAGAATAGATCTTATTTGCAAAAAGTTTGACTACTTATTCTATTATAAAGAATTCACCCTCATTTATTTATATATACATCCATGCACAAAATGAATAAGAAATTATATATATATAAGATTATGTGTATTAATTTGAAGAAATATAGACATCGAATTATAATATTATTACATATATATTTATTTTCAGAGAGAGAGATTTGAAAATGATCATAGAATTTTATAGCAATTTAATTGCCTCACCTATCATTATAAACAGATTCTATGAGAATGGTTGAATTAAACTGATATTAATATGTTAAAATGTTTGTTATAAAATAATATATAGTAGACATGTGTATTTATTTTATAAATAGAAATGGGTGTGGCAAGGATAGCCAAAATGAAAAATAAAAGTAAATATTTTGAATTTAATTTAAGAATTAATTTTGATTATATATATATAAAAATCAAAACTCATTTTTAAGGGATAAATGCCAATTTATCTTTAAAAGATTTTATTTCTCATCAAAAGATGTAATGGAAATAATGTTAATTAGTAGTTTTTACTATGGTATATTGGTTTATTATATATATATATTTGTTATTTATTAATAAAATATAAACATCTATCATTATTTTTTTTCAGGTGTAGGAATTGAAAATGTTTTTAAAAATATTTTTAGTATGATATAGCGATATAATTAATCAGCTAATATTTCCACATATTGAATATAATATGTAAGATAATTTATATTTTTTTAAATTGAAAAATAATGTTTTCATGAATAATCAAACACATATTCCAAAAATAATATTATGTAATAAAAATTGTAAAAATATATTTATTGCACCTGTCAGATTTCTACATTCACTTATCAAAACTCAGAGTCCAGTTAAAATATACTAAATCTGATTGAAATTGGATATGAAAATTCCAGGTCCAACCAAGCTTTAACCTATTTACCAATGCTCTGTGATTTAACACCCTATAAATGACATTTCTGATATTATATTATAGTTTTACTTAATACACATCTCACATCTCGACTGAGCATAGAGAGAGAGATGAGACTCATAGCAGTTATATAATAATGATCCATGCACTTTATGAATCAGGATTCATGATCAAGTAGCTAAACCATACTTAAGGAGAAATTATGTATATTATAGAAAATAATATGCATTTTAATTAATAAATTTGATTGGATTGTGATGTGGTTAAAATGATAATGAAATAAGATAATTTAAACATGTTTATTATAAGAATTAATGGTTAACATGAGAATATAAATCATTAAATTCAATATTAAAACATTAGTAATAAAAGAAATCATAAGTTATATAATTGGTTACTCCATTTATATGATGAGTACAATGCCAATGGTTGAATTCCAAGTAATTTTAATAATATTCGTGCCTTACGGCCATAGACATCTATTTTAAAGTAACATGCCAAATATGATTTTGTTAGTTCCCTATAGCATTTACCAAACAATAATTTAAATATGACTGAAGATATATACTATGTGGTACAACATTAATAGGTTTAATTACTTGTGATAATCAAATTAATCTCTAATAATAATTAAAGTCTGAAAGATAACACATCACTTTCCGATAAAATCATGAATAGTTATAATTAGAAGTATATAACAGACTGAGTTCACATTACATGTATTCTGCTGCAAGAAGATAAATAAACATATTGACTTGGCAGTGTGGGTGAGAAGTTACATCCATATGTATATGATGTGCAATCTATTGTAACTGAGAAGCTTGCTAACAAATTAATTAATACCAAACATGAACATGATGGGTTCGGAACTCAGATGGGTTACTCAAAGGTCCTGGGTCTGTACCCCAACCTCATATTTAGTGTTCTTATCCAAATGATTTGACCCCTAGGTGTGACACTCATCCACAGTTATGCAGGAAGCAGATATAATTTGATCGGTTTTTGTCATTAATCCATGATATTAGCCAAGAAGGATTTATCTATACATATATCACATGTTCACACTAGCAATGTACATGTATATTAAGTAAATTAAATAATTACATTTGTGATTAAAATAATGGCAGACCACATGTCTTGCAACTTCCAGCCTGTTCATAGAATAAGCATTGAAAAACTAATGCAATAATAAAGTGGATGGGTTTATTAACACAAAGTCTGGCACAACAGATATTTGTCCAACATTATCAATTGTTATTTGATCAATGGTTAAGCACATTTCTAAGATATGGCAGTTAATCACTAATGATGAAATGCACGTTTATACTATATATCTATGGTTTGAATTATGTGTATTTATTAAGATATTCTCTATAAACTATGACTCCTACAGGAAAGTTGGCAGATCGTCATAATAACTTGTAAGAAATGCATGAAATTTCAATTTAGTAATTATCGTAAGCTCTTATAAAATTATAAGATTTCAAACATTTGGATTAAATAAATTAATTACGAAGTAGTGAGTGTGCTTTGAATAATGAAATTTTTTTCTATAATTTCATATTAATCATGAATTAATAGTATCCCTGAACCCCCCAAGTTAAAGTTACTTAATACACTCACTATTTTATGTGGCATTTGGCATGTTATCACATAAATTAGAAAATAAAATCTCAATAACTAAAATTTAAAGGACAGATGTAGATGTAACTGCTCGTACGAAAGCAAAAGATAACTACTTTTAGTAAAAGATTTATTAATTTGATATATTATCGTTTAAATAAAATTAAAGGTTTTACATAGGGCAGAGTAAACTTTACACATTTAGCAGAATTTATAAAATAGGTATAGCATGAGGTTTATATGACAGTTCTATTAAGAGCTGTTTGTGGCAGTAGTAGAAATTTTACCGTTACATAATCCGAGGAAGCATATCAGTTGGTCTTCATAATTTATTGCTTGCTAGTATAATAGCCATCATTCTCGTTAGAATAGATAGAATATTTCTCTAAGTGAGTGGCATTAGCATAGCAGGTCCTTCATGGAAATTTCTCCGACCATTGTGGAGACTAGATGTTCTTAGCTCATAGGACAGAGACAAAGGCATCATTTTCCGGGCCTGGAAAATAGCAATTTGTACATTTACTGACAGTTTTTTCCCGCAGCCAGATAAACCATTAACATACCAAGTGGTCTGGTTTTAGAATCAAAATAACTACTGCCTTTTGTTCGAGGTTAGTAACGAGATATTTACAAAAATTAATTTTGTTTCATAATGTTTTTAGTCTTAGTAACATAATTTAATCTTAGTATTTATTTCAAAACAAAATCTGTTCTAATAAACAAGTATTTTAATTAATTTTGACACATCATTTCTCTTGTTAAATCGTGTGATATTTTTTTATAATTATTTAAAATCAATGTTACAAAATATAACAAAATTTTAAATAACAAGAACACATCTTATAGATATATATATTACGGTGGTATGTAGATCTCCCATTTACATTCATGCGATTCTATAAAATCATGATAAATTGACCTTTATAGTTACATTACATTAATAAATACATAATGGCCAGAATGCTGAGGTTAATTTGTACATATATATCTATGTGTCCATACACACATGCATAGGCAGTTCTCGAGACACCTTTAGGATTTGAATCTGAGTAAAGATGTGTCAAGTTATATTATAGGTGAAATGGATGCAACACAGTAAATATACTGTTTCACTATATAACCATGTTTTTAATCAGTGTAAATAATTACATAATAATTAAAAACTATCATTAAAACAATTTGATCACATGATCACATTTCCTATACTAGCACATTAATTGTTGATAAACAGAGCAAAACTTTCCATACAGTATTGCCACCGGTGCTAAACAGAGTAATCTAGATGCAGTGCTCTCAGATCCAAAGCTCCTCACTGACGAAGGCCACAAGCCAGAAACTAGTCTGGGGATATTGGATGAGTAGGCATTAGATAGGGATTTTATGCACAAGCCTTCTGGCATCCATTGATTACTCTGTTTAGCACAGGTGGCAATACTGTATGGGGAGTTTTGCTCTGTTTATCAATAAATCAATTTGAATTGTTCTCATCTACAAAATTTATTAGTTGCTTAAATATATGTATAAAAAACTCTAATAAAATTTATTGGAAAACTCATGGGTCACAAATCTTTTTGTAGAAAAAAATATTTTGATACTATTGTCTTAAGATATCTACAAACTTTTGTTATACCTAAATTTTGTAATGTTTTAAATATGTTAGTGATGTACCATAAAAAACTGATTCATGACAATCATTTGATCTAGCATCATCACCAGTCTTCTTTTTAAGAATTCTCTTATCACTTGTTAGGTGTTTTTTTTTTTTTTTTTCAAAATCTCATACGTAATTCTTTTTAAGATTATTCATTTATTTTTTTCTATCTTTTTTTTTCTTCTTCAAATTATGTTTTAACATTTCTCTCTCTTTTTTTTTTTTTTTTTGACAAGTAATCTTTTTTCACTTACTGTTTTCAACATTTGTCATTATAGATTTCCAATTTTAATTTTTTTCATTGTCTCCCAAACTGGCATCTCTAGAACCTTCAGTATTTTCTCCATAAACCTTTTTTTATAACTTAGAATGAAATCTAAACTTGGGAAATATTTTATTAAAGAACGAAGTTAACTATCTTTAATGTATATTATTTTTTAAAGTTGATAACTCAAAAAAATAGTCATAGTTGGATATCAATGTGATGTGGTTTCTAAATATCAGCAGTGGTATGTAAAAGTTTTCTAAGCTAAAGCATGCTTGTCATCTGCACAACTTTATTTATGAGTCATTTTACTATAGGATAATATAAAATAGCATGTATGAATATTGCCATAGGAATTGTAAAAATATATGTCCAACACTTTAATAGCTTTCTGTATTTTTTGGCCTTTCACATCATTTTCATTAGTGATTTGTGCTGAATGCTTTAGCATCTGTCTTATGAAATTGATGCCAATTATTTTTCCGCACACAGATAGTCATTTTTGGAGCACAATAGCAAATTTGTGGTTATGTGTGGAAATTTACACCAGCTTTTTTTTATTTATTTTAATCTCATATTGTAATACTTGGCACATCTTCTTGCCATATTTATGACTTGAGGTTCAAATCTTAACCCATGATTTGCACAACCAATCCATTTAGTAATTTTGTATTTGTTGATAAATAGTTATCTTTCTCTTACCTAAAAGATAAGAAAAAAGAATGAAACATGCTCAAACCCTTATTATTTACTATCTAATCTATTGTTTTGTTATAATAAGCTTTAGAGATTTTTTTTTTTATATTCTGTAATGATAGTTGTTTTGCTTTTTGCCTAATTTATAGTTCAAATCAATCATGTCCTGTTGATGTTTTTTTTCTTTTTTCCATGTGTCATAGCATCGGCCGAGACTCGAACCCACAACCGTCTACAACAACTACTTGCTTGCAAGGCGGCTGCGATGATCTCTCGTCTAACAACGCTTGACAATTCTTTTTTTTTTTAAATGAATTTTATTTAAAAAGCGTTAAACATAAAAATTCTATAAACAAGCATGTATATAGTAACAAAAATAAAACACTAGAAAATATTAATAACAAAAATAATGATTATGATTAGCTGTGAACATTAAAGGAATGTAGCCTAAAATATAATCTAATATTAATTAAATTTCCTAAAATCAATGTTATTTAACCGCCGTATTGAGTTAATAATTATTAATAGTAGCAAAATATTTTTTCCGTTTCCACTTTTTAGTTATTATTATTTGGTTATGCATTAAAAAAAAAAAAAAACAACAAAAATTCACTGTCATAGCTTTTAATTTCTCCTGACAGTGTGCAAGCCTGCCAGAATTGGAAGCCTTTCTGAAAAGCTCCGAGTGAATTTTAGCTGTCATCCATTAAAAACAAAGCTGCAGAGGAGCAGATAAGTTTCTATGGCAATTGAAACAACAAGTAATTTCTTTTTAAAATTTTGTTAACTTTTTTATATGTATGTAATTGTTTTTATTATGACTTACAATAATTTATTGTATTTCAATAAAAGAAGAGTTTTGATAAAATTAAAAAAAATAGCTTGATAGGCTTGCTTTCAGATCCTATTTACTGTTAACATTTGTATATTTATTTAAATGTGTTCATCTGTTTGTAATTTTTATAATATTTGTCTTTACAATTTTGAAATTCAAAAATGTGTCAGTTCAAAGTTTATCTTCCTTCTTTCTCTCTCCCCAACCCTTCTATCCTTGCATCTTCATTCCAAATATGTTTAAAATAAATTTCTGCTATGTGCATGTTTTGACATTTCAGTTTAAATTTCATTTAGAAATTTCATCAATTTGTAAGTAGAAACATTCCTGTTTGATTGTCACTCTTTTTATTATTATTATTTATTTCACAATATTTCGAATCAGAAAAATTTTATAATAATAAAATAAAATTCAGGATGACATCAATAGTTATTAATTTTATTATTTATTTTATTATACACGTTTATTTAAATAAACTAATAAAAAAACTTGTGTGAGGATTTTCAATAACAAATTGAATTAATCTAATACATAATTAAATAAAACCTAATAACTTTATTCTTGTTCAGTTTTAAGTCGACCTAAGTTAGTATAAGTGTCTATATTCTTTTTTATCTGATGTTAATGCATTGTAATTTACATGATCAATCTTTAAATAAATAAGTAGAGGGATATGAACTTAGAGATTTTTCAGTCTATTATTATCCACTCCATCTCAAACAATTGACATACATGCGAAAAAGATAGATGAACCCAATATGTGTATTTCATGTAGGACCAGCACTCATTAGTTGGGCTAGATCATAATCTTCCACACATATATAGAATCAGGGTTCTGTTGTTTGAGGTGGAGTGGATGATGATAGACTGAAAAATCCTACGTTTAAATCCCTCTATTTACTTATATAGGAAACATTCAGTACATTGAATGATTAAGTTAATTATCAATCTTTTATAAAAGATTCTTAGAATTCAAATCTTTATTGACTGTTTTTCAATACCCTAATAGTGCTTAATTACTAAGATTATATAGTGTTAAATATGACAATATTTGTGAATGTGTGGGGCTGTTTGAGAGGTAAAAAAAAAAACTCCCAAAAAAGGAATATGATTCCCAGATTGCATAGTGATTTTAAAAGTAGAATAAAGTAACATATTGATAAAATGAGAACTTTTAATTTTATTACCAGGTTGAAGTTTTACAATATGTTCAAATCACTATGTTTTATATTAATTTACTAATCTGAAATAATGAATAATATGTGCATTAAAAGAAAGTAATTAATTATTATTGTAGATGTTTGTTCTTTTAGCCTCTTCAAGTTGAATGCATTTCAGAGTGCTCCATTATAATAATGACTTTTAGTTATTTGTATACTTATTGTTATACCAAGTGTTCTATCACATATATTGTTTTTTTTTTTTCTAATGATTTACATTGCTTTTACAAATTCACCCTGGATTAACTTTTGCAATATAATTTTCACCACACCACTACCATGCAAGGCAGGGAAGGACTGGTTTCTATCAGTTTTTAACATCTTTTGGAGGGGTGTAATCATAAATATATGACCAAGCACATGTGATAAAGATCTATGATCCCCAAAATGCCCATTTCATGTTGAATCAGCATTTATCAGTTAGCCCAGACCACAATCTCTTACACATATCTTTATCATCAGTATATATAGCAAATTAATTGATAAGTGTCAAATGTGCTGCCTCCACAAATTTGGCAGAAATCACTTAATGAAAAGTATATTAATAATTTATATTAGTCATTCATTAGACTAGAGATTATTCAATAATAAATAATATTTTTGTAGTTTAATTTTCATTACACTATTCTCATGCAAATTAGTGACTGGTTTCTATACACTTTTAGCACATTGTAGAGTGATGTAACATGAATATATGACCAAAGACAAAAATATATACGACCTCCAAGATGCACACTTTGTGTTAAACCAGTACTCATCATTTGGCTCAGACCACAATCTCTTACACATAACTTTATCATTGTTCACTATATAGATAGAAAGCAAATTACTACAGTTTAATTGATGTGTTAAACATGCTGCTCTCATGACTTTGAAACAAATCACTTAATGAAAATATATTAATTTTATTAATCATTAATTATACTAGAGATTAAGCAATAATGAGTAAAAATTTCTGTGGTGTAATTTTCACTACATCATTCATGTGAGGTATGGACTAGTTTCTGTCCACTTTTAACATTTTGTAGAGATATGTAATCATAAACATATGACCAAAGATGTGAAAATAGTCTATAATCCCCAAGATGCACATTTTGTGCTGAACCAGTACTCATTAGTTGGCCCAGACCATAATATCTTAAACATTTCTTTATCCCTGTAAAATATAGCAAATTTGGGAAGCACACTTGACACATCCATTACACTTTAGTAATTTGCTATGTATATATATTTATATATTATAACCGAGGAAATGGGGAGAGAGCGAGAGATATATAACAGAGTGCTAAATTGTAACTTTAACAGAACAACTGCTGTACCAATTCAATGAAGTCGTAGATTTACAAATTATGAATTTATAAAGGAAGCAATTTATTAACTTCTAAAATAATTTTAACTTGTAAAATATTTAGATTTAATTCTCTTCTTAAATGAAATGGTTTCTTAAATCAAGCCAGCCAAATTGTAACACACAAAGGGGAATGGACTGTCTTGGCTATCATGTACTTGTAAATAACCATCACAGGAATTAATCACAGCTGTTTTACATCTCACGAGGATATTAATTAAAATACCAATCCCTTAGGGTTCTATAATTGCCTTGGTAACTCATGTTGGGAACACTGAGAATTATACTCATAACACATATTATAAAATATTTCCAATAAGCTAAGAAAGGAGGAGAAACCTTAACTCACAATCATAATACGTTAATGACCTCGGTATTCCCCATATAAATCACCAATGACTTAGTTACAATTAACATTTCCGATAATAACTTCTCTACACTCTCCATCTTCCACTAAACTTTACTACCTTTAACTTCTCCACACTTGTATTGTTATAATCAGCTATGCATTGAATAAACAGTCTTATCGATTTAATTAATTTATAATACCACATTAATTCTATAACAATAAGTTTATGAGCTCTTAATTCAAAATTGGAAAATTATAGTCTCAAGGTTCAAATCAGGAATGCAAAATTTCTAATGGTGATTTACGAATTTATTGTTGATCAATGAATGTTATGCCAGCTATATAACTTAAACAGACATAGGCTTATCTATGAGCTAATATTTACTTTTCATCAACTAATAATAATATTAATATAATATTATAAATTACTAATTTTGAACTAGGTTCCCATCAACTGGGAGCACATTCAAATACCAGGCTTGCGAAAAGGGATTTTATGTCCACTCAAGATATTAATCACAAGACAATAAATTTATGAAAATAATAATTTAAAAGTAAATCTTCCAGATATTTGCAGTATAACCATAATAATTTGTAAAGAAAGCAAGTTATGAATGTTTCTTTAAAGCAAATTTTGGATTTCATGAGAAAATATCAATTTAATAATTAAACTTTTGCAATGTGTCTGTACCAGAATAAGCATTAAAACATTTATCTAAAATTGCATATGATTAAGATTTCTGGATGTCATCGGTACCAAAATATTAAGACACAACACTAAATTTTAATTAACACCTAACATTTATTAACAAATGAAGTTATAAACAACAAAATTCTAATTTAACATAGTATCTTAGCAATCCGATTAATAAACCAAATATTTACAGTGGATTTACAATTGTTATGGAGAATATGATGCCTCTTTTGTGCTTAATAAGACATTTCTACATAGCACATCTCTATCAGCCATAGCTTTGCATGGACTTCAATAAAATAAATAATATATATATATCAACAGTTATATTTTGCTGCTTTAGAAACGTTTCCCTGGGAGGTGAGCCTAAATAACTATTTAATATAACAGCCCTTAAAATCAGCAAATTATAACATAGCATCTTAGCAATCCGATTAATAAACCAAATATTTACAGTGGATTTACAATTGTTATGGAGAATATGATGCCTCTTTTGTGCTTAATAAGACATTTCTACATAGCACATCTCTATCAGCCATAGCTTTGCATGGACTTCAAAAAAATAAATAATATAGCTTTGCATGGACTTCAAAAAAATAAATAATATATATATATATCAACCAGTTATATTTTGCTGCTTTAGAAACGTTTCCCTGGGAGGTGAGCCTAAATAACTATTTAATATAACAGCCCTTAAAATCAGCAAATTATAAAGTAACTATTGATTCTACTTATCAAAAGAAATCTATGCCTCTTGATGTTACTGACTTTACAAACCAAATATCATACATTGTTTCATTAATCTTTAACAATTATTAATCTATCTAACTACTCAGATTTAAACTTACAACTTTTAGTTACTCTTTTAAATTGTAACTTTTCTGTTCATTTGAGACTTTAACTTTCTAACTCTAAACTAACTAATTGTTCTAGAGGTCACACACACACTTACATACACTCAGTGCTTTCTATGTCCCATCTTGACTAATAAACCATTAATCTTACCATTCCAACAGTGACTTGCTTCCATTATGAGCCAGCTGTGATGTGCACTGCTTATTTAGGCTTTTAACATTAACTTTAAATTTTGAATGGTTATCTGTCTTATAAATGATGGTGAGCAAAGCTCAGCCACGGCATTATACATCAATTCTCGATTCACACTTTAAATTAAAAAGTGTTCTGAAGTGTGTAATACACTTTGATAGGAACTACACAATGGCCAACCATTAAATTAACAAATTCTTACACAAAGACATAGCTATAAAATATATATCCATAATGAAAATAAGACCACAAAGCACTACATCTGTGATGGCAGAATGAATGTGTGAGTGATTTTATTTTCATAATATATATTTACAATCATAACAGACAGTAGTAAATCATAATCCTTATTCCCAGGAGACTGTAAAGTCTCCAGCTATGGCAGCAATTAATGATGGAAGACAAACACTTTAAGAATCTCTTGATTGCGACCCGTGCTGTCATTTGATGACCACTGTTTATTTAGTTATTTGCAACTGCATATCACTTTCAAGTGAAGGAAAATTGCAAAAAGTTTAAAAAGAACTGTCTAATATTACAGGGGATATATTGACCTTGTGAAGTTAGTATAAAAGGTGAAGAGACAATTGATTTAAAAGTGGGCATGTATTATATTTCAAATGCACAAACATTGTAAGTATGAGTGGTATAAGATTGGGTATAAATGAAAAGAGGAAGAACAATATTGTGGAGATTGATGGTGTATTAGACAGAGTAGCAAGATTTAGTTATTCAACTTAATGGTCGATACCATATGCAGATAATTCAGGTTTATGATCCAACAAATTCTCATTGTGATGAAGGAGAAAATTTTTATGTGGTTGCACAAAAGAATTTTAATCAGATCAAACAGTTTAAAATTGTCATGGGAAACATTATTACTAGAATTGATAAACAATTAAAAGATGAATGTTCTTCAGGTGAATTTGATTATGGCGATAGAAATGAGAGCCGACATGGAATTTGCAAAAAAAGAAAAACTTTATATTGTGAATTCTTTTTTTTTTGTATAAAAATCTTAAATGGAGTATCCAAATGAAGGTACAGCAGAATTGGGTTATAATTTGGTTAATTGAAAATATATATTTGAAGAATGTCATGCTTTTCGTAAATTCAATATAGGAAGTAAATTAGATACATGTTAATGAAAAACTAGAAAGGCAAAAATTAAGAAAAACAGTATCCATAATTGATATTTTAAATCTTTAGAAACATTCTATTGAAGTTTAAATTAGAACTTGCATATCATTTTCAAATATTTAAAAGTTTTGAACATAATTCAGGTTTTAACAAGGTCAATAGGAAGATAACTGATACACTTTTAAAAACTGCAACAAAAATAGCTGGTATACCAATCAGGAATGAAAATAAAGAATATGAAAATGTATAAAAATGATGCATTATGAAGCATTGATTATTTAGAATTTTGTAAAATGTTGTGAAAAAGAATTGATAATGATATAACAAAGCATATTTATGAATTGGTAAGGAAAGCTATAAAAGAGTCTTTAAAGTCTTTAGAGTATAAACCAACATCTTGATATTGGTAGAAACATTTCTGCAATAAGAAAAAAAAAAGTGGAACTGTTATTAAAAAGACAGATGATACCATGAAATGTGACGAGTTCTATCAAGATTTATATAACAATAAAGAACAAGGAAAAATACCTTCTACAACTAATTTTTTTATTAATTGCTCATCATTTTAGATGAAGTAGTGAGAAATACAATTATATCTATAAAGAAGTGAACAGATCCAGGTAATGGAGGTATTATAATTGAGTAATAGATGGGGAACTAGAATGTTTTTTGGGCAAAGTTATAAATCAAATGTCAAAATATTAAAAGATGTACCAGTTCATTAGAAGAATGCATTATTAATATTAATATTTAAAAAAGGTGATGAAGAAGCTATTATAAATTATAGACATGCTTCACTTTTATCAGTTTTATACAATAGTTTTACCAAGATAATTACAACACATCTACAGTGAACTTTGGATTTTAATCAAGCAAAAGAATAAACTGGATTTAAAAATGGTTTTAATACAATGTATTATATCCAAGTATTGAGAATGGTTATAGAAAGGACTAATAAATATGAGTTGCTATTATGTTTTATATTTGTAGATTATGAAAAGGCATTGGATTCTTTAAGCATTTCTTCCATGATTAAGGCATTGGGTCATCAAGGTATAGATCCAGAATATTGTCATATTTTGAAGAGTACTTATAATAATTCAGCAACAACAATTAGTTTTCATAATGATACTAAGAAGAATCAACATTGAAAAAATTGTGCAACAAAGCAATACCATATCTCCAAAACTTATTACAGTAGTTTTGCAGTAAGTGTTTTCTGGGTTAATATGGAAAACTAAGAAAGTAAAAGTAAATGAAAACTATTTAAATTAGCTAGTTATTTGAAAATGATATGTTTTTGAAAATAATGTTTTACAGCTTCAGGAAATGTTGCAAGAATTATCAGATGAAAGTAAGATAGTATAACTAATGGTAAATATAGAAGAAAGTAAAGATTGATAATGATGACTTAGAAAAATTTAACAACTACCAATATCTTGATCAGATTATTGCTACTGAAGCAGTCGGATCTGCGTTCGATCCTAGCTTCATGACATCTAGCCATAAGCCCACTTCAAACCCTAGTACTAATCTTAAATTTCCGATGCAATGGGGCTTTATACGTTCAATCCATGCTAAATTTCCATAAAGAATAACTTATTTCATAAATGTGTATTAAAATTAATTAGTTTCAGTTTAAAATTAATCAATGCTATTAATAAATTCATGATAGAATTATTCATGAATTTATATATTATTATAACTGCGTGGATTGTGCGTATATATTTGTAAATATTTAAATATATATAATTGTTTGAAAGTTTCATTGCGTCGGGAATGTTTGATTTTATTTTTAAATAATTTGTTAAAGTTTTATTGATTAAAAGCTACATTCTTTCGATAAGCTTTCAGATTTTCCCTTTCCAAAAACAATAGTTAAAATTTTATTAATTAGAAAAAAAGATAAGGATTTCCTAATTAAAATCATTTCTGATTTTAAGAATTCATTTTCTAATTAGAAAATGAATTCAAGTTAATGACTTTGAAAGCCTTATCGAAGGAATGTATCTAAAAACAACTATAATGAAAGAAGCGCTAGCCTGAAGGCATCAGAGGACAGTATATATATATATAGCTCTGAAAAGCTTCGAGGGAAAAAGCCATCTTTGTTGCAGAAAAGTGCCAGTAAATTATGTGCTGTTCAAAATCATGAATTCAAAAAGTGTTCTTATCATGGTAAGGGGCTAAACATCAGGAATCTGGCTATTGTTCCTGAAGTCCCCTAAAAATCTTCAATGGAGCTGCTAAATTCCTTCCAGACCAATCATGCTGCTAAAATCGTGAAAATTCATTAAAATTTTGTTCAAGTAATCGACTGAATGCATGCCTACATTTTTACCAACCCGGACATGTAAACTAAGGGAACCAGCCCTGGAAGAAATGGGTAATATATTTCCATAATGAACCTTAAACTTTCTGGACAGTTTCTGAACTTTATTTTACACTTCCCTTAAGAACTCTTTTCATTCTATAAATGTAATACTCTGTGAAACCCTTTTATTTATGCTATTTTTAAATTTATATAAATTCTCTCAATTTCTAGTCTTTAAACTTTCTCTTTTCTTACTTGGCGGTTCATTTATTATATTATATATATATTTGTGTGCTTTATCAATGTCGTTTATTTTTAATTATATGCCAATAATTATTCGACTCGATGAGCTCCTTTGTTCTATTTGCCTCACGCAAACAATATAACATTAATTCTAATAGTAGTTCTCACCCATTAGAACTAAATTTATAAGTTCTATCAATCATCGAGTCGAAAGAAATTGTTACATGTTTACTATTTTTATAATTGGCTAATAATAAATTATTAGCTCCGTTTTAATCTATGCCCCAGCTATTTTTCGTATTCACCAATATGTATTTACTCATATATAATCTTAAAATGTTTTCTGCAAAAGGGTTGATAAAGGAATCAACTAAATATACTCTAATTCAAATTTCAGTTAATTGCTATTTAGATTCAGGAGGGGCATGATGTTTGGGGCATAACTAATATAATTTTATAAATGCTTTGAAATAGTTTTACTTAAAAGCTCGTTTGACTTTAATCCATTTGATCAAGTCACCACGTAGAGCATTCTATAATTGGGTTTTATTTTCCAAATGGTGACTATCAAGTCATCATCTTCAACATTGCTGGCGTAGGGCTATCGTTCATTTCGCATGCTTGTCGATGATAATATTTCTGTTATTTTAAATTATCGAGGAAGAAAGCACTTCCTCTCTTGTTCATGTTATCTTTGGAACACCAAAGGCTCGTAGTTACGACTCGGCCTGGCTTTCCGTGTTCCACATCTACCTAAAGGGCATAAGACTTGTCAGATGCAAGCCGCCTAGGGACTTTGATTATCGACCAGCTATCGTCTTTCAATTTTATTTTATAGCTCGTAATTCATCAGCACCGTTGCCTCTGTTCTGGTAAAGCCCGCTCTGATGCTTGTAATTCGTGACAAAGTGATTTCAATTAAAGTCGAACAAATTCTCAGTTATCTAAAATTAAATAAGTTTTCCAATAAAGATTAAAGTTATGCCCTAAAATACGTATCTTGCTCTTCATGAATGGATTTGCGAATGTGAAAATAAATATCACATTTTTTCGTATAAAATTAGAGTAATAATTTCCTTTACTAATGAATACCTTTATCTGTTTTTTATTTCTTGTTGGGGGCATAGACATAGACTTTCAAATATTGTGTAATACTCCTTGGCATATAATAAGGACCGCCAATCTTATTATAATTATAAACTTTGTTTAAAGGCTAGAGGTGATTAATATAATCATTATTCATTATTCAAATAAAGCAAACTATTATTATTAAATATTTTCTAAACACACTTGGTTTCTTAGTTCTTAATTCTTTTATAATTATTTTAATGTTAATGTTCGCTGTCTGTGATGGCAACCCAAACATATATATATATGATTCAACTTAAAAGTATTTTAATTTAATTATCTGATATTAATGTCAGTTCAGGGGTCTCTAATCCTCACCAACCATTGAGCTAATTTCTTGGTGCATAGCACTGTGCTGTCGATTTAGATTTCTACTAATGTGAGCTGTTGAGTTGGGTTTGAATTCAGTTTGAACCGCCTGAGTTTGGATCCAACTTGCGTTCAGGTGGTGGTGCATT
This sequence comes from Epiperipatus broadwayi, assembly GCA_028023455.1. Classification (NCBI taxonomy): domain Eukaryota; kingdom Metazoa; phylum Onychophora; class Udeonychophora; order Euonychophora; family Peripatidae; genus Epiperipatus; species Epiperipatus broadwayi. The sequence continues at coordinate 3,925,532 of JAQFVV010006281.1, read as the reverse complement.
TTCGAATGGTACATGGTTATGTTTTTGGCTGCCCAATCGTTGGGGCTCGATTTATAAACCCTACACACCCTGTAGATAATAATTATGATTTTAGTTACTCAGTCAATTGAGATCTCCATAAAGTAAATGTTTCTGTAGAGTGATATTTCAAAGAGTGTTATATATATTTAAGAGAAAAGTTATGCGATTTATAATGCATAACTGAAATGATTTTAATAAATTAAAATGTCATTTTGTAATTCTCTTTCTTATAATTAAATATTTTCAAGATTATTTTTTAATTGTTCATTAGTAAAAGATTCGTTAGTCAGAATAATTATTCAAAGAAGAGTAATAAGATAGAATATATATATATATAAATTAATTATACGTGTACTATATCAGTATATATATTATACGTTTGTGTTATAGGCGTTCATGACAGTAGGAAAAATATTGTTAGAAAAGTAGTAACAGTCTATAGATTAAACAAGGGGTAAAGTAAATGAAACATTTGTCTGTGTCAAAATTAATTAGTTTATCTCAGTCTTATGATTTAAAATATCCAATATGATATCATGTTAAAAGTTTTAAATTTCAAAGTATTGCTTGCTAGCACTTATATTAAATGTTCGCTCCGTATTCTTAGTAGCCTCGAAGCAGGCAAAGACTTTCAAACTGGGAATTATATGTCAAGCAGTCCGATGCAGTGTGACAATACACTTTAATGACAATAATTTCTAGAGTAACCTCAAAGCAGGGGAAGACCTTTTGTGTACACCAAGCAGCCAGATGCAGTTGGCAAAATGCTTAAATGGTTTACACGCTTTCATGCTAGCAAGATTAAAAATGATATCAACAAATAAAAGTTCTTATGTTATATTAATTTTGACTTTTGGTGTGTGTGAGAAAGCCTCATGTTTATTGAAAATAATATTTGAACTCCTCTATTTAAACTCAGGTCAGTAATGTGTCAGTTGTTATTAAATAATAAATACTCATCATCAATTAAATTGTTTTATCAAAATTAAGTCAGTCATATGTGGTTTGGGGGTCAATTGGTTATTTCACATGCCCTATTGATCTCATTTTGCGCACTGGCACCCATATAAATAAATTTGACAGCAAATTTGATTGTCAGCACAGTAGTGGGTCAGTTGTCTAAATAATAAAAACCAAATGTGTGCAATACAGAGAATTACTTATACTACCTGCTAATATATATATATATTCATATTTGTATATCACTAATTATTTGTATAGTTTTTTCAGACATGGGAGAACAGTTGAACAGAGGGAAAGTGAATAATGTTTGTTTTTCTCATATCTAATAATTTTTTTTAAAATAAAATACATGTCTCATTCAAAGAATTAATAGAAAGAGCTAACCAAGAAAACGTAGGTAAACTAAAACTAAATTTAAAAAGGCAGATTACATAGATTTGGGAAATAATATGCAGCAGCTAATGAAGATAGGGACAATGGGATCAGTAGTCAGAGACCTAATTAATTGTACTAAAGAAAAAAGTTATTATTGAAGTATTCAGAGAAAGAGTGCCATAAGTTTGTGATTCACATTGTTTATTTATATTTATTTATTTTCAAAATGGAAAGAGAGTAATTAGATAAAGGATTGACTGATGATAGTGATGTGCCTTCAACCACCTCCAGTGAACGAGAGATCACTTTTAAAAATCGGGTCAATAGGAAAGAACGCAACCATCAGAGCAGGAAAACAGTTAATGATGATTACGATGATCGAGAGACCTTGCATACGATCCTCAGAGAAATGAGAGAAGACAGGAAGTTAATGCTGTTGATGATGGAAAGGATTCTAAGGCTGGAAGAAAAACGAGGCATCCAAACTAACCCAAACCCAGAGATTGTAAAGCATCCTCAAGCAATGGACACTTACAAAGCTCCAAGCGGAGATGATGATCAGACCACACCAAAAAAATTTGTGGACAGCAAAGAAGATGACAATGAAGAAGATGAGTCAAATCAAGACATGGTGGAAGAAGCTGATTTAAACACGGAAAGGGAAAAAGATGTTCAGACCACTAAGAAAATAAAACCAAAAATAGAAATGGAATGGAAGATAAACCCCGAAGTGAGTCTAAGAAATTTGTAGAGACCATCCCTTATATCTTGTGTGGAAATTCAAATTTTTAGGGGAAGCCCAGGAGAAAATCCCATACATCATATAGACAGCATTAAAGAATTTTTTTGTCTGCACTCCATAGCAGAGAAGGAAAAGATCCTAGCTAGCCATTACTTAAGAGAAGCTGCCAAGGCATGGTGGAAGCTAGTAAAAAAACCACCTACTACGATCAAAGGGTATGAAAATGCCATTTTAAAAAAATATTGGAGTGAGGAAAGGCAGGAGGGTATTTTGCATAGACTGAACACACAGCAGTATCATGAAAACTACAGACAGGGATACGCAGCCTACTTCATCCAGCAAATGACCACATTCAAATCCCTCACAGCCTTCAAATACGATGACCAACACATCATCCGGATGATCAGACATCATTTACCCCCATGGAACCAAAGAACCATGCTTGGGATGTGCCCTATGTCAATAGAAAAGACCATAGACTATAGACTTTTTGACTGCAATAGACTATGGGAACTTGACACCAAGCAGAAAAGACCAAGACTACGACCATTATTAAAAGTTAAAACCATATGTGTCACCTGATCTAGGGAAACAATAGGACAACCATTAAATGACAGATATATATATATATACAGATGACCGATTGACACGACCATAGGGAAAATGAGACTTGATTAACAGACCTATTTATATAAGCTAGATAATATTAAAAAAAAGATCGCAATGAGACATGTATAATTTTTGTAGTTTGTACAGATGATATTATTCACGCTCATGCTGTTCTCCCAGAGTCTACCAACTAGTTGAGTACACTTATGCGAATGTATCACGTGTAAGTAAAGAGATTTTTTTTTTCTTTGTTTTTTTTTGAAAAGAAATGAAGCAGTCGGATCTGAGTTCGATCCTAGCTTCCAGACATCTAGCCATAAGCCCACTTCAAACCCTAGTACTAACTTTAAATTTCCGATGCAATGGGGCTTTCAATCGACACTAAATTTCCATAAAGAATAACTTATTTCATAAATGTTTATTAAAATTAATTAGTTTCAGTTTAAAATTAATCAATGCTATTAATAAATTCATGATAGAATTATTCATGAATTTATATATTATAACTGCGTGGATTGTGTGTATATATTTGTAAATATTTAAATATATATAATTGTTTGAAAGTTTCATTGCGTCGGGAATGTTGGATTTTATTTTTAAATAATTTGTTAAAGTTTTATTGATTAAAAGCTACATTCTTTCGATAAGCTTTCAGATTTTCCCTTTCCAAAATCAATAGTTAAAGTTTTATTAATTAGAAAAAAAGATAAGGATTTCCTAATTAAAATCATTTCTGATTTTAAGAATTCATTTTCTAATTAGAAAATGAATTCAAGTTAATGAATTTGAAAGCCTTATCGAAGGAATGTATCTAAAAACAGCTATAATGAAAGAAGCGCTAGCCTGAAGGCTTCAGAGGACAGTATATATATATAGCTCTGAAAAGCTTGCAGGGGAAAAGCCTTCTTTGTTGCAGAAAATTGCCAGTAAATTATGTGCTGTTCAAAATCATGAATTCAAAAAGTGTTCCTATAATGGTAAGGGGCTAAACATCAGGAATCTGGCTATTGTTCCTGAAGTCCCCTAAAAATCTTCAATGGAGCTGCTAAATTCTTTCCAGACCAATCATGCTGCTAAAATCGTGAAAATTCATTAAAATACTGTTCAAGTTATCGACCGAATGCATGCCTACGTTTTTACCAACCCGGACATATAAACTAAGGGAATCAGCCAGGAAGAAATGGGTAATATATTTCCATAATGAACCTTAAACTTTCTGGCCAGTTTCCAAACTTTATTTTACACTTTCCTTAAGAGCTCTTTTCATTCTATAAATGTAATACTCTGTGAAACCCTTTTATTTATGCTATTTTTAAATTTATATAAATTCTCTCAATCTCTAGTCTTTAAACTTTCTCTTTTCTTACTTGGCGGTTCATTTATTATATTATATATATATATTTGTGTGCTAATTAATGTCGTTTATTTTTAATTATATGCCAATAATCATTCGACTCGATGAGCTCCTTTGTTCTATTTGCCTCACGCAAATAATATAATATTAATTCTAATAGTAGTTCTCACCCATTAGAACTAAATTTATAAGTTCTATCAATCGTCGAGTCGAAAGAAATTGTTACATGTTTACTATTTTTATAATTGGCTAATAATAAATTATTAGCTCCGTTTTAATCTATGCCCCAGCTATTTTTCATATTCACCAATATGTATTTTCTCATATATAATCTTAAAATGTTTTCTGCAAAAGGGTCGATAAAGGAATCAACTAAATATACTCTAATTCAAATTTCAGTTAATTGCTATTTAGATTCAGGAGGGGCACGATGTTTGGGGCATAACTAATATAATTTTATAAATGCTTTGAAATAGTTTTACTTAAAAGCTCATTTGAATTTAATCCATTTGTCAAGTCATTGCATAGAATATTCTATAATTGGGTTTTATTTTCCAAACGGTGACTATCAAGACATCATCTTCAACGTTGCTGGGTAGGGCTATCATTCGTTTCGCATGCTTGTCGATGATAATATTTCTGTTATTTTAAATTATCGAGGAAGAAAGCACTTCCTGTCTTGTTCATGTTATCTTTGGAACACCAAAGGCTCATAATTATGACTCGGCCTGGCTTTCCGTGTTCCTCCTCTACCTAAAGGGCATAAGACTTGTTAGATGCATGGGACTTCGATTATTGACCAGCTATCGTCTTTCAATTTTATTTTATAGCTCATAATTCCTCAGCACCATTGCCTCTGTTCCGGTAAAGCCCACTCTGATGGTCGTAATTCGTGATGAAGTGATTTCAATTAAAGTTGAACAAATTCTCAGTCATCTCAAATTAAATAAGTTTTCCAATAAAGATTAATGTTATGCCCTAAAATACGTATCTTGCTCTTCATGAATGGATTTGCGAATGTGAAAATAAATATCACATTCTTTCGTATAAAATTAGAGTAATAATTTCCTTTACTAATGAATACCTTTATCTGCCTTTTATTTCTTGTTGGGGGCATAGACATAGACTTTCAAATATTGCGTAATACTCATTGGCATATTATAAGGACTGCCACTCTTATTGTAATTATAAACTTTGTTTAAAGGCTAGAGGTGATTAATATAATCATTATTTATGATTCAAACAAAGCAAACTATTATTATTAAATATTTTCTAAACACAGTTGGTTTCTTAGTTCTTAATTCTTTTATAATTATTTTAATGTTAATGCTCGCTGTCTGTGTTGACAACCCTAACATATACATATGATTCGACTTAAACATATTTTAAGTTAATTAATTATCCGATATTAGTGTCAGTTCAGGGGTCTCTAATTCTCACCAACCGTTGAGCTAGTTTCTTGGCGCATAGCACTGTGCCGTCGATTTAGATTTCTACTAATCTGAGCTATTGAGTTGGGTTTGAATTCAATTTGAACCATCTGAGTTTGGATCTGTCTTGCGTTCAGGTGGTAATGCATTTTCGACTGGTACACTACAGATGAAAATATATTGTTTGAAAATAAATATAGAATTACACTTGATTCAGAGTGATTTTGGTAGAAATTTCTTGATATTGAAAGGAAATATGCCTATGTGTTTGAAAAAGAAGGTACCATTTTTTACTTGTAGTTGTATGACTTGGTCATTTAACAAAAGAGAAATACAGAGATTTCAGACCATTCAATGGTGTATGGGGATATGCATGTTAGGGGTAATAAAAAGAGATGGAAAATAAAATACTTCAGTGAAAGAACAACATATGTTACTGACATTATTGAACATATTTTTAGAAAAGATGATAATAGATGGGCAGTTGAAATCTTTAATTGGATTCCATGAAATTGTAAAAAACCTAGAAATAGACCATGTGAAGAGGATGGATGAAATAAGTATGTTGGGGTGATATGGATAAAAAGGACTAGAAATCAAGAAAATAGATTGAATTTGGAGAGACCATCCTGTAGTGGCTCAATAATGGTTAAACATGATGATGATGATGAATAAATGTTTTAAATAAGAATTTGATTATCCATCAGTTATCACGTTTTAAATTTTATAGCATAATGCATGAAAAAAATTATTTCCCTTTCACAGAGTAAAACTATTAAATGTTCAATCTGACACTAGAGTATTTTAATGTCAATCTCTCAGACAACTAATCATATGATTATTTATTTTCTTAATTAAAATATCCTAAGCATTATATATTTTAACAATGAATAGATAGATAGTTTAAATTTGAATAAATAGTTAAACCTAAAGTTTGAAATCAATTATTTTCTAAGATAAGTAGATGAATATACAATGTATATGAGTAGGTTGTCATTTGGTACTGCATTAAATTATTTACAAAAATTACTTGCACTAAATAAGTAGTTTGTCCTTTTTTACTACTGCTTTAAATTATTTTATAAAAAGTACTTGTCATTATTACAATTGTGATTTTTTGTACATGTATATAAATAAATGTTTTTAAAAAGTGTGTATATACATCTTTACTTTGGTTAGCGATGAGGAAACTGGCCCCAAAATTACCTCATAAAATAAGATCTCCCATATAAATAAACAATTAAATTTGTTATGGGGAACAAGTTATTTTCTTACTTTAAAATTCAAAATATAAAAAAATTGTTTATGAAAATGAAGCTCAAATTGAAAAATGTGTTAATTAATGAGTAAATATAGTATTTAAAACATTTTGGTAGCTGAAATTTTAAATAAATCTTTTGCTGAACATCATGTTGCTTCTTATGTAGCCACAGAACAATATTACCTGAATCACTATTCATTTCATTAAAATGGATCATGGGAAAAAAAAAAAAACACACACACACACACAACAGACATTTTAAAATTAAATAAAAAAGTTACAATGTACACTTATTAAAATTTACTTTTTGTGCACTCTCTGTTGAATTATTATTGGGGGGGGGGGATATCTAACCAATAAGATAGAATTTTGTTTTGTAGTAGTTGTTTTATTATTTTTTAAATCACCTATTTTTATTTCACATAAATGCTGTGAAATTGAAAAATGTAGCTAAAGAAATGTTATATACTCTTCATTGCTGTAAGTGGCTAAATCTGTTTTTTTTTTTTCTTGTCTATATTTACAAAGGGAAAAAAAGGCTCTTATATTGAATAAGGCAAAAACAAATTATTAGAGTAATGATTTTAAATGTGAAAAAATGAATGATATTTTAAACTTAAATTTAGTAATCTTTGATCATATAAAGTTGATTATTAGCTGCAAAGTGTATGAAATCATTTCCTCCTCTTTAATAACCTACAGCTGTGATAACTATTAGAGCACCATACTTTTTCCTCGGACAAAATAAAACATTTATAATGATTTTCATTCATAAAACTGATTGAAATTGATATTAATTTATAATTAATTATTAATATACATTGTTTCTATATATGATCAAAGTATGTTATTGTGCTGAATGAAAGTGACATTTTTTTTTGATTTTTGTAGTCAATCAAACTGAAAATCTTCTTTATTTTAATTATATCATAAATGAAAGCATGAATATTTTGTAAAGTCAGTAGATGAAAGTTAAATAAAGAAACTGTTTACTATATAATAAATAAACTTTAGTGTACATTTTTGGCGTGAATGTTTTCATTTTATTTTTAAAAGACATAGCTTTAATGAAGTTACTATCTTCTGACATCATCAATCTTGAAAAATGGTTATCATTTTGATAAAATAGCACTATTTTTTTAAAGAAAGGTTCAAATTTTTTGTAATAGCAAATAGTGAATTGATTGTAAATAAGTGGATATAAATTGATCATGATTGACATGCAAATTCTTGCACAAAAATTCATCTCTAACAGAGATAAAGTTGTACAATTAAATAGGATAGATTTGATGTGTAAGACTAAATTTTATTATTAATAAAATGTGTAATTGAAATTATATTAGTGACAATCCTCAACAAAAGCACAATTATTTTATGAAGGAATCAATAGAGAAAAAGAGCCATGTAGAATACTTAATCAATTTGCTATTATATTTGTTTTCAAATATTAAAATTTCTAAATTTATGTAATTAATTGTAAAACATAAATAGATACATAATAAAAAAGTACATTATTATGAATAGGAACTTATTTATTAAATAATATGTAATAGTTTATAATAATTTTATTCATTTAAGTTTTGTATAAATATTAATATCAAAATTACTTTATATATTTTATTACACAAAAATATAATTTGAAATAAAATGTGTCATATCAATATGTGTTTAGGGATGTATGTGTTCACAAATAAAATATTGGAATATTATTTGTAAATAAAATGATTGATAAATAATATTAATTTTATAAATCACAATTTCATTATGGAAAATAATATCATATAATGACAATGTTTATGATGCCTGAAAAAGCAATTGCGAAATAATGTTTGTTTGTTTTTTTTTTAAATTATCTGCAGGATGAAAGGTTTGTAAGTCATCTTTTGCTATTGGTGTTCGATTTTGTTCTTTTTTTCTTTATGGCAAAACATAACTGTATGGAAAATGTAATTTTGAATTGGATGTATGATATATAGTGGCTAACATTCGTTAAGGTTCTTTTATGTATATATATATATTGTAACAGTCAAGTTTGTACATTCGCGTAACAGAATTCAGAATCCAAGCAAAAGAGATTGAAGCTGACCAGACTAGGACTGTGACATCCCAAGTCCGACCACACTTCAACTCGTAAGCCAGGATTCCAAGACTCAAGACCCTACGAATGACCACCATGAAATTACACGTAGTATACCTCTTTCCACATGGCCGACATAGGTCACGGAGAAGCAATAAGACTCTGATAATTAAAAGAGAGGTTCTTAATTGACTCAAATATATTACTAATCTAATTTAAATTAATGCATAGTTTTCACATATATAGGCTATAAATAGTAATTAGAATTGGATTGAATTAGATCAATAATGAGGCAGAGAATGAAATACATTAAATTAATTAGATATTTATTTACAATTGGCATGAAATTGATCAGTTTTACACGTTTCAGCGTCGAATGTACAAACATTGGGTGGATAAGAGAACACATTCTCTTTTTATATACAATTCAAAATCACTTTACATAAGTAATCATTAAATTTCATAGAGGGGTTTAACATATGCCCATCTTATGAATTGTTGACATTTAATACATAATCATCACTACATTATGTCTATAAATCTCGATAAGCCAAATCCTATTACATTTGTGGCTGGTATATAAATAATTATATTAAACTTTGATCATGAATTCATTTACTAAAATATATAATATGACTTAATAACGAGCGCATAAACCAGCTCAAGTAATGATCGATCGAACATGGCTTTCGAGAGAAAATTTCAGAATGCTGAAAGCGTTATGTTAAGGTGGGAGAGTTGGCTGAAATAAGATTTTACCAATGCGCTATGGCACAGGTAAACAATAATAGGAAAAGTCGCTCTGCGGATGGATGAAATAACTTCAGGGTTCTTGCGACCAACGCCGGTACCCTGTAACCGATCGCAATGCTGCTTAAAAAGGAACATTGTGTTCAGGAATGGCGGGGGACTTACGTGCTAACCTGGCCTTTGCTCAGGCTTCGCTACTGCTCTACCCTATAAGAGAAGATGTGCTGGCAACACCGTGGCTCCATCTTGAGATACGTATATTATGTATAGCAGCAAAACGAGAATAATTTTATAAAATAATATATCACATCCGCCAAGCAAAGAATAGTATCTTTCATACTATGAAATACGAGTTAATAGCATATTAGCTCTATCAAATTGGGACCAACTCTTGCGTAGCTTGGTAATAAACGTCTATGCTACAAAAGGGAATATTACTACATCTGTACTTTGACATGCTCGATCTATTAAGTTACTTATAGATAATAAATATTTAAGGAGGAAAAGTATATTTCTATGGACTTAAGAATTTAAATGTCAAATATACTTATAAATACGATCAAGGCTAAATTTAATTCTAAATAAAACTAAAAGATTAAGTTTTTAAATGGTTGATTATAAAAGAGCCACATTTCGCACATTAAATCATTTAAATAATAAAAAAAATAGGATTTCGAAACAGCGCAGAAAGTTGACGCTACAAACAAATTATACGAAGATTTTCAAATAATATCTTCTTAAAATATACATGAAATTAAGTGCTCACTGTTTCGAAATATTGGCATATAAAATATAATAAGCATTTAAAATAAGCAAAGAAATATAGACACAACCGCAGTGATATAACTTTAAACTAAATAATTTACTTTGAAGTGAATGGAAAATATAAATAAGTCAGATTATTTAAACATTAACACATTAAATTTTGATAGCAATTGACATATTTAAAATATTAAATGGATTTTACGTTTTGATTACATTTAGCTTTATCATTATTTTAAAAGAAAGTTAGCTAACTTATATAGATATATTTACATAAAGAATTACACAGAGCTCTGCGGTTTGAAAAATAAAACGGTACCGATATTATTTATCTGGACTGCAAGTTCTTGGCTGTAGTTTTGGTGATTTTTACTCGGCGGCTGATGGCATCATCTTTCCCATTCTGTTAGGCTTATCTCTGCTAGCGGCATGATGGTGGTTTAGGCATTTCGATGAGAGAAACCCCGTTCTCCCGCGGAGTAACAGCAACAAGATGCCCGCTTTTAGCCGGACATGTTAAACATTAACAATTGTGAAGACTGGCTGCAATTCTCACTAACAATAAGGCTGCCCTCCTTGTTAAAAATACAGAGTATTTATATCTTTTCCTTATCGGAATCTATCGCCTCAAGACTCACTAAACTCAGGAATTTAATTAAATATTTTTCAATTTTACAATCCAGATTTTTAAAATCTTAGATAACTTATGTTAGAAACATTCCATAAGCTATTATAATTAAGATTTTTCGTTGCAAACAATTGTCCAATTTAGATTTTAAAATAACTTACTCTTATCTAAGGAGATTTTAATTAGTAAATTTTCAACTAGTTTTACTTTTTACGAATTCCAGGTGTGGTCGTTAATGACACTTGTTTACAATCAAAAATCTTTTAATTACTTGACTAGCTTTTATTTTTAATCTTACATATAATAGAAACTCTTTCTATTTAAAAACTTTTTAACATTTTTTTTAAAACGAAAACATTTTAAACATATTTATTAAAAATAATTTACAAACATATTTTGATATAGCTTTTAAATATATTTTCGAGAAACTTTTCCCTGAAATATATTTAAAACAAGAAATCTTTTAACAATTTTTAAAGAAACATTTAATAGTATTTTTAGATAATGGCTTTTACATATTTTAAATCATGTCTTTCTTCTATATAGCACAGATTATATATCCACATATGAAATTACAATATTAAACAACAAAATTAATAATTTACACTTAACTTAAATAATATAACGAATATTTTTAGAAATATTAAATAAATTTAGTATGCTATAATTTTACTAATCCTATCTAATTATAGCATTGGTTCGCACGTAAATATATAATACTGTTTAGACAGACATGAACGAATTTTATATTTATTAACATTTAAATAGGTTCGAACTTAGCACAGATGAGAGTGTCATTAGGTTTGATGGTGAAACGATAGGGGCTTGGAAAGTTATCGTTTCATATATATATATATATCTTGGGTACTGGTTGCAAAACTTATGATTATCATTAATGATGTTCAAATAGGTAAATACATAATGCTTCAGTGTCTTATTAGTTTGTAATATTAAAACGAATTACATAAAATTTGTTTTTTGGATAAAATATTTTGATCATTTATCTTTAACTTTTTTTTTGTTTAAACTTTAATAACACACACACATTGGAGTCATTTGATGTGTGAACAGATCTAAAGGATCTGCAACCAATAAGTATAGGGATTTTTTCTACTGAAATTAATACTTAAATCTTCATTATTTTTTGTTTATTCATCTTTCTCAGTACTAATATGTTCTTGAGAATTGTTGCAATGATTTTTAAAATAATAATGAGTGTATGCATTTTATAATCTTTTAATTATTTGTTGTTGTTGTTGTTGTTTTTCTTGTAGATTGTTGCTATAGGAATTTTAATCAATAAAAGAAAGTTGAACTCAAAACTATCTTCGACTTTGTTTTAGTTAATTAACTTTTTGAAATGTATAATATTGGTGGTGGGGGTTCTGAATAATGGTTGTGTATAATGCAGGGATGTTTTGTGTTTTATTACTTTTGATTGCCTCTTTAAGAATTTCCAAAATTTATCTCGGAATCTAAATCACAATTTTCTATATTTACTAATATTTTAGTATTATCAAAATTAGGAGAGAGTGTAAAAAATGAGAAGTGAAGACATATATCTAGTTGAGCTTTGATTGAAATCATGTTATCAAGACTTTCAATGAATACCTTACACTGCCTTTATTTTGTATTTTTTTTATTCCACAAATCTATTTTTAAAAATGTATTTAAATGTACAAACTTCATTTCAACGGATTTAATTTATATATAGCGTATTCTTTTTTTTTTTTCATTGAAGCAAGGGACAAAAAAAAAAATAACATAATTAAAACAAAAATATAAATATAAAGCATATTATTAATTTATAATTATTTACTTAAAAAGTATTGTTTTTAAATATATGCAGTTGTATATATTTATTTCTTGCACTATATTATTATTAAATTTATTTAAATAAAATTATTATTATTATATGTGAATTAATCAATTTTTTTTAAAAAAAAAAACGAGAAAACAAATCCTATTGTATAATAAAGTTACACAGACCGCAAGTTGTTAAAAAAATAAAACCATCCCATCTTTATTTTTTTCCACCGAATATTAAAAGTTGTTAAATTTTCGAGGACTGAACTTAAGATTTTGTAACTACATATAATACAAAAGGAATGGGAAGGAAATGATAATAATTATCGATTCAAATGCCTTAATCAAAACTCACTAAAATTATCACTTAATGTGTTGAATCAAATTAAATGAAAATTTCATTGAAAATTTTTTAAATTTTAAATTGGATTAAAACTGCTTTGTAAAGATTATGACACACTAATGTTCATTTACCATGTGAGAATCTTTAAAAGAAAACTTATAAAGGATTTGTAAGTTGCTTTAATTATTATTTTTTTTCTTAAGATGTTCTTATTAATAATGTAATTATTACTCTTCATTGTCTAATTACACCTTCTAAGAAAAATAAACTAATGAAGCAAAAATATTTGAGTCCTTTGATGTTTCATTTGATAATGATTTGAAATGACCTTTAAAAAAAAAAAATCATGTAATAGTAAAATATCTAGTTAATAATAATACTTTTAGTAATTATTTACACGTTTTATTAATGCATAACATGAATTGTTGATAACATTTAATGTGGATATTTGTGTTTATAATGCATACATACCCTAACTTGCTACTATCTAGTTTTTACTTATTTTTTTAAGAAGTAATATTTTTTTTTTTTATATTTTCTTGTGCTTTCATCACTTGAGAGACAAATTAGTAACGAAATATCCAATTAATATTTAAAGTAGATCAACAATGACCTTTTTACCTGCAGATTTTGTGCTTTATAATTAAAAAAAAAAAAATCAGGGTCGAAAATTGTTATTGCAAGTTTTAAAATTATTTATTGTAATTGGCAGTTACTATAACATCTTTATTATATATTGATTATCAAGTCGTAAAATTGATAATTTGTTAATTTTATTCAATAATGATTAAGGGAATTGCATTTACATATAATAGAGTGAAAATTTTCACAATTAAAAGATGAAATTTGGAAAAAGTTCTATAGAACTGCTCAACAATGGGAATCTCAAAGTTAGGACAATATGTATCAGAATATTAAAAGTCTGAATCTCAGATGTAATCAAGAAAATTCAGAGAAGTGTGAAGCCCATATGATTTAGTGAACTCTCAGATATTTTTTTAGAGCTAATATAATCTTAAACACTGTTACAGCAACCGAATAGGACTTTGCGTATTCTATAATATTTCATTCACAATTTTCTTTTTTTTGCATTAAAATTTTGATGAATTGTAGATAGAAAAAAAAAATGGTGAAAACAATTGTTAATAAATGGATAATGGGGTTGTCATTTTAGAATTTTTCTGATTCTCTCATAGAATATAAATAGTTTTGTTTTAATTTTACTAATATTTTATTACCATCAAAATTAGTGGTGTTATATCTATTAAAAACAATATGAAATAAAAGTAGATGAAATTGGTCTTAATGTAAAGCATTTATATATTGTCTAATTCTTATGTTATCTCTATTTAAGTGATTCATGGAGCAAACAAAAAAAACCTCACACACACACACACAGATATATATATATATGTTATTGTTAATAAATAAAAAAGCCCATCTATTGAGGAGGAAGGGGATCATCAGGAAATTTACTTATTTATGATGTTAGAAAGTTTCTATTGAATGATGATAATAAAAGTAAATTGGAACAGAAAAGTCTTTTTATAATTATGTATAAATAATATATACTTTATTGTCAACAAAGATTATATGATATTTACATACTTATGCCTTAGCTACAGTGGCACTATGATTTTTACAGATTTTGTTTGATTGAGATTTTCATTGCTAATTACATAGGGATGGGTGTGTTGAATAGGGATCTACATCAATTATCCTATTCAATTTCAATACTTTAGAAACTCTGGGTTTCCATGGTTTATTTTTTCACACTATGATATTTTTGTTATTGCTGTCATTATTTAATTTTACTATTTGTTCCTGATCTTGTTGTTAATTTGTGTCCCTTCTTCTATCTCTAGTTAATATTCTGTTACAGTTTTTGTTCATTGGTCAAAAGTTTTATTCATTTATTCATCTATGTGGGAATCCACATTTTATATTGTCCTTTTAGTTTCTTGTTCATTGCTGGTTTTGTTTGAATAGGTTGGGCTTATATAATGACTAATTTTGCATGCTCTTATAAATTAGCTTGTAATTTTAATAGTAGCAGGTGGCTGCATAGATATCTGGATGTGCAATCTTTGCATCTCTGTTCCTTATTTGTTGTAGCTTGTTGTAAAATGTTGCCAGATGCCATTTGGTATTATTTCCCAGGCTGAATATACATTGTATGCACCAAACTGCATACAGTCTAAATATTGCTACTCATGCTGTAGGGCAGGGTCCTCAACCCTATACCCGCAGGCACCATTGTGCCCGCAGACCATTTTACATGTGCCCGCTGCTATCCGAACATGATAAAAAATTATTCATCTGATACAAATAAATTTAATTTTTAAAATTTCTTATAAATTATTGTATTATATTGTAATCAAATTGTAGGGCATACTATACTTTTACAGTGTAAAAATATAAATGTTAATTATATGTTAAAATTTTATTTTTGAAATAAATATGTTTTTGTACATTACATGTATTATTAACAATATCCAACTATAAATTTACATTGAAAAAATAAATGGTGCCTGCCACCTGGTTGAAAAAATAAATGGTGCCTACCACCTGGCCGGTATTATAGAATGTGCTCTTAAGTGCAAAACGTTTGGGGACTCCTGCTGTAGGGGTTGTCTGTTTGTGTGTAAAATCTGTTAGCTGTTGTATAGTTTGTCTTGTTCTATATTGATTTAGCTTATTGTTTCATGTAGAATTTAGGGCTGTATGATTGTAAAATATGTGTCATTGTGTTTCTTCAGTAGCATGACATAGGTTGCAGAATGGTCTATTGATCTAGAAAGACAATGTATCATAAGAAATAGGATGTTTGTAGTGCAAATAGATTTAGCTTGATCAAAAAGTCGAAGAACTTTGGTTCCATTAACCATTTTCTGAAGTTTTTAAGGAGTTGTTTGTTGTTTGCTTCCAGCATTGTGCTAAAGGTCTGGTTTTTTTTGGCTGGGTTAATCAACTCGTATGTCTGCCAGTATGTGTATTTGCTATCAAATGTGAGTGTTGCCATTCCTGCATTGATTTGTGCTGAGTGTGCTAATGATACTACATATCTATGTTTGTGGAGTGGACGATCTGCAGTGATTATGTCGAATAGGCTTTGTAGCTGCTGAAACTGTGCAGTGATCTTTTCCAGTAGGTTTATTTTTTGTGTGTGTGGAACATGTATTGCATTCTGTATAGTTGGTTGACTGAACTGTTTCACTAAAATGTCTACAGTTTTCCTACTCCATAGTAGTTTCCTATAGACTGATAATATGACCACTGTAAAGTTTTTGTAAAGTTAACAATAGGAGAATAATATGCAGTTCTTGTTGTTTTGAGTATGTTAAATAGGTGCACTTTTTATAGAGATAAGTATGCATTTGATAAAGAAATGGCTATCTTTCTTGTTTTCTGTTTGAACTTATTTTATAGTGTTTGTCTTATTCCATGCGCTCCCAGGTAAAATGGGAATCCAGGAAATGGAGTAGGTTTTCCTTGATATAGCTGGGTTTAGGATTTGTTGGTGTAGATGAACCATGCTGATGTTTTGCTTAGGTTGAATTGTAATTTATGTGTTTCTGTATAATTTTGTAGTACTCTTTGTAATACTGGCAGTTCTTTATGCAATGATAGAAACACTGTCACATCATCCATGTATTCAATACATGGAATATGTTGGACAGTTTGTGGTAATAATATCCCTGGTAATTCATTTTCAATCTGTTTTAAGAGTGAATTTATATATTTAATAAATAGCAGTGTACTGAGTAGAGATCTTCGAGAAATTGATTGTGTGGGAGTAAACACTGTTGTGTTTTGCCAATAAGTGTGAGGTGTATTTCTCAGTTGAGAAAGAGAGTTGTGATGATGTATAGTAGGGTGAGTGCAATTTCTGCATTTGCCAGCATGTTCCTTAAGACATCTATTGCAACAGAATCAATCGCTGCTGTATATCCAGTTGAATTGCAGTTGGGCATACTTTTTATTTTGCTGCACTACAGTTTGTATCATTTTAAATACAAGTGCAGTCTGTGTGATGGAGAAACCTTCTTGTGTACTGTATCTTTGATATCAGTGGCAATATTTTAATAATTTAATTCTTAATGTACCCATGGAGATGGTCGAAGATTGTTGAAATTTGAAATGGCTGTTGTTGTTTTTTTGTTAAATGACACTATTGCTATTGGATATAGTCCTCTAGTATTGTATATTTTTTGTGATAGGAAGTTAGCAGGGTTGCAAAGGTACTGTATTCTGGTAAATTGACTGAAATGTGAAAAGACAAATATTGTATGCCATTAACTGTTAAGAATTTTTTTAAGCTTTTCAGCAGATTGTTGGATCTGAGAGGGAATATCTGTTTTAGGTATTCCAAACTCATTACTGGTTGGTGTATATTGCTTATATGTTTGGAGCTTTTGCTTAAAATGTTGATATATGGGGCCTAGCATGTTATGTCATGCATATATGTTGCCGCTTATCTCAATTACCATGGGCACTGTTATGGTTGATGGATAGCCTAGTGCCCAGTGGATATATTGGCATGTCCATGCATGTTGTTGGGTGAGGCATATTTTTCTTTTTTTGTCTGCCAGTAGTATAGCTTTGTTAGTTTTTGTATGTATTGGTGGTTGTTGTCCATGGGTCTGGCAATAGTGATTCTCTTGTGGGGATATTCTGCTAGTGCCATTAATTGAGAAGGTGATGGTGAGTATCTTGTCATGTGATGTATGTTGAAGGATAGTATGTTGATGAATGATTGGTATTTTTGAATTGAATCTTTTGATATATCATTAAATTTTATTTAGCATGATGTAAGTCTCTGAGAATGGGAATTCAGTAGTGTTTGTTGGGAGTAGGTGTCTGATTGTTTTTTCTAGATGGATGAATGTTACTTGGAGCTCTGAGAAAGGTATTATAAGGGTTTGTTCAACATGGTCTGAAATTGGCCATGCAGTGAATAGGAAGTTGATCAAGTGATGAAGCATTGGTTTGTAGTAGCATAGATCAATAAGTGTGGTGTTCCTTTGATTATTAAATACCACTGAATCTGTGGCAACAAAGCCCTGAGGACTCATGAGTGGCAGGGTTAATTGATGTAACTATTTTGTATTGAATTTTTCATAGCTTAAGTTGAAATCACCCATTAATATTGTTAGGTTTACCTGATTGCAAGCTGAGAGTTTATTGTGAGAATTATATGTGCTATTATGCTGAGACCTGGATCTACATACACAAAAATAATGTTGATTGTGGTAATTTGATGCTGGAATATAGTGATTAGGAGATGTGAGTCAATGTAAATAATTTTGAAGGTTGAGAAATTGCAGTTTGAGGGTATAAATATGCCTGTGCCTTCTGAAGGTGATGATGTGTCCCTGGAGTATGTGGAAAAACCTTACTTGTATTAATTTGTGATCCATTATAGATTTTTCTTTATAAGATTCCTAGTATATGTGGTTGTATGATGCTAATCCGTTTATTGAGATGGTATATTTTTGCTACTGCATCAATGCCTCTGACATTTAGTCTTGCTATTTTTATTTTCATTAACTGGACAGCTGTGATTGGTTTGTATTGTATCTTGTGGTTTGGAGCTTTACATTGTGTATTTTCACTGATTTGTTTTATGTTCATTTGGTTTTGATGTGTTTTGTTGGATTTTGTGCCATTTTACTGATTTGTTTTTGTATTGAGTGTTTGTGAGTCTTGTGCTTCTTTAGTTTGTGATTCTGTGGTTATTAACTGATTTTCGAATAAATTTGTGATTATTTTCATTGGACTTAGAGACCTCATTTATATAATCAATGATTAGTGAATCAGAGTTATCATCATCTGTTTTTTTTTTTATAATTAGGAGTAAAATTGTCATTATTCTTTGTTTTTTTTTAAAAAAAAAACTATTTGTAATATGTATTAATCATTCAAACGTTCAATAAGTAGCAACAAAAACCTCTATAGGACATTTTATTGTTATGTATCAGAATTAAAATATATATGCATATATTTGCAGAGTTTTTACGATATATAAGATAATTTGTAAATCTCCACACAAGCTAAACCATTAGATGTATTCATAAATTAGATGTATTTATTTTTAAAATTTGCATTAAACATGAATTATGTTAAAGTTAATGTCTTGAACAAAAAAGTTCTTCATGTAAAGGGAGATAGGTCACAATCTCTACTCACATTTTTTAATAAGTCGGTCAATAAACATGGTTTATTTATTTTAACTTGCATAAGTAGAAAACACTGCCTAAAATGTAAATGAGTCAAAACTTGGGAATTCATGATGAGATGATTTACATATTTTAGTTATTAATGAGTAAAGTATTTTTTATCTGTTTATTTTTAAATTAGGGTGGTGGTTTTTTTTTTTTTTGGGGGGGGGGGGGCGATGTGAAATAAATTGTAAAAAGTCTGGAATATTTCTTTCATTGTTTATTTGTTATTTATTTCTGTTTATGTTAGGATAGTGGGTTGGGTTTACACTACTTATTGCTAAATAAACTAATATAATGTAACCCAGGAGTCCCCAATCTTTTTGCACTTAAGAGCACATTCTATAATACCGTCCAGGTGGCGGACACCATTTATTTTTTCAATGTAAATTTAGAATTGGATATTGTTAATAATACACATAATGTACAAAAAAATATTTCAAAAATAAAATTTTAACATATAATTAACGTTTATATTTTTATGTTAATTACTAAATTATATATAATATTACAAGTCAATGCGATCTTTGGCACTACACTTCATTGGCAATTGCTTCATAATTAGTATATGCCCTACAATTTGTTTACAATATAATACAATAATTTATAAGAAATTTTAAAAATTAAATTTATTTGTATCAGATAAATATTTTTTTATCGTGTTCGGATAGCAGCGGGCACACGTAAAATGGTCTGCGGGCACCATTGTGCCCATGGGCATAGTGTTGGGGACCCCTGATGTAACCATTGACAATTGTGTTATGACGTGTCTTTGGAAATCAACTATTAACAATTTATAATTTACTATATCTAAAGTATTAAATAGGAGTTTATTTGAAAATAGTAAAAGTGATTGTTTTTAATCTACCTTTGAGCAGTTTTATCTTTGCCTTTTGAATGACATTTATTTAAAACTTTTTCAAGGCTGATAAAAAAAATCTCAATCTGTTACAATCATATATAATCATTTTTTACTTATTTAAAGATTTTGTATTAGGATTAAAATATGGAATCTATCTTTTTATTTATAGAACTTGTTTTGATAGCAGATCATGGGTATTCTGGTGTTTTTAAGCTTTGGCTATTGTGCCATGAATTACATTGGAATTTATGTTGTTTATATGTATTCATTAGTTGCAGTTCAACTATTTACAACATCCACATTTATCTGATAATGGAATGATCTTTCCATAAGATAATGTGCTGTAAATAACCAATGACTAATGCAGTTTACCTACATTTTTTTTTTTATCTTAATGTCATAATTTATTTAGATGGCATAAGTTTTTGTTATAATGAGTCTCTTATGTTATTAGTCATCTTTTTGTATTAATTGTGACAATTGGATTAGATGTGTGTGTGGGGGGGGGTGTTTGTAATAACTGTTTAATCTTTTAATTTGCTCACAAAAAGATCTATTTTGATTTTTTTTTCTGTTATTTTTCATTTCTTTTTTGGATGCAAAAATTCTTTATATATTGAGAAAATAATAATAAAGACAGGTTTTATAGATTTAATAGGGAGTCTTATTAATGTTCAATTTCTTACAGAACTTTCACTCAGCAAATTATTATAATTTTTGCCCTCCTATTACTTCTCATAAATTATGGCTTTAGTGTATGGAGTATAGCTTATCAAATCAGTATAAGTAATGAAACAGTCAGATCTAAAGATGCACCTGTTTCATCTACTATAGTCATAGTAGTATATTTATTTGTACGTTATTTCACTCCAAATTGCGTGTATTTCTTTAATTCCGAATTCCGAACTTATGCTCTTAAAGAATTATAGAGTATGTGCTTGTATAAGTGCCTATTTCATTGCAATATAGATGCCAGTAAGGATAATATATACGCTTATATAACCTTCCACTTATTAAAATTGTGTAAATCTCACAGTCTGTGCAGCTTGAATTTACATATAGAATTAATCTTAAATATTCTTTTAAAATTATTTCAAATTATTCTTCGTTAAAAATACAGATGGTCATGCTGTTTACAAGTTAATATTTGTTCAAAGTAATATTTCATTAAACATTGAAAAGCTTGGCATTACTTAAAAAGTATTTCCATTTTTATTCTTTGTTAGAAGTGCCAATAATAGAGTTGTTTATGAGTTAAAACTTGCTTAAAATTATGTTTTAGTCAAAGATTGACTAGATTACCGTTTCTTAAAGTTATTTTAGTTTTACGATTTTGTTTAAAACTGCAGACTATTAAGTTGTTTACGAGTTTTTGCAGTTGATCAAAATAACATTTTACTTTAATTAGCCTTATAGATAAAAGTCAATTTAGAAGTCAGTCGGTCGTAAATCCTATTTGACCATTAGGGAGACTCCAGGAGAGTTTCTTTAGAGGTGGTAAAAGATAATTGAGAGCATGAGGTTCGAAGTAGTAAACAAGTGATGTAGTAAGCGTAAGAAAGAAATAGGGGTGTGTACATAAATATAGATATAAAAACTTGCAGTTTTTATTAAATAGATATGTAAAAACTAAAAGATAACTACATACATAAATAAAATATATATCACAGAAAGAATATTATTAAAAGTTTTTTTTACTATTGCTAAGTAGGGAAACGTCAGCTAGTGGAAGATAGATTTGCCGTATCTTCCACTAGAGCTACAAATGATAACAACAGCTATCATCTTATGCCCAAGAACCAGTAACAGCCACCCTATAAGTATAAACCAGCCACATAGATAATAATGGAGCCATATCCAAAAGCCACCTCCGCTATAACAAAGCTGTACCACTAAGTCACCTCAGCCATAAGCCAATTGTATCCAATAAGCTGGATTAAAATAACGAAGCCACATCCATTGAATGATGTCAGAAAGCAAGAAAAGCCAGATAGATTCACGTCCGTCCATGGAGAATAGTAATCATGCTCAGAGAAGCTACTCGCACCTGAACTTTTACTAGAATCCCTCTTGAGAATTACAGTGAAGCATGCTAAAATATTTCTTTTTTAAAGTAACTATCAGGCTAGCGCTCATTATGTTTCCTATATAATTCTGTTATGTAAATGTAAATCTGCTATCTATCTTTATTTTTAATTAGTCACTTTACCAAATCTTGCTTGATCATTATCATTATTTTAAAAATACACATATGCATATATTTATTTAAACCTAAAACTTTAATAATAAGTGTATTGACTTCTTATTTATTATTTAGATGTTATTTAAGTCATTCTTTATCATAGTTATGTTTGATTTATGCTAAAGTAATCAGAACAGAGTTTGGCAAATTATTAATTCTCAGAGAGATATATACATGCTCTCATTGTGCTCATTTGTTCTAAAGAAACAGACAAACTCCATTTTGTCCTTAATATTTTTCATCAGTGATAATATTGCTATCCATAATATGTCCTAGTAAATAATTATAAATAGTGTTTATTTGCTTTAAGTGAGAACAATTTTCTACAGTATATGTGCAGTGAATATTTGGACTTACAATAACTCTTAAAATATATTGTAAATCTATAATTACATGTCTTAAGCGATACAGATAACTTTTAAGCCAGATTCTACGTATTTCCTTATAGTATAATTATTATGTGCTATTTTGGAATTGATAAATGGCAGTAACACTGCTAGCCGCTCCACATTTTGTGTATTTAATGATTTAAAATGATTATATTAGATTCATGAAGCAAATGTGATGCTCATTAGAAGATAATGCTTAGCTTCTTGCTATATTCTATACATATGTATGTTTCTGTATTGGGGTTGATTTAATGTTAAACCATGCCAGTTAGTTCGGACAGCCAAGCCGATTTATATTTGATATTTGAAAGAGACCAAAAGAGTCTCTTCCTTGAAGTAGCTGTTCGAGCCTCCAGACTAAAGAAGTCTTCTTTATTATTATAGCAAGCAGTGTAGTGCAAAGAACTGATTACTTGGTAATGAATCTTTACTAGCACACCTTCAAGACACACTCCTTTTATTAATATATGTGATAGACCATAGAATCTGAAGTAATCCTGCTCTATCAGTTCAGCCTGCCTTATTAAATAATTTAGGTCTTAATTCGAGCCAGAATCTGGGTTAACTTGATTAATTTGTATCGTAAATTAGATGTAAACTTTATTTATAATTAATATTACCTCCCATTTAGTATGATCACACTCTTTTTTCTAAGTCCTTGGCATATATCTAAGCATAAATCTTAACATAACTGTGTCTCATATTACTCATCCCTACATAATAAAAGGGGAAAATGGCAATATAAAGGTTAATTAGCCACTGTAGTGTTTTGGTTTATCGTATATAAAGCTAAAATATTGATCATATGTAAAATAACATTCACCTGCAAGTGAATCATTTATATACCTGAATTTTAATGTTTACTACTCTGTATCACGAATGTATATTTATTTCCCTTCATATAAAGCTCAATTCTTGACCTGTTAATTCTATATAAGTTCACCTACATGTGATAGATTATGTATATTTTGTTTTACTAATTATGAATTTTTATATTAAATTTTCTAAAATATATCACCTCTCGGTTTCAATCCT
Source organism: Epiperipatus broadwayi (assembly GCA_028023455.1). Classification (NCBI taxonomy): domain Eukaryota; kingdom Metazoa; phylum Onychophora; class Udeonychophora; order Euonychophora; family Peripatidae; genus Epiperipatus; species Epiperipatus broadwayi. The sequence continues at coordinate 3,901,662 of JAQFVV010006281.1, read as the reverse complement.
TGTTCATAGTCTTTATGAATCACTAGTTAAATCATTTAGTATTAGTTAAGGAGACATAAGTCTCATGTTTTACCGATGTGCTAGTAATGAACGTGGTCAAAGAATTATCGAATGTAGCCTCAGGCAGGTCATTCACTAGCGTGGGATTTGGAAGCATGGATGATAGAGTTGAGGTACGATCAGATGTAGGGTGTCACCATCTTGACTTGATCAGGCTGTTTCTCTTTTGTTGGGACTCTCAGTCTGTTGAGCAAATGTAGAAAACTGACCGTTACAGTAATTATATTACCAGTAATGGTAATAGAAATAAACCAGCAGTTAATATCAGTAAAAGAAGTACCTTGAATCCTTGATTCATCATTTTTCAGAGAGATGGAGAAAATAAAGAATAGAATACAATAATATTGTGAACCCAAAAAAATTATAATTAAAAGTAATAGTAATGATTTTTAATAAAAATGCATATAAAGTTTAACTGGGGTTTTATAATAAAAAAGTTCTGCACCTAATTATTTGATAAAAGTAGTTATGCATGTAGGTGATTTTAATGTGACAATAATTTTGTTAATCTATGTCTAGGATATATTGCTTATTAGGTTTTCATGCATGGTGTTATTACTCATTAAAACAGTAGAAATAATTGCATTACTGTACTAGTAATTTTAATGGTGATCAATCAGGATCCAGTGGTAGTAATAAAAATAAGTAAAGTGAAGTCTTGATCCATTATTTTTCAAATGATTAGAGAAAATAAATAAGACAGGAAATAATATAGTATTATAATTTTTTGTAGTTATATTTTGTAAGAATCTTGATTTTTATTTTAAAAATATAAAATCATTTGAAAATATCTTTCTGTCATTATTTAAAATTATACAAATTTAAGACATTACTTAATGAAAACGTCATTGTTGATTTATATTTGTTTCGTGTACTTTTGTGCTTTGATTTATAATATAATTTATTTACAAATACAACACAGTCATATTATTGTTATGTTGTTGTATGTTTATGCAATACAATTTTATTTCAAGTTCATTATTATCTTTTTTTTATTATTTACTAAAATAAATATTATTCTGTAACAATATGAGGAATTATATTTTATAAACAAAGTAGCTATCGGTTGAATTTTTAATATATACAACTATGTACAGAAGTTTCTGCAGTGAATTAAAATTCAAAAGTTAGCTCTCACAAACATCCTTGACAAAGCACTTCTCTTGACAAGTATTTCTGAGTCATCATTTAGTAAGAAAAGAATAATTATACATCAGTTAATTCCCCCCCCCCCCCAAAAAAAAAAAAAAAACCCATGGATTTTTTTTTTTAATATAGTAATTTGGAATGTGTGAACTTTACTTGATGGGAATACTTCAAAATATGAAAATGAGATAGAACTGAGGTTAGGGATTGCTATGATTTAATCTGAGTTGCTTTTAGTAGAACTTGTTTTCCAAATGAATATAATTATATATTTTGAAAGACAAGTTATATAATTAAAAAAAAACCACAAAGACTGCATAGTGTTGCATTTGCTATGAGGTCTAACTTGATATTTTGTAATCTAGAAATTTTTAATGTATCATTGAAAGGCTACAAATTGATTTATGTAATGGTACATGTACATACTTATTAGGAATTATACTCTTAACATTAGGTTCAGAAAAAGAAAGGTTTCATTCTTTATTGAAATAGACTTACTGCATTAATATCATTTAATAATAAATACGAGTATGGTATATATAGTTAAGATAGTTATAATTAGAGGAGATTTGAACCAAGACTTTCCAGATTCCTTCATTCATCCATTCTATCTTATACAACCAATACACATGACCATATATTTGTTAAAAAGATAAATGATCTACAATATATGTATTTCATGTTGAACCAGCACTTGTCAGTTGGTCTGGATCATCTCCCACACACACATATAATCAGTGCTTGGTCTATATTAAGATAGTAAATCTTCAAACTTTAATGGACACATTTCAATCTTCTCTACTCTCCAATTCTTCAGGCATTTATATCATTGGAAATCTGATGATAGCATATTCAAATCTCTTGTTTTGCTAATTTGTTGTCATAATCATGTTGACCATAAGATAGTCTGACTTCTCATATGTAGGACCTTAAGATCATTTTAAATTACAGAAGAGGTACAAGCTGAATTTGTAATATTTAAATACAAGTATAGTATATATAGGTAAGGTAGATGAAATTAGAAGTGATTTGAATCCAGACTTTCAAGCTCCCTTCAATCATCCATTCTATCTTATACAACCAATACAAATGACCACATACATTTGACAACAAAATTGGCAAAACAAGGAATTTGAACATGCCATCATTAGATTTTCAGTGATATGGATAGGCTAACAGGTTGGAGAGTGGAAAATGATTAAAACTTGTCCATTAAGGTTTGAAGATTTGCTATTTTAATATAAACTGAGCACAGATTATATATGTGTGAGTGGGAGATGTTGATGTAGAACAACTGATGAATTCTGGTTTATCCTGAAATACATATATTGGACATCATTTATCTTTTTCACATGTATGTTGTCATGTGTATTGGTTGTATAAGATAGAATGAATGATTGAAGGGAGCTTGAAAGTCTGGGTTCAAACTCCCTTCAATTACATCTATCTTAAATATTTATATAATTTTTTATATCAAATGCTTTTATTTATTGGTGACTAAAAACTAAATTGTTTCTTCACCTTTAAGTGTTGTTTTTTTTTTTTATTTAACTTGAAATAAAAGCATTGATGGTGGGTGGGCCAGAAATTAATTAATTCAATCCCTTGTGGATTTACTTAATTAATTTCTGGACTCCCCATTCTTTTATTTCAAGTTAAATATAAAAACCATACTGGTAGAATTGAATTAATTATTTTTACCCCCCCCCCCATTTTTATTTAAACTCTGACCCCATTTGTGGTTGAAGAAACAATTATTATTAAAGTTTTTAGTATGTAGTAAATAAAAGCATTTGTTATAAAAAACAATTATATATTATTTTAAAATTTTTAGCTTTCAGATATTTGAAAGTAAAATTACACATATTAAATAAAAATCATTTATAGTATAGTTTTATTTATTTGAAAAAGTTTTTAAAAAGTCAACTGTTGCAATCAAAATAGAAAATTTCACATACTTCTTAAAAAAGGAAACTTTTATAATCAAAATTTGTTTGTTTGTTTTTCAAAGATCATTAAAATATTTTTTTAATTTTGATTTCTTTTAAAATATATATACAACCTCTCACAGACATTACTGAAAACTTATTGAACTGATATCAATGTATTTGAAACTTAATCTACCAATATATCTGGGATAAAGAAACTAGGGAACTTCTGTAATATATTTTAGCACCATTTTGCATTTGCTATGATTGATAATAGATGTACAGAATTTGAATGAATTCCATTGGGTATAATTATATTAAATCTTTATTTCAAATAAACAAACAGATTTTAATTTAAATAAAAACATTTAAAAAAAATAGCTTTTTTTTCCCTTGTTACCGATTTTAATGTATACCTTGGTAATACTAGTAAACATTTAGCTCATGATTTTTGAAAATACTCTATTAAAAAAATTCTTTGATTTTATTTTGTTAACCTAGTTTAAATCTAAAGTTTTTTTTATAAGATTAGGAAAACATAAAAACATTAATTTATTAATATTAAAAATTTATAATATAAAAATCTAACAATTTAGCTAAAAATATTTTAAGATAAAGTGTATGGGTGTGAATTTTTTGTATCTGCAATGCTCAAGTGGATAAAGAAAAGCCTACTGAACACGATGACTAGATAAAGGTTATTGGTAATAATAATAACTATTGATAATTTATAATGTATTTTTTTTTTTGTTTTCTTTAGATCATCTATGAATTGTAAGGATGAAGTGTAAAAGTTTTTTTTTATTATAAATGTAAACGCATTTTTATACAACATTTTAAAAAACATTATGAGATAGGATTGATTTGAAAATATGCATACGACATTTTTTTTTTTTTTTATATTAGTGACATAATCCAACATATAACAAATAGTTATGTGATTCTTTTAAAATTTTCATGTTAGGATATTCAAATATTGTCTAAGTAGATTGTATATGATTAAACATACAGAGCAATGAAGTAAGCAACTTTTCTTATGGAATTGTAAGATTGTTTAACTATTTATGAATTTTATTTATTGTTTTGTAAATGCAGATAGTTATTTATCGATGTAAGATGTGGAAAATCTTGAGAAATAATGTTGAGATAGTGGCTTGGAAGTACTTAGTGAACAGGAAACCAAGATGATGTTTTAAGAAATAGGATGTTATAAGGAATGGAAATAATATTTAGTCTTTATGTGAATATCAGCATAGTTAACAAAGCCCTATGACTGATATACATTTTATTTGGATAGTGTTTATATTTCTTTAAATATTTGATGTTCTAATAAAGCTGAAGAAATAGCTTTAACATCGTCCCTGTACTAGAGGATATTAGGCAGGTAAATGTCATACCTCTTCGCACTGTGCCATGATTTTGAGATATGTTAAGAGTAATACTCTAGCTTTCTTCCTTAATCCTATGCATCTGTTTTTGCTATCTTTATTTCATGTATCTGCATCATTCAGTAAGATATATTTAAGAGAAATGATAAATAATTTAAAACTTGGGTTATGCTATCATTTTGTATAAGATTGGTTTATTTGCTTAGAAGGAATAGGACGTTATAACTTAAAATTGAAGATCCAAAGTATCCTTAGGAAAGAAAAGAATCATAGAATATATTTTGAATTTTATTTCGGAAATGAAATATAAACTTTTTTAAAATAAAGTATCTAAACAAAGATATTTTCTTTAAAGTGATAATAATTTTAAATGCTTTAGTATTATTTTTTTTAAGAGAAAAATAAGTATTGCATATTTTTAAAATACAATAGTACAAAGTAAATTATGTAAACAATATGCATAGTATATTTTTTGTTTATTGATTAACAGAAATATATTGATGATTACACTTATATCATACCAAAGTAAGGCTTAAAGAATAATATATTATGATTAGTAAACATTGTGTGATAAATAATATTTTGTGTAACATCTTTGACTTTGCAAGATGAAATTTTTTTTTAATATTTTGAGAAATCCATACTCATTATAAAATTTTGTTTTCTATAGAATGTTTTTCTAGGTATGAATTTTTTAAAATAAGATAGTTTAATAATATTAAGGATAAAATGCTGTTGCTAATAAAGTAGATAAATATATTTGTAATAAGTTAACCATAATGAGGAACCAAATAGTAACATTTTTTTTTTGTTTTGTCTTAAGTTTAGATAAAGATATATAACTAAAATCTAAATTATTTTTTCTATAACCCAGTAGATAAAATTGTAAAGTAAAAGTTAAGGATATCCACTGTAAATAGTATAAATAAATTGTTTATCTATTTGTTGTTATTAATAAACTTTGTTAAAATTCGTTTTCAAAATTTTGTGTCCGAGTTCTTTATTTCTCCACATCGCTGCATGAAATCATGATATATGCATAATAATCGAAACAAATATATAATTTTGCACAAAAAGATAAATAGAGTTTTATTTAAGAATTTAAATATTTTATTGGTATTCATTTAATTAAATAATTATAATTTTACATTGTTTTATTGGTCATAAATCAGTTATCACAATAGTATACTGAATTATATGCTATCAGTTGCCACACATCCTTTGTTTATCAGATTATCATATGCTACCACATATTTATTATATCATTACATGAAGATATAAGATCATATTATATTATTTCATTATTTTATTATGGTAATAAAATTATAGTAAAAAGAAAAGATATACAGAATTAGTTAAACAATGAAGAATATTATTACTGTTATTTATTATTATTAGTTTCAGTGTAGTAGATTATGACATAAAATCCCTTCTCATATTTTACTACCGTATTTTTATTAACTTAGAATAAACTTTATGAACCTGAGATTATTTTATTTGAGCTAGATTATTATAAATAGAAGATTAAGATTTAATTATTGGTTTAATCTTAGTGAGTAGAAGTTATTAAAGTCGTAAGAATACTATGAGTTAGTTATTTAAAATAGTAATAAAGGGGGGATAGTGTTCTTATGCCATTGAGGTAGTATCCTGTAGGATATTGGCTCAATGTAATCTATCTTGTCACATGTATTTTCACTTCAAGTCTCATGAAAAAATTAAATATTTATTTAATTTATTTTTATAAATTGAACCTTATTCGAATTTTAAATTTGAGCTAGTGGAATATTTAATTTTAATGCTGAATATTTTATTTATTAATTATTAACTGAACTAGAACCCGTTTTATTTCATATCATATATTATCTGGAAGTGGAGATGCACGAGATTACAGGTTAGAATATATATATATATATGGTCTAACAAATACATACAACAGAACATGCAAAACCCTAAAAAATATTTGAGAATCAAAAAAAAGCAAAATGTGCATAACCCAACCACATACATGGACCAGAGAATACATTAAAAGGGCATTGGGAAATCCACCAATCATCAAATTTCTAATGGCAATAGAAACAGCGGATACAATATGATCCTTTTTTTGAGCATGTTAAAACCAAACTCCAGTCTAAAACACCACCTAAATTATACTCCAAGCTATTTGTACCACCACAGACACAAAAACCTTTCACAACAAATGACTTCCTGACAAAACTAAATACAATACCAAATGCATGCCATCCAGCAAGTCCTGGAATACCATTATTCATTCTAAAACACCTAAGTAAATACATAGCACAATATCTATGCAACCTAGCAAACCACCTGTTTCAAGAAATTCAAGATATCGAGGAAATTAATCCCATTGCAATAGTGTCTTTCAACAAAAAAGCTAAAACTACGCCACCTCTCACAGAACTTAGATCAATTTCCATGGGATCTTTGCCAATAAAAATTCTTGAAAAAATTATAAAAGAAACAATAGAACCACACATAATTCTGCTGATATCAGAAGTTCAATTTGCCAAAAGGAACTCCTCCACAATGCAAGCGGCACCATTATTCAAAGCAATCCTGGATTCAACAAGACAGAAAAAAAATAGTTCAATAGCAATTCAACTAGATATTGAGGGAGCTTTTGATGGAGTAGACATTTCTATAATGCATAATTGCAAATCTACTTCTTAACAGAGAAATACACATAACGCTAAATGGAAGAAATTCTCCATCATTTGTTCCCACCAAATCCATATCCCAAGGCTCTCCTCTCAGTTCACTATTATTTATTCTATATATTAACCCTGTAGTAGAAAAAATCCAAAAAACATTTACTGGTATTCAAGTACCTGACAATACACAATATATAGTTTGCATTGCTTATATGGACAATATCACAGTTTTTCTCAATTCAAAAAAACAATTACCACAATTACAAGAAATTTTTAGAGAATATACACAACAATACAAATTGAATTTTAATCCAGAAAAGACTACTGCTTAGTCTATGTTTACCGGAAAACCAAGCACGTCTATTTACAAAGCAAAACCAATGCCTTTTTTAGGATTCCCTTTTCAACTGGGAATAACCAGTATGAGGTGTTTAATATAAAATAGATTAAAAGAAGAGGCATAACGCATCATCACCTCCCTATCAAAAACATATCTCTATATATTCTAAGGTCCAGCTAATAAATCAACTTTTGATAACAAAAATAACATTATTTACCAATAATAAAATTCTCAAAAGTTTTCAAAGCAAAGATTAAAATCACCTGCAACCAACTTCTATGGTCTTGAAAAGTGGTTGCAATATCAACAAGAAAACTAAATTAACCCCTTGTTAAAAATAGTCTAGGTTTGCACAATATTGACACTTTTTATACACAAAAATTAAGTAACCTAGTAGTTTCCATTATGAATCAATTTCCAAAACTTAAATGCTTAATTCAAATTACTCCAACCGATAAACCACCCCCAACAGGTCTGTATATATCATCAATCATCCATCAATATAAAACAATCCTTAACAGAACAGAGCAATATACACACAAATATTCATATTGGAACATTCACAATCAAATTCAACAGAAGATTTAAATAACGATAACACCATACTCAGAGTAAACAACAGAAAATTACTACATGAATACAAAAAGTGGTCGCTAGAACCCAAATTTTTTATTTCATTCTAAAAATAAATTTTGTAATGCCAACAACATACTTCTTACACCATAAAAGGATGTATGTTTCAATAGACCCTTTTTGTGGACTATACCGCAAGTCTGAAGAGACCTTACACACCTATTGTATCAATGTATTGCGTTCCACAATGTAAGAACAATAATGTGTGCAATATACCACTAACAAAATGTGACCATTTATCAAATAATCAAGGCTTTTCAAAGCAGATCAATACCAACATTAGGGCAGCAACCTTTGTATTGTATGCTTTTTGGTGTACCTATCTATTTTAGAAACAACCCCAGAGGGCATCTGTCCATCTTCGACAACAAATTAAACCATATACATAATAGAGACAAGATAATAGCAAATCCCCATATTTACGCAGTTACATGGTCTCTCATCAAACAAGAATCAATGCTATAACCATAAAAAATTCAAGAATACTGCAAAATTGAATAACAATAAAATACGAAAATAAAAAAGACATTTTTTTTTCTCTCTCTACAACAAATATTTTTTTTAGGTAAGAACTACTATTCATTAAAAAACATGTAACTGAAGACTACAAAATGATTGTATACAAAACTAATGGTAAAATCACTGTAAAAAATCGATGTAAAAAGCTCTGTATTTCTTTGATGAATAAACTTCCTTTTTTGAAATAACAACAACAATAATAATAATAATAATAATAATAATAATAATAATAATAATAATAATAATAATAATAATAATAACAACAACAACAGCAGCAGCAACAACAACATAGCTGTTAATATGGTTAGCAGATTATAATTATGTATTGGGATAGGAAAATAATATAATGTAGAAATCATTAGTGGAGAAGTTAAAAAAAACATAACAAAGTTCATATGATTTACAACTCACATAAGAACAATTTCTCTTTGGATAGCTCTGTGTTGTAATAAATGTAATTTAACTGATTTGTGTGCTGCTTGCTGATGAAGAATAGTAGTAAAACCAGTTGTGCCTATCTAATATTGGTATGGCTCTGTTGACATTTTAAAAGAAGTATACAGAGCCATTGACAAATTGAAAGCATTTGTTAGAAAACATTTTCATTTATTTTTTTTAGATAAGTAAATAATAGAAGGAAATTTTTTTAAATAAAAGTCAAATATAAAATCTAAAATCTTATCATTTTCAATAGAAAACTATATATATAAAAAAATAAGAAACCAAATTAAAGTTTTAAATTAGCAATGGAAGTAATTAATAAATTAATAAGTATTAAATGTATAAATATGAATACTGTGGAAGATAAAGCTATGATATAAAGCAACAATGAGATGTACAATAGATAAAACTATGCAAAAGACTAGACATAGAATGTTTGGACTTAATATATGCACTATCATCAAAAACAGGTGGCAATCAAACAATATATATTATTGGGGTATATTTGCAATAACATATCTTTTGGGGATGTATTTTGATATAACTTGCCATTTCTTTGAGACAATTTATTTTATTCTTTTAATATTTACAGCTACATTATAAATTTAAAAAAATTTTACATAAGAAAAAAAATAGAATTGATTCATGTTAATAGTTAGATATACTAAATTTTTAGAAAAAAAAAGGATATATTGGTAAACTGGAAAACAATATATTATTTGCACAAATAACTATGTTTGTGTGTATGCGTGTGATAAATGAAAAATGAAACTATCATGAAGATAGTGAAATAGGTTGTGTAAGAATGAAGAATATTATTTTGGTCAAGCTGTGGATAAAACAAAAATTGGCAAAGTGATATGAGAGTTGTTTTGAGAGATTAATTTATGATTCATAATGGTGAACAATGTAGCCAAATTAACATAATTTCCAAACTTTCAAGACATTTTTTGAAAGATTGTCATCAAGATTTATTATAATCTTTTCTGAAGAGAAGTTCCCATTTTAAAGGTGAGAGAACAGGATAATAAACTGCAATGATGATGATTATTATTGAGTTTCTGATGAGCTATGTAATGGGGAAAATTGAGTTATTTTATAAGAATTTTGAAGAAGTTGGATGGGAAGATGATTATTGAAAATTTGAATACAACACTGTTATATTTGTAAGAGAGAAATATATATATATATATATATATTTCTCTATATATTGCTTTGTTAATATATATATATATATATATATATATATATATATATATTAACAAAGCAATGGTATATTGAAAAAGACATTTAAAAAGATTATTGTCTGTATTTTGTTTTATATTTATTCAAATGTTTTTTTTTTTTTTTTTATGAAAGGATAGGGCTAGCATTTGGAAAAAAAAAAATCATTGTATCAAATTTGTTCCTGTTGAATATGTTTGTAGATATGTTGATAAACTTAACAAATGGTTCTGAAAGATTGATAGAATTTGTTGACAGATTTAGAATAAAAATAATGGCAACAAAAAAAAATAGTAAAAATAGATGAATATAAGTGAGATTTGTAATTAAGGTAGAAGATTATTTTTACATTTTGTTTGAAAAGTAATTTTTAATAATTTAGAAGCTTGGAAATTGTAAAAGAAGGAAGAAAAAAATTGGAGGCTTTAGAGATTTGAATTTTACAAAAAAGAAAAGGTAAATTGAAAATATATGTTAGAAATGTTGATATTAAATGTGTAAGTTAAAAGGATAATTATTGAAGAATCATGTAGCTGAATAGAAATTAGATTGAGTTGTTCTTAGAAATACAGTTTTATGAAGGGTATCATTATGTTTGTTAAGAATTTGTAAGAAAATATAGAATAAGACAGTTGTTAAATTACCTTAAGAAAAGAAGTAGCAATTAATATTTGAAAAGTAGAATAAAAAAATAGGAAGATTTGAAAATAATTGTCTTGGTTGATGTATAGGAGTTTTTTTTTTTTTCAGAAAATAAATGGTAATAATGAACTATCATTAAAGTCTAAAAATAAAACCACATTGATTTAGAAGTAGGCATGTTTTTTTTATGAAATGAATAGCCAAATTTTGATGGGTGATGAAGTCACAAATTGTCATTTTATAATGTTACATCATTCCAAAACTGCACATTTTTAATAGTTTTTATGAAAATATAGTGGTTAAAAAAAAATAGATTGTTGAAGATAATGATAGTCACATATGAACTCCTATTACATGAATAGCTTAAATTAATATAATTATTTTTTTATAAGATTGTTATTGTACTGTATTCATGTTTGCACATTTAAGTTAAAACTTATATTTTTTTTTTTAACCTTGAATGTATACTTTTTAATAATATTATAAATACAATTTTATAATATTATTGATAAAGTAAACATAGAAAATATTAATTTATAATTTTTAGAATAGTACTTATTTCCATTCTTTATAAATTAAGTTATTTTAAGTTGATGTGGAGAAATTCATCAATCAAACAGATCTATAAACAATTAATTATGTTTGGTTTGTCATTACATAAATATTGTTTCTGAAATATTATTTATTTTTCAGTTTTTATAGAGTTCCATAACATTTTCTATTTGCCTACTTTAACCCTATTTGCCTTCAGGCAGAAAATTTAACAACCATAGGTACAACATAAATATTTTAGGCATGACAGTAATAAATTTCTACTTGTTTTAATTTTCGAATTAATTGGTGATAAAGAATAGAAATCATTAGTGGGGTTTGCTGTCTTGATTAATAATACTTTTATTGATACTTTAATTATATGAGATTTTTTATTTTTATGTTCATACAATATTCTATTTCAAAATGTTTTTTAATTAGCTTTTAATTACTAAATTTTTTAATTTTTTCTTTCAAAATTCTTGACAAAGAATAGAAATCATTGATGGTTTTTGCTATTTTGACCAATAATGCTTGTATTGATACTTTAATTATATGAAATTTTGTATGTCATATAATATTCTATTTCAAAAGTTTTTTTTTTTCAATTATTTTTTAATGTAAATCTTTTGATCAATAATAAACAGTTTTGACTTTTACTTTGCTATAAATATTGACATTACTATAAAAAAAAATAATCTAATGAATTTATTTCTTGAGAATTCATATGAGCATTGGAATCATCTGAGTATCTCATATTTCCAATACAATGAGCTAAAATATGTAGGGTATAGTATTCAAATGGATTATTGCTCAAGAGCTCATAAGAGGCTCTAATGCCAAAAGTATCACCACATGAATTAATTTTACCACCCACATTCCAGAGTCTGACATTCTGCCACTGCTCTAAATTGCACAGGGCTAAAAAAATGAATTGTCCCATTATTGAATAACATTTGTATTCTACTTTTAATATATAATTTAAATAATATTAAATACCACTTTTTTTTTTTTTTTGGTGTATGTACATTTAAAATAATAAGGGAATACAAACCATTGCTTGAAAGGTTCATTAGTGTTACCTGTATTTAACAAAGTCTGAATCATGCAACTTAGATATATAAAAAATATCTGTCTTGCATTGGTGGTCGAGAGGTCAGCGCGACTGCCTTGCACTTGCAGGCAGTTGCGGGTTCGCGTCCCGGCCGATGCTATGACACTTAAAATATATATATCTAATAGGATTCAAATTCTTAAATTCATTGATTCCATGACTATTCCAAACATAATTTCTAATTTAAATAAGCTTATATATTATATCAAGAATAAAATATTATGTTTCATACCGTTAACATAGTATGGAATAATTATTTGAAATAATTTATAGAGACGTTTCATTATAATATAAATTAATATGAAACTATGCAATAATGTGTATACATAATGAATGTACCTATTATTTTTTTCTAAAATTTTCATTTTATATAAATTATTCATTTTTTTTTCTACATATATATATTTTTAAAAAATTACCTTCTATTTAAAAAAAAAAAAAAAAAAAAAAAAACATATATATATACACACACAAATTAAATACATGAAATTTCCGCATTTTACTGAAAATTGGATTTTCTTTTAGTTAAGATTGTGTATGTTTATTACAAACTTTTTCTTTTTTTTTCTGTTGAAGAAAATAGTGACACATGAAATTTACTGATTGTCATCTTTGAATTGTGAATTGCAAATGAATGACTAAATTTGAATGTGACTAAAGTAAAATCATTTTAACTTTGTTTTTATTCTAAAAGGAATTTATGCAACTCCATAGCTCAAAATTTCACGTGGGATACTGTATTATATATGCTTATCATATATATATAAGAATGGGTTCTTATATCCAACATTTTTTTTTTCTAAGTTTCCATTATAATTTCTCAATATTTCGATTGATTGAGTAATTTAAGAAGGCAATAACTTTAACTATTAAGGTCCTATTCTTCATCAACAATTTGAATATCATATTTATAAATTACTAAATACAGTATATTAAAGTGGCTTTATGGGAAGTATATTTTGACAATATCTGTATTCAAAACAACAAAATTCACTCAAATAATAAATGCTTTTCTAAAATAAGCAAATACTCTATTAAATAAAACATATTAAATTGACTTTTTAAGAAATATACTTTGCCAACATAACAAAAAAAATTCACTCAAATAATAAATAATTTTCTTAAAATACATAATACAAAAAACTTGTAGTAGAATAGAAATATTTTACTAAGAACTTTTATAATTTTCTAATAAACATATATTCTAATTATAATCTTATTTGCTATCATCTTAATACTATTAAATGTCCTTAGCCAATTCTTGATAAATTTTAAGTAATTATAGTATGTTACAAAAATATTTCCTATTTTTTTTCTTATTTTTTATTATATGTGTATATTAGACTTGTTTTTTTTAAATTCATGTTGCATGTATTTAGATTAAACATACTTATTCAAAACTGAATACACAAAACTGCTTATATTATTTCATATATATAATTATTATCACTTTTTTTAGTATCTGATAAGTGTAGTCAAACCCGTGTTAGAATAAATATCAAGACTGATTTTAAATAATGCTTGCCAATTATACAGCTCATTTTATAACTAAGAAAGATTTCGAAGATTAAATCTAATAAAATTTTAATTCGGATAACTATGCCCCCCCCCCCCTTTTTATAATTAAGATTTTGGACCAATTGTGTTATTTTTGAGCACCCCTCCTCCTTTTTTATTATTATTAAAAACTACTGATTCATTAATATTACATTGAATCTATTTGGAAATATAACAGAATCTTTGACTGTTGTTCTCATTTAAAAGTAGCTAATGCCCGAAGATTCAAATAAAAAGAATAATCTTTGTAGTAACATTCTCTTTTAATTTAAGTCGTGATTCTTAACAAATTATAGGAGTTCTCAGCGCCCCCTTCTATCTTTTTATTTTCTTAAAAAAAGCAAAAAGTTTAAAAGTTAAATTTCTTTATTATTGCCTGATAAAAGAATAATTTACCTATTCATCAAGTTTCTTTTTCTTTTATGAAACTGTATTCAGCTGAAAATTTGCTGTAAAAATTTATTTTGGAAAGAAAGGATAGAAGAAGGCTATTATTTATCTATCATATTTGAATATGTGTATGCAAATCTGAAGGCTACAAGTATGTACATATATATATAATGAATAATTTTCGATTTCATTTTTTTATTCTTTCCGCCAGGCTCCTATGAACTCATGTTTTCAACAATGCAAATCCATCTTTATTTGAATGTTTATGAGAAGCCTGTTTAACATATTTATAATAACTCATACATAATGATAGTTCTCAGCTCTTTTTCTGTTTTTTGTTCATCTTCTATCTTCCAACTTTTATCCCCAGTAATATGTATTATCTTATATTTCCATGCCGTTGTTATTAGACCCAAGTCAGAGTTAAGACCATGCAGTTATCAACAGCTTGCATTCAGATGCAAATACTCAGGCAGAAATTTATTGTCATATTATTCGGCTCCAAGAACCTATGGAGTCCACTCTTAGTGGTGACCTTTGACTTTCTGCATTAATCAAAATATCATTTATCCGCCGACTTGAATGGTTGAAGGGGATAGCTTTTCCGTGAAATAATAAAAGCTTTCTTTTCTATATATGAAACTGAGGAAAAAATAGTGAAAAGATACTTTTTTTTTCTCCATCTCCCCTCCCAATCCTATTTAATGTCAAAAATAAATCACTAACATGCCGAATTGGAGCAGTGGATGTTCTCATTCTTTATTTTTTATTACGGTGGATTGATGGAAATTTTTGTTCTTGTTTGCTATTATAAAATAGCTTTTTTTTTTTTTTTACTATTATTATCATCATCATTTCCACTCTACTCTGATCTGCAGTCAGGAAAGAGAATTGGTTTTAAATAGGTAGAGTATATAATAAGTTTAAAGTATATACTAATACAATAATAATAAACAAAGTTTATTTATTTATTATTTTAAAGAACTTGTTCAAAGTTAAATCATAATTTTTGCGGTTCGTATCATATTCACGCTTAACATACTGTTTACTATAGAAAGCATTGTACAAAAGTGGCCATTAAGAGCTATGTTTGCCAGCTGTCATCAGACCAATAAATATTAATCATTTCACATTTTTCAGTGGTAGAACTGTTTTGTAAGAATATATGAGTTTTGTGGTGAAATAGAAAGAAAAACAGAGAGAGAGAGAAAGAAAAATTAGTGGGCTGTATCTGAATTAATAAGATCAATGACATGTGGTTAAATTTTAATGTTTTAGTGCTGATCCTTTACTCTTTTCACTTAAAGATAATTCTTTGGGGAAGAATTTTATATATGTATGCAAACATTGAATAAAAAAGATATACAGAATAAGATACTCATATTTATGTGTATACTTTTATATATATATTAATTAATCTGGTTCCTGTATGAAAATTATTTCTTCTTCCTCTAAATTTATTTATTTGCCACTTTATGAAAATAATAATAATAATCAGCGATGTTCACGAATTAACAATGGTATCTTGAAGCGCAATCAAAGATTCTATGATTAAATATTTCATTAATGCAGAATTGATTCCAGTGATAATTATTTCTTGTGATAAAATCTTTCAGTTGTTATTTTCAGAACATGATATATCTATCTAATTAAAGTGATTGTTAAAAACGTACTAATTATTTATTACATTGTGTATGTGTGTAGAATAAATTCTCTGCCCAAAAATGGATGGATAGTAATCTAGGCAACAGAGTACTATAAACAAGCATGAACAATTAATCATTATCTTTGATATTTTATGTCGTTTATCATTCTCTCAAACTCAGTTATTTTAGCATTTCAATTTTAGAATTATATCTCAAAGTTTAATGAGGTTTTACAACATTAACGTACATTAAATATGCCACTTTATAAGTTAATATTTAGTGCATATATTTATTATTAATGACCTGTTTTCTAGCTTGAATTTAATAGATTTTTATTGTTTATTAAAATCTTTATATAGTACTTTTTTTTTTTCATTTTTAGTTATATATTTTTTTATTTTGTAATAAGACACTGGGGTGTTGTGAAAATGTTTTATATACATTTAAGTATGCCTATATATACTGTGTTAAAAGCATATATTTATCATAATTATTCATTAATAATCTGGAGAAATGCAACAATATAATTATTCTTTAAAATACCTATATAAAAATAAAGACTGCTAGAAGATTTTTTTATAAAAGAAAAAAATAGTTGGATATATATAGAATGATTCTTGGACTTTGACTCATTTTAATACTTATTGTCACTGAATTTTGCACAATTTATTGTCATTATTTTTACATTGCAGTTATATTGTATTGTTTTTTTTTTTTTGGGGGGGTGAGGATGATAAATATTTAACCCCTTAACGCCCAAATTATCTTTTTCTAGAATATTGTTGATAGTTGTACTATTTACATATATAATTTCTTTTACTTTTCTTAGAATCCTGTGAATTATAAAAACAAACTATATTTTATTTTAGTTTTTTTTTTAATAGTGCCCTACTCTGGGTGAAAGTAATAAAAACACCAAAAACAAATTGAAAACTGATTTTTAAATATTTTTATTTTATAGAATGTCAGAAGCTTAAAGACAGTGTACATTCTATATAAATGCAATTTATTCACTAACTTTAGAACACTTTTTATCAAAAACCTTTTATTGTACCCATATCCATACATAATTTATGTTTCGACTGCCCTGCAGTCTTCTTTAAAACCACTTTATTTAATTTTTTTTTTTTAAAAACATTTTTCTATTTTTAAACAATTAAAATAAAGTGGCTCTGAAGAAGACTGCAGAGCAGTTGAAACATATATTGTGTATGCATATGGGTACAATAAAAGATTTTTGCTAAAAAGCATTCAAAGTAGTGGTAAAATTGCATTTATATAAGATATTACAGTAAAATAAAGGAAGTGAGTAATTTGGTAATATTTCTGACAGTGTACATTGTTAATAAAAATTAGTTTAAACATTGACTATTTTAATAATTATTACAATAAATATTATTTTAAATTATATTTAGGGAAATGTGCATAACATTACATTGCATTTGACACTATGTGTAAGTGATTTGCCTTTGCAGTTTTGAAATTGGCACCATTTTAGTTTGTCCCTCTTATCACTAATATGGTTTAGCCAATTTATTTACTTATGTTCTTGATGTGCTAAATAATGGTTTGAGACGACTATGGGAAACTTGTACCACATCATAATTTTAAATAAGACACATCTATTTCTTTTCTAAAATCTTCAATGGATTTGCAAAGCATTGATGATTGCCATGTCAATGATTCTTGTTCAAAGCATCAATATTATTTTTTTATCTTGAGTAGGTATATGGTATTTTTCTAACAACCAGTCATGAAAGTTTATACTTTCCATAAACTTTGATGTTTTTTGTCAAAACATTTGCTTGTATATTTTCCTTTTGTATTCTGTTTTAGCTTTTCCATATTATTTGCAAACGTATTTCCAAAAGGAGGAAAGTTATACATAGGCAAAATATTTTTACAGTACTTTTTTTTTTCTTGATATTTATTTATTTACTGATGATAATGAAAGCACAATTAAATGTGCATTTCCTTCTTTATTGATATTATCATTGCCACTAATATTTTCCAGTTATCATAGAAAAATATCAAATATATCAACATCATTTTCAACTACATCTTCATCAACATCATCTTCATTGATCAAATAGTCATCTATTTGTGGAAATGCTGCTATGTCTACTTCTATCTGTTCTGAGAATAAATAATGCAAAGCATCTTCTTTAAGTTTTTAAACACATTTATTATCTTTATTATGGTGAAACTGAAAAATAAAAATCTAATGATACTCTCAATACCAAGTGTTCTCTTTATAGAACACCAAATTTGGTAGTTAGTAAATAGTTGAAACAAAAATAAATAATGCAATATTTATACAATATAGAATAATATATATGTAATACTTACTATTTATATATCTTGACTTGCTTTATCACACTATACAAATAAATATCAGATAGTCACAACACAAAAATGGAATTATTCATGACACTAGTTTCCATTAGACTAATCATAAAACAAATCATCTGGCAGATTAGTTTGTGATGTAACCTTACAGAATGTGCATGTATGGAGTCTCATATAAACTCTGAAAAATAATTATTGATGAATTCATTACTATCCTATAAATAGATTGCTGGTACTAAAAGATTTAAGTAATTTTGCAAATGTTTTGCTTTTATATTTTATATGCAATTAACAATTAATATTGAGTAAACTGACTGATTTTTTGACTATTTAACTTATTCATAAATGAGTTTTTTTTAATGTAAATTGCAGTTATGATAGCAGATGAAAAGTAACCCTATATTAGATGTTTTCTGTTTATCTTTGATTTTATATTGACACTTGTTTTGAATAAAAACATTTAACATAAAATTGCAACATTTTGATTTTATATTTTGCACAGACCTAAGAATTAATTTATAATAGAGATACTCTGAATGAATGCAATAATTTTTATTTTTACTGTTCAACTTTTTTATAAATGAGTTTATACCTAAAAGTGTGTGATTACTAAAAATTTTTGAAAAATAAATATACAATTGAATTTTGAGAAAATGATTTATAAATATCTGTAAAAAATTATCACACATATAGCATCTTTTACAACTTAAATCTATGCTATGAAGGAAACTTATATATCTTTGATACAAACTTTCATAACTATTTTACAATTGTAGATATGTGCATAGTTTTCAAAGTATAAAATATATTTTTGTATATGAATATTTTTGTTTGATATTTTTTTGCTTACATATTTCATATGTATAAAATGTGTTTTGCTTGTTGCATTTAGATAGATAGATAGATAGATAGATAGATAGATAGATAGATAGATAGATAGATGGATGGATGGATGGATGGATGGATGGATGGATGGATGGATGGATGGATGGATGGATGGATGGACGGACGGACGGACGGACGGGTGGATGACAGATGAATAGGTAAATAGAGATGGATGGATGGATGGATAGATAGATAGATAGATAGATAGATAGATAGATAGATAGATAGATAGATAGATAGATAGGTAGGTAGGTAGGTAGGTAGGTAGGTAGGTAGGTAGGTAGGTAGGTAGGTAGGTAGGTAGGTAGGTAGATAGATAGATAGACAGACAGACAGACAGACAGACAGACAGACAGACAGACAGATAAAAGCAAGGTTATTATTTCTAAAATATTTTCTGACATTGATTATTGATCAAGAAAAATTCATTTTCAGTAAAAAGGTACTATTATTGTTTTAAAATAAAATTGGTATTATATATAATGTTCAATATTCATTTTAATTTAAGAAGTTACATGAGTGAAACTATAGGTTTATGCATATCACATATTTTGCTAAATAGTAATACTTTGTTTATATATATATATTGCTTTAATTTTAAAGTACCTTTTGTTTAGCAATTGATTACTGCCTCAAGCATTTTATCAGCATAAACATTTAACTTTTCTAGAACTAATACATGAGATCACTTTTTTTTTCTCATGTGTAGCATCAGCCTGGAAGCGAACCTGCTAACCCGGGAGACCTCTCTACCACCAATGCTTGACTACAGTAGATCACATTTGATCTCAAATATTGCGATATATCACTGTGTGGGTTTGTCCATGTTAATAAATATGGAAAATATATTTCTGTATGTGAATATACTATAACACACAACACTGAATGTGAGAGTATTGAATGTGTAATCAAACGAAACTGGAGTTATAGAAATGTACTATATAAATAAATAATAGCCAGTTTACAACGTCAGTTTATACATTTGATCTCAAATATTGCTGTACATTACTGTATGTGTTTGTCAATGTCAATAAATATGGAAAATATATTTCTGTATATGAATATATTTGTTTTTTTTACGGTTATGAATATGAGGCAAAACGCCTCGAAAGCGCTCAGCTGTCAATTATTTTATCGATTTATATAAGTATTTATTATAGCTTCTCTTTCCAGCGCATCAACAGGCTTGTCATTTTGTTATAACACATGACATATAATGTGAGGGTATAGAATGTGTAATAAAATGAAACTGAAGTTATCTTATAAAAATGTACTATATAAATAACTAATAGGCAGTTTACAACGTATGTTTATCCTTAGTAGTGCATGTATTGTCGTTTTCTCTCACTATATATATATATATATTGTAATCATCTCTACATGGAAAATAATGTTAAAATAAAAATATTATTTTCTTAAAAACTAGCTAGGCTATTGTGAATCAATAAATCTAAAGAAGGTCACAAAGTGTCCATGAAGATAATAACTTCCAGTGTCGACATCGATTAAAACTAGCTTTAAAATCCATAAGTAAAATATCATTAGATAGATCTAGTCTGCAAAATGAATACAGAATTCGAATTATGAATTAAGTGATAAATGAATCAGGATATAGACAACTAAATGGATGATAAAAACAAATAATAATTAAATAATGAAAATGAACAAACTTAAGAATGAAAAGAAGGAAAGTGTTAGGGTGATGAATGATTACAATGATGACAGAATAAGAAGAGCTAATGAAAGATGAATCAATCATGATAATGAATTAAAATTAAATGAGGATGAGAAAATAAAAGAAAGGAAGATCCAGATGAAATATGAGAACAATGTTGATGATGAAGAATGAGATCCTGAACTATAAAACTAATATTGTGTTAAATGCAGTAAGATAAAATAAAAACAAAGAATGGATTCTAAGCTTGACTAAACCAAAATAATTAACCATTAAGTTAAAATAAACTATAAGTTTTAAAAACTAGAGAATAAATTTACATCTTAAAATTATACAAACTCAATTAAACTGTGAAGATAAACATAACTCAAATCAAAGCACAATAAATAACTTTAGACATAAAAATTACCATAAATTCAAAATTATGACTGCCAACTAGAATTTTACTTCATCAGGGTTCAAATAACTTGAATATTATTATTTTATATGATATACTTGGGTCAGTGAGAAGAATTTTGCCACTTTAGACATAAAAATTACCATAAATTCAAAATTATGACCGCCAACTTAAATTTTACTTCCTCAGGGTTCAAATAATTTGGATATTACTATTTTATAAGATATATTTGGGTCAGTGAGAGGAATTTTGCCACTACCCAAATATAACCAACAAAGACAGCTCATAAAACAAAATAAAATTTATAAAGAATATTTGGCAATCCCAATACTAACAGTAATAGGAACTTTAAGCTTCATGAAGTACAAATAAATTCTTAATAAAGCAAGCATAATAACTTACAAACTCTTTTATTAAATAATAACTATGGGAAATATGATCAAGATCAGTGAATGATGTATCTAATGATTCAAATAAACAGGATACTCCGAAACCAATACATCATTAAAATATTATGTAATTAAGACATGTACTTAAGATCAACAGTGTTCTGATCAATAAGCCATAAATTCTAAATATACTTTAAATGTAAGCGCTTATCAAAACTCATTGTGATATGTTAATGTGTAATAATATCTACAATATTGGTTGATAATTGTTTTAAGACAATAAGATAATGTGAATAACAATAATACTATGGATGATGATTAGCAATAAGCCCACAGACAACTAAATATATTTTCAAACAACAAGATTTATTTACACTAATTACAATTTTATATAATAATAGTAAATAACCAAAAACATATATATTTCAGAAACAATATAAAACAAGGTATATTCATTTTGGTTACTGGTATATTCTGTTTAGATTTATTAACAGTATTGATGCACTGATATGTCTAATAACTATTACTCATAATAGTTATCTATAGTATGCTATTGACAGCATTAAAGTATAAAACAGACAAAACTCTCCATACAGTAGTGCTACTCAGTGCAAGCCAGAGTAATCAATTGATGCCAGAAGGCGTGTGCATAAAATCCCTATCTAGTACTTACTCATCCAATATTCTTAGACTAGTTTCTGGCTAGTGGCCTTCGTCAGTGAGGAGTCTTGGATATGAGAGCACTGCACCTAGATCTTAGGATCTAATGCAATCCTCCAGCAGCCACCTTTTATCTCTACTTAACTATGACTATATGAGAATAAAATTGAAAACAATAATATTTTCAATCTAAGCTTATTAGTTTATAGGTTCAGATCTATATGACTATATCAGCTAATGAGCTTAGATTGAAAATATTGTCTTTTCAATTTTATTCTCATAGTTTTGTATTTATGTAGAGCTAAAAGGTGGCTTGTGAAGGGTTGCATTTGATCCTAAGACCTAGGTGCAGTGCTCTCAGAACCAATGCATCCTTACTGATGAAAGCCACAAACCAGAAACTAATCTGGGGATATTGGATGAGTAGGCACTAGATAGGGATTTTATGCACAAGTCTTTTGGCATTCAATGATTCCTCTGGCTTACATTGAGTAACACTGCTGTATGGAGAGTTTTGCCTGTTTTAATAATGGTTATGAGCAAGCATAAGAAATGGTGATCATGTTTTGATTGGTGATTTAATTAAAGTATAACTGAACTTTAATAATAACTAATGTGATAATGACAATTTTCATATGAAGCACAAATGACAATTATTATTTAGTATTCAGCAATCTATTATATAAATATGGGAATAGACCCCAGAAGTTAAATATATACAAGATACTAAGCTTTTCCCATGTCCACAGAATAATCAACTCAACTATTGAAATGTCTTAAAGATCCATTGACGAACTACTGCTTGATGGAAATAAAATTACATTGCATATGTTTATCTATTATTATGCCATACACAAATTTTAAAATTACTAATTAATTTTGTTGGTTTGCTTGTAAACTGTTGACAAGGTACAATAGCACAATACATATACTATTTTTATTTAGCTGAACACTATAGATAAACAAGGGTTCCTGAAGCTAACTCTACCTTATCATTGCCATACAATTTTAAAACACCAAGTATTTCACCATACAAGGTGGAAAATAACTAGACATCATCATGAGGGATCAAACAATAAAGAAAGGCTCTTTGGAACAACATTACATAATTATATAAGTGCAAAATGTGTCAACATCATCTCAACACAATGGGGCTGAATGCATACCATGAAAATAATCCTCTCTAGGGATTAAACTATACTAACTAGGGCATAAATTTGTTTTAAGCCTCAACAATGTAATCCTCTCATGTAATATGCAGTGGGAGAGTGTACTCCATCTACCAATGCATAATAACAATGATACAATATTTAATAAAATTATGTTTCTCACTCTTATCAAATGGAAACAAGCACGAGCCCTCATCAAAAAATGGCAAGGTAAAATAATTCTCACATTAAAAGGTAAAAAGATAAATATTCCATATCAAACAATGCATATGTTAAATAGTGTATGAAAGCAACAAAGATACTATAAATCAAATGATCATAAAATATTTTTAACAAACATAATAAAATTTGCAATAATAAGAAACACACAGTCAATGAAAAGTAGCATAAATTCTATAAACTAAAGTGGACATACTAAATTATAGGCAAAATATAACAAAGATATAAAATGAATGTATACCTGGTTATATGGAAAACTCCATATAATAAAATAATTATGTCATCATAAGTAAATACTATTATGCTTCTGACAAATTATGCTATCTGTTTACCCATCCTCCCATAAATGTAAGAGATGTCTACCTCTATCTACAGTAGCCTAATTTAATATTAACTTTAAGTTAACCAGTATATATATATATAATTTTACCTTAGTCTGTTTTCAGAATCATTGCATATTTATACTATAAATAGGAAACATATATATATATATCGTAATAGCATATCCAAAACCAATATAAAATATTAATAAACATGAACAATATAAAAAAATCATCATTATTATTATACTTCATTTTATTCCCATAGTTCGTAATTTAAATTCCTTCACTATAAGCTGAATGACAATGGGGAAATGATATTGTCGGCTGGCAAATTATTTTATGAGGCAACACATCCATATTCTTCATATTTTATCATACTAAAGTAAATAAAACATTTAAGAGTTTCTTGAAAATAAAACAAATATACAGTAACATTCATAAATAATTTTCATCACAATATTTTAAACTAGTGTTAATTCCAACTTTTCCACCATCAAACCATTCTCAATCTTCTTTCTATTTTGAATTGGGTTTGTTGATGGACAATTTCTTCTACACTAATCTTAATCTTTTCAATCTCATTCTGCAATTGAGTAAATATCTTTTGTATTCTCTCTTCTAGCCTCTAAATCACTGGAAGGATTACCAATATATTTCCTAGTTTGTACATTATTATTACTACACTTCAACTATAATGTCACAAATCTGTTCTTGAGTTTGTCTGTACCTGTGTTCCTAAGATTTGTAAATTGTTCTTGCATGGACTTTTCCAGTGAACAACATTTTTATTGTTTATGATTATCTCTTCTTTCCAAATTTCCCTTGATTCTTTTACTTTTCTTTCTATCTTCTCCTCAACTCTATTTTCAATTCCCTCCATTTTATCCTCTAACTTCTTTATACTCTTATTGCTTTCTTCCATTTTATTCTCCATTTTATTTTCTAACTTTCTTATACTCTTATTATTTTACTTTCTAACTTTCTTATACTCTTATTATTTTCCTGCATTTTATTCTCTATCTCTTTCGTATTATTTTCTATTTTATTTTTTAGCTTACTTATTATACTCTCATAATTTTCATACATTTTATTTTCTAATCTTTCATGTTATTCTCTAGTCATTTCATGTTACTCTCCATTTTATTTACTAATACTTTCATGTAATCTTCAATCAATTTCCTCAAATTCAATTAAGGGTTGATACATTATATTTGTATCAGTTAGGTCAAGATTAGTACCACCAGTAGGGGTTTTCTCTTCAGATCTCTCTATTTCTTGGGACTCAAAATAAAAAACATTGGAATGGGGCTATAATATAACTCACTTATTTTGTAAATATTTTCCTACAATAATATCTCTAACTATAATATAACACCTAGTTTGACTTAAATTGAATTGAAATGACCTTACATATACATTCCATTGCTTTCACTTTCCATCAACTTACAAACCTACAAGTTCACAAGAGAAAATTTATTTAACTACATGCCAAACTCTGTCTACACCTAGCACATCTGATTTTATATGCCTACATAAATACATATATCAAAATATGTCACAACCTTATGCTAATAACACTACCAGTTAACATATTGTTATGACAGATATTTTATTAAATAATAGTATTATACTTCAGTTAATGAAAAGTACATCATCTAATTTATTGATGATCACTGATAAAACTTATTTAAGTCCGCATCATACAGATAATTCTAAAAGTTAATATGATTTATTAAATTGAGTTCCATAATTCATCACTTGGCCACATGGATCAAATATTAAATATGATTTTTTTTAAATGATTGAAACCTGTCAAATATTCAGTATTTTAACAGTCGGTCCCACATGTTGCTAGATGCTAAAATTTCAAATGAAAAGGACTGTTGTCTCCACCAATCATCAATTAATCTAGCTTGCATATTGCCATATTGTACCCTGCAACCACCAATCTATTAATTGAGCCTAACATTACAGGGTGCCAAAAATCTGAATGGAAATCTCTTTGTAACCACCTCTATACAGATAATAAAAATACATACATGGAAAATAATGAAATAAAATATTATTTTCTTAAAAACTAACAAGGTTAGCATGAATGAACATCGATTAAACTAGCTTTAAAATCCATGAGCAAAATATCATTAGATAGATCTAATCTGCAATACCAATAAATAGTTAATAATCAGGTCTATGAAATGAATTTGGAATTTGAATTATGAATTAAGTGATAAATGAATCAGGATATAGACAACTAAATGGATGATGAAAACAAATAATAATTAAATAATGAAAATGAATGAGCTTAAGAGTGAGGAGAAGAGAAAGAAAATGCGTTAGGGTGATGAATGATTGAGATGATGGCAGAATAAGATCCAATGAAGGATGAATCAATTATGATAATGAATTAAAATGAAATGAGAATGAGAAAATAAAAGAAAGGAAGATCCAAATGAAATATGAGAACAATGTTGGTGATGAAGAATGAGATCCTGATCTATAAAACTGGTATTGTGTTAAATGACAGTAAGATAAGTTAAAAACAAAGAATGGATTCTAAGCATGACTAAACCAGAATATTTAACAATGAAGTTAAACTAAACTATAAGTTTTAAAAACAAGAGAACTAATTTGTATCTTAAAATTATACAAGTCAATTAAACTATGAAGATAAACATAAATCAAAACATAATAAATAACTTTAGGCATAAAATTGCCATAAATTCAAAATTAGACTGCCAACTAGAATTTTACTTTCTTAGGGTTCAAATAACTTGAATATTACTATTTTACAAGATATTCATGGGTCAGTGAAAGAAAATTTGCCATTACCCAAATATAACCAATGATGACAGCTCATAAAACAAAATGGAATTAATAAAGAATATTTGGCAATCCCAATACTAGCAGTAATATGCACTTTAAGCTTTATGAAGTGCAAATAATTTTTTAATAAAGCAAGCACAATAACTTACAAACTCTCTTTTATTAAATAGCTATGGGGGATATGATCAAAATCAGTGGAAGATGTATCTAATGTTACAAATAAACAGGTTACTCCAAAACCAATAGATCATTAAAATATTATTTAAAATAAGACATGTGCTTAAGATCAACAGTGTTCTAATCAATAAGCCATATATTCTAAATGTACTTTACAAAAACTCATTGTGATATGTTAATGCATAATAATATTTACAATATTGATTGATAATGATTTTAAGACAATAAGATAAAGTTTTGATAGTAATAACAATAATACTATGAAGGATGATTAGCAATAAGGCCATGGGTAACTAAATATATTTTCAAACAACAAGATTTATTTCAACTATTTACAATTTTATCCAATAATAGTAAATAACCCTAAACATATATATTTCAGAAACAATATAAAACAAGGTATATTCATTTCATTACCAGTAACAATTTTAATACACTGATATGTCTAATAACTAGTATTCATAATAGCTATCTATAGTATGCAATTGACATCATTAAAGCATAACTGAACTTTAATAATAAGTAATGTGATAATTAAAGTATAACTGAACCTTAATAATAAGTGATGTGATAATGACAATTATCATATGAAGCACAAATTACAATTATCATTTAGTATTCAGCAATCAGTTATATGAATGTAGAAACACACACCAGAAATTAATATATACAAGATACTAAACTTTGCTCTTGTCCACAGAATAATCATCTCAACTGTTGAAATGTCTTACTGATTAATCGGCAAACTACTGCTTGATGGAAATAAAATAACATTGCATATGTATATCTCTTATGCCATACACAAATTTTAAAATTACTAATAAATTTTGTTGGTTTGCTTGTAAACTGTTGATAAGATACAACAACACAATACATACAGTATTTTATTTAGCTAACACTATAAATAAACAAGTATCCCTGAAGTTAACTCTAGCATATCATTGCCATACAATTTTAAAACACCAAGTACTTCATCACACATGGTGGAAAGTAACTAGATGTCATCATGAGTGATTGATTAAACAATAAATAAAGACTCCTCAGAACAACATTATATAATTATATAACAATATGGCATATTTCAATACCTTTTTCTAGATACAAAATGTGTGGATCTTGTCTCAACACATGGGAGCGGATTGCATACCATGAAAATAATCCTCTCTAGGAATTAAACTATACTAACTCAGCATAAAGTAATTATAAGCCTCAACAATATAATCCTCATGGAATAATTAAAGGGAGAGTATACTCCCTCTACCAATACATAATATCAATGATACAATGTTTAATAAAATTATATGTTTCTCACATTTATCAAATGGAAACAAGCACAGATCGTCATCAAAACAATGTCAAGGTAAAATAATTCTCACATTAAAAGCTAAAAAGATAAATGCCCCACTTCAAACATGCATATGTTAAATAGTGTATGAAAGCAACAAAGATACTCTAAATCAAATGTCTCTAAAATATTTTTAAGAAGCATGATAAAATTTGCAATACTAAGACACAATGTCAATGAAAAATAGCATAAATTCTATAAACTAAAGTGGACATACTAAATTATAAGCAAAATATAACAAAGATATAAAATGAATGTATACCTGGTTGTATGGAAAACTCCATATATTAAAATAATTATGTCATCATAAATAAATACTATTATGCTTCTGACAAATTATGCTAACTGTTTATCCATACATAGAATGTCAATAGACAATTCCCATAAATGTAAGAGATGTGTATCTCTATCTAGACAAGTCTAATTTAATATTAACTTTAAGCTAAGCAGTACAATACATATAATTTTACCTTAGTCTGTTTTCAGAATCATTGCATATTTATACCATAAATAGAATATATATATATATTAATAACATATCCAAAACTAATATAAAATATTAATAAACATGAACAATATAAAAAATATCATTATTATATTTCATTTTATTCCCATAGTTCGTAATTTAAATTCCTACACTATAAGCTGACTGGGAAAAACAATACTGTTGACTGGCAATCTTTATAAGGTGACTCATCCATATTCTTCATTTTATCATGGTAAAGTAAACTAAACATTTAAGAGTTTCAGGAAAATAAAAAAAATTATATAGTAATGCTCATAAACATTTTTCTTCAGAATTTTTTATCAATTTTTTTTAAAAAAAAATCCAAGGTTGTAGCTTAAATAATATCTCCAACTTAGACATCAAAAGAAAAATTTTCTCAAAAGAATTATTAATTTTTTCATCTCCAGTAATTTATTGGAATAATTAAGAATGATTTTTGCATTTTAAAGTACACCTGTGTCTCTTTTTTTGCTGTAGATATGTTCCACAGAAAACCCACATTAAAAAAATAGCACAAAAATAGACTTAACTTACATTGAAAAATGTGGGATATGTTCTTATTTTTTAGAAATCACATAAAACCAAAGTAACAAGGTAAAATTACTTTAAATTTTGCATTAAAAAAAAAAGGAAATATTGTATAACTAATAAAAAAATTTAAATATTTGAAAAATGTTGACTCAAGACAAACTTTTTTGTACTTTTTTTATTAACTATTTAATTTTATTCAAAGCTATGTTTTTATGTGTAATTTTTTTTTTTTTCACACATATTTTAATCATTATTGCTATTTCACAATATGTCGATTTGTTTGTGAACTGGTAAGAAATCAGATTCATCACAATAGGAAATACAATTAGTACCAACTTCAGTCTTATTCTGTGTTAATGGTTTTCAGTCAACAATGTAATGGGTGATTAAACTTTGAGATGACGATTTTACTAATTGTTTATGAAGCTCACGATATCCAGACTGTTATATTTAACTGTTGGAGAATGCACTTTTATGAGTGCAACTATATATACATATAACATATTTCCAGGAGTGTGTTAATAATGACTAACAGTTAAATTTTCTTTTATACACATATATACATGGAGAAACTTTTAGACAGAAAAAATATTTAAGAACTTTTAAAGATACATTCTTTTTAAGTAGAAATTAAAAGTTCTTAAATATTTTTAATTGTAACTTTTTTTTGTCTAAAAGTTTATCCATGTAAATATGTGTATAAAAGAAATCATTTTTGATTGTGAAATGAACAGGTTTCACTTCTGTTTCATTATCTTTTTCTAAATCTTCTATAGTATCTAAATTTATTGACAAACTTTTTCCAGCAGGCATTTAAAGTATGTAAAATTTAATGCGTGTATATAAAATGGGGAAATCCTGATTTTAACTGAAATATTAACTTCTTTATCACACACAAAAAAAAAAAAACAGCATAAAAAGATATTAAGAAGAAACATGAACTGCATAACTTCAAAATCACATTAAAAATCCACACAAAAAGTGACCCAGATGTATTTAAAAATTTGTTATCAATATTTAAAACTAGTGATAACTCCCTAATTTCACAATATTAATTAAGAAGTTGCTATCTACTTTTTAAAATTAAATTCATGCATTACAGTATATGTACATTTTAATATTCTTTAAAGTAGATTTCATATTTTTAAATTTGAATTCAGAAAGTTTTGTTTTAATTACTTTTAATTTGGTTCCCATTTACATTTGATATAAAGGCAGACATTTTTTTTTATAAAAACCAATGCACATGATATATTATTTTTCTTGCCATTCCAAACAAATCATTGTTAATCTTTAAATGTACATAATGACTATAATAATTAAAATTGTAGTAATATATAAAATAAAATTTTATGCTTACGATCTCTTGTTTTTAAATCTGAAGTCTCTTTGAATGAAGTATTTGTTTTTCAAAATTGTTCCCATTCTTTTCCAAGTTGAAATTCTGGTGATTGTCAGTTGATAGATCAGTAGATCATATGTATGCCAGGAAGTGGAATTCTCTACTCCATTATTTTATGAGTCAAAATATAATTGACTTATTATTTGAATTCAGTTCTAATTCAAATCCAGTGTTATGTATTTTCAGCTTCTTGGTCTTAAATTTTGTCATAGCTCATATGTTATTATCTCTTCTCTTGTTCCTTTAACCTTTTAAAGGATTTTACGAGATGACTCAAAGCCACTTCAAGTCACTTGAATTCTGTCATTTTTAACACTACGGTCAAGATTTTACCGTCATTTCAAACGTTATAAAAAGTTCCGTAAGATGCTGCCCTCTTTGAATTATTTTACAAGTAAAAAATCAATATAAAACTGACGTTGAAGGTCTAACAAAGGGAGGAGATAGTCCATTCTAAGCATTGATTGGCTTTCTACTATTGAGGACAAAAAAATTCACTTGTCAATAACTTCCACCATTACGATTTCTTTTCTTTTCTTTTGAAAGTGATAAACAAATGTTTTTGACCATTTTAAAAGTATTTTTTGACTTATTATAAATTGTTTTGATAAAATATGCTAAAAATAAAATTATTTTAGAAAAATAGTTAAGATTTTAGCAAACATTATTTATTTTTCAGGAAAGTAAAACTGAGAAAGAAATCACTGACATCAGCAACACTTTTTTGGTTACTAATGTTCGTTTTAGATTTGCCATTATCAAATATTTTTATAATTATAAATAAAAATTTATTTTTGAAAAAACTTGCATTCACTTTCATAACCTAACAAATTATTAATATACTTTTTACAAACGAAACTAAAGTGAATATAATATTAAAAGATGAATATATTTTTATTATAGAGTTTGTGAGTTGACCAATTAAATTTTAGAGTTTTACCTCTCTTGGCCAATAAAATTAATTGCCCGTTGAAAGGTTAATGATTCCCCTCTACAATATATGTTAGCTTATTTATACCTTTATCAAAAAGCATTGTTGTACAAAAAAATAGACCAATCAAAGCATGGTATGTGCATACAATTAATAGTTCTCCATCTATCTTCATTAGTGATAACTAATCAAGCTGTTGAAAATTATTTTAAATTTAAATAAAAATGTGCTTAATGATCAATTACAAAGATTAATTTAGAATAGTTATAATTTTTAAATCCTTTTGGTTATTATTTAATAATAACAAAATATCAAACGTTTCTCTACTTTTAAATCAATAATAACAGTAATAAATTATTACTTTAGTATTATTAAAAATAATCCATTTGGAAGATTGCCTATGAAAATCTCATACACATCCTGACAGAGAGCTTAGCATATCTTGAACAGTCTTGAGTCTTTATAATTCTCAGGAGATTTATTGATAATGTTTATTTAATTTTAAATTATAACTTGGCAACTACAATAACATACCACTGATATAATACACTGATTTAATATATTCCAATTATTGTCAATTAAAATTTAAAATTTTATACATTTGATGGCATATATAACGTTTGACAAACATCAAGCCCTACCATAATGTTACAATATATATATATATATAACTGAAAGGAGACCCTTTGATTCCCCTTGGAGGCCTTAAAGGAACCGAGAAGGTCAAATTCCTAATGTCCACTCCATACATTCTTGTCGTTGCAGCTGTTATTACTATGTGATTATTCATACAATATACAAACATGGATGGGCTGCTCACCAACACGCATTAGCCAGCGTGGTGAGTTTATTGCCTTTTTACCTCAGAGTTTAAGATCAAGAAACACCATGGTCTTTCTTCTCAGTGCCTGATAAGGCAGAATGAATGTTTGTGTAAATGATAAATATTTTTCCAATACATATATACAATTATGACAGACAAAAATAAAGCATGGCCCTTATTCCCAGGAGGCTGTAAAGTCACCAACCAAGGCAGCGGTTGGTGGCCGAAGGCGGAGGGTGCTAAGAATCCCCTGATTGCGGACCCAGGCTGCCATTTGATGACGACTTTTTATTTAGGTACTTACAACTGCAGATCACTTTCAAGTGAAGGAAGATTGCAAGAATTAGAAGAAGAACTCTCTTATATTAAATGGGACATTATTGGACTTTGTGAAGTTAGAAGAAAAGGAGAAGAAACAATTGATTTAAAAAGTGGACATATACTCTATTATAAAGGCACAAATATTGGAAATACAAGTGGAGTAGGATTCATTATAAATAAAAAGTGGAAGAACAATATTGTGGAGATTGATGGTGTATCAGACAGAGTGGCAAGATTAGTTATACAACTTAATAGCAGATATCAAATGCAGATAATTCAGGTTTATGCCCCAACAAGTTCTCATAGTGATGAAGTAGTAGATTTTTATATGGATGTACAAAAGGCTTATGATCAGAGTAAACAACATTTTATAATCGTTATGGGAGACTTTAATGCTAGAATTGGTAAACAAATAAAAGATGAAAGTGCTGTAGGCAATTTTGGTTATGGTAATAGAAATGAGAGAGGACATAGACTTGTGGAGTTTGCAGAAAAAGAAAAACTTTATATTATGAATTCTTTTTTTGAGAAAAATGTTAAAAGGAAATGGACATGGAAGCATCCAAATGAAGGTACAGCAGAATTGGATTATATTTTGACTAATAGGAAATACATATTTCAAGATTGTAATGTTCTTAATAAATTTAACACAGGAAGTGATCATCGATTAGTAAGGTGTAAGATGCATGTTAATGTGAAACTAGAGAGACAAAAATTATTAAGAAAAACAATATTTACAGTTGATATTCCTAATCTTCAGAAACATTCTAATGAATTTAAATTAGAACTTACAAATCGGTTTCAAGTATTAGTAGATTTTGAACATGATTCAGATTTGAATGAAATTAATATGAAAATAACTGATACACTTTTGAAAACTGCAACAAAGATAGCTGGTAGAAAGAAACAGCAATTGACCAGTAAAATTTCTACTGAGACTAGAGAATTTATGAAGAAAAGAAGGAATATGAAGATATACAAAAATGATGCATTAAAAAAAATTGAATATCTCGAATTTTGTAAAATGGTGCGGAAAAGAGTTGAAAATGATATAAGAAAATATAATTGTGAACTAGCAAGGAAAGCTGTAGAAGAAAATAAAAGTCTTAAGAATGTAAAACAACATTTTTGGTATTGGTAGGAAATTTATATCTGCAATAAGAAAAAAAGATGGAATTGTTACTAAAAAGAGAGATGACATCATGAAATTGGTAGAAGATTTTTATCAAGAATTATATAGTAATAAAGAACAAGTACCTTCTATATCTATTCCATCTTCCGAATTGCCCAGAATTTTAAATGAAGAAGTGAGACACACAATTAAATGTATGAAGAAGGGAAAGGCTCCAGGTAATGATGGAATTATAATTGATATATTAAAAGAAGCAGGAGACGAAATAGAAAAAATTTTAGCAAAGTTATATACCAAATGTCTAAATGATAAAGATGTACCAGATGATTGGAAGAATGCAGTAATAATATTAATATTTAAAAAAAGTGATAAAGAAGATATTAGAAATTACAGACCTATTAGCCTTTTATCAGTTTTATATAAAATTTTTACCAAGATAATTACAACTCGTCTACAGAGAACATTGGATTTCCACCAACCAAGAGAATAAGCTGGATTTAAAAGTGGTTTTAGTACAGTAGATCATATCCAGGTGTTGAAAGAAATTATAGAAAGGTCGTCAAATGAATATGAGTTGTCATTATGTTTTGGATTTGTAGATTATGAAAAGGCATTTGATTCTATAAACATTTCTTCAGTGATTAAAGCATTGGATCATCAAGGTATAGATCCAGGATATTGTCATATTTTGAAGAATATTTATAAAAATGCAACAGCAACAATTAGATTACATAATGATACTGGGAAAGTCAACATTGAGAAAGGTGTAAGACAAGGTGACTCCATATCTCCAAAACTTTTTACAACAGTGCTGCAAGAAGTATTTTGTGGATTAAAATGGAAAACTAAAGGAGTGAAAGTAAATGGAGATTATTTAAGTCATTTAGATTTCACAGATGTTGTAGTTGTTTTTGCAAATAATGCTTCAGAGCTGCAGGATATGTTACAGGAATTATCAGATGAAAGTAGGACTAAAGATAAATGTTAAAAAGACTAAAGTAATGTTTAATCGATTTGCTCAAAATATGAAAATAAAGATTGATTATGATGAATTAGAAGAAGTTAACAGTTACAAATACCTTGGTCAGATTATTAATACAGATGGAAACATAATGGAAGAAATTAATCATAGAATTAAACTTGGTTGGAGTGCTTTTGGTAGAAATAACTTGATACTAAAAGGAAATATGCCTATGTGTTTGAAAAGGAAGGTTTTTAATAAATGTGTTTTACCAGTTCTTACTTATGGATCTGAGACTTGGACACTTAATAGAAGAGCAATACAGAGACTTCAGACCACTCAAAGAAGTATGGAGAGATGTATGTTGGGAGTAACAAGAAGAGATCGAAAACGCAATGTATGGGTAAGAGAACAAACGGGTGTTACTGACCTCATTGAAAAAATTAAAAGATTGAAGTGGAGTTGGGCTGGACGTATTGCTAGAAGAGATGATAGTAGATGGACAATTGAAATTTTAAACTGGATTCCAAGAGATTGTAAAAGACCCAGAAAGAGACCACATGTGAGATGGATGGATGAAATAAGAAAGTGTGCAGGGGTGATGTGGAGAAGAGAAGCTGAAGATCGGAGAAGATGGATTAAACTTGGAGAGACCTTCATCCTGCAGTGGATTGATAATGGTTGATAATGATATATATATATATATATATATATATATATATATATATATATATATATATATATATATACTGGCATGCACCAGAAACAAATTAATATGTATAGTCTTTTTTGAAATTTGTAATTTATATTTTACATTTTGATTGTGTTTAAATTGTTGGACATGCATATTTTGAAATATTTAAAAGAAATTGATTTTGCATGAAGAACCAAATCTTTGATGCCTGTCTATTTTGTTTTAATTGTTATTTTATATTTATAATTAAAAACATATATTTTGTTTTTCTAATTTATCTCCTTTACGATTATAATTGTTTAATGAAATCTATTAATATAATGTTTAATTTAAATATAATGCGCATATATTTATTCATTTTTAGTTACCATGCCTTGTTGGCATATATACATATTTTCTATATTAATAACTCCTGTTGTGTAAGAAATTGTATATATATACATACATACACATACTTATATTCTATATATCTGAAAACTACTCTAACATTTGGATGCACTTCTAATGCAGAAATAAATGAACTGCTTGGGGTCATTATTTCAGCTTACAAGAGGGAAAGATTTTGTCTCTAATCTTAAATTTTGCAGAAGCATCTTAAAACTTCAGTGAGAGATGGAGAAAAAAAAACACACACACACATTGGATAAAAGTTGAAATTGAAAAGCGAATTTTTTTTTTTTTTTTACTTTACAAACATTTTAAAAAATAAATATATATCTAGCTCGTTATTAGTTAGGTTATCAAATAGTACTTTTTTTATATTTCTCTTTTGCCGTCTCACTTTTAACAGAAGGAGTTTATATTATTTCATATATATCTTAATAATAAATCATATATAATAGTGAAATTGTAACTGAATATAATATTTAAGTTGTAGGGGTTCATTTATATATAAGCGTATATATATATATTTTGTCGTGTAGAAACAACTTGCCTTTTTTTTTAATGTTTAACTATTACTTTTTTGCATATCTTACCTATTAGTTTAAGACTTGAATCGATTTGCTCAAAATATGTGTGTAATATATATATCTACCTTGAATGCAATTAAGAAAACTACTAAGACCAAAGGAAAACATTGATAGCAATATAATGAGTTCATTATCATAAATTTGAATAAGAAGAGCAATTTTCATTACTATATGAGAACCAGCTCTATAATTATGGATAATCAATAGCCACCATATGGTAATGCTAATCTAAGCTATAAACTGGTGTTTGGTCAATGAACTTTTGTTTTATAAAATGCTATCAGTTATAGATTTTATATATGTTACCAATGTCATTTTATATTTTTTTGTAGTGTAAGAAGAGAAATAAAATTACTTTTCTCAGAATTGAATCATGATTGTTATTGGGTCAAGATATAAGTTTTAACATATAGAATGTAAAGAAATGCATTAGTAAATCAATGAATGGAATAAGATTGTTCATAACTGCTAATAAATTGTTGGAATGTAAAGGATTTACTAGCTATACAATATTTTTGAAATATTAAATTGCTAAAATAAATTTTGTTAAAGAGATGACAAACAATGGTCATTTACCATCAGTGATGATCACATTTTATTGTTTGGTTATAATACTATGTTGTCTGATTGCCTCATTCACATTTTATTAGACAGTAAACATACATAGATATAAGGTATTTAAGAGGGCTTGCAACTTGATTAAAAATGATTGAAAATGGTATATCTATGAATATATAAAAACTCAAATAAAATAATATATATAAAATACATATTTTGCAGGTTCATCCGTGTTAAAAACTTTTAATATCAATATACTGACATTTCGACTTGGTCACACAAGCCATCCACAGAGTTAAAAGTTTTTAACACGGATGAACCCGCAAAATATGTATTTTATATATTTAACCCGTGCAAATCTTCGTTTTAACATATATATATATCAGGGAGAAAGCATTCATGTATTGAACAGAATGAGTGCTTCCATAGAAAAATTTCACTAAAGTGTTCTGAAGCTTTAACCAAAAGACTGTTTTTTACGAGGCTCCTCGTAGACATCTGACGTCACTCTAACTCAGCCGATTCTTATGCTAAAAAATTTGTTCGATACGTTTTGAAGAGGTTTTTAAAAGTTCCGTACGATGGTGACCTCTTCCGACTTATTTTACAAGTAAAAAATAAAAAAAAATGCATTTAAACCTAAACAAAGAAAGAACATTATTTGTGATTGGTTCTTAGCAAGCTCTCAGCCGAAAAAGACATTCTGATTGGCTGGAAAGAACAAAGAAACCGCCTGATCAAAGAAAATAAAGAAAAACGCTGAGATTTTCATTTCGAATCCAATTTTAAGTATTATAAAATTATATTTATGGAAATTAAAAATTATTCTCAGAGAGAATAATAAAAAAACAAAATTATTTTCGAAAAATATTGAAGATTTTAGTAAAAATATTGAAGATGTAGTAAAAAGAAATATTTACTTTTCTATAACATAAAAGTCGATCTTTTTGTTTATATTATAGCTTTTATGTTGCCGAAATTGAATATTTTAGAATAAATAAATAGCAATTTATTTTTGAAAGAACTTTTGTTCTCTTCATAACCTGAAAAATTAATAATATACTTTTTATAAACGTATCTGAGTTGAATTTAATATTATAGGCGAATATGTTTTAACAATAGGCTTTGTCTTCAGTTTGTGAGTTGGCCAATTAAATGATTTGATTTTTACCTCATACAACCAATAATATAATTAGCGGTTAAAAGGTTAAGTGAAATTCAATTTAAAAAATTCACTTTCAATTTTTTTAGCAACAGTTGAATTGTTTTTATATACATAAAGAATGAATTTGACAAACACATTCTCGGTTGATTATAGGAAGTTCAAACAATGCTAAAATCTAATTTACAGTTGAAACTTTTAAGAATGTTAAAAGGATTTGGAAGATAAAATATATTGATAATAATATATTCTCTGATTTACAAATAAGAGTTTCAGATTTATCTAGATGTGTGTAATATATATATTAAGCACTCTTATGTAAAAAATTGTTGTAGCAAATGAAATAAAAGCATTATAAAAAAAAGAAATCTGCTTCCATTCCTAAAAAAGTTATGCTTTGTCGCTGATATATTTATTATAATGCAAGGCTATTGGTTTGATGTATCATGTGCCAACTTTGCAATTTGGGTTGTCAAGCACAGATGTTTTTATATTCAGGAAAAAAACAATATGGAATCCAAGTCTATATTTTTGGAATATGAGATCAAATATGATCATGTCTTTGACTAACTAGGGGTTAGTATAGTATGTTCTGAGTGAACGGAAAATGCAAAGTTAACGAAGCGTGGCACATAGCCAATAATGCATACACTATTACTAAGAAAAAGACTTGTTTCTCTTTGATGATGAAGTGGATAATGTAAATTCAATCATTTACATTTTTACAGAAAATATTTAAATATCACCCTGGTTATGTCAGACATCATTTGTTATAATTTTATATTGCTATGAATTTGACTATATAATAATTGAAAGCATGCTAAGCAAATTATTTGTGGATAAAATATAATCTCATCTTAAGAGAAATGGTCAAAGTGTTTACATTGAGGTATATAGTACAAATATTGTATTGAAGTTAAGTTTTCTTTATTTGTTTCTATTTAATAATTCAAAAATGAAGTCTTTATTTTGTTAACATTTTTTTAGATGGTGTAGTTTTTATGGATACAAAATGAAAAATATTTATATTTTTTAAAACATTAGTTCTAATTTTAATTATTGATCTTTGATTTTATTGACCATAGTTAAAAATATGTAATGTTTTTAGCATACTAAAACATTTTATTGTTCTTATGAGAAATCAGTCTCTCTATATATAACTAGAATTTAGTTAAAATAGTATTTAGACAAATTGGTGGCACATTAGTAATGAGGTATTTCATCTATTAGCTAGGGTATAAAAAAAAAAAATTAGAATAACAGGCTTTGTAGCTAGTCTCAAAATTGATGATGAAGATGTAGAAGTTCTTGGTTAGTTTTTGCTTCCTGAAATCATTCATTTGTAATGAAGTATCGGTCAGGAGATATATTTCAGTGGAATGATGAGCAGAATTGCATTAAAATCTTGAAAAGATTTTTTTTTTTTTTAATATAGGAATCTATTTTTAAAAACAAAGATTAGAATTGTTCAAATTATATTACTTGTAATTGTGTAGATGTGAATGTAATGCTGAAAATCATAGTAAAATTAAATGGAAAATATATAACTAATTGCATGATCAGATTAGATTTCAATTTTCGTTTTGAGAACAAATGATTCTGTTGAAATTGTCCTATTTTGGTTATTGATTTAATTTGATGCATTAGTAAAAAAAATGTATAATG
The DNA here is from genome assembly GCA_028023455.1 of Epiperipatus broadwayi. NCBI lineage: Eukaryota > Metazoa > Onychophora > Udeonychophora > Euonychophora > Peripatidae > Epiperipatus > Epiperipatus broadwayi. The sequence goes on along the minus strand of JAQFVV010006281.1, from coordinate 3,861,361 downwards.
CTTAAAAAGGTAAGTGTTGAAAAAAAAAAGAGTGTGATCAGGGTGAAGATTGATAGATGCTATTATCATAATAATTAATGAGCTTTTGCACAGCCTGAAAATTTTTCTGTTGAACATATTTGTATGATCATAACATTGGTTTGATGGTAATTAATTATAATAATCTATTATTATATAAATATATCTTTAAATACATAAAAAATATTTATTTAATAGAAAGGAGCCTTAGTCATCTTTGGCAATCATTATTTTTTTTTGACAAAACTTAGATCTATGCACTGTTAATATTTGTGTTATCAGAAAATTAATTAGTAGATCTCCAGAGAATTTTGCAATCATATTTGCTATTAAGCAGGCATCAAACAATGTCCATATATATAACCATGTTTGATGAATGTTCACATTGTTTTGTTTTAATTATAAATTTTATTAAACGCTCACTATTATTTCAGTAATAGTTTTAACAAGGCTGTAAACCTTAGCAATGAGCGTCTGAAAAAATCGTCACTAGGGACCTCTGTAGGTCTTTAAAACACATGCTTACGCTATGAAGAAAAGAGAGAATCCCTGGGAGAGAATCCCTTCTTTACTTCGACCTACTTTTATATATAAATAGGTGAAGCAGAAGTGTTTTGATCTAAGAGTGTGAAGCTATTAAATACTTCACTAATTAAGTCCACAATTCTTATAATACATTAATACTCACGAAATCTTACGATTTACTACGAGTTAATGAAAAGATCTTATAGTAAGAAATATATTACGATAATTTAAAGTTGTAATTATAAATTTTATTAAACGCTCACTATTATTTCAGTAATAGTTTTAACAAGGCTGTAAACCTTAGCAATGAGCGTCTGAAAAAATCGTCACTAGGGGGGACCTTGTTAAAACTATTACTGAAATAATAGTGAGCGCTTAATAAAATTTATAATTACAACTTTAAATTATCGTAATATATTTCTTACTATAAGATCTTTTCATTAACTCGTAGTAAATCGTAAGATTTCGTGAGTATTAATGTATTATAAGAATTGTGGACTTAATTAGTGAAGTATTTAATAGCTTCACACTCTTAGATCAAAACACTTCTGCTTCACCTATTTATATATAAAAGTAGGTCGAAGTAAAGAAGGGATTCTCTCCCAGGGATTCTCTCTTTTCTTCATAGCGTAAGCATGTGTTTTAAAGACCTACAGAGGTCCCTAGTGACGATTTTTTCAGACGCTCATTGCTAAGGTTTACAGCCTTGTTAAAACTATTATTGTTTTGTTTTATATTTTTAACACATTTTTTTATAACAATTAATTTTTAAAACTATCTTATATATAATTTAGTAAGTGGTTAGATTGGTGGACTCAAAAGTTGATTGTTAAATCACTTCCCATCTAAAGAAAGTAAAATAAAGATATCTATTTGATATTAATCAAATTGATCTGTTGTGTATTTAACTAACATCCATTGTAATTAACCATTATATATCTATTGCATCTGACTGATCACAGTAATTTTATTGCAAATTATTAACCATTTTTCTATCAAAATAAACAAAAGTACATTAGTTTTCCTGTCGACAACATTTGGGTCCCAGTCAATTCACAAGCTATATTTTAATATGCATTTTAAAGAATGATATGTATAAACTTATATGTGTTGAAAATGTGTATATCATGTAGATAGATGTTATAATGGTCAGGCTATACATGTTTGAATTATTTACATTTAATTAGTGCACCATCTGAGATCAAACATCATGAAATAGACCAGAACACACACATTAAGCTTTGAAATATTTTCTTCACTATGATTATTATAACTATTGTACATTAGGCAAGATTTCATAGGACATAAGTTACTCCTGATGAAATGGACATGGAATAAATATACAGACCAGATAGTATAAATCTATATATATGATCCAATAATTCTTGTGGAAAATACAATAGTAATTTAAAAACAAAAATCATAATATGCTTTATTAGCAATTGGATCACTTTCCCTTGAGAGAGAGACAGTAATGACATAACTCTATGATATAATTTACAAAGTCAAGTTTTACCGGTCAACTAGTTAAATATAATTTGGGCCAAGTTTGAATATAACTCAACCTTAAGTCTTAAACACAATAGTAGGAATGCCCAATGGATATTTTCAGATTTACACAATAACATTTCGATCATATCTTAAGAAGGTTTTAATAATATAAAGAAAATAAAGCATTATGGTCCTTGATGGTTGCATATGTGAATTTAAAAAGGGTATCTCAAGACATGATCCTTCATGAAAGGTTAACTTGATGCTGGATATCACTCCATTTCTAAACTGTGGTTAGAGAAAAAGGAACTCATTTGCCTTAGCATATATGAAAATTATGGGACCCCATCTCAATTAATTGCAGTCCCAAAAAGGTACATTAGCATATGAAGATACTATGAAGAGAGTGATGAGTATGTGCTGAGATGCTTCCACATCACCAAGTAATCCATTAAGATAGAGACATGGTCAAATGACCTTAAATTTAAAACCTTACTTGTTCAACATTTATAAAATAATTCGATTTTGAAATTTTAGGAAACAGAAAAGATCCACTATAACATAATTATTTACCTTTTTTTTAGAGCTAATATCAGTTATAAGAAAGTGTGGGCACATTAATCATTCAGTACTTTTTAACCAGTTTCTCATAGGGTTAATAAATCTTTCAAACTTTAATTTATATACAATTGTACTGTAACCATTCTTACATAAAAGGTAATTACAAACATGTTGGTTATCTTATATTCTTCCAAAGCAAACATATATAGAAGTAACCCTATGATTGACTTAAAAGCTTATAACAACACAAGCTTGGATCTTTCCCTTCTTAAAAACATAAATCCAAATTTTATTATGAATATAGACACATGTCTTTCATTGTAGCTATAACTCAAAGACACATTTCATTAACTTTCAAACTTCAATTACGCTTTCTGGGTTTTCTTTCTCTTTTTAATAATTTTAAAAAAACTAGTCATAAACAAACACAGCAGGAGGGAATTGAATGGAGTAATTTTTAATCAATAAGTTTTTATGGATTATTTTACAATATTCCGAGATTTATCAAAGTGGATCAAACAAATAGAAATCAATTACAATGTACACATTTCTCCTTCCAATTCCACCTATATATATATATATTCTATTTTTACAGTCCACATCATGTGAAAGGAATCATCTTGTTCTATTCTTTAAAAGAATCCATGAAAATGATTATAGAATTCCAAGGGTATATTGACATTCTGTTAAAGTCTAACTATTTACATAAAGTAATAATATTAACAATCGCCATTATATTTGTTAAAATTTATCCAAGGCATAATTCAAAATATATTTAGGGATTATAAAATAATATAATTTATATATCTAAAATTTAATTCATATGGCATAGACAGATTTTAACTGATATAGTTAAAACAACATAATTAAAATCAAAATACAAAATTATCTTACACAATATATAATTGCAAATATAAATTACATAAATCTAAAATCCAAGTTAAAATAAAGGTAAGGTTAATATCAAAGTTACTCACAGTGTGTGTGTAATATATCAAGTTGGTCCAGCAATGAAGGGACGATCCCTCATAGGTATGTATAGTGACGACACTTATTTCTGATGACTATGGTAGTGTTTCATAGTCATTTCATGTTCAAACATACATTTTCTTGGCAGTTTATATCAGGTAGCAAACATTAATCAGTCACTCTACTCTCTAGGTTCTCCAGCTGGACTACATTAGATGGACAGGAGAGTGGAGACAAGGGATTTACCCATGCATATTGATGGCTTTACCCATGCATATTGATGTCACAGTACATTTCTTGATTGTCTTATGTAGACGAAAGGTGACGGTTCCATATACAGTGCAATGATACTATCTTCAAGTGCTTCAGCAAGACAAGATTTTCTTTAGCAAGATGACTTTCAGCAAATGATTTATTCAGCTGGAGAGAAAGATTTTCAGCAAAGGCAAGAGTGAACAAAAGGCAACTTTTCTATTTATACCCTTTTTTAATTGCTTTAGCATTCCGTTTGCTATTTAGTGGTTACCAATGCTTTGTTGTTTTGGTTTCCCCTGATATCTTAACATTTTGGCTGGTATTGTTATACCAACAATTTACATTTTAGCTGATTCTATTTTAATGGATTTTTTTACTTTTTTACCGATTAAATTCCTACTTTAATGAATTTTATATATTAGGAATTTACATTCTTGGGCTAAAATTCCTTTATTCCAATTGAGTCACAGATTAAATTGTTTTTTTTAATGGATTTTTGTCATTAGATATTTACATTTTATCTGACAATACAATCTTTTTTATTTATACAATTAAAATCATGATTTACACAAATATGTTTTAATAGAAATAAAAATAATAATTTAAACTTTTCTGTTTTTTTTTAGCTCCATTGTTCTTTTTTTTTTTTAATTTTAATTTACAATTTATTTTCTACCATAAGTATTTATATGTTTATTATCATTGAGTTTAAGGCACATTCACTGTGGTTGGATTTATGGTCTTTGGCTAATTCACAGTGACTGGTAAAGCCAGCACATATATGTATGACTGTACAAATATGCACAGCTTTAATAAAAATATAATAGCTAAATAGCTGATGTGAGGTGAGATTTAAAATCATTATTTTTTTTTCTTTTGATATTTTCTCTAATACCTAAATTCTATAGACTAAGAAATTAAAAAAAAAAATTTTATCTTCCAATAGTTTTTCCAAATATTGTTAATTTTCTTTAATCCATATTTTTCATTTATGCTCTTAGGCCTTTTAAAAGTCTCTATAGCTTCTTTTAACAGTGTCTGATCATATTGTTCAATTTTTCCAGAATATGTGTTATTAAAATTGATGTCATGATTTGTTAATTTAATGTATGAATAAAAGTCCTAATATCATAAATTAAAAGTGTGAATTAAAGAAAAGTAACAATTGTTTGGAAAAAGCTATTGGAGGATAAAATATTTTTTAAAACTTTTCAACCAATAGAATTTAAAAATGAAGAGAAAATCACAATTTTAATTCTCACCACACACATTATTATGATTTGAGAAAGAAGTTCTGAGGAAAGTTAGTTGTTATTGTGCTGAAATGTCAGCTATTTATCTATTATATTTTTATTACACAAAAGCTCCTCAAAATAATACTATGAATTCATTTATTTGTGAGAATATTAGAATTAATGTATATATATAAGACTATTATTGAGTGTTTAATTGTAATGTTTATTTTAGTAAAACTTAGTATATTTTCATTGTATTAATATATTACTCAGGTTTATCATAATTATAACAATTTGACATTAAATAACATTTAATGTGTCCATTGCTTTTTTTTTAATTCTTATCTTTCTCTGATTCATATTTACTTCATATGCCTCCCCCCCTCCCAAATAAACCATGTGTTTTAGCTGTTTTTGTTTTTTGTTTTTGTCATTTTTTTCTTCACAAACCATTTCATGAATGCAAGAATTGAACCCATGCCCATGTTCTTATTCATGATTATAATATACTGTTATGTTTCTATAATTTGTTTTTTTTTATACAAATGCTGCATCATTCTTAATATAATTTTGAGAACTGTGCATATGTTGAAACTATACTATGTTTTCTGAAACAAATATTAAATAATGCACTGTGCTATGGTGTATTAATATTGAAATGGTATTATTTAGCCATCATCTTGTTTCACCTATTATATTCCATAGTAGTATCCTTTTCCTAATTTAAATCCATCCCAGTCCACATATATAAGCTTCTAGGGATTTATTTTTATATGTAATAGGGTATATTTAAGTGTGTGTAATGCATATACTGTTATACATTTAGAATTTAATAAAATGATATTATTTTAAATTAAGTGCATGAACATTGTTATATGTTTGTAATTACCTACATATATATGCAAAAGAAGCCATAATGCAATGGATTTAAATACATTACAACTCTTTTAAATTTACTTAAATTGCATTATTTTTAGTTTAAAACTCTTTATTTAAAAGTTTTCATATATAAATTTCAATTTCTGTGGTAGTCATACACACACATATATTAAAATGTTTACGAACTTAAACTCTTTCAAAAAAAGTTATCTGTTATTATAAAAATTTGTAATTCTTAGAAAACCATCTGCAAGTAATTAATCAAACTTGGAGACAAATTTTTAAGTTCTTTTAAAAATAAAAACTAAGAACAAGGAGTGACCTGTTGACTGTTATTGTTTTCACCAAGAAAATGGCCAAAGTTTTAATTTTATGCATTTTTAATTACTAAGAAAACTTTATAAAAAGTTGTAAACAGGTCACTTGAATTACAGATTTTTTTAGTATAAATAAATTTTAAGTTTTTCTAAGGGGGGTTCACTCGTTAATTTTTTTTTACCATCAGAACTTTTGGGTAAAAGCAACCACTGCCACTTCCTTCTCAGAAGAAATTGGTCAATGCTCAAGCTGGAGTTCAAGCCCCACAGCCTGCCAGAAAACATCAGAAACGGATCAGCCCAACTAAGTATGATGGAGATCAACTACAGAACCTGCAACAAAGAAGATGCAGTAACAATTTCCCCACAGATCTCTTTAAAATAACACTGAGAAATTTAAAAATGAATCTCTAAACTCTTAAGCTAGCTAATATTAATCATGCACAAACTTTTAAACTATAAAATGTTTTAGTGTATTTAAAAGCTATTTTAAACTGTAAAATATGATCTAAAATTATAATTTAACTTTTAAAATAATAAATGCAAACTTGCCTACTGATTAACTTAAAATATAAAATTCTAAATACTTGTTAATAATAACTTATTCAGTTATTATTCTATCTTTTTAATCTGCGGTCATGCCTTGCTTACTTGTTTTATATATGTTATTTTATAATTTATGCTAAGCCCAGTTCACAACAGAGATTGATTTTAGAAATAAAGTTTGGAAGGGAGAGGTGATTAGAGGCTCTCCGAATTACACACCCAAATCTTCGCTCTAAAACCTAAACATATTTGTAAAGCTATTGTGTTTAGCTTACTATTATTATTGTTATTATTATTAGGTTTGCAAGTCAATAAAGTAATTAGTTAATAAATGCAAGAATGAGTTAGAAAGCATATTATATGTATTGCTTAAGTCCTAGATATTCTTTAACCCTTTTTTTTACTTATGTTATGAACTATGCAGATTGATTACGAAATTAGATTACTTTTAGTACTTTTTAGCATATTTTAAGAATGCTAATTATGAACTGGCATATGGTAGTTTCACTGAATGAAACTATAGAATTTTGCATACTTTTATTAAGCTATTAATTAATATTATGTTTAGCATGGCGATTGTGTCTTTAGGAAGCTCCTATATACATATACGCCTTGCTTTATGTTTTGTATAATGGGCTTCTGGTTTTAATGACCACCCCATCTCCTTAGTTCAGACAGTTCTTCTTTAGCACTGGAACACAACGGTCCAGATTCTTTATATAAGCTGCTTTGATCACTGAACTATATGTTCTATTTATTCATGGCAAGTTATACAGGCCATGGGAACATAGTACTTGGTACTGAATTCCCTGATTAACTCCACATTTGAGGCACACACATCTCTAGTAATATATATAATACTGTAATATCTGAAGTCATACTACAAAGCTCCAGTTCATTCCTCCATAATGTTATGTGATTTTTCAGCATTGATCTGAATTTGTAATCTGATTTGTACATATATAATCTATATAGAGAGCGCATTGCTGCTCGTTAAGTATCATTAAATGACTATTAAATGTTAAGATGGTAAATAATCATCCTCGCACTGACTTAACTGTTGCAAATCTAATAGGTCAGGTTTAGTAAAATTAAGGCATTATTAGAAACCATAGATTATTAAAATTGTCATCAACTCTTGAAATATAGTGCATCTGATGAGTCTCTGTTACTTGCTCATCATTATTTACACCTGCATGTGTCCTTCAATTCACTCTTGTTTATGTGATTTATATTGATTAATTAAAATATAGTAAATTATAACAACTGTATTGAGTTTCATTTATCATCCATCCCAAGTTTTAGTTAAATCAAATCTTAATTCTTAGTTAAGTTTTTTACTATCATATTAGCTATTAATATATGCATTATCTAGCCAGCCATAGTTGTGTGGTTTATTTAAAGTCTATAGTAATTTAGTTAATATTCCCTGAGTCTTTTGCTCTACTCTTTGCTACTGCCAGCATGCAAACTAAGAAATTTCCGATTGTAGCTTCATATATGTCACTCATAGAGTAGTAAGTCATAGAATGTTGGAGGAGGAGCTAAGGTACAATCAGATTTTTAGACCAGCCTTGGCATAATATGCCAGGACTCTGGATTTTGTTGTGTGAAGTAGTGGATCTGTTTTCTATGATTATTACATGGCCTGCAGTTTGAGTCAAGGGAACTTGAAATGTTTTTTTCAAAAGATGGTTCAACAATCCAATCGAAATTCGTCAATAAACTGATATTTAACTATTCTAATGTAAAGAGTAAATCAAGATTAGAAAAAAGTTCATTGCTTCTCTATCCAGCACTTAGAGAACTTAATGAATAGAAACTTCTCCATTATTATTTTATTATGAAAGGGTGTTGAAGAAGCTTTTGACTTGCAAGGAGCTATATATGTAAATTATTTTGACTTATCTTTCTTTATAATATAGATATAAATTATAATTTTGAAAAGTTAATCTTGACAATGGTGCATGCTATTTTGTCAAAATGTTGGAAGCTAAGCAAAAATAATACACATTTTTAATACAAAAAACTAATTTATTTACATCATATAACTGTGGAAACATTAAATATAATATATATGGTATGCATTCCTCTAATCAGAATTAAAGTGGAGCTAATAGTGCTTCAATTTTATATTTTGAGATATAAGCATTAGTAAAATAAATAATTATGATTGTAGAATCAATAGTTAAATAAATATGTTATCCCCAAGTAGCATATTAAATAAATAAACAAAATTCAAGAATAAAATAAAGATTTTGAAAATATTTGGACACTTTTCTATAATTAATTAATTTATTTATTTAGGTATTTAAACATTAGTAAAATATATAATTATGATTGTTGAATCAGTAGTTAATTACATATGTTATCTTCATCTGGCATATTAAACAAATAAACAAAATTCAAAATTAAAATAAAGATTAAAAAAAACAATGGGGTCATTTTTGTAATTATTTAATTAATGTATTTATTTATGTTTTAATAACTATATTAATTAATATTATATACTTGTTGCAGAAGGCACTTATTGATTATCTCATATCAGTTGATATATATCTATTTACATTTCTTTATTATAATCTATACATTCCTGTAAACAAGTTTTCAAAAGATTTTTGATATTGACACTGGTTTTTAAGTATATTTACGTATAATGGTCAATTAAATCACTTATTTTCCAAATACCAGATATACATTATCATTTGCATTTTATTGTCTTTCAAATCTTCATTACACCTAGAAACTATGCATGGATTTGCTTGATAATCTTGAAATGTCATTCGCGATAATAATCTTGATTTATTGCAATGGCTTCCTGTTGAAATGTTACTGTCTTACTTTAGTAACTTGATGATTTATTATTTGTAAAGTTTGCAAGGTAGCCACTCAATTTCTAAACCGTACTTTCTCTAACAACTAGTGGAAAAATTAGATATGACATAATGGAGAGGGAATATTGCAAATGATAAAAAAATTAATAGACAAGTGTTTATTAAAATAAACTTTATATATATATTTATTAAAAGGATTTAATATTCTGCATATATTTCTCATAGAAGAGACTTCGCTTAAAAAAAAGGTGCATGCAATAATAAAATATTATAATATATTAAGGAAAAGAATAGTTTTATTAATTTTTAAGGAAAATTATGGCATCATTGAATACCAGACTAAAGCAATATATATATATATATTTAGAAGAGACTTGAACTCAGACTTTCAAGCTCCCTGCCTCTTTGCACTCCATGTTATACAACAGATACATATGACCACATACATGCGATAAAGATAAATCACTTGCAATCTCCAACTTTTCAGCTATCCATATCATTGAAAATCCTATGGTAGAACACTCAAGGGCCTTATTGATGCCATTATTATTGTCATACTCATGTTGACTTTAAGTCACTTTGACCCTTCACATATAGCACTTTAATATGTTCATTTAAATACACAGAAGAGGGGTGCACAAAATACAGTCTGAATATATAATTTTCAAATGTAAGTATATTTTCTATACTAAACATAAATACGATATTGGAGATCATTTCACATGCATGTGGTCATATATATATATATATATTATCAGTTGTATAAGATGGATTGCATAGAGGTAAGGAACTTGAAAGTCTGAATTAAAGTTCTTCCTAATTACATTAAGTTTAATACAGACAATAAACTCATATTTAAATATTACATATTCAGCCTATATTTTATCCATCTCTATTCTATGTATTGAAATGGACATATGAAGGTCCTATATGTGAGAGGTTGCAGTGACTTAAAGACAACATGGGTATGACAATAATATTGGCTTCAGCAAGGGATTTGAATGTTCCACCATCGGATTTTCAATGATATGGATGGCTGAAGAATTGGAGGTGCAGAGGATTGAAGCTGGTTTACTATCTTAATATAAACTGAGACACTGATTGTGTGTGTGTATATATATATATATATATATATATATATATATCCATATCACCATATATATATATATATATATATATATATATGGGTGATGGTGATCTGGACCAAATGATGAGTGCTGGTTCAGCATGAAATATGTATATTAAAGATCATTTATCTTTCACATGTATGTGGTCATGTGTATCAGTTCTATAAGATGGAATGTAAAATGGTATGGAGCTTAAAAGTCTGAGTGCAGTCCTTTCTAATTACATTGAGTTTTGTATAGGTAATATATTTATATTTGAAATATTATATATTCAGCCTATATTCTGTCTATCTCTCTTCTGTGTATTCACATGGACATATTAAAGTTCTATATGTGAAAAATTAGAGTGACTTAATGTCAACAAGGATATGACAATAATATTGGCATAAACAATGGCCTTGGGTGTCCCCCCATCAGATTTTCAATGATATGTATGCCTGAAGAGCTGGAGGGTGTAGAGGATTGAAGTTCATTTGCTATATTAATATAAACTGAGGCACTGATTGTATTTATGTGTGGGAGTTAGTGATCTGGATCAATTGATTAGTGCTGATGCAGCACAAAATATATTTATTCAAGATCATTTATTTTTTCACACATATGTGGTTATGTGTGTCAGTTGTATAACATGGAATGCATCAAGGTAGGGAACTTGAAACTCTGAGTTCAAATTCCTTTTAATTACATTAAGTTTAGTATAGACAATATACTCATATTTGAATATACATATGATTTTATACTACTATTTTTAGGAGATTCTATTTAGTAAATAAAATAGTTAAATAGCTGACATTTCATTATAATAAGTACTTTCCTCAGAGCTTCTTCTTTATCAAAACTTAAGAATATATGTTAGATTTAAAGTCATTATTTTTTACCTTTTGTTATTTTCTCCTCATACTCAAATTGTCTTGCTTGAGAAATTTTAAACAATATTTTATCCTCTAATAGCGTTTTCCAAATATTGTTTATTTTGTTCAATTCACACTTCTCATTTATGCTTTTGGATCTTTTAAAAATCTCTTTAACTTTCCTATCAATCTGGTCATATTGTTCAATTTTTCCAGAATATAAATTTTATTAAAATTAATCTCAGGGTTAGTAAATTTTATGTGTGAATAAATAGCTAATGAACTGGATTTTTCTTTAACTGTGAAAATGTGTTCTTCTTTCATTATATATTTATTCTACAATTTGTTTGTCCACTGTATAAATGTGAACAAACTTAGCATAGCATTTCATATCACCATGACATTCCAAAGGACTTTTTTATCTTTAGGATGTGGAAATATTTCACAATTTTTTTTAAAGTAACAAACTGTGTTGTTTGTGCCTTTATATAATAGAAAACTGTCTTAATTTCTGAAATATCAAAGTATTTTTTTAATATATATATAAAACCCTATTAATAATCCTATGATCAAAATTATTGTTTTTTTTTTTAATAGCACAAATATCCTAGTGATTTGTGGCTGTCATCAGAAAGTCGCTTAATTCTAACCAACAATGTCTTTACCATTCAAAAATAATAATGCTGGATGATAATGAGAGGAAAAATGTTGATACCTCACAATGGGTGTTTTTTTTTTTTTTTGTATATACCATGGGATAAAGAACCACCTTTCTTTCTTTCAAATCTTCCATTTCCATAGCCAATTTGATGTTATTGTGAAAAGAGTTTAAAAATTTAAAAAAATGTCATCATGAACAGAACATACTATGAGGCCAAATAGTATAGATACTACCAACATATCTCAGCTGTACAGATGGGTTTTAATTGCTTAAATCAAAATTTTATTTTCTCAAATTCTCTCTAAAAATAGAAGCTATTGTTGGAGAAATTGATGAATCCATAGCTAAACCTGGTGTTTGTTTATCAAAAACAAATAATTGAATATTTTTCAAAATTTGACTAGCCTCATTTCTATGTACTATAGTAAAAAGTGAAACTATCTAATCTCACCAAAATGCCATTCTTGGTTAATTTATCATCTTGGATAATATCAAGAAAATGAATTGTATCCTTAACATAAGATGACATTTCTGTTAAATGTGTCTGTAAAAAAGAAGCTACAAGAGGAGCTAGTGTCTATCAGTGAACCATTTTTGCTTTCAATTTGTCTCAGTGGAATATCTGTTTTATGGATTTTTGGCAAATCATATTACTTTATATAAAAATATTTTTCACTAGGTGTAAAACGGATCTTAGTTTTTAAATCTAAATCAGTAGCCTAAATTAATGCTTTCATTTTCTTTTCAAGATATGTCATAGAGCAGTTGGGTTCATAATATTTTATTATTTTGTATTTTTTTTTTAATTCTATTTACTTGTAGCATTATTGTTCATTTATTTTTGTTAAAATTGTCAAATTTGTAAATTACCTATAAGTCCCAGTAAGTAAACTAATTTGGATCAGTTGAAGTCAAATAGTGAGTCAACTGAATACGATTATAAGCAAAGTATATCTTATGGAGTTCGTTTATAATCGTCGTTTACTGTATCATGGATTTCCCACTACCCAATTGCTAGAATTTCAGAGGAGTTTCAGTTGCTGTAAATTTATCGTTGGATTTATTATTTTGTTTTCTAACTAATGTAATAAACATTTTTTTTATTTTAATAAAATATTTGAACATTTTTGTTTTTAATTTGAGGATAATTATGAGTGTATCAAAGAAATCGAAGATGTATTATATTCACAAGGAATAATATTTTATTTTTTTTTTTTTTATAATGGTAATTGGAAAGTGTTGTTATTTATATGTAATTTATCTGTAGCAATTCCCCCAAAAAATGTAATATTGAAAGACAATTTTGATCATTATATGCAAAATATGATGAAGATTTGCCCCCAAAATTTACAAAATATGTAAATAAAAAAATATAAATTTAAAGGCAGGACTTTCTGGCCAACAAAATATATTTTGCAAGTGTATAAATTTTTAATTAGCAAAAGCAAGAAGGCCTTATAAAAGAATCATTTCTTCTGGCAACAGAATCTTTATTTTCTGATTTTAAAAATACAAAGAAATCATTTCAAATATTAAAGGATTTGCAACTTTCTAAGAACAATAGTTATGAAATGAGTTGAATTTTTAAATGCTGATCTGAATACTCATTTAATGTCACACATTCCCCATCGTGTTGCATTTTCATTATTTGATGAATCAAACATCTTGGTATTTGAAGATTATTTCAGTAAAGAACTTTTGATATATCATTATTGGGAAACACTAGGTGAGGAGACATTTTTTTCAGCATTTGACGAATTTGCGAAATAACACAAATTTTTGCTTTTTAATCTATGTCTATTATTTCTGATGGTGCTTCTGCAATGATTGGTAGTAAATTAGGTTTCACTTCATTATGTAAAAATGACAAATATCCACATTTGTAACACACTATTATTCACCAACTAGTACTGTGTAGTAGATTAAACACAAAAGATGTTTTGTATATTACATTTAAAATTGTAAATTTTGTTCTAGGAAAAGCCATGCAGATAATGATAACAAACTTTTGTTAGAAAATTTTGTTCACTTACTCAGTAGAAGTAAACTTTTAGAATAATTACTTGTATTATTTAATGATATAAAAAATTTTTTTAATGAAAAAGAAGATATATATCGACAATTGAATGTTAAAAACTGGTTATAACACATCATTTTTAATAAATTTCTATATGAAATTAAGCAATTCAAATTTAGAGTTACAAGGTAGAGATAACAATTGAGTTGATATAGTGCAATATTTATTTTTATTAAAGAAAAATGTAAATTTTGGCAAATTTTGATATTTCCCATATTTATTACAATTTTTTAAACAAAATAAAGAAATGCTTTGTTATAATTTCAAAGAATTCATTCATGAAATAGAAATAATTGAGGAAGAAATAAATTCATTATTTAAGGATTTTAATAAAACTGAAATGTTTGTATTTTTTATCCATAATCCATTTCAAAAAAACTTGATATAAACCACACTGAAGTAAAACTTCAGATAATAAACATTCAGAATAGTTTACATTTAAAATCAATAAACAATGAAGTCATTGGGAAGTTTACATACAAAAAATTTCCAATATTAACTGATATTGCATGAAAATTCTGTCATGTTTTGAATCAACATATTTGCCAGAATCCATTTTTTCAAATAGTATCACAAAAAATCAATTTAGAAACCAAATTACAAATGATCATTTGGATGATTGTGATTGGCCACTTTTTCATATCAGTTTGACTGTGAAAATATTTCAGTGTTGAGACGATGCCAAATTTCACATAAATATTTTTTTAAAAAATTAACCAGCATTTCCTGTATCTTGTGAATTTGTAATCAATTTATTGTTTTTTCTAATTTTGGTTTTCCAAAATAGAGAAATAAATATTTTATTCCAATATATTTGTTTATTGCTTGTAATAAAGTAATTAAAAGTGATAAATAAATATGTAAACGCATTAATAAAATTTTTAGTGTTTTTAAAACTTTTAGACTGGCAGAGTGGGTCCTCCAATGTGAGTGAGCACATTTAACTGCAAAGTTGTATGCAATTATATATTGAGTTGTGGAAACATAATCTATATAAGAAAGTAGATTTCTAAATAACTTAGTATAGAAAAGTAGCTTGCATTCTAAAAATGATTGATCACTACTATCGTAGAATCTCTATAAATTGTTTTATAAATGTTATTGTAATATATATATATATATAAAGAAATCAAGTCATATGTCACAAAGACCTAATTTAACAAGGTTGTATTACAAATGTTATCTAATGAGCACCTCACTGAGGAAGCCAAAAGCAGAAACCGGTCTGGGGATATTTTGAAAAGCTTGTTAAGAGCTATTGTCAACCTTATTAGGTTATATATATATTTAAGTAAATATAGCACAGTCTATAAACATTATAATAATATTTCTGTAGAATATATATTTAAAAATATCTTTGTGTAAAGGCTTTCCATTTGTTATTTTTTTTCCAGGCCCATTCATGATTCTCTTTTCTCCTGATAACTGATAGATCTTCTCTTCAAAGTTTAATTCACATTTTTTACCTATTATACTTTCTGTTTAATATTTTATGTTAAAGCTTTGCTCTTCCATATTTTTACTATCATTCATTAAAACTATTCCTATCATTTTCTCTTGAATTATCTCTTTTCAATTTGTTTCATTTAATTGTCTTTATACTTTGCTTAAAAAGTTTTCAGATGCCAACATGTTTTGTTTTTTTTTATCAGAGTTTTTTTCCCTTTTTAGATATATAGATTTTTTTATAATAATGTATGAGAATTTAAATCCTGAGGTTTATGGGTGTTAGGAATAACTTCATAATCTTTTTAAATTTAATATCTTAACTAATGATAGTCAGACTAAGTATTCAGCCATATTTTCTGAGCATCATTTTCATTAAACATGTCTTAAGTTTAGAGAGGATCTATCCCTTGCTACTTCAGATACTATTTATTTATTTACAACATATCTACATACTGCAGATTAGGGTGCCATCTCTAAAATGAGTAACATCTATAGATTAGATTCAAATCTCTCCCTTGGTTCTTAGATGTTAGCCCGCTGTTTACTCAGTACTAGGTCAAAAGAAAAACATGGTGATGCCTCACAGTATGTATGTATGTGGGTAGCTATATTTAACTAGGTTTGGAATAAGAGAGAAATGGACAATTAAACTTAAAATGATCTTATATATAAAATTCATATTTTCTATGTTCTCTGATTGGTGAATGAATGTTTGTCCAATGATATCATAACCACTACATTTATACAAAGGAATTAAATAAAAAATGCTGGTACAAAAAATAGTATGAGTGCTCTTAATTACAGAGATGTATATATTTTATAGTAAAGGTTTCCATTTAGTTACAGAAACGATCACAATGGCTGATTTGTAATTTGATGTTAAAGCTTTCCATTCTATCATGGCATGTCAATCCCCTATTATAGTTTGGATGAACAACATACTTAGCAATTATGTCAAACTTTTATAAATTAGCAATGTTTACTAAAAAAAAAACTTATTTTCATTAAATCTTAAAAAATAAAATTGTTAATGCAACAAATTTAAAAAAATTTATTACAAATATTATATTTAATAAAATTAAAAAAAAAAACATGGAGTTTTTTTGTATTGCATCCCAGCCAGCTTGAGAAATAATCCCAAACACTGATTTGTAATTTGACATTAAGGTGCTCTGTGCTTGTTTTTGCTATGTACATAGCAATTAATAAATGCTAACTATAAATTCAGAAGGTGCTCCAGTAAATAAATATATTTCAAGTTGTAAAGCTATCAAATTTGACATATGTTTAAAAATGTAAATTTTAATTTAGCTTTATTAAAATTCAGAAATTTATTTATATAATATTCAAATGTTTTCTTTAATTGATATTAAATATAAAAAAAAAAGGTAGAACAACCAATTCCACAATACTGATGAAAAAAAAACACGTGCTTTTAGTTACAGAGATATAATAACTGAAACACACAGGCTTATTATATACCTAGGTTTATATATGTAATATATAGGGTATATGAGCACAAGACTTTCACATGACCCACCACTCTCCACACCATCTCATAACACATACATTTAACACACATATATGTTGAAAAGATAAATAATCACCAATATACGTATTTCATGTTAAACCAGCAATCATCAGTTGGTCCAGATTACCATCTTTACACATATATGACTTTAGGTCAACATGGGTGTGACAAGAATCTCGGCCTTAGGGTGGCCTTTGAGCATTCCATCATTAGATTTTCAACTGGTTGGATGGTTGAAGAGTTGGAGTGTGGAGTAGATTGAAGCCTGTCCATTAAAGTATGAATATTGGTTATCTTAATATGTATCTGAGCACTTATAGCATATATGTGTAGAGATGGTAATCTGGACCAACTGATGATTGCTAATTTAGCATGAAATACATATATTGGTGATTATTTATCTTTTCAACATATGTGTTCAAGTGTATCAGTGTTATGAGATGGTGTGGAGAGTGGTGGGTCATGTGAAAGTCTGTGCTTATATACCTTACAGAGATATAGTATTTAATCATGAAAAAAATGTGATTAAAAAATTCATGTTTGAAATATGATATTTAGTGAAGGGAAAAAATATATGCTATAGTAAAATATTTTACATTTAATTTTGGTTAGCTATTATTATGTTTATGTTAATGGGGGGGAAAAGTCAGTACAATAATTTTGAACTACAGATATATAGTTTTAAATTATTAACAAAATGTGATTACAGTACATACATTCATCTTTGAAACATGATACATTGTAAGGGTAAAAAAATTGTTAGTACCATATTTACATTTAGTTTTCGTTAGCATATAATTGAAGTTGGAACATCGGCCTTTCGTGACAGCTATATTTCTCACATTTAATATAAACCTGGGTCTCATTTTATGTGGAAGATAGGTGCCACATAAAACCCATATTAAAAAAAATCACACAAAAGTAGACTTAACTTATGTTGAAAAATGGGGAATAGGTTCTATAATTTTCAGAACTCTCATAAAAGCAAAGCAACAAGGAAAAAGTACTTTAAAATTCGCATTAAAAAAATAAGCAAATAAAGTATGACTAATAAAAAATTTTAAATATTTGAAAAAAATAATACAAGACAAACTTTTTTACTTTTTTTTTATTAACTACAGTATTTAATTTTACATTTATCATACATATTTTAATCATTGCTGCTAGCATTCATTTGTAAACTAGTAAGAAATCAGATTCGATGTGATGTGATGTATTGTGGTTTCTCCTTAAATGAAGTCAAGAATCTCTCAGCAATTATGCCCAGATAAACCTGATAGCCACTTTATTTTATTCATGATTTGATGTACAACTAGTGCCACTTTCAGTCTTGAGCTGTGTTAATGGTTTTCTGTTTCCATATTAAAAAAATTAGATCGGAATCAAAACAAAAAGATTATACATTATCATTAGAAAGCTTCTTTTCACTTTATAAAATTTTTGTTTTTTATTTTAAAAATCTAAAAGATTATTTATTTCTGTTATATATAACAAAATACATTTTAAAAGTTTAAATTTTTTGAATATTTATTGCGATATTTTTATATGTAAGTATAAATCTATTATTATTATTTACTCATTAGTATAAGTAGGTTCATTACATGGAAGCTAAGATTCTAAATACAGCTTTAGGCCATATTCACATTAGCTGCTAATATAACATTTTTGAAAAAAAAAAGGATTTCAAGTCAAAATAAATTATTAATAATTTAAATTTCTTGATGTCTAATAAATATAGTGAAATATGAAAGATATTAAGACGACACATGAATCGCATAACTTCAAAATCGCATTAAATTAATCCGCATAAAACAAGACCCAGATGTACATTAAATTTTAAAAAGTTTTGTCATAATTGAAGCCGAAATTATGGATTTCTCCCTGGCTACATTTCTCATGGTTAATATATGATATTAAAAATCTTTAGTTTAATTTACATTAAATCTCAAAAAAAAAAAAAATTGTTAAAGCATTAAATTAAAAAAAAACAAAAAACACTGGGCTTTACATAGTTCGGGTGCAGACTGGTATAAATATAATTAACAAAACTTATTTCCAATATTTACACACTTTATATGATACTTAGTGATTAATCCAATACATAAATAATAATACACCTGGGTCTCGTTTTACGTGATAGATAGGTTCCTCAGGAAACACGCGCAAAAATAGACGTAACTTACATTGAAAAAGGGGGGATGCGGTCTGTGATTTTTCAAAATTCGCGTAAAAGCAAAGCACTAATATAAAATTACTTTAAAATTCGCGCAAAAAAATAAGGAAATAAAATATGACTAATAAAAAATTTCAAATTTGAAAAAAATTGATACAAGACAAACTTTTTTTAACTATAATATTTAATTTTATTCAAAATAATATATTTTTATGCATAATTTACAGTACAGTAATTTACATTTTTTTATACACGTTTTAATTATTATCGCTATTTGCCTAAATACACGTTCGTTTAAAATCAGATTCTCACAAGAGGAAATACAACTAGCGCCAAATTCACTCTCATGTTGTGTTAAAGGTTTTCTGTTGACACCGTAATTAGTAATTAATCTTTGAGACGATGATTTTATTAATTGTTTATGAACTTAGACTTATGATAATAAAAAGACATTTATTCACCACTGCTGGGAAAAATTTAATTAAAACTAACAACTAAAAATTAAATTCTTATTTTTGACTTTAATTTTTTAATTTTCAATTCCATTTAAAAATCAAATTTCGTTTCACTGCTATTAATCACCTTTTAAAAATAAACTTGCTAAACACTAAATGATTAATAATTGATTACGTTCTTTTTTAAAATGCAAAAACAGAATGTGATTTAAAATGCAAAATTAACACGCACAATGTTTGAACAGATTTACATTATAATCTTGTAAAATTTAATGTGTGTATACATAAAATGTGGAAATCATGATTTTAATTTCATTATTGCATAAAATCTTGCTATTATAAAGCACTGAAAATATTGAAATTACTAAGATGAAAAATGAATTCCAATAATGTGCTATTACTTTCAATATAACATAAGTGCGCGAAATTTATTATTTAAAGTAATAGCACATTATGGGAGTTCGACTTCCGGTGAAACACGAATCGCATAACTTCAAAATTGTGTTAAATAAGTCCACGTAAAAAGAGACCCAGGTGTATATATATATATATTAGATGAATATGTATTCATAACGAAGAGAATTCATTTAATTAGATTGAATTTAACTTATGAGCTCCAATATGCTTACATCCAATATAAAATAATGATACATTTATTATAAATCAACTGTAATAATATAAATAAATATTGGCAAAATATCAATCTATTGATAACCAGATATATCAAAGTTATAGTAAATATTAATTATTAATAAATAATTGAATGAGAAATTAATTTCAATTTTATTTGTTTTAGCATTGTAAAAAAAAAAAACTTTTCCTCTAAGAAAAAAATAAATCCATATTTAAAGGGAACGTTAAAATATGTTCTTTATTCATTATAATATAAAGTAATAATAGTATCATTTCCTATTTTTTTAGTCAATAAGGATTAAAATTTCAATTTATCATTTTGATTACATGATAACTTTTTTTATCATTTTTTGTCTCCATGATTTTTTTAAAAAATAAGACACCAAGATTAAATGATTATGTCCAAAATTTGCATTGAGAAGATTAAATTCACCGTAAATAGTCAAATAACTAAAAAAATAGTTTGACTACCATTTCATCATGTTTCTTCAGTTCATAGTCTTTTATCTACAGACACTAGTAAACTTTTTGATTTCAACCAACATTTATCCTTTGTTTATATCTTTGACAATATCTCTGGAACTGTTTAATGTTTCACTTGCCATCTATTTTCTAACAGTATGTCTAACATAATTTTGTTTGTCTTTAAATTCTTTCAATGATATCTCTGATACTAATTTGTTTTCTCACCTATACATTTTGCTTCAGTTTCTTTTTGTTATTTCTAACATACATTTCTTCATACTTTGTTGAGATATCTGAAATCTCTACATTGATTCTTTTAAATGTTTATGTCTCAAGTCCATAAATACTAACTGATAAGACATAATTTAATATTAAATTTATTCTACCAAAAGAACTCTATCTCAATTTAATCATATAATCCATTTTATCCATTATGTTTCCATGTGTATGAGTAATCTGACCTAAGATATTTGTTGTTAGTAACTTTTACTAATTTATGATTATTATTCTTTTTTTTCTTCTCTTAAATTACATCAAACATATTACTCTTTCTTATTTTCATCTTATTTTCAAAACAATAATTTTATTTGCCAAAGGAAATTTTTGAAACATTTTCTGAATCTCTAAAGCATTATTTTGAAAAACAATCATTTTGTCTGCCAAATCTAGATGACTTAAATAATCTCCATGCATTTTTATTTTATTAACTTTCCATTTTAATTTATAAAATATTTCTTTTTAAACCTCTATAAAATATTTTGGACATATGAAATCATCCTATCACATATCTTTTTGAGTGTTAGTTTTAGTGTCTTCATGTAATTAATCAGCACTGTTGTACTTTAATAAATATTTTTCAGACTATGATATTTTATTCTATATTTTGATGATCCTAAGCTTTAATTATTGTGAAAATGCAAAACATAATGGTAGTTGATATCTCTCAATTCTTTTTATAACTGTTCCCAATACTTGAACATGATTCACTCAATTAAAATCTCTTTCAAATCTAACTTGTTCTTTTGATTGGCTTGAATCTAAATTTCATTGTAAACAAGTTATAATTATCTTGGTAAAAATCTTATTTGCAATTGATAGAAGACTGATAAATCAATAATTAACATTTTTCTGGCCTTCTTTTAATATTAATGTTACTATTGCATTTTTTTCAAATTGTCTGATACATCTTTATCATTTAGGCATTGGTATATATTATTGCCAACATTTTTTTTTATTTTTTGCTTTTACCTTTTTCATAGATTAAATTGTACGTCTCGTCTCTTCATTTGAAATACTTGACAATTCACAAGATTTTTAATCATTATATATTATATTTTAAAAAATAAATACTTAAACATTAAAATAAGAATCACTGAATTAAAAAATGTTATTTAATAAATAGTATTTAATATTACTAGTAAATTAGAAATTAATAAACATCACATGATCCCCATTTTAGAAAGTTTTGCTTATTTTAAATTAGACGTTAGATGGTATAGACCATTTCTGATTACACTAAGACCATTTTTATGTAGTAGAATAGCAAAAAAAAAAAATATTTAAAATTTTTATAATAAAGACAATTTTTTTATATTTAAAACATTATTTTTTTCTATAAATGATTAAATGTTTTATATTGAGAGTTCACAATGACTACTTAATTTTTGCTATATATGTTTTTTACTTTGATTAGTGTATATAATGATATAAATTATTTTTAGCACAGTTTTTTAACATTACAATAATTTCATGTTTTCCACCATATAAATTTACAGTACTTCAAAAACATAATATATTTTTAAATGTTATACAAATTAAAACCTTATGATTAATATAAATGTTCCTATATGTAATAATAATAAACTTCACTATTTGAAGACTTAAATCATTTTCTAAATAGCCTTTCTCCTTAAAAGGTTAGCATATTAATAATTATAATAGGAGCCTTTTGAAGAGGGTACTCAACAATGAATTTTTGTTGTATAACAAATATTTATATTATTATTAGCGCTACCTCTGGCAATTTTGAGTTCAGGAGCTTTCATTAAATAAAGCTCTTATATAAAATTTTCAAAATTAATATTTTCTTTTTTTAAACAAGGCAATAATACATCCAAATTGATTAAGGTAAGCCTTTTTCTTCTGTTTTTACTCTATGGATTTAAGGAATAGATCCTTGATCCCAAAAATTAAAAAAAAAATGAGCTGAATAAAAACACAGCCACACTAGATAATAGTGAATCTGAAATTAATTCAAAATGACCAAAAACTAAATCATCTAATTCTACAAAAAGTAAATCTCAAACTAAATCCCTCAAGTCTGAAAGAAATATTCAAAATTTTACTCACATATTCTATAATAGTCAAAATATAATGTCTGATTAAGATGTTTTTTTTCAGATAGTGTAGGATTTACTTCCCTCGAATGTGAGGCGGAGTTTTCAGCCAATGCTATTTCAACTCAGTTGATTAACCTAAAAACAGAAACTTCTATTAATCCACAGAACATAACAGTTCAGAAGGAGAAAAGGGCCAGAGATTGAAACATAATGTTAGTCCAGTTAATACTTACATTATGGATGAATCTGGCCCAATTGTTCAAATGCTTAACACTCAAGCTGTAAGCCAAGCTCGCATTAATAAAGGGAAAAATGCCATAATCAAAACTAATAAATATCTAGAAATTAAAAATACTGATAGAATACAGGAAAATAAATTGCTTTCCTCCAGCAGCACTTTTTCGAATTGCTCTTCATCTAATTCTTGTTCTGAGTCAGAGGATGAGCCTCAAAATCTGCATTTAAAACTACAACACATAGAAACAAGTGCTGAAATAATTAATAGCACCATAGAATTTAAATTCTTACCTAACAACTCTAAATTGGTCACCTCTTCAACTGAAAAAGCTTTATTGAATAAATCGCAAGACAAACTCTGCAAGGCCCCAGAGATAATAACGTCTATCATCAACCATCGACTGCAGATTTTATAAAACAAAAAAATTCCACACCTAGTTATCAAAATATAACTGAAAAATTAAATAGTAACCTAATGACTACTCCAAAAAATACTTCAAATGAACATAAAGATAAAAATATTTTTTTTAGATACAAATTTAGCTTTCACTCAAGATTACCTTTTAGAATCAGCAGTCAAAGAAACGATTATATCAAATGAATTCTCTCAAAGTGTTCCTACACATCAATTAATCAGAGATTGTAAAATCACTAAAGATGGAAGCTACAATAAGCAAACAACAGAGCAACAGCAAATCATAGATCAAAGCATATCTAATTCTAAAACAACTGGCAAGAATTTCACAAGAAATAAAAATGAAAGCCGTACCAAAACAGTCATCTCTGATAGCAGAGACCAAACAGCCATCGATCGGATCAACAAAAGTCTATCAGAAGATGACATAAATATGAATAAAAATAAAAATAAACAGAAATTCACAGGACCAAAAGTCAATATTACACATAAAGAATACTACTCAACCAAGGAAACAAGTAGTAATTCACTTGAAATTGAACATGATGATGATGTATATTTTAACTTAAATGATTGATGACTTTCCTGAACTCGATGCCAGTTTCCAATCAGATTCAGATGCAAAAAAGAGCCATCCAAAACCACAATCACACTTTAAGTACAATGTACAACTTAAGAAATCTTTTTCTTTTTATTGCTGTTTCAATTTAAAATCCGTAAATAACACAATGTCCATGCTAGACTACAACTAGCCCAAACTACTGTTTCACATGTGATCATGTTAGTATTTTTCTGATATTATTGCAAGACAAAATATATTACTAAAAATTGATTCGTAGAAGACTTAACATATAATAATATTTAAATTTAGATCTCTGTTTTATCAATATTGCCTGAATATATGTTAAGCTAGATTTTGATATTAGGTCTACCTATTATTTAATTGTTATTCAATTTATGATGCTAAACTTAAAATATATTGTATTATCTTAGTATCAATTCAAGGGCATATTGAGTTAGATGTTTAATTAATTTAAGTGTTCTAATTGATATTTAAAAAAAGATATTTGAAACAAATAATCATTTACTCTGTAGTTTAGTGCTTTCATTTGCAGAAAATTATTGTATATATTATTATTTGGTAACAAAAGGTGTATGTAATTGAGAAAGCACTTGTAAAGAATTTATAGATGTGTCATGTTTAAATATATGTATTTCTACACCAAATAATTAAAATTATGACACCCCCCTCATGTTTTTTTGATTGGTTATTTTTAATTAATTTATATATTAAATATCACTGTAGAATGTGTGTGCTTATGTTTTTATTTTACTTCTATCATTTGAACAATTTTGTGAACTGTAATATAATATTTCTATGGTAACAAGAAAAGTGATTTATGATAGGATTTGTCAAGTTGTCCTATGTTTGTAGTATTTGTGCATCAAGAAGTGGTCGTCAAAATTTTAACTGTTTTTTGATTGATAAGGTGAATGTTTCACAAAGATTGGTAAAAGTGTGGCCAATATAAACATCTATCAAGCTAGATATTTATTGTTTATTGGCAAGCTAATATTAGTCCTTGTAATCACCTAAGTTATAGATGGTAGTTTGATTATTGGGTAGCTGTCGGTTTGTACAATATCAGTTATTAATTGATATTATGAAAACAAACTTTTCCTGTTAAAAACTATATCTAATTTTTTTTGTCTTGGATGTTGTTGTTTTTTTTTGTTTGTTTATGAGTAAAAGAATAGTAAATGTTCTTAAAATAAATTTATTATTTTAAATATATATATATCTTGCAGAAAGGTTACATTAATATACTAATATCCAGAATACACACACACGCACACAAATATAATATGGGTCTGTTGTGATAGCTCTGTATTATTAATTATTTTATGAATGTTGCTGGGAATTTAACTTGTTGAACAAATTGTACTAAAGCTATTCAGCAAACGGTGAAAAACACTCTCATTATAAAACCATAATATTAATTAAACACTTAATGTTAATTATATCATTATGCCACTACTCATGCTATATATTTTATTTATGTTAATCGACAAAATGTTTGTGTTATTATTCTTTTCTTTTAGCTTATGATACCTTGATAGTCTTCATTAAAAAAAAGGATTAATTTGAGAAAACTACAAAATAATTACAATCAAGGATTATTTGTATCATTATAATCACATTCAAATGAGAAATTAGCTCATCAAACTATTTTGAAGAGAATTGTATGATTTTGTGTAATATGTTGTGAATTTATCATTGTTAATTATAAATCAAAATATTGATCTTACATTTCAAACAAATCTCTTCTACTATTTCATTCTGTCTTATTTTTTTTTCAGTCTTTTTTTTTTTTACCTTTAATTATTGGTACTTATTTTTTATAATTCCCTTGTTTTGAAGTATATATCAGTTTGATTCCTCTTCTTCATAACTTTCTCAATATTGAAGTCTAACTAAATATTTAGCCAAAGTCTTTTTAAAATCTGTCACAAATTAATCTCCCCTTATTAAAGACCATTTTAGCCATTGCAGTTCTCATTATCTATTTTATTTATGACTGCATAGTTATCAATTATTCATTTTAATAAAATTTAAAACAATCTTATCTATAGCTTTCGGATCAATGCATAGTCTTAGTGTTAAACTTTGAACTTATATTTTTATCAGATTATTGTTACCAGTTTTGGAGGATTAAGAAGATAATCTGAATGTTTTTCACATTTATTTTTTCACTTGTGTTATTATTGTTATCATAATCGTCTTTAATTAAGTATTTATAAAGATTGTTTAATATATTGATGACATGTTACAAAAAGCTCATATTATGAGATTTCGTTCTTTAGATTGATTCTGAGATATCATTTGATTTACTATATTTTATAAATTTGCCTTTATTCTAACTTTATGCATTTGATATAATAAGAAAGTTAGGTTCACAACAGAAAATGGAATGTTTCAAACATTTTACCTCAAATTTGACTAAAGAGCCAATATCTCGTTAAGTTATATATGTTCAATTGGTCTGTAATGTGACTTCAGTATTCATGTTTTACATAATTAGAATAGGTGAGAATGCTATAGAAAATTATTTAGATCTTAATTTTATGTTTAGGTATTTTAACTTTCTTTTATAAATCTCTTTGATGGATATTATACATTTGTAATAAATGAAATTAATTCACAGAATTCCTGGTTTGCATTATATAATAATCTAGTAAGCTATTCACTTAATGAAAAGGGCATCATATTCTTCAGTCTTCCTATATACAGGTGGTCCTCTACTTTCGTACATGATTGATTTCTGAAGTGTGTATGAAAGTTGAAATGTACGAAAGTAGAGCAATATATATATATATATAAAAATATATAAAAGTAGAGCAATATATATATATATATATAAACATCAAAAAGGTTTTCAAAATATTTATTTTTTATTGATTAGTATTTGATGTTTTCTTTATAAATTTATCAAGAGTTAATTGAATTGTACTCTTCTTTTCTTAATAGAGTTCTGTAACATACTATGTCTTTTTCTATTGATCTTTGCCCATGAGATGTATGCTTTTCATTGGGATCACATTCTTCCATCATTGTCAATAAGCATAAATTGTATTAATAACTAATTGAAGCAAAAGATTCACTGATTTCAGAATATTTAATTATATCCCTGGAGGTTATGAGACATTGATTTCTTTTTGACCATATCAACACTACTGTTTTTTCAATTTTCACTGATATTTATAAATTAATAAGGATGATTTTTTTTCACCAAAACAGAAATTCAAAAATGTAACAAACTTTTCTTAAACTGCTGGAATTTATAAATATGTGCAATTAAGCACTATCCCAAGAAAAGCTATTAACAAATGCATACTTAATGTAGCTTAGTGTTTTCGAAGCCGAAGTATGTATGTAAGCTCCAGTAAGTATGCATTCATTAATAGCCATTCTTAGTATATCATTTAAGTGCAAATATTTCTAAATCAAAATAGAAATGTACATAAAGTAATATTGCACATCCTAATATAAACTGTCAAGTCACAACTTATCAACGCATTTTGTAACTCAAGATGTTGCTGCTCAAGATTGAACATTTTATGCCAAAAATGGATGTAATGAATGTTGGAGAGATGGGGGAAGACGAGTGATTAATAGTCCATGAGAAAGGAAGAATAATTGCATGAAAATATGCATATTTTGCTATATATATATTGATAAAAATCGAAAGTATAACATGTGTAGGAATTAGCAAATTTTATGGAAAGTAGAATATACTAATGTAGAGGACCACCTGTATATTTCAAATAATCTTTAATGATATAGTGAGATAGAAGATTTAATTACTAAAATCTTCCCATAAAAATTGTTTGCCAACTTTTTATTTAATTTCTATGGATGTGTATTAGTTGTTTTTAAAGTTTGAATATATACAAAATTAAATGGTAATACATACTGTACTAAAATCATTTTAGTGACTCACAATGGTTGGAAATGATTCATTTACATTTAATATTAGACATATTTTTTTAAAAGCTAAGTTAAATTAATTACACCTTTTTAAATGACATTTTTGCATAATAGGATAATGATGTTAATTCAAGTATTTGTTTCCATGTGGCATTATCTTGCCAATTATTTCTTGATTTTAACCATTTTAATGGTATATCATTGTGTTATGATGATTTTCTATATTTCATATGTTGTAATTTATTTTAGAATGCATTCCATCAAAAAAAACATATTTTCTACTCTAGGTTAGAGGTTTCCAAAACATGAAGCATAGGTTAAAATATAACTTGTGTAGTCTTTATCAGGTCTGCATCAAATTTAATATAAAATTAGAGATATTGATAAAAGTATTTATATATGTGAAGTAGCATTATATATACATTTTCTAATAATTATTAATCTACTTCTATTTATTTCTCAAATATTTTGAAATATACATATTTTAATGGTCACATTTACACCTTCACATAATGACTGCAGGCAAAATATCTTAAGGTGATTGAATTGAATGGTGAGATCCCAGCTTCGTCCAAGTGCTCTATGGTTTAAAACCCTATGAAGGACATATCTGAGGTTACACACAGGCCTTAATTTAATCTGTGAGCCAGCTCTGAATAGGGAGACATATGAGACTCAAAAATTTAACTAAACAATGACTAACTAGAGGCTTAAATGAACCAATGACATGCTAACTTAAGAGTAAAATCATTACCTAAACTATAATGCATATGAGTATTACAATAATAAATGAATTGGGATTGGAATTGGATCATGAGTAACGAAATGGAAACAAGATAAATTTAAATATATTTATTAATAAACAAAATCAACAATAAAATGAAAATAATAATTATACATGTTAAATATGTGGAATCAAACACACACAGGCACTTCACAGAGAGATGAGGCTAAATTATGTTATAGTATAGCTCACCATGATATAATAACCAGATGTGTATATGTGGTTAAGAAATTATGCCTATATCAGTTAATATGACAAAATTTTATCCTTATATCATGGTTTGCTGATTTTATAAGTGAATGTGCTAGCCAAAGACATGTTAATAATTATAGCACTAATATTGTTACTGTTTACATATATATCTTATTATCTGAGCATATAATTAAGCTCAGGAGTGATGCAGGTTCAGTCTAAAAATCAAAGATTTGTCAATATCAGACTAATGCTGAATAATTAATTAACAAGGGAAAGAACTGATTACTTTAGATCAACATATACCACTATAGCACAGATTTAAATATCAATAACAATTTTGCTTTGTGGATGGGTAGTTATTCCCATGATTCCATATCAATATATGTGGTACCCTAAGACTTAAAAACAGATAGTTTCTATCTCTATAACTAATAGAACCCAGTTCTTAAAATAGTCATCATAATCATACTCTAATTAAAGAACTAAATTATTAGTCTAGTTTAATAGATACTCAATCTGCATTTCAAGTCAAATTTCATTAGGGAGGAAAAAGTATATTTAGCGGGTAATTAATAATAAATATATCTTAATACTATCTCTAAGGCTAGTTTATCTCTTTGTTAAAGGGATCTCTAAAGTTATAACTAATTATGCAAATCACATTAGATATTAAAAAATTTGCACAAAAAGAGACCGAGGTGTATTTGATTTATAGTCTCATAAGAGTAATGGTCAAATTTATTTGTCATTCTATTTAGAATTTATGTATATAAAAAGATATCTGACATCTAATAATAAAGTATTATTTTATGTTCAGAGCATTAAGGAAATTTATTCTATTTATAGGGTCACATATATTTTTCAAAATTATTTTGGTTATTATAAAATCATATGATTATAAAGTGTATAGAAAATTAGAAAATGCTTACTTACCATTATTGTGTTACTTAAACCGGATAACTTTTAGTAAGAAAGTTATAATGTTTGGTTGAAAGATAAATAGAGTGGAGATTAATTTAGAAAAGATTATATTTTAATTAAGGATTACTCAGCCTGATGTGTATTATTTGTGTAAGTGTAAGGTCAATTAATAAAAAGTGTTTTCATAAGTTACTATCTTAATGTTAACTTAGTGACTTGGTATTTACTAAAGCTGCAACAGAGAACATGTATTAGATGTCCTGTGCCTTTTTATATTCATATCGATCTGCTGATAATGGTTTATTCTTATGATCTGACAAAAATAACGTGTACACTGATCTTAAAGTTATCAGGAGGTTGATACGAATGTCAACATACACGGTAGGTGTAATACATGCTCTGTGTTTTAGGACTAAAAAGAAGTAAAAGTAAAAAAATTGTAAAACTTACAACATTAACAAAAAATGTTTAAGAACAACATTTAAAATAAATGTGACTTTCATAAATATGTACGACTTTCAACATTAACAAACAACTTTTAAGAATTACATTTAAAATAAAATTTTAACATTAACAAGTTTCCAAAAAAGAAAAAAAAGTGACTTTCACAAATATGTATGACTTTCAACATTAACAAAAAAAAAATGAATTAAAAAAAAAAGATATCACTTTCAAAAACTATTAACTTTTAAGAATGACTTTTAAAATAAATAAAATGCGATATTACAATAATAATGACATTAATAAAAAAATAGTTAGTTTAAATATACACCAAACAAACAGTAAATGATTTTGATTTTTAAGTGATTTGGATAACAATACTTTAACTATAGTCCTATGACACTAACCATGTAATGTATAACAGGTATTTATATGTTAAAACAAAAATTTTTTGTATAAACTATTACCACAAAATATGGAGATCTGCATTAAATATTTTCTCTTTGAAAATAACCACGTGATTGCAAACTATGCTCGGATTCTCACAAAACTGCTAATAAAGATCATTTTTTTAAAATAAAGAAATTAAACCAAAACTACAAAAAATAAGGTATTAGTTTGTTAGGTGTCTGTGGTCTCTAAGCAACACTGCAGTATCATCAAAAACCCTCAAGAAGCGTGATTAATTTTTATCCAAAAATTGCTGAAATAAAAAAATTAAAATGCCTAAGGCAAAGTAAATTTTTGAATAGAAATTTATCACTTGCAGGCTTCTTGGGAGTTCTTGATGGTACTGCAGTGTCACCTACTAGCCACAGTACATCTAACCAACTAGTACCAAAAGAAAAATACATATTAATTATTACACTTTTATTATTTTTTTATATAAAATATTTGTCTGTTTCCCTACATAAGCCACCAAACATCCACGTCCCTTTGTGAATTTTAGTGTTGCAACCCCAGACATTAATGAAAAGTGTGACAAATAACTGAAATCTTGGACGTATTTTAAAAAAAGATTATGTTGAAAAAAAAAAACGAAAAAAAAAAAAAAACATGTTTTCACAATGAAAAATATGACAAATAACTGAAAATGTTGAAGTATTACAAAAAAAATGCATTGAAAAAAAAAAGAATGTATTTTTGATAAAAAAACATGTTTTCATTATACTCGCAGAAATTATTTTCTTTCAATTTGACATTACCGTGTCATTACACATGTATTGTGGATATGAAAAGGTTTCCTATTTCCTATGTTGCAGCTTTAGTACTCAAGTACCAGTGATTCAATTTTTATTATTTGTGTAGTATTAAATTTCTTGTTAAACAATACCTTTTGTTATTCAATTATCTAACCATTGATCATTAACATTATTATCAAAGGACTAATTATTATCCCTGGGGTTTTAATGAGATAATTTAATAGAAAATTAGATTGATTTAATATGTTTTAAATTTATAATATTGTACTTTATTATTATTAGAAGGGAATATATAGTTGTTTAAATAGTGGTAGTAATTATTTAATTATGATTGTTTATATCAGTCATTGTTTGTTATGGGTATATTGCTATTGAATTGTAACATGACAATATATTGAAATCTTCTATAATGGTAATGCCATTGGAAATGTATTTTATATACTTTTCTATATTAAAAACTGTACTTTGTGACCTCACATGTAGAATATCTTATATCAAATATAATTGTGAAATAGAGTCTCAATAATAGCATTTGTATTTTATTTTTAAACTGAGGTAGGTTCTATTCATTGTATTTCAAGGAGATCAGTTTAAGTTTTTTATATGTTTTTGTAAGTGATGTGTCATTTGTATGGGAAGGTAAAGTGTCCAGACAATTTAAAGCACAATATAGTTTTACATTTTTATTTACTATAATAATACTAAAAACTTAAAAATAATGGAAATAAAATTGTTTTATATATTAAATGCTTTTATTGACTGTTACTAAAACAAAATAAAATATTTTTTTATTCAACTAACAATTGGAATTTTTCCATTCAACTTAAACTAAAAGCATTGTGGGGGAGCAGGGCATTTAGAAATTAATTAAGTCAATTCGTTTTGGACTTTTCCACCATGCTTTTATTTTAAGTTAAATCTAAAAACTCCATCTCTAGTTGAAGAGACAATTATGTTTAAAAGCATTAAATATATAAAAAAGTTATCTATTATTAATTAGTTGTTTGGGGTTTTTTTTTTACATTTTTGTGTATGTATTTTATTATATTTATTTTGTTTTAAAGACTGCATAATACTTTAAAATATGGTTTTTACTTAAGCAATTAATTTTTATACGATTGATATTTTATTTCTGGATAACACTTTTATAGCATCATCATCATATGAGATTTTTGAGAAAGAGTATTCTTGCTTTTTCTAGTTTGCATATAATCTATATCAATGTATGTATGTTTATCCATAAGGCTGTCTGTCACATATCAAATTAACAGTGATTTTTTTTAAAAAAATATGTTTGTCCTTAATGGTGTCTAATTCCTAATTCAAAAAAAAAAAAAAAAAAAACTTAACCTAAATTTATATTAGGAGCATTTTATGCAAAGCAATTTCACCCTTTATGTTTAACAATCCATAATTTTTATTATGAAGCATATTTTGTGTGAAGAGAATAATTCCACTATTAATAAAGTGTAATTTTTTTTATGAAGCAATTATCTGTAATGCACGCAAATTCACTAATCAAATATAACAAGTACATTTAAAAATTTTAATTCTGAAGTATACCAAACAGATTAGGTTGTTTCAAACATTTGCTTTTCAAATGTGAAATTCTCACATATATTTATAACATATTAAAACCTTTTGTTTAATTTACATTAAATCTTTAAAAAAATTGTTAAAGCAAGCAATTTAAAAAAAAACTATTACAAAAATTGACGTCCTTTCAGGCTGAGTATATTTCTCACATTTATTTATTTAAAGTAAAATATTTTATTTAATTTATATTAAATGTTAATATTTTTTTAAAGTAATGAATTAAAAAAACAATGGCCTTTTCATAGGCTAGATACATTTGGTATTTAAATAACTGTTAAAGATACTTATTTGTACTTACTATTATTTGGCTCATTTTATATTAAGGCAGTCATAGAATGGTAAATTTGAATATTAAAAGTTCTTGGATTAATTTTTAGCTCAAGCTTGAGTAATATCTCTCATGCAACCAAGCATATGAGGATAATGAATATTATAATTATAAAAGATATTCATAAACTTTATTTATTCTTCTGGTAAAAAGTTTAAGCACTGTAAATTTCATCTGGGTTGCAATCCATAAACCTTGGGGTCTAGAGTCTATTTATGTATGCTAGTATTATTATTATTAACAGTGTATCAAATAAATTGTTCGATTTCTTTTTGGGGGAATTCAAGCATGAATGAGCTAGGATCCAGAAATATTTTGGGTCTGACTGCATAGGACTTTATTTTGTTGATATAAAACTTAACTACTGTTATTTAATTTTCAGTCTCGGTTCGATGATGTACAGTTGTTGTCTTGTTTTTTTTTTTTTCAGATGTTTTATTTTGTTTTTACGTTACACGTTTGAAAATTGTCTTATTTAACATTTGGTTTTCTACTGAGCATTATTATTATTATTATTATTATTATTATTATTATTATTATTATTATTTTCTTACAAAAGATTAGGCGGATGTAAACTTGATATATATGCAAACATACATTTATTTTATATGAAAAGATGGTTTATGAATCTATTAGTCCCAATTAATGCCAATTTCTTAAATGAATATTTTCGTGCTCCTCAGACTTTAAATTTACAAAATAATTTAAACATTTGTTTTCATATGCCTTATGTTTTTTTTTTTTTTGTTTCATGATTTATTATTGTTAGCCAGCCACAAATGATTACTCATCTATAGATACTAATGATTGTGATTAACATGTAATCAGGAAGACTAAATCAATCACCCTAATGTTTAAAATTATGTATACATAATTCATCTATACCCCTCCCCCCATACTTCATTTCACTCCTCTAAACTATTCAATAAGCAAGAAATAATAAATGAAGTTAAATGCGTAGATTAAGATGTAATGGAAAAAGATCTGCTCCGAAGATTTTATAGGTTAAGGGAGGTGGGGATGGAGGGGCCTTTCCCTATAGAATTGCTAAATCGCCATTTACCCTGTCTCTATTCCCTAGTCTTCTTTTATCTCTCTCTTTTTACTTTTTTTTTTTTAATTACCAAAATAACTAATTCATCATTGGGAATTAAATCAAAATTTAGTAAAGAGAGCAAGTAAATCTTTTAATTGTACATTGATTGTTACAAAAATGAAGGTTTTAGTTCGGTAATATCAAAGTTAATTTTTTCTAAACTTTTATGGAGTTTTAATATAGCTAATTTATAAACACTTGCTTTCATTAAAACTGTTTTTTTTTTTTTTTTAATTCTTGTATGTACATATAAAAATAAAAACTCTTAGTACAAATTTAAGAAAATATATGAAATCTATAAATATATTATTTGCAACTTCTATTTTTAAAGTGTACATAAACATTTAATTCCCAATCGCTATTGTTTTTTAAGTGTGTTTATAATGGAAAAATATTGTCTAACGGGAAAAAAACAAAAACATTTTTATCAATAACATATTTCAATTAACACTAATAAACAAACAAAAAAAAAGAATTTTCTTCAATTTCTACACATTGCTGACCATTAATCCAAAAACTTGAGTTCAAACTGGAGATTCAGAAAATGTAATCGTTTAATTTAAATGTCCTTAAAATAATTTATTAACAAATGCAATAAGTAAATTTAAATGAAGTGTTTGTAATAAAAGTTTAATTTACGATACATATATATATATATTTAAAAAAAAATTTTTTTTCTCATTTTTAAATTTGTTTGTTCATTGCTAAGTGGTTACTAAATTATTAATCAAGTTCTTTATTTGACGAAATATATATAAATGGTTACATCACAATTTATTATATATATATATTATGGTTAAGTATTTATCATAGAAATTTGAACGTGCTGATTTAATATTTGGTCCGGAGATGAAAATAATTAAGGAAGATGACTTTTCAATAATTTCACTTTTTTTTATAAAGAAAAAATGAAATTTGATTATATATTTCTACACTAAATATATTATGTAATATATATTATGTTAATTTTGCCTCAAGTTGAAAACTGTTAACCTTTTTTTTTTTTTAATAAATTTTTAATATACCATTATATTACATTCAAATATCAGCCTTTCAAGCTAATTGTGCATACGCTTTTGCGAGCGTTAATAATAATAAATGAATAATTTTTCTCCAATACAAGATATAGTATTTATGCAGGAATAAAATGAATCCACTTATTCCTACGACTCAAATTATTGTAAATGTTTGATTTTCACTCTTAGAATTGCAAATAAATATTAGATATATTTATACACTTAAGACTAAATTAAAATTTATCATAAGTAAATGTATTAGATATTAATGATTTTGTCATCTTACCAGACATTTAAACTGTAATATTTTATTTTTTTATTTTTAATGTTTCATATAAATTATATATTTTTTATTTTACTTTTACAAAGTACTATATAGAAAATTAAGATTTTCAAAATACATGACTAATTTTAATTTTATTATAAAAATATGTTATGTGTATTAATATGATCATGTGTGTGTTTTTTTTTAAGTCTTGGCTGTTGTAATAATATATCAATCTGCATAAATAGAGGCCATAACATAATATTTGTCTGTTTAATTTGTTATTGAAAATGTATTAGTTTTTTTTTTTTTTGGATAATATCATATATGAAACTGGTAATTTTCACAAGTTTAAGGATACATTTATTTATTTATTTTAAATGTATTTCTAAAATTAAGCTTCAATAATGTGTTATTTCTTTTAATCTTGACTTATGCAATCATTTGACAATCTGACATTAGAAGCCTTTTAAAAAATAATAAT
Source organism: Epiperipatus broadwayi (assembly GCA_028023455.1). NCBI lineage: Eukaryota > Metazoa > Onychophora > Udeonychophora > Euonychophora > Peripatidae > Epiperipatus > Epiperipatus broadwayi. The sequence goes on along the minus strand of JAQFVV010006281.1, from coordinate 3,824,501 downwards.
AATAGTTTCATTTAGTATTGAAAATAAAATTTAGTTTGATGCAATCATTTGGCAATCTGACATTAGAAGCCTTTTTAAAAAAAAAAAAAAAAAAAATAACAGTTTCATTTGTTATTGGAAATAAAATTTAGTTTGGGAATGTTTTTGTTTTTTTCTGGATTATACAAACATTTATACAGTTTTTGTATCTTAAGAAAAATAATAGCTGATCACTTTTTTTTTTTTGATGTTAACTAAAAATACATTAGATGTGATACCCCATTTTATTTTTATTTTTTATTGAAGATAAGTTTTTATTGTAGATTTACAATTTTATTTTTTGTGTGTGGACTTAGTAGACCGATCAAAAAATTGTCTCACTTTTGATTGAGCTTATGAAGGAAATAGTGATTTGATATTAGAAACTACTTTGTTTTATTTTTATTTATTTATTTGTTTTATTTTTTTAATTAAATTAATGGAAATAAAATTTTAATATTAACATTTTTTTAAATATATTTCCTGTAGGAAGTGTATTCTGTATATATCCTGACTTAATAGGCTTAGAGAAAAAAAAGATTTGGATTCATGGAATTCTGATTAATGACAGTGTATTTATATCATATTATATTACTCTTTTTTTTCTCACACATAAACTCTTTATGAATGATTTGCTATATTATTATTATCAACATATATACATTATTTCAAAAACAAACAATTATTTATGCTAGCTTTTGTTCAAAAATAATAGCCATTTTTAATGACTATCATTGTTTCCCAATATGGCAACCATTTTATAATCCTAAAATAACAGTATTCTGAATTAGTAAAAACAATGGTTTTATTATATCATAAAAGTGGAACTTTTTTTTATTATTAGGAAATGCCAAGAAAAAAAGATGATCCTTTATTTATTATATATTTTAAAGCTATACAATAATAAATTGTATTTGAAGTAAATTGAAAAGTCTATACATACCATTATCTAAAATATTGTTTATTTTTGAATAAAAGTATTCTTAAAGCAACAATATGTCTTCCAATGTAAATATGAATATTTTCACCAAAAATATGATTGACGCTTTGTTTTGTAGATATATTTTTAAAAAATTAACATTTCATAATAAATAATTGGAAATGATTTATTATATTAACTGGAGTATACTTTAGTTATTTAATGTTTATTTACACCTTTTGTAATAATAGCATTAGAAATAGCATATATTTCATCATAAACCTAAATATTTTTGCAAAAAGGAAATTCAAATTTATCAGTGGGTCATTTTAAGGAAATATTAATTCTATAATAAAATGAATAAAAAAAAAGTATCCCATAATAAAGTGAATCAAAAAAGTAATAAGAAAATTTATATCTTGTTTTAATATATCATAAGAAGAATGTAAAAACAATTTTACAAAATTTTAAATTATGCTGTAATCTTTTTTTTTTTTTTTTCTAGTTTATGGCATAATACATTTTTATTTCTTTATTATAAAAATGATTGTCACTCATATAAATAGATATTTTTATATGAGTTGCATTCATGACCAGGGAAATCATAATGACAAAAAAGTCAAAATTTATTATAACATAAACTTACAATCAAATATCAGCCTTTCAAGCTAATTGAGCACACGCCTTTTGAGAGTGTTAAATGAATACTTTCCTCTTCAATCCAGATATAGTATTTATGCAGGAATAAAAAGGATCCTCTTATTCCTACAACTCAAATTTTTTTATATGAGCAAAAGGTGTGCTTGAAAGGCTGATATTTGAATGTAATATAATTGTAAACATGGCGCTGGATAAAATAATTGCTTATTTACTCATAATTAAGTTTCAGTAAGAATGACGTTTAGTAAATTCTAAGCAATTTCACCGATGTCATTCAGTCAAAAAACATTGTAAATAGTAATTTAAAGTGAGAATTCTACTCACGCTCTCCTCAACAGTTCTTCAGATTTGCTCATATAAAAGAATTTGAGTTGTAGGAATAAGAGGATCCTTTTTATTCCTGCATAAATACTATATTATGGATTGAAGAGGAAAGTATTCATTTATTTAACACTCTCAAAAGGCACGTGCTCAATTAGCTTGAAAGGCTGATATTTGAATGTAATATAATTGTAAACACGGCGCTAGATAAAATAATTGCTTATTTACTTATAACATAAACTTGGAAAAGATTATATCTTTCTTTAAAATTTTTGAAAACTGTTTTCATTTTCTTTCTAAACTTATTATATTAAAACATCAAATTTTCTAATTTAATTTAAAAAAAAAAAAAAAAGTCATCTCATTTATATTCAAACCAGCTAAAAGAACAGTCTAGATTCAAAGTTGTTATATTTAAAAAATAAAATAAAATCAGAATATTATGACAAGTTATGGAAAGAACCAATAAATATGTGCCATTGTTTTTTCTTATATTTGTAAGTTATGAAAAATTCATCTTCATAAACATTTTTTGTTGTTAAAGTTTTGGAACAGGCTGCTGTTGATCTGCATGTAATCATTTTCTGAAGAATATTTATCAAAATGCAACATAGGGATTGATAAACTTGATTGCGCTAAAAAGGTTAACATTGGTAAGAGCATATATATATATATGATCGGTGATTCCATCTTGCCAATACTTTTTTGTATAATTTTTGTGAAAAATGTTTTCAAAATTTAAATAGAAAGATATGGAAATAAAAATCATCAGTTATTACTTAAAACATCTAAATTTTGCAATAGTGTGATTGTTTTTGCAAATAGTGTTTCAGAGTATGGCTGGTGAGTAATTGACTGGTGAACTGCCAAAACATTTTTGGGTCTTTTCTGCCTTAAAAGAAAATATTATAATTTAAAAAAGTTATCAAAATCTATTTTATCAAGTTAACAAAATTGTCAATTCAAGCTGTCCTTATGCAAAAATCATTGTTCAATTTTTATGTGTACTTATTTTTTAATGGATTTTTATTCAAAATATGTCAAAATCTAATAATTATGTTATTTATTTAGATTAGTTCCCAATTGGAGATATTGTATCATCATTACTATTAATGAAAAAAATTAGTAAAGTAGTTTGCAAGAGGGTGTCAATTTTTTTTCTGATTGTGGCAAGTGCATAGTTATTATTATTGATTTGATTATTTTATCATAATAATCATAGTCTTTAACATATTTTAAAAGAGGCATATGATGTCTGAAACAAATGCAATGGAAAAAAAAAATAAAAACGTGTGGAAGTTTTGATACATATTATCTATTAAAATGTGAATAATATATAAAATTAAAGGAATTACAGTCATAACTAACAAAATTTGTCATTTATTAAATTTGCAATTAAATCTTAGCAATAAGCTGCATCATATTGGGTGGTCATGTGTTAGGAAAACATGAAAATAATTTAGGTGAATTAATTATTGACATTGTCTCTGTTTTCAAGAATAAAAATGAAATTTTCATAATAGAATTATAATTTTATTGAACAAAAAAGATTTCAGTATTTGCATTCGTTGAATTCTTTGATACAATTGATATTGCTCAGCTTTTTTTTTACTTTTCTAAAAATGTTTTTCAAAGATATGAATGTGAAAAAAGAATTACTAACAATATTATCTTTCAAGAAAAAAAAACATTAGGTGGAAATTTTTAGTGAGCTTTCAAAAAAATGAATTGAATTTACAATTTTAAGGAAAAACAAAGCAATAGCTGACATGATTGTATTTATTATGATTTTATTAAGAAATTAAGTTATGTCTTTCTAGTTGATGAAAACAGAACTGAAAATACAAGTAAAATTCCACAAAGATAAATAAATATTTCGAGAAAATAATGATACTTCAGTCTGGATTTAAAATTTATGAGAATAGAATTTATTGACATAAAAAAATACAATCAAAAAGATAAATAATACATTTTTAAAAGTGGTGCAAATGAATTTTTAAATTTACCTAAATTTAAAGTTGCATAGTTCAGATTCTAACAATCATTTTTGGAATGTAAAATGAATGCAGAAGAAATTAAAAATGCATTTGATTTAACAACGTTTCTGGACTTTATCTATCTATGAGAGTTTGCTTTTTCAGTAATAAGTATAATTTAGTAAGAATGTTGTTCCTATCTCATTAGTTATCACTAAGAATCCTGTGCATCATTAGCCATTAATAATTATATAACTAGATGTCCAATTTTTAGTGTAAATCTTCTTTGATAACTTAATGAAGTTTTATGATTCAATTTTTAATTTTTATTAGATACTGAGTTTTTTTTTTTTTTTGATAGTAAATACATTGTTGATTATATGAAATTATTATTATTACAATAATAAGTATTTCGACAATCATAACATGAAGAAAAGCTGACATATTTTGGCTTACAAAAATTCTATCCTAGGCTGTTGTATAATTACAAGCAATGTCTGTTAAGATCCCTTGTCAGATTACTAACAGAAATGAAAATTTAATGTACAAAATTAATCATAAAATTGAATTTGATGTAATTTAGGTTAAAAAAAAAAGATCTTAATCTTTCAAGATTTTTAATAGATGTGTTTTGTCAGTGAGTATCTATGGATTAGAAATTTGAAGGTTGTATATTATGATTAATAAGGAAGGATTGAAAATGAAATGCATGGTTGAGAGACCAAAGAAGTATCATTAACATTACTAAAATAATTAAAAACCTGGATTGGCATGTTGGTAGATAAACTAAATGAATAACCGAGGATATTAAATTAGATTCCAAAAGATTATTTAAAAATTATATATAAGAACTATCTTTATGATAAAAAGTTTACTGCAGTAATACAGGAAAGAGACATAATGATTCAGAGAAACTGCATTAAGTTTAGAGAGATTTTTATTCTAATAACTTATTGATAATGATTGAATTTTGTGATGTTATATATGTGTTTTTATTTATTATATCATATCTGCAGAAAAAGTTTTAACATTTGCTGCTTTTATTGAGAAGGATTTCATCATAAAATTAAATCTGCTATTTAATTGATGTCAGTATTACAGATGCATCTACTTACAGTACGAATTGTAAGAAGACTGTCTTCCACTTATTGTAGCACACTGTAAAATAATAATAAAAAGTTAAATTTGAAATTAATTTTCTCAGATAATTTCCAACAGTAATGATTATCTATTGTATTTTTCACTGTTGTTGTTGGGGAAAAGGAGGGATGGATTGTTAAAGGAAGAATCAACTTTTTCTGCATTAACCTGCCACTTTATATAACATTCAAAATTGTTTGATATTCCAGAGTTTTGTTTTTTTTTTTTTTTTGCATATTTTTATTTTTTTAGGAAGTTAAATTTGCATTTATTTTTTTATCTTATTTATCATTTATATTGTAGTACTTCATAATTTTGTAGAATCTGTTGATATATTTATAATTGTCAAAAATGGAAATAAATTTAATCCATTATGCTGCTTTTTCTTATATTTAAATAAATCCCACAATACAATACAGGATATTTTTTTTGTCCTTATGAACGTGATGGAACTATTTTAAAGCCTCAGTTTACATTGCTTACATAGCAACATCTATATAAATGTATATTATATAATTTTCCATTCATTTTTCATCAACCAATTATTAGTTAAATTAATTGATTTTATATATATATTCTTTCTATTAAGTTTTTTAATATAGTTTTAAGATTTTATATTTTTTTTATACAATCTGTTTTGTGCTGTATTGTAAATATTGAATATGTATTGCAGATATCTTCATCTTTTCTATTAATTGCATTATTGTCTCTTTTTTATTCTTACATTTCATTGTTTCCCTGTATATTTCATAGTAAATCATATTGTATCAAGAGATGCAATGAACTATAAAAAAAAAGAATTGTATATAACATTAATTGTGGAAATTACAATATGATTTACTATAGACATGCAGGGAAACAATTAGATATAAAACCAAGAGAACATGATAATGATGATAAATCTGCATTATATATTCATTATTTAAAATATGGACATAAAAATGTATTGCTTAAAAATATACAGTATTTACTATATTAAAGAATTTAATAGAAGGAAAATAGATTAAATGAAATATATTAACTATAGTAAACAAATGGAAAATTATATATAGTATACATTTATACAGAGGGTTGTGTGTGTGTATATTGCATTGTTGTTATTATTAGTTCTAATTAATTTTATATATAAAAAGATAGATGTTATTTGTTTGAGCTATTGGTAAGCTCCCTGTATTTCATTTTTGTAAATACAAGCTTATAAAAGCAATGGCACGTTATATATGACTTGCTTTATTGATAATTATATGTATGTATTGTAAAATAGTTCTGACATTGATAAAATCAAAAAAAATATTTGCTTAAAAAGCTTTTATATATATATTTTTTAAATATTATATTTTGTGATTTGTTTATCTGTTTATTATGTGGTTGTATGAAATTGATTTCATTTGCTTTAATTTGCAAATTATGCATTTTTTAATAAGTGCTAATCTTTTGAAATTGATGACTCATTTATATTTAACAGAATTATTTAATTGTTTGACCTGTTCTAGAATTCAAAATATTTTAGAATTTAGATCAATGAAACACTTTTTTGAGAAAATACATATCATCAAAGCAAAACACTGAAAATGAAGAAAAGTTTATCTATACCTTGAGGATCAAATAAACAAAACCCATTTTCACATTAAAATTTTAAAACTTTACATTAGGTACATTTAATTCAAAAACAAATTACATCTGATTTTCTCTCATTATGTAATATTTTGTGATTAGTGATATTTGCAATTATAGTGTAACAAATCCTGGCCAGGAATTATCTAAGGAAATAGTTGATAAAATGTAGTCACATAGATCATTTGATTTATATATTTTGAAAAATATGGTATGATCTATTTATAATATTATCTGTCTAAACATTGCTAATAAATCCCAATAATCTTCTAATATTATGTTTTTCATTATTATATAAATCGAGCTTATTTAAAAATTTCAAAAATATCATAACTTATGTTTTTGATGTTCTATAAATAAATGTAAAGAAAAACTATTGGCAAAGAAATTGCCATAATCAAAGTAGAATATCAGATAATGAAAGTAAATCGTAAGAATAATAAAAGTTTGAGATGTCTCTCAAATTGTTTTTTTTTTCTTTCAATGAAACTTAAACATCTAGGATTAATAGATGGTAAAATAAAAAGAATAATATACTTTTTGTATTGATGAATTTAATATATATATATATAACATTATAAATCGATGTCTGTATTTCTTCAAAATAATATACGCAAATTTATAAATAAATATTTAAAAATACTGTATTTAAAAGCTTATAAAAATATATGTATAACCGTCACTTAGGAGCGCTTTCAACTAACTTGTAGCTTTGTCAACTATCACGTTTAAAATGTCAGCTTTTCCCATAATTCTATGATGTCAACTTTCCCATAATTCTGTGATCTTAATGTTTACTGCTTGCCTATTAACCACATGTTGCTTGTATTTACATATCAACATCGTCTCTTTAATTTTCCTTTTATTATTATTTCTTTCAGTTTCCAATATTTTTACGTTGTTATAATTAAAATCGAAACCATATATACATGATTTATTATGGTCATAAAAGACAGAAGCTGATAAATTATCATTTTTAAAATTTTGTTTTGTATTTTGAACCCTTTTAAATAACAATAAGTGTTCCTTTGTTCTTTGTTCCAATGTGCACCTCGATAGAAAGCGCTCCTAAGTGACGGTTATACATATATTTTTATAAGCTTTTAAATACTGTATTTTTAGATATTTATTTATAAATTTGCATATATATATATTGTGGCTGCAGAAGGAGTTTGCTATTAACTTAAAGTAGACATTTTTTACTCTTGGAAGCCTTAAAGGAACTGAGCAGGTTAAATTTTTAATGTCCACTCCATACGTACTTGCCAATGCAGCTGCTATTGCTATGTGATTATTCAAATAGTATATGAACATGGATGGGTTCCTCACCGATAAATATTAGCCAGCATAGTGAGTTTATTGGCTTTTTACTTCTGAGTTTAAGATCAAGAAACGCTCACAGTCATTCTTTTTAGTTGCCTGATAAGGCAGAATGGATGTGTGTGAATGACAGACAAAAATAAATCATAGCTCTTATTCCCAGGAGGCTGTAAAATTACCATCCAAGATAGTAGTTGGTGGCCGAAGGCAGAGAGTGCTGAGAATCCCCTTATTGCAGACCCAGGCTGCCATGTGATAATGACTTTTTATTTATGTACTTGCAAATGCAAATCACTTTCCAATGAAGGAATATTGCAAGAATTGGAAGAACTGTCTTATATTAAATGGGACATTGAGTTTGTTAAGTTAGAAGAAAAGGTAAAGAGACAATTTAAAAAGTGGACATATATTCTACTACAGAGGCACAAATATTGGAAGTACAAGTGGAATAGGTTTTGTTATAAATAAAAAGTGGAAGAGCAACAAAGAGATATCAAATGCAAATAATTCAGGTTTATGCCCCAATAAGTTCTCATAGTGATGAAATAGTAGAAGATTTTTATATGGATGTGCCAAAGATTTTTGATCAGATGAAACAGCATTTGAAAATTGTTATGGGAAACTTTAATGCTAGAATTGATAAACAAATGAAAGATGAAAGTAATGTAGATAAATTTGGTTAAGGTAATAGAAATGAGAGAAGTCATAGACTTGTGGAGTTTGCAGAAAAAGAAAAACTTTATATTATGAATTCTGTTTTTGAGAAAAATGATAAAAGGAAATCTACAATCTAAATAAAAATACAGCGGAATGGGATTATATTTTCACTAACAGAAAATACATATTTCAAGATTGTAATGTTTTTAATAAATTCAATACAGGGAATGATCATTGATTAATAAGATGTAAGATACTTTATGCGGAAGTAGAGAGGCAAAAATTATTAAAAATATATATATATATACTTACTGTTGATATTTCTAATCTTCAGAAACATTCTAATGAATTTAAATTAAAACTTGCAAATCAGTTTCAAATATTAGTAGATTTTGAACATGATTCAGATTTGAATGAAATAAATATGAAAATAACTAATACATTTTTAAAAAATGCAACCAAGATAGCTGGTAGAACAAAGCAGCAATTGACTAATAAAATTTCTACTGAGATTAGGGAAATAATGAAGAAAATAAGAAATATGAAGATATATAAAAATGATTCATTAAAAAGGAGTAAATATCTCAAATTTTGTAAAATGAAACAAAAAAGTGTTGATAATGATATAAGAAAATATAATTGTGAACTAGCAAGGAAAGCTGTAGAAGAGAATAAAAGGCCCAAGAGTGTAAAACAACATTTTGGTATTAGTAGGAAACTTATATCTGCAATAAGAAAAAAGATGGAACTATTACTAAAAGAAGATGACATCATGAAATGGGTAGAAGAGTTCTATCAATAATTATACAGTAATAAAAAACCGAGTACCTCCTACATCTATTCTATCTTCTGAATTGGCCAAAATTTTAAATGAAGAAGTGAGACTTGCAATTAAATCTGTGAAGAAAGGAAAAGTTTCAGATTATGATGTAATTATAATTGATATATTAAAAGAAGCAGGTGAAGAATTAGAATTTTTTTTGGCAAAATTATATATCAAATGTTTAAATGATAAAGGTGTACCAAATGATTGGAAGAATATTACTAATATTAATATTTAGAAAGATGATACAGAGAGACTATCAGCCTTTTATCAGTTTTATACAAAATTTTTAACAAGATAATTACAATTTATCTACAGAGAATATTGAATTTCAATCAACCAAGAGAACAAGCTGGATTTTAAAGTGCTTTTAGTACAGTAGATCATATCTAAGTATTAAGAAAAGTTATAGAAAGGACCAATGAATATGAGTTACCATTATGTTTTGGATTTGTAGATTATGAAAAGCATTTGATTCTAGAAGCATTTCTTCAGTGATTAAAGCATTGGATCATCAAAGGTGTAGATCCAGATTATTGTCATATTCTGTTATAAAAAATGCAACAGCAACAATTAGATTACATCATGATACTAGGAAAGTCAACATTGAGATGGGTGTAAGATAGTGTGACTATATTTCCCAAAAATTTTACAGTAGTGCTGCAAGAAGTATTTTGTGGTTTAACTAGTTGTCCTTGATGCCATATTGAATTTTAAAATCTCACTTGAGTCACAATTTTCACAATAACTTCAGTTTTTATAATGTTAGAGCAAAAAGCTTTACATTGATAGAAACTAGAAAAACTAATGAAAACAATAACACTAAGACAAATAGTGATTACCATTAAAAAAAGAAAGGAATAGAAAAGGAAATTTCAACATCCAAAATAATTATAACTTTATTGTTTGTTCATAAATTCTAATTTATCATTAATTAAGTTTAAATTACATCTTCATTCATAATTTCTTTGCATTCCTCACAAAATTATCATTCACACCATATACAACAGGGGTGGGCAACTTTTGTGTTCATAAGATCGACTTTTTATTTTGAAAATGTGTTGCGATCGATTTGTTGTCATAGGTGTAGTTTAAGTGGAGGGAGATGTGAAATACATACTATTTTTATCTATCTACCTAAGTAAAAAAATAACATAATTATTTAACAAGCTAAAAAACTCATGTCCTTGGGAATTAAAGCAACATGAATAATTATTAACAATATTTATTAATTCAAAGTACCTACTGATAAAGACAGATTTAGAATTTATTTTATTATTTTAACATTAATGGGAAGACTGTGTTTGCATGTCTCTAACCATGGAATCATAATTAGGTTATATCCTGACAAAGATAATAATAAAGAATCCTCAGTATGGGAATCAGTTAGGACAGAATGTTGTTTAGTCTTTGTTAACTTTAAGTATGAAAATGCCGATTCACACAGGTATGTAGATCTGAAACAAGAATAAATATATTCGCTACATTTGATGATATTGGGATATTTTTCTCGTGATATTGGGATATTTTTCTCGGTTCACTTTTTTCAAAAATCTTCTTCAAATTTTCTAGCTTATAAGATTAAATCAGTTTGTAAAATTATGATTTCATTTTCTAATGTCTTTTGCTCCATATGAAATATGTCTGAAATTTTTTGGCTAATGCGTGACATTTAAATTTTTTTTAAAAGGAAAGGATTTACATTCCACAATTTCTTTAATTTTTTCAAATTCTTAGAATCTTACCTTAAAATCTTCATTTACTTTTTGAATTTCCTCGACATATTTGTCGATATTATAATTAATATTTTTAAGGTTGTTGTAGGTGATCCACCATATTTGAAAAATGATTCAGATTATTTTGTTGCAGAACTTCTATTAGCAAAATAAATTTTGTCTTATATGCATCTACACAGCTGATCATATCAATTACTGTTTTATTTCTACCTTGTAATTCTAAATTTAAATGACTTAGCTTTTCAAACCGATTTTACTTCAATGTTAAGTCATTTAAATTTAGAATTACAAGGTAGAAATAAAACAGTACTTCATATGATCAGCTGTCTGCAACAAAGTAATCTGAATCATTTTCCAAATATGGTGGATCACCTACAAAAGCATAAAACTATTAATTATAATATCATCAAATATGTCACGGAAATTCAATAATTAATTGAAGATTTTAAGGTAAGATTCCAAGAATTTGAAAAAATTAAAGAAATTGTGGAAAGTATATCTTTTCCTTTTAAAAAACATTTAAATATGAAATGCATTACCCAAAAAATTTCAAGTCACTAAGCCAAGTTTCATCATTTAAATTTTCACATTTACCATCTTGCTCATGGAGAAAATCTATTACTTTAGGCAAATCATGAAATCGTTGCAGAAATTTACCTCTGTTTAACCATCTTACATCGGTATGTAATAATAATTCAGGTTGGCCTTCATCGAGCTGCAGTTGGAAGATACGTGGTTTGAGGGAACTTCCTCAAATTGAATTAACAATTTTAAACGCTATGTCCATTACTTCTTTTGTGTTAATCTTTTGCTGACTAACTTGCTGGTGAATTATGCAGTGGTAGCTCAAAAAAGCTGGGAATTCATCTTCATTTTGACATAGGGCTATAAATCCATTTATGCGACCTATCATTGCAGCTGCGCCGTCCGTTGTTATTGAAACTAATTTAAAAAGAGGTACTTTCAAATCATTGAGCAAGTTTTTAAAGTCTTTGAATATATCTACACTTTTAGTTCTTTCTTTCAAAGAAATCAGACCCAACAATTCTTATTTAGATGTAAAATCTTTAAAAAACATACGAATGAAAACAAGTAATAGTGCTGTATCACTTATATCTGTTGATTCATCACATTGAAGGAAAAAACAAGAACATCTATTAATAACATAAACTGTTCTTTTATATTTCTATTCATCTTCTCAATTCGTCGCACTACTGTGTTTCGAGACAGTTGCAGATCTTGGAATTGCAGCAATAATTTCACTTTTGTTATTAAAATTGTTAAAAAATGAATCTGACATTTCCAAAAAAGTTTCCTTTACAAATTCACCCTCGGAAAATGGTTTAATTTTTTTGCTAAAAGATGGCCTAATGATGCACTAGTTATTGCTTCTGACTTCAACATTGGCTTTTTAAAAACTTTTTTGTTTATTTTTTAATTGAGTTTTAAGATCCCTAACTTTACATTTTCTTAATTCAGTACTTTGTGGATAATTTGTTTGATACTTGTTATGTAAATCTAAAAAATGTCTCTCCAGATTATCCTTTTTAGCAATGGCTATCGACGTAAAGCATATTAAGCAACAACATTTATCATTCACCATTGTAAAATAGTGGTCGAGTTCCCATTCTTCATTGAAATGATAAGTTTTTGATTTTTTTTGGTTTACTACTCATGTTCATGGGTATACCAAAATGATAAAAGAAATACTTATGACAATTTTATTTCCCCAAACTTAACTGATAAAAATTAAATATTCAAAGTAAATAATAAATATTGAATGAAATATTTTCTAAGAAAATTAAAAAGTCATGAACTGCGATCGTTAACTTCGTTTATGACTTTAGATTAAACGTCTATTGCCAAGAAGGCTCATTAATCAAGACAGTAGATAGATAAGAAAAGCCACAATTTAAATTAAAGCATTAGAAAAGGTACTTACATTTTAAACAGAAGGAAAATTAAAACTCAGCATGGTCACCATCAATAGATAATTTGGATTAATAATAATAATATTGTTAATATGGGGGCACTACTACATTCTGAATATTAGAGAATGAACATTTAGTAATGAAAACTGGATGATTTTATATCAAATCTTTCTCTTCCCCTGCATAAGTTATAACTTGTTGACAACTTTAAGTCTTATATTTTAGTTTTTAACACTACTTTATTAAATCTTAGTAAAGACAAAAATTCCAGCTGAATAATTGATAAATAGTGCTGATCCAGTGATCTTGCCTTTGTCTTACATTTATTTTTATTTAATTTTTTTTTAAATTTCAGCTCTTGATTTCCAGGTGTGCGTCAGAATAGTTTCCAAGAAATAAATCTTTTTTAAAAAAAGTTATTTAAGTTCTGTAAAGTGTAAACATTCTCTTATATGTGTAATGCTATCACACCTGAATTTAGGATTTTATATGCAAATGCAAGCAAATTTATAAACCAAATTTATAATAACTTAAAATAGATAATTTTGAAAAGTTGTAATGTTCACAAAATCTATCACATTACAGTTTCCTTCACATACATTCATTGGTGTGCTTCTACACTCACAATAATGTCTACACAACTTACTTTATTATTTTAAATTAGAACTGCTTATTATAGTTACACGCATACAGATATTATTAGCTAATTAATATGCAATATGACTATATGCACATACTCATTAACAGAACTTTTATACAATATTTTAGTATTAATTTAAAATATACATGGACTTAAATTGATTAGAGAAAATTATATTATTATGAAACATAGTAGTCTGAAACTGGAAGATAGATAAATCATACTGTTTCAATACTAAAGAAAAGAAGCTATCGTATGACACTTCCAAATATTCAAGCTAAATAGCTGTGTTTTTGAGTCAATAACTGCATGCATACTATTGCATTTGTGCATTACGTTCACGTGTTGCATTCAGTTACAAAAACACATTAAGTCAATATTAAAAATATTTTTAATAATGATATGACTTATTGAACTTTGTCTATCTAGAATTGAAAAAAAAATTAGAACAAAAACAAAAGTAACAAAAAAAACTTGAAAATCTTGACTTAATTTGTTTCACTTGTAATTGGATGGTTTTTGCCAGCCAGTTCTTCACAGATTGACCTCGCATTCGACTGTCGATCACACTCTTCTTTTTGGACACCCCTGATATATAATACTTCTTACCTGAGATAATCCAAGCTTCAGAATTTTTGCAAGTAGTAGGATAAGATTATTTATTTTTTTTCATTTTGCCCCAGAAGTTGAAAAATCTCAAGGTGTCTGGAAGAAAGAACCTTTTCCCTACTAAAAGTTTCATATAATTTGAAATACTAAATAAGATCATCATGGTATACATATATGTATGTATGCATCATGCAAGTTCATCTGCTAAAAGTTATGAAAAGTCTATAGCCTGATAAAGAAGACATACTAGAAATTTGAATTCTAAATTTTCTATTATTTGCTCAAAACTATTTTGACTTTGGATAAAACAACCCTGTTAATAACATCATCATAATTAATAATCATTGTCAATACAGAAAATTATTTACAAATGTAGAATATGAAAAAAAATTCTCATTTCAAGAGGCAGTCAAAAATTAATAAAAAGGTTCTAAGGCACATATTTATTTTAAAAAAATATATTTTACCTTTTTCAAGATTTGTCTTTCAGAGAAGCATACTTATTTATATTGTCTAATATAAATATGCTAAATATTAAATATTTTATATTATTCAATATTGTTATTAATAAAAGATAAATCATTCCAGATCTTATTTACTAATTGGCAAAAGTAATCATTAATGAAGGTGTCACAAAATTCTAATAAGGAAAGTCATCAGGCAATTATTTGTATGCCTTTTAAATATAAAATGAAGTTAATAACAAAGTTAGTAAAACAAACTAATGAAAACCAAGTTAGTAAAACAACAATTAATGAAAACCAAATTAGTAAAACAAAAATAATGAAAACCAAGTTAGTAAAACAACAACTAATGAAAACCAAATTAGTAAAACAAAAACAGTGAAAACCAAGTTAGTTAAACAATAACTTGTAAAAACAGAATATAAAGTTGTAATTAATAATTTGTAAAGTGCATACTCTTTACATAAGTAATATATACTGACTCATTGTAAATCGAAAGATATTGCATATGTTAGTTTGTTTAGAAATTGTGGCCTTAATCAGTGAAGTAGTTAATAGCTTCATGCTCTCAAATCAAAATGTTTTAGATTCACCTATGTATTTAGAAATTAGGTCGAAGATAAGTGTGGCCGTTCTTGTCTTTTAAAGTTTTTAATCTTGTGTTTACTTTTGTAGAGGTCCCTACTGTTGCGTTTTAGGCACTTAGTCTTAAGGTTATAGCTTTAATATGTATTAAAAATAGAACAATAATAAAAAAAATAATGAAATGTAATGTACTGGTCTGATAAATTTTTGCTTTCTGTTCTGTGACAATTTTTTAAAATATTTTTAAAAATTTTACAAACCACCATTATTTATAAATTACATTTTTAAACCAAACTTTCAACGGGTTGTGTTGGAATGTGCAGTAGAGGGGGATCGGATGGTTTGCAAATTTGAAGGATCAGCCAATACATGCATTCGGTATGAGCAAACAAAGCTTTCATCGTGTAGCGCTGGAAGGTGGGGGGATCCTATGGTTTGCAAATCTGAAGGATCAGCCAATACATGTGCTAGCCTGAGAAAACAAACCTTTCAGAGCAGTGTTGTAACACGTTCGGTGGGAGGGGGAAACAATGGTTTGCTGCAAACACAGCCAGTTTATTACTTTTGTAGCTCTTCTCCAGAAAACATGCCTTTTCATGTGACTTATGTGAAATGGTTCGGAGACCTACCCTTTTGCAATTTTTTTCACCTTCCAAGATGAGTAGGGAAATGCAGTGATGGGCTTACAATTATTAGTGTGTAATAGTACATCAGGTAAGTTTTATGATCATTACTTTGAATGTACTTTAAAACACTTATGGCCAGTTGAATTTTATACACCCTCACATCATATGGTAGTGATCTTTGAAGAGTGCTATTTTCATAGTGATTTCAAGCACATCAGTAGACTTATATTTGTGTGCAATGCCATCTAGTCATGATGATGGCTAATATGAACAGAATTGTTCTATAGGCTGTAACTTAGGCTGCGTAAATGCATATTTATGTGCTTTTGCAGAAAAACAATACCATCAAGCAGCCACATTGGACAATGTACACAACTACCAAAAAATATTGAATTATATACAACCAAATTACTAGAGAGGAATAAATTAAAATAGTCTTGAATCTGGGTCTCAACCAGTTGTTCATTGTGCTGGTAGCTAAAACTAACCAAACAACAACAAAAAAAAAACAGAATAATAAAAACAATACTTTTCATTATCTGTGCTACCTGTCATTGTGTAAAAAATCAGTTTGTTAGGCTGACTTCACCTAAAATATAAAATCAAAAGATTATCAAAGATTGATTTGATAAGTTACAAATAATATTCCATGCGAAAAGTTATTGATCATGCTTCAAAACAATAAACAGAAAAGTAAAATGCAAATATAACTTACCTAATAAAACTATTCAAAAGTCATATCCCTCATCCGAGTATAAGTAGAAGTATCTGCATATAGAGACCTTCAGATTACACAAGTTAATTACAATCACAGCATGTCCATTTGTGATGAAACTGTTAGTGATGTTTAGGGTAAAACTGGTAGAACAGGATTAGCATTAGTTGTCACACTTTGAGTGCGATAAAAAAGCAAAACATCCTTTTCGTGAGTTAACACAAATAAGTATCAATCCAAAAGTAAGTTCATGTTTTTTTTGACATACAACACTACGCTTATACATGGGAATGTTATGATGATGAAGATATACATGTGTATGGTTTCCATATGTTCACTGTGGCAGATGTGGAAATACATGAGTTTTTGGCAATATTTTAATTTTGAAGAAAATCCATCATTCAACATATGGGACAAGATTCTTTGAAATTTTAAATGAGACAAGACAGTCAAACGTCTAGGTGCCATATAAATCAAATATGAAATGTATGCATTGGAAACTGCTGTGTCAAAACAATGCCAGAATGGTCACAATGGCTATGGCAGAGATTTTCTGTCCCAACAATATTGGGTCTGCTTTTAATTGGCCAAATCAATACCACCCATGTACTTGTTATACATTTTAATTGCAAGTGGGCATGGATCTGTTTGTCATGTTCTATTTTTATTTCTTCAGTTAATAACATCATTTCCAGAAGATGCATATGCATTTGTTATTATAGCTATTGACTTTTTGTCCATCCATACTAAAAATTGAAAACCAGTGTCTTTATCAATGACAAAATGAGATTGTTCACTTTTCATTTTTGTGCACTTCGATAATGCTATTTGGATTATCTTTTCTTCTTATATTTATTGTCTCGTAAAGATATAATTAATTTTCATGAAGGTTCTTTGTTAGTTCTATACTCATAAAAAATCTAAGACAGAAAATAATGTGATGTTGTTTTGCAAGCTGTGTCAAAACTACTGTCTTCAGAGCATGAGTACCAAGGCATAAATGAGGATTTGAATTTGATTCTTTGCCTGTTTACATTTCCATGTTACAACCATTGTAACTATCTGTACACATCCACCACCTGAGACCTCTCTTTATTCTCTTTGATACATGCGTCATATTGCTTCATAGTATTTTGACCTGAAAATTTTGTGATTGCTTAATCAACTGCAGTCTATCTGTGCATCTGGTATAAAGCTTTGAAATTAATATTGGATTTTTATATTACTGGTCTAATTGTATAGATAAGGTCAAAATTTTCACTTTCCTTACTTGACATTGTTTTGTTATCATTAAAACATGTTAATTTTTTTCTAAATTGTTTATAAGACATTATATTTGCAAAGTAAGGGTTCCTCACACTAGGATCAGAATCCCAAATGTCCTTCAGTTGGAAGACAGGGACCTTGCATGAAATTCCTAATGTCATCGCAAAAAAGGCAGGCAATTAGTATATTTATTCATTTCCTCAACAATTTTTGCACACATTTTTAAAGAACAATAAAAGAAAAAAGTCTAAACTAGAAAACACACCTGTAATAGGAAACTTCAAACCTGAAGTCTTTGTAAAATTTTCCACATTTATCTATTTGGCAATTATGTTTGGAGGCATATTATTATTACTGGATGAAAGGTCCTGGTCTACTACCTACTTTCACAGGTACATTTTTGTTTTTTTCTTTGTCATTTGGTTGGTAATGGGTTTTTTTCTTTTTTCGATGTCAAACTAAAAGATTCTTCTATATCTCTGGATGTAATACTATCTTCAGAATCAAAGGGCCTAGAAATTGTGAACTCATCAGAGCTGGTAAAATCTTTTTCTGAATACATTTCTGCCATTTCTTTTCTCTACATATTATGTTTTGTACAATTTAATAAATTGGTCCAAAAAAAACTAATAATAAATGACCTAATTTAGAAAAAACATGATAAAAAAATTCATTTTTTGTCAGAAAAAATATGGTGTATACTTATCAAAAGATAAAAAAAGCGCACGGACTGATGGTATAGCCATATGTTTAGTCCATTCAGTTTTCTCACAATTTAAAAATGAAAACAAAATTTCACAGAATCAGCTGCTGCTCACGGGATTACCACTGCAGCCACTCAATTTATTAAAATGGGAAACTAAAGGAATAAAAGTGAATGAATTTTATTTAAGTCATTTGGATTTTGCAGATAATGTAGTTGTTTTTACAAACAATGCTTTAGAGCTTCAGTATATGTTGCTGGAGTTATCAGATGAAAGTAACAAAGTTGGATTAAATATAAATGCTAAAAAGACTAAAGTAATGTTCAGTGGATTTTCTCAAAAGATGAAAATAAAGATTTATTGTGATAAGTTGGAAGTTAACAACTACAAATAGCTTGGTTAGATTATTACTACTGATGGAAACAATGGATGAAATAAATCATAGAATTAAACTTGGTTGGGGTGCTTATTGTAGAAATAACTTGATACTAAAAGGAAATATGTCTATATATTTTTTAAAGGAAGGTTTTTAATAAATGTGTTTTACCAGTTCTTACTTATGGATCTGAGATTTTGACACTCAGTAGAAGTGAAATACAGAGAATTCAGACCACTCAAAGAAGTATGGAGAAGTGCATGAAGAGATGAAAAATGCAAAATATGAGTAAGAGAATAATTGTGTTATTGACATTGAAGGAATTAAAAATCTGAAGTGGAGTTGGGTTGGATATATTGTTAGAAGAGATGATAATATATGGACAATTTAAATCTTAACCTGGAATCCAAGAGATTGTAAAAGATCCAGAAAGAGACTACATGTGAGATGGATTGATGAAATAAGAAAGTGCAGGGGTGATGTGGACAAAAACTAGAGATCAGAGAATAAGAAACTTATTTAATTTTTAAAACAATTTAAATACATTATTTTCTTAGTGCAAAATTTGATTTACTTTTTAGATAGATATAATCTATATAAATTATAATTTAAAGCATAAATTGTACTTTAAAAAAAAAAAAAAAGTAAATAATAGTTAAAATCATATAAAATATTTTTAAATCGGTAATTGTAATGATTAAAATTAATATTTTAATAACTGTTAATAATCAATTTGAAAATTGCTACTTATTTGTTATTTTATAATTATTTAATTAATGATAAAATAAGTGACAAGTGAGCTGTGTGTTAAGACATATGCATGCACACATTCATTCAATAATATATGAAATTATTCTGGCACAATATTCAAGTAGGTAATTATAAATAATAAGTATTTTTTAATTATATTAATTTTATAAAAAATCATAAAATCAATAGTTGAAATAAAATGAAAATTATAAAACTTTAGTGCCAAATTTTGAATTTAAATAAAGAATATTTTATTATTAAAATATAATTAAAATTTTTGTATTAGTAAAATTAAGAAATATTGATTTAATAGTATTAGTTATAATTTTTTTAAAAATTGTACAGTAATTAATATTCATTATTTCTAGACATTAGAAGATAAGCAAGCATTTAAGGAGATAAATCATTAGAAGAAGAAATATTTTTGTTACCGAAAAATTTTGAGTGTAAATTTATCAAAATATTTTATTAGTAAAAAAGTTAATAATAATTCTAAAAATACATGAGATTACTTTTAAGAAGTTTATTAATTAATTTCATCATGGAGTAAGAAGCAAACTATCCTTATTTGTATTCTACATAAGGTAACTACAAACTTATGATGATTGTAACAAAACTTCATTCAAATAGATAAAAATGTACTTCAACAAGAAAAACTACAGATTACTAAATCATTTTTTCTACCTAAAATGAATAAGAAATGTAAGGAATTTATTTATTAATTTTCATATGCATTATGATAGAAAACATTTTATACTAAATCTTATCTTTAGTAATGATAGATATTATTATATATAACCATTGAGACTATTGATATTTAAAGATATTAATTTATTTATGACATTAGTAATGTGAATACGTAAGAGCAGAAAAATGTGATGCAGATTAATTATTATTGAAAGGTTTATAGTACTAACTTTAATATCATTCAGATCTTTGTACATCATTAATCATTTTGAATATTAACCTTTCAATAGGGTTCAATGCATTGCTGCATCAGACGCTTTGGATCGCTCTAAATCGGGTATTTTTTGAGCTATCGTGACGTATTTATACCCATTGGAAACTTTAGAAAAAGTTCCGTAAGATGCTGCCATCTCTTGAATTATTTTACAAGTAAAAAATCAATATTAGGAGGGTTTTAAGTTGAACAAAAGAAGAAGGCCAATGCTGATTGGTTGGATAATCTATTCTCAATTCTTATTGGCTGATGATGTCAATAAATATGTTTTCACCACTGAAAATGAAAATATATGTTTTAGAGTGTTTTTTTTTTTATTATTTTTCGTACATATTATAGATTATCTGCTGAAAATATAGTTATTTTACAAAAGTAGTAAGGTTTTATTAAAAAATTATATACTTTAAACGATTGTAAATTGAAAATTTTACTAAAAAATTCTTTAAAAATTCGTAATGATAAATCTGGGATGGATATAAATGATGTTTACATTGCTTGTAATTTGTTCTTAATGTTTTCTTTGATCTTTCCACTTTTGAATATTTCTATAAAATAAAAAAATAAAAATATATTTTTGAAAAAACATTCATTTACTTTCCTAACATTGCAAATAATTAATATACTTTTTGAAAACGAAACTAAAATTAATGTATATTAAAAGATGAAAATATTTCTATCAAAGAGTTTGTCAATTGACCAATTAAAACTTTCAGAGTTTTACCTCTCTTGGCCAATAATGAAGTGTCCTACGGAAAGGTTAAATTATTTGGAAGAATAATAATAGATTTTTTTTAATTCTATCAATATATAGTTTGATGTTTGAGAAAAGAAGTGAAATTTTTAAAAATATAAATAAATGTCTTTATTAAATGTTGAATTATTTGTATGGATGCTATGTAAGGAATGAAACATATGCTGCAAAAGCTTATTATTGTCTAAATAACTTTTTTTTGGATTCTATTTATATTTACAAATTATGTTATTAAATAATAGTGAAAAGCAGGAATGGGACAATGAGTAAAGAAATTTATCTTCCTTTAAATAACAGTTGGCTATGCTGTCATAGTAACAATATTCCTAATGAAGTGTTGTAATTTTTTTTTATTTTAAGGAGTTGACTTTGTAAATATTATTTTAGTTGTATTGAATATAATATTAAGATAGTATTTAATATTTAAAATTATTTATTCCGTATGTTATTTTAGATTTAAATATATAAAAAATTTTGGTATAAACATTTTTTTATTATAATTCTATAATGTGAAAGATATAATATTCACAATAGTCATCAATGATAATCATAAAATATTATGGTTATGGTAATTTTTTAAAATAAAATATAAGATATTGCTATTTAATTTTACACAAGGAATCAGGTATATTAAATGTGTAATATTTATAATATATGTATTTAAATGAAAGTATATGATAAATATTGAATATATCTCTGATAATATGAATGTATACACATATTTATGATAAATTAAGTCATAAAACTTTTTTTTTGTTGTTTTTTGGTACTTCAAAACTATTACTGTGATAATGATAAGTTCAGATGATATTAGAGAAATGATGAATAATATTTTATGCAATGATAAGTATTTTATATGAAGTGTCAGACTTTAAGTAGTTATACAGAAAAGTAAATTCATTGCAAATCCTGTAGTGTTGGGGATGTGTTGATTCAGGGTAATGATACACCATAGAGTAAATCAAAATATTTATGATATAATGGATAGTGACATTTATAAAATCTGTAAGAGCTTGAAATAGTAGCTGAGATAGAAAATTAAGGTAGACATAAGATATTATGTGGCTTTTAGGATACATACCATCCATGTTATCGTTTATCACAATTTTATAAGATATCTACTCCACATTTGTTATTATGAAATTTCACACTGGGATAAACATCATATAAGGGTATTGAAAATATAAACAATGGAAATAGCTGAAGTTTTAAGTGGTGATAAGGTAAATTGATTTTTTGCAAGAATGATGAAATTCAAAACAAATAAAATATTAAAAAATGTAAGAATAAATATTTTATGAATGTTTTATTGGATATCAGAGATCAAAATACAGAATGAAAGTATGTAGTATAAGAGATATGATATTGAAAAGAAAACCTAGTAATTATTCTTATTATTATTGATAATATAATAAAGCGCACATATCTTAATGAACATTTAAAATAATTAAATATATACTTTATAATAAAATAATAAAAATAGGCCTAAAATAAATTTTAGAATTGTAATTGGATAATAATATCGTAGGAATATTGTAGATGAAGGAATGCTAATGTAAAAGAATACATTTATGAAATATATTTATAATTTGATGAAAATACAGATTGTTTATCTTTTGTTGATATATTTTTTAATATAAAATAGTAAGAAGTAACTTAATGATAATGGAAGAGAGTATGGAATATATTATATCTTATTTGTTTATAAGTTTAGAGTGAGGTATGAATTATTTTAGTTTATTATAATTACTTAGTTAATATTTGTTTATAAAGTTTTGTATAATATGCTAAATATTGTTTATTAAATATAAGTATGTGTAAATTATTTTAAATTTTGTATAATACTACTATAATAAATATTAATATTTGTTTTTAAATTAATTAAGTGTTGAAAGTCTTTTTTCTTGTTTTCAAGTCATTGTTTATTATCCTTGCCTCACACATCTCGGCCTCAGGGTGGCATTTGGGCATTCCATCATCAGATTTTCAATTGAATGGACAGTTGAAGAGTTGGAGTGTGGAGTAGATTGAAGCCTGCCCATTAAAGTATGAGGTTTGGCTATCTTACTATGTATCTGAACACTTATAGCATATATGTGTAGAGATGATAATCTGGACCAACTGATGATTGCTGGATTAGTATGAAATATGTATATTGATGATTATTTATCTTTTCAACATATATGTAGTCAAGTATATCAGTGTTATGAGATAGTGTGGAGAGTGGTGGGTCGTGTGAAAGTCTGTGCTCATATATCCTATATATTACATATATAGACACAGGCATATAATAAGCCTGTGTGTTTCAGTTATTAAATATATTTTGTATTATTACACATAATCTCAAATAAGATAATAAATAAGAGAAATTATGATGATTGTTCAAAACCTTTGATATTATATTTAAAATATTAATTAACTTAAATTTTTACCATCATTCTCAATGATCATAATGAAGATTGAACCATTAGTATGCCATATAAAAATAAAGTGATTGTATTATAATACATTGTGATAATAAATTATTTTTAAATTTGATTACAGTAATTAATAGTGGTAATTGTTGGTTAATAGTTTTAATTTTGTTTTTAATTAATTTATAGGGAAATTAGTTAATTATTTTAAAAGTGAGGAATTTTATTAGTATACTTGTTTCTTAATTATTTCAAATATAGCTAGATATTAAGTAGTTGAATATTATATTGTATTATAATTAAATTACATAGAAAATTTTAATATTAAATAGATTTTGCTTATTTTATTGTGTCAGGGTAGTATCATTGATATTTTAGTGGAGCCGTGTTTTGTCATATTCATATGTCATTAAGGGTATACTTTTGGTATATACTCAATGTTATTAGAGTTATCTTACTGGATAATTTATTAATATTGATGTAATTATATATTAGACATGAAATGAGTAAGATTTGTGTTATTGGATTTTTATATACAATAGAAAGAAATCTGATCAGACTAAGTTAGAAGTTTTTTATTTATATCTACCATGGATAACAGTTGGTAGGTTGATCGTCCGGTTAGGTTACAATATATAATACTATTAACTATCAATTAACTATCTATTACCATTACCTATATCTCAAAATTTATGAGTTTAGACAAATAATCTAAACAAGGCAAGTTTCTCTAAATAATAAAATTTCCACTTTACATTTATAAGGCACGATTAATAATTATCTTGAAATCTTTTTAACCATCTATACCAGAAATTAAACTAGGGCATAATAATTATGTTGGAAATAAATATCCAAGACATGACCTTACCTATTATAGTACTATCTGTGCTTGAAAAATTAAATTACACAGCATGAAAAAAATTAACTTTTTTTTTATTGCCACTAAAATTTTAAGTATGCACAAATCTAAATAAGCCAAGATTTTACTAAATTATCAGTTTTCTATTTTATACTTACAAAGGAAGATTAGTTAATAATCATTTTAACAATGTTTAAATTTCCTTTATTGCCTATATAAAAAAGTAAATCAATTTACTTTCAAATGCTTTTATTTGTGCCTCAAGACGATTCAAGAGGCATAAGTTTTACAATGCAATCAACAAGAATCATTACAAAGAAATTTAGGGAGTGTCGGTGCGTGTCAAGCGCATCCGCACCCATACACTTGATTCAATGCATATGATTTTGAACATTCAAGTATAAATGTATGGATAGGTGAGTGGGATATTAATAGTTCCAGAAGTGCAGTGACACAAAATTCACCTGCCCTTCCAGACTTACACACATAAACCCAACTTCTTATGCTGAAATTATTGTTCACAAAACTGTCCAATTATACATGTCCATTTCTCCATTAGTTATTTGGAGACAAAAATGTTGTTATATTAACAGCAATGTTACACTTTCAGAACACTTCTATTCGTGTCTCATTATTATTTGGGGCCATAGCTTGAAAGAAACAAGGCAACCGCTTCAGTTGCAGTGGGAATATTGTCCTTGGATTGTCTAATTGTACAAGTCTATTTCACCATTTGAGCATTCCCAGTACTGTTATAAATGAGAAGGTGTTTGGATTGTCCAATTGTACAAGTCTATTTCACCATTAAAGCTCTCCCAGTTCTGTTATAAATGGCTTTATAGGTATATATGCTTATTTCTTGGTTTGCATGGCATACCACTTGTAGAGCAGTCACTTTCCCTTCTATCTATTCCTAATCTTTTATTAATTTGTTCAGGCTTAACTACCTTCATTTCCTAGGATTTATCATCGTGATATGTTAGTGCTCTTTGGGCTGTTATAATTTCTAATTACTAATATATTGATTTATTTATTATGTAAGGTAAGCACTACACTAGGCAAGGCATGGCCCTAGTTTGATCTGGTTCCAAGTCTGATCGGTTAGCCATGGCTGGCATATCCTCTTGTCATGGTCCTTGGCGTCATTTAACAATTTGAAGTATAATATCAATTTACTGTGTTAAACAGGAAATAAATATAAAAAACACGATATCATCTATTATTAAATCTTCCCACACCAGTCTTGTTTTATTTTTATTTATTTTTTTTTGCATTCATTCCAGTATAATATTCACTGGTTTCATTTTTTATATAATGAATTAAAGATATTTAATGTTGATTATAATGATTATTAATTGATATTCCTGTGAAAACTTAAAATGGAATGATGATCATTTATTGTTTACATTGTTTTGTATGTTTTGATCTACTTTAAATTTAAATAGGGTTGGTAAAAGAAGTTTTTTTTTTTCCAGACTACTTAATTTATAATTTTTGAAATACAGTTACTGCTTCTGGGAGATTTAATGATAGTTGATTTCATTGTTTTTTTTTTTATTTATTCCCAATATAGTATTATGCATTGATTTAATTTTTTATATAGTCAATTAAGGAGATTTCAAGTTTGTTCAAATGATTATTAATGAATCTTGTCTTGTACCTGTAAAGCAGAAAGTTGCTTGTTTAGAGCTTTCCTAAGATCATGGTTCATTTAGATTAGTAAGTTGTGGTTTACATTGTTGTGAATTTCTGTTTTGTTTTTAAATATCAGTGATTATAGGAAAGAGGGCTATCTTTTTTTTTTTTTTTTTTGGTTGCTTATTTCATAACTTTTATGACAAATAGGTAATGCAGCTAAAAGAGTTAAATATAATGTTGTTTTTTTATACATATTTTTATTATAACATTATTGCAGAATTTGATTTTGTATTATATGTATATATAATCTTTTAAAAATTATTTTGCTGTTAATAAACTCAATCTATTTTAATATATGTATATAAAAGATTAATATAATGTTAAATTTCGTGTCACATTTTTCTGTAGTAAACAGCTTTTGTTGATTTAGAAAACTACTTCTCTAATCATGCAAGAAATAGGAAAAAAAAAATACCTTGCTATCTCCAATTGCAGAAGATAATATAAAAATAGGAATGTCACATAAACAGCATTTTAAAATAAAATCAGTGAAAATGAAAGATACAAATATAAATTATTGATAAAAAATCAAATTTTATATTCTTCTGAATACCAAATTAAAGCATCACTGTTTAAATGAAGTGTTTTTATGATAAATAATGTTTTAGAAATTTTGTCTTGTGGTTCAGTATAATTTGTAATATTTTGATAGACTTTCTTTAATCTTACTATATTTTTATTATACATTTTTTTTATGTATCTGGAATTATTTACTGATATCCTCTGTAGCCATTAGTTTATTTATTTATTTATTCTTATTTGTGAATTACCCTAATGAAATCTGTCTAACATGGAAGACTGACAGTAAATAGGCTCTTAGCTTAATTTTATGATATTATAGTTCCAATAGATTAAGCTTCTTTTTAATTTTCCATCTAATGAGTTGTAATTTCATGGTGATGGTTAGAATGCATCAACAGTCATGTATAAAAAGTTAGCATACCAATAAATCAAAAATAAATTTGTACCTAGACATTATATTTTTATAAATAATCAACAATAACAAAACATTAATCTTCTGAGGATTTGTGACAGATATCTAATAGAATTATTTATCACATATTTATTTGAAACTATTCAAAATTAAATTTAATATTTAGAATAAAGGAAGAATGCTAATGGATTATGATTTAGATAAGATTGTAAAAATTGTAAAAATCTTTTCTCCATTTTTCTTTGGGCATTTTTGCAAATTTGTCATTAAAGTTATGCATTCTGGCTACTTTAATTTCTACAATGTTACTTTTTTTTATGTTGAATGAGAATAAATTGTAATTAAGTATCAAAGAAACAAAAGTGGTTCCTACACTGTGCTACTTTGTATTATGCATTTGAAGACTGTGTCCATATCACATGCTTCTTAGAAATTAAACGGGATTGAAACTTATATATATATATATATATATGATTAAAGATCTTATGGAGCTTTGGTTAATATCTTTATCTATCATGTCAATGTTCCCAGAATTGGAAATACTTTTGAGTAACCACTTCATAACCAAATCAGTTATGCAATTTATGATCATCAGATATATATTTTTAAGGTGTAGGATAAATGTCACAGAGTAGTCTATATTAGTGAATTTAGTCTCTATGATCTAATGTGATGCAGCCTTCACCACCTATCAAAGAAATGTTATTGATTATAAAGTTAGTATAATATATATATATGTTTCCATTTAAACTCAAAATTCTTTGAAAATAATTTCATCTAGTTAGTTTTTGAGGAAGTCATATGACATTCTCGCACCAAAATATAAGATTGAACATAACATTTCCATTCGGTTGCCGTATTTGATGTATTTTTCTTCAACTACTGCTTTACTACAGCACTAAATTTGATGAGTCATACAAAGCATTTACAAAAATTATTAAAGTATTTATATAATTATTATGAGGCATTTACTTAAAAAAATATTGGTCTCATTAGTAATTGCTTGTAGATTATAAATTTACGTATGAATCAAAGCTAAAATAGGCTTTTTAACTCACAACTGTATTATATTTGCTTAATCTTGAAACTTTAATCCAAAAATATGTAGTATTTTGATGTAGCTTTACTATGTTATACATTGTGAAATAACAGTCATTTATGATAGAGCAAATATGCCATCTTATCAGCTTATAGTTCTTTGTTTTTATAAATTCACTATTTCATATGTAAACATCCATCATGTGTATTTTTATTTTGCAATAACATGCTTAAAATTAAGATAAATATTTATCAGAATGATAATCCAGGGGGTATTACAATAATATTTTTCAGATACCAAACTGAGTTGTTTAATATTATACCAGAATACCCTGTGTAATATTCCCAAAAATAAACAATAACGCTTTATGATTTATCTCATAGTGTGACATCTTATAGTCTAAGCTATGCAATAACTAATTAGCCTTTGATCAAACTTACTATTTGATAACTGAACTAATCTCAGTTTTGATATTTTATATATTAGTGTGAGTATATATGTAAATTTTTACTACAACTGCCATTCTACATCATAGGATCTGACATCTTTTCAGACTTATTTATATCTAATTTAAATTATGAAATCTTGATAGTGTGTTTGCATCTATTTTAAAAATTAAAAAGAAATGATTAATAATATTTTTTTGATATTTTTGAAATATTGTAAATTAAATAAATCTGTCTTCCACTAATATACATAATTATTTAATTCATTGTTTGAATGTGAAGAAAAATCTAAATTTTTAATGTAATAAAATAAAATATTTTGTAGCAAAAATATTTATCTTATTGGATATGGACTTTCAAAATTAGTTTTAATATATTTATGCTTAGATTAACAAAAGTTCACAAGAAACTTTTTTGAACATATTTTTATTTTGATATGAGTTAATCAATAATTATATTAAAATTATAATTTTGTTTTGATTAATTAAGAAAATTATTTTATTCCTGCTTAACAAATTGATAATGAGAAATAATTGAATAGTGTTAAAAGAAAATCAATTTTAAACCAATTTCATATAGTTCCAGTTTGAGAATTCCAAAGAAACATGCATGAAGTATCTAGGATGGACATAATCAAAGTTTGGGTTTATAAAAATTAAGGTTGAATTCCAAGTGATAAGCAGTTAGCTCAAATGACTATTTTGGTCAACCAAGATTTTATATGTATTGAAACCAATAATGGAAACGTGTTTTGTATACATGCTATATATTATAATGGGAATTTTCCAGTGATAAATATAATTGATAAAATCAAATCATAAATATGAAAATACTCATATAGAGGAATGTGATTATCATTGGATGACTATGTACATGGTGGAGTGACTATACATTTTTTAATTCAACTAATTTAATGAAAGTCACAGATAATGATTAGACTGACTTTAAGTACAAATCTTTATGCAGATCAAGCCATCTTTCCTGATTCATTCCACATTTATTATTATTCTGATGTAATATAAAATAGTATACTTGTAATTTAGATTAGAAAGTATATGGGAAACAATTTTATTTAAAACAATATAATTGTTTTATATTTACATGATTAATATAAGAAAATAGAGAACATACATGACAAAATATTTTTAATTATTATTATTCAAGAAAGACATTGCAAAATTTTTACTTAATTTACCTTTTTTTTATTTATTGA
Organism: Epiperipatus broadwayi; assembly: GCA_028023455.1. Classification (NCBI taxonomy): domain Eukaryota; kingdom Metazoa; phylum Onychophora; class Udeonychophora; order Euonychophora; family Peripatidae; genus Epiperipatus; species Epiperipatus broadwayi. The sequence goes on along the minus strand of JAQFVV010006281.1, from coordinate 3,794,336 downwards.
GCTTAAGATTTCTTAATTAATAATAAAACTTATTTAAAATTCAGATTTCTGGTAATAATGATCATATTTTCATTGAAATTTATAAATGATTTAACTTACTATTTTTCGTAAATAAGTTTCTTTTTGTTTGTTGTCCCTTTTAATTGAGGAATCAGATATGTTGAATATGTATAAATCTTTCTCTTCTTGGTTAATTTCTTCATGTAACTTTTAAGTGCTAAATTCCTTTATGTTATTAAATAGAAGAGTTGTTTGATAGAATCCACAATAAGTTCTGGTATTGGCAGTCATACCGAGGTGATATTCAGAGCTAAGACATTATTACCACTCTGTGACTAAGCTACAATTATGGAAAAGTGAGATTGACACTAATTAAAGTTTTACCTTATTATTTCCATTATATACACTCATTTGAGATTCAAAATCATTTTCTGGGCTTTACTTTTAAAAGCAGCACACCAAAGAGCTTAACTGAAATTCTTCAAGTTTGAAAGCAGATGATATTCCGGGGTTTTTTTCTTCATTGTCTTGGCAAATCTTTAAATTTCTATGACAATTCAACATTTTAAAAATAGTCCATTTTATTTTTAAGTATTATTTTACTATAAACAAAGAAATAATTATTTTCATTTCTTATAATTATTAAATGCTTTTATTGAAGTTAGAAAATCAGTTTGTTTGTTTGTTAGTTTATTATTTATTAAGTTTTGATTTTTTCTAAGTTAGAATAAAAATTTAAAATCAAGGTTTAACATATTTACATTCATTTTAATTTGGTAATTAATTAAGTTATACAAGCTTAATCTATTTGGAACACTTACCTTTTCAGTGTGTCCATTAGTTTTTTAGATATGGAACAGCACAGGTAAATATTAAAAATATTAAATAATTTTATGTATTACAGTTAACAATTATTCTTAGAATTTTGATTTGTTTTTACAAGAAGACAGTATATGTATATATTATTTTGATAATATTTTTTTAAATCCTTTAAAACTCTTAATGTATACATCATATTTAATATGTGAACAAAATTATAAATATATATCAAATCACCTCAAATGTTAACAAGTTTTTAGCTATGTCCTCTGTGAATAAACATGTAGACATCTCAAAACAGCTAATTAAAAAAAAAAATATCCCTTCGACCTATAGACTACAAAAAATATTAAATATTGAAACAGACTAATTGCAACTGAGAACTTGAAATTTACATAAACAATGGTTTTTAACTGCTCTTAAACAAACATGTTTATTATACTTACATAGACAGACTACACATTAATCATTTTTAGTCTGTGAAACTCCCAAACACTGATATTTATATAAATTTCATGCTCTCTTTTTGAATTAGACCATACTTTGAATTTATTGTTTTGAGATGTGATCTTTATACTTTTTTTCTCAGTGGATTTAGTTGAAATTTTTTTAATGCTTGAGATGATTTCATATTTATTTCAGATAGTGGTAAGCACTCGAAATATTTTTGTATAATTATATATGTATAATAAATCAGCAACTATGTTTTCCAAAATTGTTTGATATTTTTTATTTTAAAACAATCGTTTTTAAAAAAAATCTAAAGAAGAAAACTATTATTTAAAATAGTTGTGAAAAACTAAAGAAGAAAACTTGCAATCATTATTTAAAACACTGATTGTCAGTTTTCTTCTTTAGTTTTTTTTTTTTTTTAAAAAAAAACAAACAGTTGTTTCAAAATAAAAATAAAAGCTATCAAACAATTTTAAATAGTAATCTTAAGTTACTGATTTATTATACATATATAATTATGTCCATCTACTAAATATGATATTGATAAAAAATCAAGTCATATGACCTAATTTTAATAAAGCTCCTATTTACAAATGTTATATATAGAGTAAGTTAAAAGCAAACTCTTATGAAGCTTCAAAAATACCCTCAACCTCAGACCGCGGTTTCTGCCTCTAGCGTCATCAGTGAGGTGCTAGGGAATAAAAATACTAGAACTAGTCCAGCATTTTATCAATGCCTAACTATTGAGAAGAAAATCTGAAACTTTCAGACATTTAAATGTCCAAAAATCCAGCTATCTAACTCAAATAGCCGTATGGGACTGAACTAAGTTCAGATACACCATATATTAATAGCTCTAGCAATATAAAATCGCCAAAGTATTAATAGCAAAAAACTAAAATTAAATTGATAAAAAATCAAGTCATATGACCTAATTTTAAGTTTGTTTTTAACTTACTCTATATATAACATTTGTAAATAGGAGCTTTATTAAAATTAGCTCATATGACTTGATTTTTTATCAATTTAATTTTAGTTTTTTGCTATTAATACTTTGGCGATTTTATATTGCTAGAGCTATTAATATATGGTGTATCTGAACTTAGTTCAGTCCCATACGGCTATTTGAGTTAGATAGCTGGATTTTTGGACATTTAAATGTCTGAAAGTTTCAGATTTTCTTCTCAATAGTTAGGCATTGATAAAATGCTGGACTAGTTCTAGTATTTTTATTCCCTAGCACCTCACTGATGACGCTAGAGGCAGAAACCGCGGTCTGAGGTTGAGGGTATTTTTGAAGCTTCATAAGAGTTTGTTTTTAACTTACTCTATTTATAACATTTATAAATATGATATATATGTTAAGAGTATATATATTAATGTATTGTAATTAGAAGAGTTTTGAAGTTAAGACTTTCAAGCTCCTTACATCTATTCATTCTATCTTATAGAATCAATAAATTTGACCACATTCATGTGAAAAAGATAAATGATGTCCAATATATATATTTTATACTGAACCAGGACTCATTCATCAGTTAGTCCAGATCATCAACTCCTACACACTTATATAATCAGTACTCAGTTTTATATTAACATAGCAAATCTTCTGCATCAATATCTAATGTCATGTATACACAATAAGTGTGTTATTGATTTAATGTAAAATTATATGTATTAAGTGAAGTTCATTGACAATATATTCACATATATTATTATGTACATATAATGTAACGGTTCGGTTTTTTCACCAGAAGAGGGAGAGCACATCTAACTATGATGGACCTAGGGTTTTCGAGTAGGATACTATGAGTAACATAATGAAGTAACTAACTAATGATCATATCCACCTCCAATCGGTTAGCTCTTCATTTATTCATTAAATCTAGATACAACTTAGGTTAGTGCATCCATACCTCACCCCTCTTTTGGATTCCATTACACCTCATTATTTGAACCCAGGGAGAATGTTGCCTTTGGCTTTCTTCAGAGATGAATTTGCTTTATGTAGCAAGTAAATTTTTATTGGCTTAAGATACATCAAACCCTATTGGTATGTTATGTATTATAATGTGAATGTATATATATATATACACACACTTAGTTAAGTAAATTGATGAGTAAGTGTATGAATGAGTTTGATAAATTAGAGACCAATTTGATTTAAAACACATTAACAAATTTTATTAATAGCAGATAAAAATTAAAGTTCTATTCACATAGCAAATGATGTGCTTATATGTGTCCTATATCCATCTCTATCATTTCAATAACTAAAATCATGCCCTGCTAGATATGCAATAAGACACTCCCCATTTACAAAGTCAATAAGATTAGCTAAGACACAAAAATGAAATAAAAGAAAAAATATTATTTCATCATCATAACAATTGTGAAGCTAATTAACTATTTACAATATTATATTTCAATATGTCCAATAGCTCCATGATCCAATTTCTGCTGGAGAGATCTTCTTTGGGACTTCCCCTCCCCTTACATACAAGTTTCCTAAAGTAGACAGAAAAAGACTTTCACATGAAAATGTTAGTCATTCATACCGAATAAACTGAATGTAACGATTATTAGTTAAATATAAACAAATAAACAACATAAACTCTGTCCTGTATTAGTGCATGTAAATTAATATGGAAGAGTAGCAAAATTCTTACCCTATCTCATATTAAGTGGTGATGATGATGATGACTAAATGGCAAGTCACTATAAACGGGGTTGACTTAAATTTTATTTACAAAAACAAAAAAAAGATTTTCTAACTTAATAAATATTCCCTGTTCTACATTACTTCTTATTGCAATGGATTCTTCTGACTGCAAACACGCTGAGCTTCCAAGTGCAAGATTAATGAAAGTAGAACTTTACAAACAATATATATATATATATATATATATATATATAACACTTAATAACTTTGATTTTGTTTAAATCCTCCCGATTAAAGTCTGCAATTTTAATATTAATGTCGCTCATGAGCTTGAATGAGATTGTTTCCATTTCGAACATCACTGTCTTCCTGGATCCACTTGATCACTTTGGATGAGACATTAGTCATTATTCCAAGCTTTATCTATACGAGTGAGTTATATCATTATGTTTTATGGCAATTAAAGTAGCCCCTCTGGCCATACAGTACATTTATCTAGCCAGTGTACATTGTTTAATAATTTATAAAGTAGAATGAAATTTTATTCAGGTTATTATCTGGTATTTAGCAAAGTTATTGTTTCTGAGTATATACTGGTGATAAAATTTTCCTTTTTCTTTCTGTTTGATTGAATGCAGTTTGTTTTTTTTTGTCTTTGTTTATCGATGAAAAATTATTTCAGTTTTTTAATTGTACTGCTAAAGTTCATTAATCTTCATCATGTTAAATATTAATCATGATTTGCTTCAAAATTTACACAAAAGAGATAGTATTTCCGAATACATTGTCAATTTTGTCCTTCATTCTAATGTTCTATCCTCAAATGTTTCTTGCTTGTGGTTATCATACCATTTGGCAATAATGAATTATAATGGAAATGAACTGGGTTTGTTCTTTTATACTGCACCTCATTTTCGTTGTTTAGGATACTCACATTTCTGATTTCCTTTTTCATCATTATATATATATGTCTATTGTTACGCAACTTAATGGTTGTTATAGAAATTACCTAATAAAAGTATGGAATTAAATTACATAGCTAAATTCTATAATCAAATTCCACCCATTTTCTAACACTAGGTTGCTTAGATATTGACTTGTTCTCGGGTCATCCCCATGTCTGCTGAGTTACTGTCTTACATTGTCATGTTTACACATTAACAAACAAGTCATTATTGGTTTATATATATATATATATGAAATGTTTCTCTGTTTAAGCTTTTATTTTCCAATAAAAAAGAATCTATTTTATTTTAACACTATCTAGGTTTGATACATATTAAAGCAAACTTCAAGTATGTATACCTTTATACATCTGTTTGCATATAAAATAATGATCTTGCATATCTAAATTATCCTCTCAGTTTGTCTTTTTCATGGGTTCAGTTTCAATGTTGTGGACATTTAAAGGTTGGTTTGGGCAGTTGTAAGCTACTCTTAGAATACTAAATATAATATATACGTAAGAGATATATATTTTAGCTGTTTTGCAACATTTAGCACCATACTGAATTTTTAAAAAATTGATTTGAGACCTATTTTCACAATATTTTTATACGGCTAAGAAAAGTAATGATTACCATTAAAACATCAAGGGAAAAAAAAGAAATTTGGATATCTGAATATAAAATATTACTTTTTTGTTTGTTCCTAATTTATTATCAACTAAGTTTAAAATTACAAACCTTATTGATAATTTTTTTGTATTCCTCACAAAATTCTCATTTAAACCAAATATAATATGTTTTACCTGAGCTAATTCATAACTTCAGAATTTACAGGAAAATAACCATTTTTTTCTACTCCAGAAGTTAAAAAAATCTCACGGCATCTATAAAAAATAAGATTTTTCCTAATAAAAAATACAAAATAAATCATTTCCAGAATATGAATATCCATTTGTAATCATAGCAATTGGCTTCTTGTCTATCCAACACTACAAATTGAAGACCACTGTCTTTATCATGATAAAATGAGTCTCCTTTTATATTTTTTTTGCACACCAGTGATGCTATCTTCTTATATTTATTGTCCCACAGAGGTATAATTTATTTGCATATAGTTTATTTTCTAGATGTAGACTTGAAAAACAATATGATGCAAAATGTGGCAAAACTATTGACTCCACAGTATGAGTATTTTGCATAAGCTAGAATCTGGATTTGATTCTTTGCCTACATACAATTTCATGTGGTATACATAACCATTGTGTATCACTACAAACCCACCACTTGTAACCTCTCTTTATTGGTTTTAAGAGTTTATATTGTCACATGATATTATACCCAGTAAATTTTGTGATTGCTTCATCAACTGCAACTTTTCTATGCATCTCTAGAGTAGATGCAGTTAAAATCATTACTTGTTATGCAAACAGACTTGTTAGTATACTCTAATACAAATACAGACACGCTAGCCAATTATTCAACCTTTTGAGTGTCATTATGTAATCTAAAACAATAAAAGTCAAATAATAAAAAACTTTTAAATTGAATACTTAATGTAGTATATGGCTAATGGAAGCTTTGAAATTGCAAAATCTTTGAAACTTGTTGAATCTATTTTCTAATTACATTTTGCTGTTAAAACATTTGTGCTTTTGTTTTCTCCATACAATCTAATAAATTGAGCTAAAAATGAAATGGACTTATTACTAGAAAAATTAATAAAAAATCCAATTTTTGTCTGATTTTAATATTGCATGGTAGCATAGTACATTTGGTTTTCATGAAATTTTAAAATGAAAACAAACAGATTTTAATTTCAATAGAATGTGCGGCAGCCATGCTAACTTTTGTGAAATAGTTAATCTACAGCAGAAATATATAGTGATATATATCACATATAAGTGTCCAGTCAATTTAAAGTACAATATAGTTTTTTTTTCCATATGTCAAAGCATCGCTGGGAAGCGAACCTGCTACAACTGCCTCCAAGAAACTGCTTGCATGGCAGTTGCACTGACCTCTCAGCCACCAATACTTGACTTTTAAATTTTCGTTACTGTGACAATGCTAAAAACTTAAAAGTAATAGAATTTTTTTTTATATTAAATGTTTTTACTGATTGTGCACTAAAATGAAATAAAATAATTATTTATTCAACCACAATTGGAGTTTTAGATTTAACTTGAAATAAAATCATTGGGGGAGGGGAAGATTATAAATAAATCAATCCCTTGTTATAAAAAATAGTAATTGACTTAATTTAATTCTGGGCCTCTATTATTTTATTTCAAGTTAAATTTAAAAACTCCAATTGTAGTTGAAACAATTATTTTTTTTTAATGTACAGTCATTAAAAGCATTTAATGTTTAAAAAATGGTTTATCTCTGTTATTTAATTTTCACCTTATCAATACATTAATGATTTAAAATAATTAAATAACTTGTACATTTTAAAATGCATAAAAAACTGTACGTGTAAATTACATCATAGAGGGTACATTAATATATATATACTGTATATGGAATCTATTATGCATTCTAAAATCATAATTGACATTTTTATATAACGAATGCATTTTAGTATCATATCAAAATATTTTCATTAAACTTTGATACTATTGTGTAAACATAATTAATTAATAATAATAATATCAATAATAAAAGGATTGTTAACAGGATGTTATAATTTTAATTATTTTCAAAGTAATTTCTTAATTTTGAACAATACAATTTATTTGTCTGATATTAACATTTTAAAAATACTCTAGTGGTAATTGCTTAGGAGGTGTTTGAGTATCAGAATTGTCAGATAGACCTTTGATCCATTAATCTTCAGCTATTGGATGACAAACTGCATCTGGCCACATTATTTTTTCAAAAGAAGCAACCCAATTGAAATAATAGTTTGTCAGTGTGCAATACCAGTAGGAATATCATATACTTATCTATGAGAGTCCTGATTTCTCCATTTTTTTTCTTAAGAATCAAAATTAAATAATGAGCCAGATATTATATTTTATCACACTGGGCTGACTTGACTCCCATTGTCATGTGAGCAGCTTCTCTGATTTTTTTCTCCATACTTTTTCATCTCTATCCTTTTTTAAAAAAAATTCCCTACTAAAAATATGTTTGTTGGTACATATATCATTTGTTATTCTTGATATATCCATTTCCTCTTTTCTAATCATCACTTTGTGCTCTTTCTATCAATTTTCTATGGAATAATTGCTTCACCATTACACATTATCCCACATTCATATGGTATTCCATAGATGCAGTTTTTGCTTTTCATCCATTTAAATTTAGATTTGTAGATGTTAAAATACTTTATTGTGTGGGATGGCTTTGGAAAGCTGTGTTATAGATTTTTTTAAAGTTTATCTACTATTCTGGTATGTATTGATACACTATAGTACCAATAATTATTTTTTGTTCTCTTGATATTTTTATTATTATTGAAATTGTGTATTTAAGGTTTTTTTAATGATAGTTTATGGGTAAACAATTTTTATGACAGGTTGTTTTATGTAGATCTTTTTTCTTCTTCAAATCATTGGTTTCTGAATAAACTTCTTTTTCTCTGATCTATAGTGATAGTATAAGTCTATGTTTTGTGTTGTCATTGGATGTATGTGCTTGGTACTTTTCTGTGTGTGTGTGTGGATTTTTTTGTGAACTATAGTTTCATTTTGTCATGAAGGTATTTTGTCATAAGAACATTCAAGTATGCCAATTGCTATTCTTGTTATGTTTCTTTTGTGAATTTAATCTATTAAGATATGTTATCGATGTGTGTGCAGAATGTTTATAATTAAGCTTCACCATATGGGTATACAATAAATGTATCATCAAAGGCAAACTGTAAGAAGATGAGCAGTGTTTATGGCTGGGGTTTTAAGTTCTTTCTAAATATTGCTAATCAGAGGTGACAGTAGTGAGTCCATGGCCATCCTTTGATTTTGTTGGAAGAAGTAAAGAAATTTAATAATTCTTTTATACTCTTAATTGTGTGTATACTATTGTGATCATTTGCATTTACTTTTTTTCTTTACAATAGACAATGCTTTCTCATAGAGTACATTTGTGAATAAACTTTCCACATTAATGTTTCCCAATATGTGAATTCTTTCAATTTTTTATGTTCTTGATTAATTCTACAAAAGCTTTGAATCTCTGACAAAGAACTGTCTTTTATGCCAAATGACTCAGAACTTTGATAGGAAATCTTAACAAGTTTTGGTCAGGCAAATAGGTCTTAATTGAACATGAATCTTATGGATTTTAGATATATCATAAAGATGTGGAATTTTTGTGAAATATAATGTTCATTTACTTTTTTCAGAGTCGGTGAAGTAACTCTAATGCTTTTTAAGTAATATTTGTAAATTTATTTCTGAAATCATTTTCAGATTGTTTGCTACTTATTTGTATTGGCATGATGTGAGATTTTTTTTTATTTTGTTATCATAATCAGTTGCATTATAGAATTGTTTAGTTTGAGAGATTTAATAGCTGTTCTTTCATTTAAGGAAATGTTTGATTTCAATTTTTGGTATCTCTTATGTGTCTTTTTATTCGTCAGCATAATTGTGCTCTTTTTGTGGGGGCAATTTTTCATTGCCTTCCTCAGTGGCTGCTATTATATCTAACAAATGCATATTAGATGCTGTAATAGCAATGTTTAATGTTTTTCTCAGAAAAGTTTCAGCATCTGTTAGATGTTGCAACTAAGATTTGTAACAGGTGAAGCTGTTAGATTGTTTGGAACAGTATTATGACTTGATATGTCCATATAGGTTTGCAAGTTGTTGTTTTTATTTTGACATTATTTTATTTTCCCATGTAATTTATATATAATATGATATTGTTATTACTTGAGAAACTCTTGCGAAGTTTTATCATTAATCGTATTTTTTAACTTCTTGTCATATCTAAGAAGATCAAAAAAAAAAAAAGTTCTTCAAAAAAGTTTTAATTTCAGATTCTTATATTTCTTTTTTGATCAAAAAAAAAAAAACTTTTTACATATTTTTTAAAAATAATAAAAACTAATTGTATTCCAGGAAAAAAAGGCCACATCTCACTCAACCTTTACCTGCTTTACTAATTGAATGCAATGTTTTAATACATGAATAACCTTTACGCATTTATTCTTTCTTTTAATAGGGTACTCCTTATTTTCTTAAGTAATATTTTTCAACTCTGTGGTACTGAATTGGATATTTTACTTGCAAAGCTATTGGTCAATTTTAGATATAATTTTTCATAATGTCTAAATTTTGATATAGTATTGGATCTATATCTAATATTTAATTTTTGTCAGAAGATTAGTGATGATGGGTTTTTAATATTAACTACTTGTTGGACTATTTTCATCACTTAATATTAAATATTGAATTTCTTTATAACAAAATTTAATTTTTATTTAAACTTTCTATACATATTTATCTGTTTATAATAGCATACAGGTATTTTTTTTTTCTCTCTTCCTTTAGGTGTTTCTATCCTGATCAGCAACAATACTAGCATTGGAATCATATCTGGACTTTAGATTTGTGAATATTGATTTTGAAGGTAACACTTATGGACTGAGTTGTTCTGTCAAAATCAGCAGAAATTTCATATATCTATTTATGAGTGTCCTGATTTCTTTTTATTTTTCTTAAGGGCATTGTTAATTAGTGCTGCTTTATTGTATGTATGTGTGATGTTTTTGTTTTATTTAGGCAAACATATTAATTTGAACATATTTTAATAGGTAATTTAATATTATTTATATAATATAAAAATATAACTAATGCTTAATCAATTAATATATAAAATCTATTTGTATGGAAATACAATTCTAAAATTGAGAAACTATCATAAATGGCAATTTATCACATTCTTTAATCATGTTTTTTTATGCCAAAAGTAATTTTTCTAATTACTCTATTTGCCTTCTGTCCAATATCTTCATGTTAGTGAAATAATATTTTTTTCCCATAGTTAGTTCCTCTATGATATTTACAAACAGTTTGATTTTCTTTCATGTTGATCAAATTTTATCATAGAGAAATTTTTTTTTTTTCATTTTGAATCTTTTCCATCTGTTACTCTGTCTTTTTAAAATATATGTTATTTTTTTCTCTTGTTGTACTTTTAGAATATGGTTCATGTATATGAAATTTCAATCTGATTAATATTCAGTCTAGAATATATAATGTTGAAAAAAGATTTACTAAATTAATAATAGAATGTCAGCATGTTAAAACAGTATTGAAATAAAGGAGAATATTGAAAGGTATGATATTGTTGAAAAAGTTGATTGTTGGAGAAATTGATGTCAGTAACTGTATATCGAAAATAGAATTGAAAGTACCTAGTCGTTTATTAAGAGAAATGCATACTTTCAAGGTTAATAAATGTCAAAAATTGTTTTTTGTTTGTTTATTTTTTGTGCATTTCTGTTAAAGTGTAAATGTTGAAATGCACATAATAAATAGATATTGAATTATTATTATTATTATTATTATTATTATTATTATTATTATTATTATTATTATTATTATTATTATTATTATTATTATTATTATCATCATCATCATCATTATCTATTCAAAAATGATGCTGGAAATTGTATTTCTAATTATAGACTGATTTCTGTTGTGCATACCATTGCACAAATTTTTGAGAGGTGTGTTTATAATAAAATTATTTCAAATGTTATTAAGATAATTTCTTCTCAACTTGGTTTTTATTCCTAATAGATCAGTTGACAATAATCTACTAACAATTTATGATCATATAGCTCATGCAATTCATTTTGATTTGTCAAAAGCCTTTGATAAAGTTGATCACAGTATTTTACTTCATAAATTACATAAAATTGGTTTCTCTGCTAAACTTGTTTTTTAGTTTTAATCTTTTCTGTGTAGCTGTATGGCATATATTAAATTCAATAATGTTTCATTTAATTTTGAATGCAATTTAGGTGTTCCACAGGGTAGTATTTTTGCACTTATGCTGTTTAATGTTTATGTTAATGATCTTAAGGATTGCTTGACATACTCTTTTCTGTTGAGCTATGCTGATGACTGTAAGATTTTTAGAAGAATTATATCAGTTAGCGATTGTGTAATCCTTCAGAAGGATATTGAGAACTTTAGTGCTTGATGTTAGTTAAATAATATGTCAGTTAAATTTAATAAATGCTCCTTTGTTTCTTATTTCAAGAAATCTGAAGTTTTACAATTTTGTTATAATATCAATTCTCATAAAATTATTTCGGTTAAATGTCAAAAAGATCTTGGAATTATGGTTTCTTCCAATGGATCTTTTATTCCTCATCTTGAAATGGTTATTGTTTTAAAGTCATGGGTGCCATTTTTAAACATGGTTATCATTTCAGTAATGATACTAAACAAATTTTTTTTTTTTTCATTGGTTCTTCCTATTATTGAATAAGGTTCAATAATTTGGAACCCTAGTTCTTGGAAGGGATGTAACTTGTTGCAGTCTATTTCAAAAAAGTTTTTCAAATATGTTTTTGGGGATGGTAAAATAATCTTTCATCTAGACAAAAGTATAGAGATCTTAAATATCTTTATAAAATTGTCAATAAACAAGTTATTTTATTGGATATAGTTTCAACTATTTCAGTTAGTCTTTGAGTTATGATACTACATCTGTTTTTGTATATCAGATTCAAACATGTTCTAGTATTCTTAATTTTTTTCTTTTATTTAGGCTACCTTCTTTATATAATCAGATTGGGGGTAACATTAATCTTTGTGATATTGATTACAAGAAATTTTGTAATCTTATTAAACTTAAATGTTATGTTTGATTTTTACTTTTAAATTTTACTTTATTATGTATACACTTATATTTTCATTTTATGTTATATGTTTTATTTTCACTTTTATTGTATGTGCAAATTGTAATTGACTTTATGCTGTTATTTAGCACTTAAATAAATGAATTGAATTATTACTATGATGATGATGTATACACATACCGAATCTTTCACAAACATGTACACATACAAGACAAAAAAAAAAAAAACATATTAAAATGTATATGTGCAATGTTTACTGACATTTAATGTATGTATTGGGAGCTAACAATTTTATACAGTATATATAATTAATATTTTTTTTTTAATTTGATACAAACAATTATTGGACATTTACCTCATGTATATTTTTGCTTTTATTTTAATAGTAAAATATCAATATTCTTTTTATTAAAATATCTCCTCATATTAATATCCTCTTTTTTGCTGTTGTTGCTCTTTACTTTACCAGTTATTTATTTAAATAAATCAATGAATTATTCTGTAACTGTTACATTATTTGAAATTATGAACCCTATGTAAATCAAGAGGGAAGGCCTCTAGTTTCACAAAGTGTATTGATTTTAATTATTAGCTAACTGCTGGTGGCAGCAGTTAGCTAATAATTATTTCCCTCCTGCCACCAGATAGTCTTTTTTATATATATGAGTGATTATAATCATTCTCCTCACCCCAGAGGGAGAATAGAGAAAAGGGAGTCATATAATATTTGTTCAGGAAGGAAATGTTTATATATTTTATATCTAATGTATCTTTTGAATATGAGATCAGATTGTTTTGTGTAAAAGATTTGCGAGATAGTGAGAGATCGTTATGTTAAGATTAGTACATAGTTAGGATTAATAGATTAGATTATTACTGTCTTTATATATATATATAGAAATGTATAACATTCTTATAATTTTGAGCTTTTATTACTTTTATTTGCTTAATAATAATATTAATAATAATAATAATAATATATTGAGCATTATATATAAATTTGTTTTACATACGTATACACACGGACAGCGTTTTTATATAAGTTTTGCAAGATTCAAAGATTTTACTATTTATCAAACATAATTTACTTGTTAATATCTTATTTGGATTCTTTTTTATTGTTGCAATATGCGGAAATTATAATAATTCGTCTATATATGTATACTGTATTTGAGTTATTCTTGTAAAGGAAGAATGTTCTTATATTTTTATTATTCATTATAATTTTAGATCTTCATTTTTCAAACTCTTTCTGTTTTATTTATTTTCTATAAAAACTACTTTAAATATATAAAAGTAAAATTATGTGATTTTATAATCAACAACGTATTATTACATGAATTAATTTAGATTAACCTTATGTAAGTACAATTTAGTATTTTTGCTGTCAGTATATATGTGTGTATTACTAACTCAAAACTTGTTGATTCTTTTAGCAGCAATTCTTCTCTTTCTCAGCTTGAATGCTATCTGTTGCAAGCTTGGATAATCAACTGGTTACTAGATGAAAGTATAGTTTAATCCCCATTCAAAGTCATTCTTGATAAAGGCAAAAGCTAGAAACTTATCTGTTAATGAGGATTAAACTATACTACTATCTGGTACTAATTTCTCCAGCTTGCAAAAAATGCACTAGATTAGAGAGGGAAGAAAATTGGAAAGTTGAAAGATATGATTATTTGTATTAATTTCAAATAACAACTTTATTCACACCTTAAGAAGATACACATGGATATCATTTAACATCTTTCTTATTATAGGTTACATGCTTACAATGTGAAGTGGCTCTACAATGAAAACAATAAATAAGAAAAGTAATGGTAAAAAAATACATAAAAATAAGCTACTTAGGAATTATTTGGGTCAATTAGTTGACCACCAAATTCAGAGTTTTAACAATGATTATTTGTATTAAGTCATGTTTTGAATAGGAATTCAAAGTCATCAAATATTTTATTATATATTTTTTTAAGTCATCAAATATTAGTGTTCATTAATGCAAAGTTTCTCTCTCTCTCTCTCTCTATATATATATATATATATATATGATTATAAACTAAAAACTAGCATTTTAAAGTGTAAAATTACCACATAGTTAATTATATCTTAAAATTGGTTTATTTGCAAATAATAGCACTACAGAAGATTCTCTACTGCCAGAGCCCATATTGCTCCACATTTGAGGTATTATAAATGAATAATGATTAATTCAAAAACATATTCAAAATACTTATTTATTGATTGTAAATTAATTTTTAAAAATATGTTCTTATAAATATTATTATGCATTTACTTAGATAATGAAGGGAGGCAATGATCGTCATTTATCTTTTTGATTTATCATCGGATGCTGAATTATCTTTCTATTCTAGTTTTCAAGTGAATATAGTAAAAAAAATAAACTCATGATGCAATTTTGTACATACATACAAATAGCAAAAACTAATTGAAGTGAACAAAGTTATAGAAATCATTGCAATCCAATGTAATGCTTTCAGTTTTTTTTAATTTTGTTTTTTTACCGAACACAAGCCTTTGGTACACGTGAAAATTTCAACAAAAGTGTTATTAGACCATATTGTAATATAACTTATAAATATGTAGAAATTATTTTTTAAAGTTAATTAAAGACTGTATTCATTCAAATATCAGCCTTTTAAGCTAATTGTGCATACGCTTTGCGAGTATTAATAATAAATGAATACTTTCTCACCAATACAAGATATAGTATTTATGCAGTAATAAAAGGAACCTCTTATTCCTACGACTCAAATGTTTATATATGAGCAAATCTGAAGTATTGGCAAGTAAAGCGTGAGGATGGAACCATCACTTTAAATTACTATATACGATGTCTGAATGAATGACGTGGGTGGAATTGTCTAGAATTTATTAAACGTCATTTCAACTGAAACTTAATCATATGTAAATAAGCATTTATTTTATATAGCATATGTTTACAATTGTATACATTCAAATATCAGCCTTTTAAGCTAATTGTGCATACGCTTTGCGAGCATTAATAATAAATGAATACTTTCTCACCAATACAAGATATAGTATTTATTCTGGATTCATTTTATTCCTGCATAAATACTATATCTTGTATTGGTGAGAAAGTATTTATTGGTGAGCAAATATGTCTATGTGGCTCCAATTGGTAGAGTGTCTTAAATAATTGGATGGTGTATCAGGTTGTAGCTCATCACTACAACATATATATATATATTACTTTAAATACTTTTTTTTAATATTTTTTTTATCTTGAGTTAGATTTTTTTGCCTACGTGGTTTTATCTCTAGAAATGCAGTTTCTTTTTTCTTTATCATTTTTTCCCTATTTATGCTATTTATATTTTCATGTTTGTGAATTTTCAAATGTCATCAGAATTATGATTTTTAATATGGTTTTTTAACTTTAACTTTTTGCATTTCTCATAATCCTGCCTCCATTTTTTTTAATATTATATACAATGTACTTATAATATATATTTATATTTTAACCTAGCAATTGATGGACATTTTATGACCGATCCAACATGTTGGGAAACCAAAAACTGTAGCATGTAATTCAAACAAAGCCTCAGCAGTTGGCTGAACAATCAAAGGTTACACAAAAAGGCACCATATAATGTGGATTTTTAAAACATCATAATTTGAGTCCTTTTATAGACAATACCATGGCTAAATATAATTATCAAAATTCAAGGTTCTTTTATAATTCAAAATACCTTATCTTAGTCCTTAAAATATCTTTACTTCAAATAAAGGTTCTTTTTAATTTTAAATATCTTTTTATGTTTTAAAATATCTTTAACTTAAATGTCAGGGTTCAAATTCAGAATAAAATGCACTTGGAATAAAATGTTAATGATAATACTTTAAATTCTTAACAAAAAATGTAATGATAATTATTTATGCTAAATATGGAACATTTGACATTTCTCTTAATTTATTTTGGAAACTTAGGATTTTAAGAAAGTAGAAATAAAATTGCATAATAAAAGAGTACTCAAATACTTAAGTAATATGTAATTGGTAACTTGAAAAACATTTCTAAATACTTGACAATTATTTAAATGTAACTATTTCATTTCTACTGACCATAAAATACAGAAATCTTACATTTTCTGGAGCAAATTTGAATAAGCAATTTCAAAATGATGTAGAAGGGAGTAAGGCCATTTTTATGCTGCCAACTTTAACAAGTTCATTTGAAACAAAGTAAATAATATAACATTTATTTTCTAAGAATGCAGGTGGAATACTTAAATAATTATTAAGCAAAATGAATATATAAATACTATGTGACCATTGAAATACTCTTAAAAATAATTATTAATCCAAACTTTATCAAAGTAGATTTTTTGATCAATAGATGTGCTTATGCAATGATATCATAATGACAATGACACAATAACATTTAATTAATAATAAAGATATGTATTTACAACATATAATAATCCATATAATAAAAATATGTACTCACAATAATTATTATTTGTTTTAATCTACTATCTATAATTACAAATAAGAATTACATTGTACATTTCTTAAAACCATTTCTACAATTTTATCATATAAGTTACATTCACTACCCAATATTTTTCTTATTCATAAAGTGTGGTATTTATCCAATCAGTACCCCATAAAGTAAAACAATACATATTTATGCTTTTGTTCAGGCTACTAGGAGATATTATGCACTTTTCTTAATCAAAAACAGTATTAAAAATCAGTGTGGGGAAGCATAATAAATATTGATATGATAACAAATATACAATAAAAGACATTTTTAACATTAACAATACTTATGTTTGTGTAAGGAAATAACTATGCTCAACACTGATAATATACTTTAATAAGTTTAAAAAATATATAAAGAAGCTAATAATTAATTGTAAAGCTGAAATGCCTGTGTATTCTAGCCATAGTGAATAAGGAAAATATGACTTTAAAAATATGAATGAGCACCCGATACTATCTGCAATCAGTGCTGATGAATGAATGAATGACACTCTCATGGAGTAGAATGCTATAATATCCACTTAAAATTGCCTCAAAATGATATTACTAATAATATAAGGTATGAAGTTAATAATAAACATGAATAATTATCCACCGTGCATGCACATACAAAAGGCATATAATTCATTCACTCTTTTTAAGATTATATGTATACTGACAAAAGCTATTATTACATAATGGTGCCAACATTTTATGAATAAACTATTTAAAATATTCATACACATACTGATATTTATAATACTTTCATTCATGAAATACTTTTTATATACAAAAGTCTGTTATGTATCTTGGTACAATGGTTTATAATTTTAAACAACCATTCATAAAACTCTGGATTAATACAATTAATCTGTAATTAAAACATTCTACTGTATATCTTAGCATTTCCACATGTGGTCCTCCATTCGTACAAACATATGTGTAATATCATAATTAATAATAATCATAATATAATACAAAATATGGTTATAATAATTCTAAACAATTTATATACATGATAACTATAATACCCCTTTTAAGAAAAAAAGTTCATTTCCCTTTTAAGGAAAACTGTTTTCTGTTATTTTGTTCTCTTTTTGAAGTAATATATGAACACATACACAATCCTTAATTAAGATAGAGTAGATACATATATATGCAGAAATATTTCAAGAGGAGGTGCCCAATAATTTCACAAATTTAAAATAACAGGAGCTGTTGGCAAATAATTCTAAAAGCAAAAAGTTCTTTTTAAAACAATTTTTTAATTGCAATGAAAATCAGAGGAGCAATAAACAGAATATTTTTTTTATTTACAATTACTCTTTATGAAGTTTTATTATTAAAAGTCAACTGCTCTAAACTTGAATTATATTTATTTCTTTTCTCAACATAATAACAATATGTTTGAAGCAATCGGCAATATTAAAAAATACCAACTAAATAAATGAATAAGTAAACTTAAGATGAATAGCTATATTATTTGTTTTAATATGAGATAATCTGGATATGGTATTTTCCTTTTGATAATTAAAAAGTTGTTTTTTACAAATTTGTTTTTTATGATAGTTTTATAAGACAGTTTTAAATAATTGTCACTGCTTCTTTTTTTATAAGCTTAATATTTTTATAGAAATTCATCATTCTATATTTGAACTTGTCATAAATAGATTGACTATTTTTAATAGCAATAATTAGTGGTAATAACTAATTTAAAGTTAGTTAAAACATGCCAGAGATAACTTATGTTATATAACAATAAAAGCATGCTTTCCTTATATGATTTCTCTTTTTTTTTAGCTTGTTTGAAAAATATTGCAATTTTTTAGTATTTTTTAAAATTATTGTTTAATAAATCAGTTAAATATATGCTTTCAGAAGAAATATTTCATGGATAACTTGCTAGTTATCAATCATGAAAATGATAAAAATACAACTTAAACTTTTAAATTGCCTTTTTTTTAAAAAAAAAGAACCAAACAATTTTAAGTTAAAACTTGAAGACGTGAAGATTTGAAGTGCAAATTTTAAGTGAAGTGAAATGTCTTTAAATTTTAAAAGTGTCTATTTTTATACTAGAATGTGCGTTGATGTTTTTCCCACCCATGCACCAATATTTTTGCTGCAGTTTCTTTTTATCAAACCAATTATTTACAGGCTTACATTATAATATTTAAATTAATAGCACATTATTGACTTTTTAATTGATCTGACTTGATCTTGCACTTTAAATCTAGACATTTTGGTCATGTGATATTTAGCCAATATATGAACTCATTAATTAATGATTTCTATCAACTTTAAATGATTATCAAATCAATTATTTAATAAAGTTATTAACTGATTTTCTATTTAAACATTCTTTTTATTAAATATACTATTCTCCATTTATTTTTATTTTTTTACTTTATCCTAACTAAAACCTTTTAACATTATAATGGATATACCCCCTTTTAAAGTACATTTATTTCTTTTAATAAGTATTTTTAACTTTCAATATTTCACATGCATGCTCCAAACATTGACACATATAGATGCACATCAAATATAACCATTTTTTTAATCTTTGGATCCATTGTCACAAATTATTTCATTTTTTGACCAATTCGTTCCCTGGTAAATTTATTTGTAAGTATTATACATTAAAATGCATGTAAAATTTTTGGTATATTTTATTATATATAATTTTTGCTGAAAATTTTGCACTAGAAGGCGGGAAATTCAAAATTCTTGCTCTTACAATAGACATAAGCCCCATTCTGACATGTTCAGCCATTGTATGTTGTTAAGGCTGTAAAATGTTTGGCGTTTTATGACATTGTTTAAAGAAAGTAGGTCCAATGACCAAAAACTTGTGTATTTGCGAATTTGTTATGGTTTAAATATTTTTTATAAATAATTTACACTATATTTATTAGACATCAAGTAATATAAATTATTAACTTATTTTGACCTAAAATACTTTATTTTCAAAAATATGTTATATTAGTGTGTCTAACCATGGCCTGAAGCAATTTAAAGCTTAGTTTCTATGTCAGCAATCTACTTATATTTACAAGTATGAAAATATCTCAATTTTGCAATAAATATTCAAAAATTTTAAACTTTTAAAGCTTAATTCATTAGATATAAGAAATAAATAAATATTCATTTGAGTGTTTAAAAATAATAAGAATTAAGAAATATTTCATTGATTTTATAAACTGAAAATAATATTTCTAGAAACAATGACATCTAAAGTCTTTGTTTTGTTTACGATCTCATTTTTTTAATATTTGCAGAAACAGAATGTGAACATTTAAAATTTATTTCAGTAGTAAACAAAAATATTAAATGAAGGCAAATTTATTATTTTCAGATAAGTAATAATCATTAATCATATATTTTATGTTGATTTGTGAGACAAAGAAAAATGTCAGAAAATGCTGAAATGTGAGTGCATGTTGGAAAGGTTAATGCAATGAAAATAAATTAGTTATTGTCTAATATGTAAAATTAATTTAAGAATTAACACTAATCTCAGTCAGATATTTTATACTCTCACATAAATTGATATTTAATAAATCATAAATATTCTAAAATTATTTATTTTAAAATTCATCAACTAAAAATCCTACCAATGTTAACTAACCATTGTAGACAGCATAGAACAACTTTATCTATTTCATCTATTCAAAACATATTAATCTCTAGGTTAATTCGTCTTTAGTTTCAAAATTATTAATCTTATTTTTCCTTAATATTAAACAATATAATATAACTTTTTTTATGTAACTGATAACTAAATAGGCTAACTGATTTACTTTAACTCATATTATTAAAACATATAATGTAAGATTTTTATTATAGTAGTACAGATAAAGAAATTTACTTATATAAAAAAAAATTAATGTATAAAACATATTTAACCCACAGTGTTGAATATATGATTATAATGTAACAGGATAAGCAGTTATACTAGATTGTTAATGTGTAATGGACAATAAAATAGCCCGATTGAAGGATACCACATGTAACAGCATGAGCATTTGTGCTGTATATCATTATTCTAAAACATGTTTTATGCCCAACGATTAGACAGCATATATAACTGGATGAGCCTTTTCCAATTGAAAGCATATATCGTTATGATCATTAAAGTATTTTATTTCAGTCACTATAATCATGAAAGTATTGATAGTTAATTGGAAGGAATTTTCGAGTTATTATGCCCTTTTCCATTTTTTTTAATATGCTTCATGTTATGCTCTGGTTTTCAAACCCATGAAGAATATGCATGGATTCTACATCAGAGTATGATTATATTGTGCTTATATACAAATCCTATATATTTATGATGTGATGTAATGAATTGTGTAGCAGATAAATAACAATGACTTTAATATGATAATAAATATTTAATAAAATCATTAACAATAACAAAATTTATTTATAATTATATTTCAATAATATATGAGTTGTACAATTATTAAATGAACAATTGGCTAAACAAGATTATCCTTCATTACACATCTCCAATATCTGGTAATGTAGTCATAATATATTATTACGAAGGATAATTCATTAGCCCAATTCACTAACTTAAACTTTACACTGCAAATTAAATTTAAATCTTCATACAAATTATCAGTTATACAAGAATTTTAGTCCTATATTCTGAATAACAAAGATCTAACTAATAAATTAATTGTAACAAACATTTCATATTTAAGGTTAAACATTATAATTGCCCTAGTGTAGGTATCTAATATTACAAAAAGTAATAAAGTCTTACATTTTAGTCTGTAAATAGTTAAAGTCATAATTAGGCAAGCTTGGGATTTCTATGTATATATTTTTTATTAATAACTTGAAAATAGTAATATTCCTGAGCTCGCCTCTATATAGTTTTAAATTACGGTTGGGTGAAATTTCACCTATTAGCAAAACAAATAAATTAAAATTAAAAAAAAAATACAAAGAAAAAATTTATATATAATGTTATTCCTATATAGTCGATTCGAAGTTTAAATTAGTGGCAGTTCATATTGATAAATATTCAAGGAATCCTACTTTCAGGAATCTTTTTCATTTAAAATCCACTTTCTGATGTTTAAATGCTGTTTGAATATTCCGATGGCGATTCCATACTTTTCACCTGCAGTATTTCTTTTGATATACAAATTTTCCTTGGTTTGTTGTAATATATTCTGGTGTTATATTCAATACGAATAAGTAGAAACTGATTTCCATTAAAACTCGAATCTAACATCATGGTTGTATGGTGAACACTTTATTTACTACGATGTTTTCTTCTCTTTAGCCAGCCATAGCTACATAACTGTGTTGATAAATTTACTTAACATTCCTGGCTTGATTAATAATTAATAACGGATTTTTCATTTTACAAATCCTTGAAATAAGCTTGAGGTGATTTCTTACTTTTAATGCTACAATTTGTTATTATTATGAATATTAATAATTCTTCTGTTTGTTAAGTAATTTTGCAAAATATTTAGTCCATTCATATTAAAACACAGTTTTCTCTCTATTTCACAATATTATTTTCTTCTTTGGAAATATGGTAGTTTAATGGCTATTATTATATAGTTTTAAATAGTGGATTCGAATTTAGATTTTATTAAGCTGCATATTAACTAGCAATTATTGTGTTCAAATCTTTTTTTTTTAAAGAAGAGAAGTATTTCATTTTATCTTTCTGGTAGCCAGTCCATCACATTTTATATATATATATATTTCATGTCGATTTGAGTTCGTGTTTTTGTTTTTTTTTTAATTGTGATGTTACTTGAATATCTGAATGTTTAATGTAATGGGTTAACAAATACTAAAGTTTAATTATTATTACTTTGTTTTGATTTTTATGAATTGCTTGCTTTTTTGATGTTTAACTATCTATAAATCAGTATTGTCAAGAATAGTAAAAAATATAATTTTAAATGACAAATTTACATAAAGTTATTAATATATCATTGACAATATGTTTTTGACAATTGTTGGTGGTAATAGTCTTTAAGATGGATGTGTGTCTGTGTGGTCAGTTTCATGTATCTTATATTTCCACTCCATTTAAGGATTAAAATAAGTATAATGTATTTATTTTAATTCTCAAGTTTTTATTTATGCATGAGAAAATAATTATTCTTTATTTGTATTTTCCTTTCATTCTTATTTTGACTTGATGTAATCTGTTTTTACACCTATTAGATGATTAATTGTGTGAGGAAATTACTCTGTTTGCCTTCAATAAGGTTTTAGGTTTCGGGCATTATATGTGCCATGGACCCAATCTAAGATGGAGCCAACACAAATTTAGAAAAGTGATTTTAAGCTACTAATAGATATTTCTGTTTGTTTAATGGAGGCAAAGATCTATAAAAATCTATAGCTAAGTTTTGATTTGGTTTTTCTGGTACGATAGAATTTACTGAACTAATGTAATTCCTGTCACTGGTTTGGCTTTTAAACACATTTGACAACTTTGAATCTCATTTAAGATATCTTTGTACATTTGATGCCAGTAAAAGCAGTTTGTTCCATTTTGTGGGCCTCATAGTGCCCATATATACAATATACATATTGTATGAGTGTTTTTTTTTAATGTTTCAGGTATTACTACCCTCCACCCATCTGTATCATTGTCCCGTTTACATTTCAAGACTTTATTATCTAACATTATTTGAGATTATTGACTATGTACAGAATTTCCTCTTTGGTTAATGTTTTAATGATCGGAATCAGATCTTTATCTTGATTTTGTTATTTGTGGATATTTATTAAATCATTCACTGCATTTTTATTGACGATTACATCAATATTCGTATAATAAGCATTGTCTACTGATAAGTATTGTTATTCTCATCTACATGGATTTCACTTTAGTACATCTGCTACAATGCTTTCTCATCCTTTATAATATTTGACTATATAGTTGAATTCTTGTAATAACAGGCTCCATCTAACAAGGTAAGTGTTATTTGAGGCTTTTGTGATCTGTGATTACTATTACCTGAGATCCGAGAATCATTGGTCAAAATTTCTGGAAAGTTTCTTTCTCAGTAATTGTATAATTTATTTCTGACCCTTTAAGAGATGGCTAATAAAATAGAGGATTCCTATCTGGTCATCCTCCTGTTTGGGATAAAGTTACCCCTAGTCCATAATCATGCTATCTATTTATATGATAAATAGTTTATTAAAATCAGGGAAAGCTAAAATGGTTTGTTATAAAAATTCTGTTTTAATTTTAGTGAATGCCTCATCTTGTTTTTCAGTCCGCTTCTATTTCTCTCTTTTTTTTTTATGAGTTTCAATAACAGTTTTTTATGATCAGAGAATTTTTTGTAGAAATGATTATAAAAGTTACATAATCCTAAGAATTATCTGAGTTGATAGGTTTAGGGAAATTTTGTATAGGACTAATCTTATCAGGATGAGGTTTAATCCCATTACAACCAATGATATGACCTAAGGAACTACTTTATTGCATACCAGAGTATTCTTCTTGAAATTGACTTTTATCCTTTTTATCATAGCACCCTTTAAACAAAATTTATATATGTTGAAGATGATGTACAATGGTAGCTGATGCCATTATAACATCATCTACATTTATAGTTGCAATATGTTTGATCTCAGGAGATAGTGTTTTATCTAAACATCTTATTAGGCCAATACTACTATTAATCAATCCAACTGGCATCCTATTAAAGTGGTAAGTAAATCCTTCATACTGGAATGTTATTTATTGGCAATCTTCTGGATGAGGTTCTATCTGCCAATAATTAGATCAAAAGTAGAAAATACTTTTTAATGTTGTTTATTGGCAATCTTCTGGATGGGATTCTATCTGCCAATAACCAGAGGTTAAATGGAAAGTAGAAAATACTTTTTTTATTTTCAAATTTTATGAATAATTTGTGTATTGGCAGTGGTGTATTCTAGTCAGGAAGAGTTATTTTGTTTAGCTATCTTGCATTTAGACAAAATCTCATCAACCCATCTTTCTTCTTCACCATCACAATTCGGTTGCAATTTCATGAACAGCATTTGGAAATTATTTCCCACTCAATCATTTTATTAATTTGTTTGTATATTTCTTCCCAATATTGTTATGGGATAGGATAGGATTTGGTTGGTCATGAAATAATTTTATTCATTGCTGATATCCTTTATTACTTATGGGATTTTTGAGAATATCATATTGTTTGAACTATTGCTTTCAATTAAATTAGTTTCTGCAATTTTTTTTCTATGAGTCTTCTGGGATGTTTGATATTATGTAATCAATTTCAGGTAAGTCATATTTTGGTAGTGAGAAATCAATCATACATTGGATCATGTGTAGGAAGTCTGCCCCTAAATGACTTCATGTATAATGTAATGGTACAAGGTTTTTTTTTTCAGAAATCAAAGCAGTCACATCTAAGGATTTTTATATAAAACGCCATGGATGAAATAATAGAATTTTAATCTAAAATTGAATTTGCATTAAACAAGATAATTTTAAAATTAAATTATTCAATACTGATGCAACCCAGATTAATTCATCCAATCTACACCTCTGTTGATGATTCCATTATGCTCAGAATTTGAACTCAGGGCAGAAATTGCATTTGACTCTTTTTAGTCATTACCATTATTATCCCATAGTAATAATTAATTCAATAAATTATTCTATAAATTATTTTTAATATATATATATGAGTATGTGCATTCACCGTTAACTTGTTTGATGAAATAAATAAATAGAAAACCTCTTTAAATTAAAAAAAAAAAAAAAACTTTAAAATATTTATTAACAAGTAACAATATGAATTTCATGAAACAAAAATAAATTAATGTAGCACATGTTGCATATATCTCTATTATTTATAGCATTAAGTTAATTATTACCATCCTATATTCCTATAATAGTAATATATTTCACAGCACAGACAACAATTTATAAAACAATAATTAATTTTTTTAAATTACAAATTTATGATATAACTAACTAGCTAATACCTTGAAGCCTATCCTATTAATTAATTATTAGTTCAAAATTATGTGTATCAAAAATGATTCACATTATAAGATCCTTGTAAAGTAATATTAGTATTATAAATAAATCCCTGCATGTATAGTCTTATTATAAAATAAAGAAATTTCATGCAAAGAGGTTAATTTTTCATACTAAAATTATAACAAATATTATTACGTTAATTAAATTAGTAATAAACAAAATTCTGTTCTGACATGTATATAGATTCAATATAGAGAATAATAAACTTTTACCTCCAGATGGAGTTAGTCTTAAATTGACCTCTATCAATGTTGCTTGTTTTTTTTTTTAAAAATGGAAGACCTTTAATGTAATGATCTTCTATTTCTCTTCATCTAGATAAATTTCTGAAATGAAGTACTCCCAATATCAATAAATTTTGAAAACAAAAGAAATAAAATTTAGATGTTAAAAGTATATAACATACAAATAAAATCTGAAATGTTGTTTAGAAAAATATCCTGTTCTTTCCAAGATGAGGTGAAGAAGGTTCTTTAATAATAAAGTTACATGATCTTTGTTCATTGATGATCGCAGAGGCAATCAAGATATTATATTAATTAGGTTTCTTTATATTGTGTGTAATTGGCATTTTCTTCAGATTACTTTGCTACCAAATAATTTTTTATTGAAAATTATATTGAGAAAATACAGATATATTTTAGACATTGTGTAGGAAATATAATTGCATTCTTTGGTTAAAACACCAACATTCTCACGACAAATGGTGTTTAGCCACAATACATTTTTAATAATTTTATATCTTCTTAAAATATTTAATTTCAATTTAAATAAATATTTTGAAGAAATTTCTTTTTGTTAGAATTTCTCTTTAGAACAGTTTTCTAAATTTTTATGATTTATAAACGAAAATATGTAGATAATTATGTTTTAAAATATAAGCAATGAAATTCAAGAATAATTTTTTACTCTTTTTAGTGAATGAATTTAGAGTTTTTTAAAATGAAATTTCTATTTCTAAGAAAAATCTTTAGTATGTTTGTATTTCAAACACATCAAAATAAATGAGTGTAGTTGTTAGTTTTTTAGCAAAATATTGGATTAAATTATTAAATTTTGGTTAATATTTGCTTTTCGTGATTTAATATTTTCCTATTGTTAAAATAATTATAATTTATAATTGGGTTCCAAATTTTATTTTTTTTTGTTTTAGTTGCTTAGATATGGCATTGACCTGAGTTGAGCTCCATGTCTACATCTTGGTTAATTAGATTCAGTTAGTATAAACAATTATTTATATATGTAAGTGAATAATAAAATAATCATTTCAAAGTTATTAATTTCATTAATAACTATTTAAATATCTGTTCTTCTAACTTTAGATTTTAAGGCTTGAATTAATTTAAATATATATCTATCAAAAATAATAAGCTTACTAATTATAAACTTAGTTGTATTTTTTTTTATGTTTTGATATTACATTTGGATAAGTTTTGTTAATAGGATTGTAAGTAACCCTTATAATAGAGGCATTTAGTATATGAAAAACATGATAGATAATTGTTTGACCAATCTTCTATTAATCCAGATTTTTTTGCACTAGTTTCACTTTTCTATTACTAGCCATGGTAACATGTATTGATCTGAGTGGTTGGGTTTTAATATTTGGATTTTTATTATAAAATGTATCAGAGATTACTGATATCTTGCTAGTAGTGTCTAACAAGGCCTTCACTAGTAAATCGTCAGACCATATTGCTATCATGGCACAACATTGTAAAGCATATTTAGGTACTTTATCTTCCCATGAACATCTTAAGTTAGTGATTTTCCTATTTACTGTTTTACTTTTATCTTTCTTCCTTAATATGGTTCCTTGAGATGTGGAACTATGTCTCAAGTACCATTTTACTTTATTTTAAGGGTAATTTTAGGTGTAGTTTTATTACACCCAGACTTTGATGACTTTTGTGGGTTGATGGAAATATTTATGATGGGACTGTTATTGTCAAGATATTTATTATTTGTTCATTCATTGTTCCTGTTGTCATTTTGATATGACTTTCATTTCCAATGATGGGTGTCATTATTCTTACATATTTTTTTTATAATTTATAGCCTTGACTGGTATTCCTTTGGGGGGGGGGGGTTGTTTGTCATAAAATTGTTGTTTATATCAATATTGTTCTAAAGATCTGCAACTTGTGTTCTGTGCATTGATGCAAAGTAAACATTGTTCTATTTTTAATGGGAGGTTGTGTTTCACAATTCTTATCATTTAACTTTCACTCATATGGCATATATTTCGGGTTTTAAATTTGACCACCTATCATCTAAAGTCTTTGGTTAAAGTTTCTCCAGGAGTATTTCTATATTTTTCTTGGTGTAGTGGATACAGCAATGTGACCTGTCAATCCTTATTCCAGAAATTTTTCTATCAGCAAAGCTTGATATTCATGAAATGTGGATAGTGTTTCAAATAATAACTCCCACCATGATAGTGCATCATTTTGTAAGTGACTGTAAGCCACTCAATTTTTCCTCTTCTAATAGGTTAGTGTTGACCCAGAAGTATATATTCAGACTTCTTAAGGGCTCTAATGGAGCCTCATTCGTAAAGCCTTTAAATATTTTAAGTTTTACGAATTGGTTAATAGTGTTCATTTGATCATAGTTATTTTTATTACTTACCTTGTTTGATTTCTTTATAATTGGCTATATCATTATTAAAATTATTAAGAAAAACAATATTTACAGTTGATATTTCTAATCTTCAGAAACATTCTAATGAATTTAAATTAGAACTTACAAATCAGTTTCAAGTATTTGTAGATTTTGAACATGATCCAGATTTGAATGAAATTAATATGAAAATAACTGACACACTTTTAAAAACTGCAACAAAGATAGCTGGTAGAAAAAAGCAGCAATTGACCAGTAAAATTTTTACTGAAACTAGAGAATTTATGAAGAAAGGAAGGAATATGATAATATACAAAAAATGATGCATTAAAAAGGATTGAATATTTCGAATTTTGTAAAATGGTATGGAAAAGATTTGAAAATGATATAAGAAAGTATAACTGTCAATTAGCAAAGAAATCTATAGAAGAGAATAAAAGTCTCAAGAGTGTAAAACAACATTTTGGTATTATCAGAAAATGTGTATCTGCAATAAGAAAAAAAGATGGAAATATTACTAAAAAGAGAGATGGTATCATGAAATGGGTAGAAGACTTTTTTCAAGAATTATATAGTAATAAAGAACAAGTACCTCCTATATCTATTATATCTTCCGAATTGCCCAGAATTTTAAATGAAGAAATAAGACATGCAATTAAATGTATGAAGAAAGGAAAGGCTCCAGGTAATGGAATTATAATTGATATATTACAAGAAGCAGGTGAAGAAATAGTATTTTTTTTAGCAAAGCTATATACCAAATGTCTAAATGTTAAAGGTGTACCAGATGATTGGAAGAGTGCAGTATTAATATTAATATTTAAAAAGGTGATAAAGAAGATATTAGAAATTACAGACCTATCAGCATTTTATCAGTTTTATACAAAAATTTTACCAAAATCGTCTACAGAGAACATTGGATTTCCACCAACCAAGATAACAAGCTGGATTTAAACATGAATTTAGTACAGTAGATCATATCCAGTTATGGAGAGAAGTTATAGAAAGGACAAATGAATATGTGTTGCCATCATGCTTAGGATTTATAGATTATGAAAAGGCATTTGATTCTATAAATATTTTTTCTGTAATTAAAGCATTAGATCATCAAGGTATAGATCCAGGATATTGTCATATTTTAAAGAATCTTTATAAAAATGCAACAGTAACAATTAGATTACATAGCGATTGAGAAGGGTGTAAGACAGGGTGACTCCATATCTCCAAAACTTTTTACAGCAGTGCTGCAAGAAGTATTTTGTGGATTAAAATGGAAAGCTAAAGGAGTGAACGCAAATGGAGATTATTTAAGTCATTTAGATTTTGCAATTGATATAGGTATGTTTGCAAATAATGCTTTAGAGCTGCAGGAAAGTTTCAGGAGTTATCAGATGAAAGTATGACTAAAGATAAATGTTAAAAAGACTAAAGTAATGTTTAATGGATTTTTTCAAAATATGAAAATAAAGATTGATTATGATGAGTTAGAAGTTAACAGTTACAAATATCTTGATCAGATTATTAACACAGATGGGAACATAATGGATGAAATAAATTGCTACTAAAAGAAAATATGCCTGTGGCTTCGAAAAGGAAGGTTTTTAATAAATTTGTTTTACCAATTCTTACTTGTGTATCTAAGACTTGGACACTTAATAGAAGAGCAATACAGGGATGTCATATCACTCAAAGAAGTATGGATAGCTGCATGTTGGGAGTAACAAGAAAAGATCGAAAATTCAATGTATGGATAAGAGAACAAACAGGTGTTACTAACCGCATTGAAAGTATTAAAAGACTGAAGTGGAGTTGGTCTGGACATATTGCTAGAAGAGGTCATAATAGATGGACTATTGAAATCTTACATTGGATTCCAAGAAATTGTAAAAGATCCAGAAAGAGACCACATGTGAGATGGATGGATGAAATAAGAAAGTGTGCAGGGGTAATGTGGAGAAGAGAAGCTAAAGCTCGCAAAAGATGGATTGAACTTGGAGAGCCCTTCATCCTGCAGTTGATTGATAATGGTTGTTGATTATGATGATATCATTTGATCGTCAATATCTCCCATTGGTCTGTTGAAGGTAGTTTCTTCCATACTATAAATTTGAGGTAAATTCTCTGCTTCTTGATAAATATTATTTGGATCATTCATTTTATTTTGATTAATATTTACACTATTTTTTTTATGATGAGAGTTTTTTTATATTTATATCACATTCATTTTTTGATGTGTTAATATTTTAAATTTCTTGCATTTGTTTTTCATTAAATATTTGTAATTTACAAGAGAATTCATATTCTAAATTTTAAGTATAGAGGATTTGAACTCAGATTTTCAAGCACCCGTCAACTATCCACACTATCTCATACAACTGATACACATGACCACTCAGATGTAGAAAAGATTAATAATCATCAATATACGTATTTCATGCTAAACTAGCACTCGTCAGTTGGTCCAGATTATTATCTCTCACACATATATATAATCAATACTCAGTTTATATTAAGATAGCAAATCTTCATACTTTAATGGACAGGCTTCAATCCACTGCAACCTCCAACTTTTCAGCCATCCATATCAATGAAAATCTGATGATGAAAACTCAAATTCCATGCTGATGCTAATATTATTGCCATGCCCAAGTTGACCTGAAGTCACTCTGACCACTCATGTATAGGACAGTATCCATTAAATACATATAAGAGGGATGGACCGGATACAAGCTTGATATGTAAATATTTGAAAACCAGGCACTCTTCTCAAACCTGGGAGCTTAATTGTAATTATAGAGGATTTTAACTCAGATTTTCAAGCACCCGTCAACTATCCACACTATCTCTTACAACTGATACACATGACCACACACATGTAGAAAAGATTAATAATCACCAATATATGTATTTCATGCTAAACCAGCACTCATCAGTTGGTCCAGATTATCATCTCACACATATATATATAATCAATGCTCAGTTTATATTAAGATAGCAAATCTTCATACTTTAATGGACAGGCTTCAATCCACTGCAATCTCCAACTTTTCAGCCATCCATATCATTGAAAATTTGATGATGAAAACTCAAATCCCATGCTGATGCTAATATTATTGCCTCATATGTATTTAATGGATACTATCCTATACATGAGGGGTCAGAGTGATTTCAGGTCAACATGGGCATGGTAATAATATTAGCACAGCATGGGATTTGAGTTTTCATCATCAGATTTTCAATGATATGGATGGCTGAAAAGTTGGAGGTTGCAGTGGATTGAAGCCTGTCCATTAAAGTATGAGGATTTGCTATTTTAATATAAACTGAGCATTGATTATATATATATGTGTGAGAGAGATGATAATCTGGACCAACTGATGAGTGCTGGTTTAGCATGAAATATGTATATTGGTGATTATTAATCTTTTCTACATGTGTGTGGTCATGTGTATCAGTTGTATGAGATAGTATGGATAGTTGATGGGTGCTTGAAAATCTGAGTTCAAATCCTCTAACAATTAAGCTCCCAGGTTTGTGAAGAGTGCCTGGTTTTCAAATATTCTAAATTTTCCAATTTTTGATTTGTTGAGCTGTTTATGTTTTCTACTTGACTTTGTAAGGTATTTTGATCCTCAATTAACTTTTCAACATTATCTTTATTTTGGGTGATTTTAGCTTTAATTAAATTTTGTTTGATTCCAGTACATTTATTATCATTTTCTTGTGTGTCAATTTTTTTTTTTATAATTTTTAATTTATTGTCTTGTAATTAATTTTTGAATTTATTTTTCTACTTCTTTATCTATCCCTTTTTGTTATTGTTTCTGGTTTTCTATCATTTCTGTTTTGATTGCATTATTTCGTTAAGAGTATTATCAATGCTGTTTTCAATTTGTTTTCCGAATTTAATAAATCTTGTTTGATATTTACTATCTCTTTCATCATTTTGTTTTGTTATATCTAATGATAGTTTCATTATATCATTTTTCATTTCTATTTTAAAATCATCATTTTGTTTTACATTTTTTGTATCATTCCTATCTTCAATTTGCTAAGTTGTTTTATCATATTCATCAACAAATTTTTTATTATCATCATCAGGTTGAGAACCGGGTCATTTGTATTTGTTCTTTCTTCTTGTTCTTTCTTTGTACTCATTATTGTTTCTTGGGGTGTAATATTTTCCAATATAATGTCCTCAAATGAATAAATATTTTGTTCTTCTTGATTGTCAAGAATATAAGTATCTTTACTCTCTCTAATACCCTTATGTTTCAAGTTCAACCTGAACTTCGTTAGTAGTTTTTAACTCTATCATTTTTGTCTTACTCTGAGTGATCATTTAATATAAGTATTATATCTTAATATTTATTTTTCATATACTAACTTTATAATTTTTTTTTTACTTTAAACTATTATTTTTCAATATGTTCTAACTAAGTTGATAAACATCGTAGAGAATTTTGTTGTCATATGTCCCATATGTGTTAGAAATTTTATTTTACTTAATTCTTTTTTTTTTCATTACAGTATTATTAATTTGTCACTTTAGATCTTATTTTTATAATCTATTTAATCGAGTGACTACTGAATTATTTTATTTGTATGTAATTATATGTATATATTTATTTATCTATTTCCAATTCATCACATACTCAAATTACTTGTGTATAATTATTCAATTATCTGTTTTTGTGCCCCTAAATTTAGATAGCATATGCAACAGGCCGAGCAGTGACTAGATTAAAAATGTGCAATAGATAATAAAATAGCCCAATCTATGGACACCAGGTGTAACAGGACAAACATATGTGCTGAATATCGTAATACTAAAACCTGTAATTTAGAAGAACATGACTATGGCGATTTCTCTGCATTTTTCTGACTGAGGATCTGTGTCATTTTTAGGAAAGGTTAATATCACTAATCCAAAAGGAAATTAATATTTCATCTTTTTTTTTCTATTTTAATTAACTGTGAACTCATTAAAATTTCTTATTCACTTTAAACAAAAGTATTTGTTTAAAAAATATTATCTATTGTGATACCTCAAAATTTATCAAATATATTTTAATTTACTTTGAAATGTGATCTGCCTATACAGTTAGGCTGGACAATATATAATATTGCACTTTATATTGCATACTCATTGAAAGCAAACGTACAAAAATTGAATAATAATAGTTCAGTAGAAGTAAATTAAAAATCAGTTAACAAGATTTCAGCCAAATAAACAGAAGTCTTAAATTGAATATAAAAGCATTTATTTCTTAGATTAACGTGAAATTTGCATCTTGGAAATCAGTTGCCTTTTTGTGGTATCTTTATGTATTTCAAGAATGTATGGTTTTAAATTTATTTTTAAAAATGTTATTTATATATTGCCTGTTCATTGCTGTCTTGTTACCACTTTATAATACTACTTCCATACATTATGTTGAAAATTTTTACTAAGTCTAGAATGTCATTTATTTTACCATCAGAAAGACTATTCTAAAACGTGTGACACTTAAAAATAATGAATCAAAAATTCACTATAGGTTTTTTTTTTTTAATTAAAAAAAATAATTACCAAACTGAAAATGATAGAAATACAATCGCCATATATTATCATTTGAAATATCGTAACGTAATTTTTCAAATTTTTATTTAGATAAATAAATAAAGTGTTTGTTATTTGTATTTTATTTTAATTCTTCTTTGATATTTATATGCATGCACACATTATAATGAGAACGAAATTGTTTTGTTTTTTTTCTAATTTATTTATTTATATACACTTTTGTAGACTTGTTGAAAGTTTTCTATTTGAAAAATTTTTATTATTGTTATTTTTTTTTTAAAAAAAAAAAACAACTTCTGTACCGTGTCTTATTAACATTTTTAAACATTTCTATTTTTATTTGTTTTAATTTAGAAAAAAAAAAAAAGATGTGATTTTCTTTTCTGCTACTCATTGGTGAAGGGTTCTCATAATGTGTCTCTAATCTTTCAGAGTCAAAGTATATTATTAGCTCTTCTATTGTTTGATTTGTTCAAAATCTTTCTAGTTTAATTGTGAATTGAATCTTTTTAAATTCATTTCAGAAGAAGCAAGATCTTAAAAATTACTGCAATTAAGAAGGCTTAATGTATTTTCTGCCAATCCTCTTGCAGTCTTTGTTTATATAAATTTTAGTTTTCACACTTTTATCAAGGACAGTGCTATATTTATTATTACTTGAGCTTGACTTTTGCTTTTTTTTTTTTTTTTTGTTGAATAAAGGGTGCTTTGATATTGTTAGTCGATAACTTATAATTGATCTGCGTTATATATAATTTTTGAAAATAAATAAAAATGTTTATATAGTAAATATAATTTATATGCCGATTTTTTTTTATGACAAATATTTTTTTATATATTTGTTTATAACCTGGTCACATAATTTTCATGGCTTTACAACTAATTAATAAGTACTGATGTGGCGGGTCAGAAGTGCCATAACTATATTATTGTTGTTGTTTTTTTTCTATTGGTTTAACTTACAATGAAATTTATTGCTAGGCTTTACTTTTTTCCTCTAGCATTCAGTTATTTTTCTATATTATGTTGTGCTGAAAATTTTATGAAAAGGCAGATGACCAATTTTTGTATATGTAGAAGTTAATGTCAAGTTTGCAATATCTAATAATAATAATTTTCCAAACAATAAATATTACTTCAATTGGTATTAAAAGTGAGTGAATAATTGCAAAATAATATTGCTTTCACAATTTCTAATATTTTCTTGGACTAATCCTTAAGCGGTAGCTTTCTTTTAGAAATTTTGTGATTTATATTTTTTTTCATTTATATATATTATATTTAATATTTTCATCGTTCTATTCTGTAAATAAAATAGTTTTTGGGTGTATTAGATTTGACCAATTCCCAGTGTTGCTATGAAATAAGCGTCCACCATTGTCAAGATTAATTTTTCAAAGAAAAACTGTTAGACCTTAAATAGTAATGAGATTGTTATATAAAGAAAGAGATTGAAAGTGAATTATCATGGTACTAATTACTATTAATAAATAAGAAATCCAACTTTGAAGCTCACTTACTAGTGTTATTTTTTGTGAAAGCAGATTGAAAATATTATATATATATTGTTAATTGCAGATTGAAAATATTATATATATATTGTTAATTGGAAATAGTAAACTATTGCATCACAGCTTTAGTGTTAGAAATTAAATAAAAATTTAGCATACTTTCACATTAATATTATAGTAATCAAATATATATTTAATAAATGATGATTACATTTGGAAAAATACATAGTGAATTGCCTAATTGATAATGAAAACAAACTGCTTAGACTGCAAAAAAAAAAAAAAACCTTGAGGTAAAAGCATTTTGAATTCAAATTAATTGTTGAATGAAGTATCATCCATCATTTGATTTTATAATGTATTATGTTTTAGGAAGTGACTTTCTGATTAATGTCATTGGGCCATTATGCATAGTCTCCATACATAGTTTATTTCTGCATCTCGCACTATGTTTTATTTAGTGAGAAGCAATACCTAATTACCATTTATGATAATAAAATGTTTTAAACTTTATTTAATCTAAATATATGCATCTTACTTTAATTTAAAAAAAAAAAAAATATTCAAAGATATTCTTGAGATCACACATAAATGTTTTTTTTTTCTCAAAAATTTTAAGAAAGTGAGAGATAACACTGAAGATTTCAAGTATTAGGAGGTTATATTGTTTCTTAATAGAAAATAGGAAAATAAATTGTTAGGGTTCACTAACATACAGGTTTGCGTTCAAACAAAGAATGAGTGATGATAGAACATTAATAATACATTGATTTGATTACATTTCTGCTTTGTCAGATTAATTTTTGATTAAATTAAAACAATCGTTGATACTTATCACAAAATGGTTTATCAGTTTATAAATATTTAGTAACTGGTAAATCATTTTTTAAAAAAAGTTCTCTTAGATTAGCTATTGTCATTATATTATTTGTTTAATTTTTTTTTTGTATATAATGTATCTAATTTTGTTGACTCCTGTTTAAGACTTTTTATCCCTCTCATATTTGCTTTTATTTGTCTTTATTTTTTTATGTTCTGAAAACAAGAATAGGTTTGTGATTACAAACACTTGATTTAAAAATCATCTAAGAAGATTTATGCATGTAAGGCCTCAGGTGATAGAGAATGATATTAATAGCTATATATTGATTCAGGATACATATAAAAATGTCATTAAAGACTCACATTCTAACTCTAAACATTATTTAAATATCAAAAATTAAAATATATGTAAAAAAAATAAAAAAAGGAAAAAAAAATAAAAAAGGGAAAATATAAAATTTTTTAAAAATGGAGAGAGAAAAATTTGTTTTATATTTTAAAAAATAAAAAAAAAAAAAAAAAAAAAGAGGGGATTTGGTATTGGACAACATATTGTCCACCCAACACGATGTAAGCCCCGAAGTCGGACTTCAAACCCAGTCAAAACAAACAATTATCTCAAAGACCAAACTGAATTCGAATCCAAATCATGAGTCAGATCAAAACTAGTGGACAACACATATTGATGGCACATGACTATGTGCCAAGGAACTAGCTCAATGGATATTATGATTACTGAGACCCCTTATCTGACTCTAACTATCATATAATAAAATGACCACGGATATTTTTAAATAAATTCATATATGTATATTTGAGTTGCCAATACAGACAGTGAGCATTAATATTTAAAATAATTAATAAATAATGAATTTAAATCAAGTATGTTATATAAAATATTTAATAATAAGTAAATATTTGTTCAAATATTTATGATAAGCATTATATATTATCTCTTGTCTTTGGAACATGAATTTCAATGTACGATAAATACTGGCAGTTGTACTCACATGCCAATAATTAGTATGCAAGTGTTTAAGAAATATATATATGCCCCGACAACGTAGACAAAGGTAAATAAAGGTATTTATGGCATTTATATCGAACGAATTACATACATTTCATTATCTGGTATCGTATTTGAAAAAGTAAAATATAATTCTAATTTTATATAAGAAAGATGTGAGAGTCATTTTCCACACATCCATAAATCAATTCATGAAAAGCATGGTAAATACGTAGGGTATAATTTCAAACTTAATAAAGAAATTTATTTAAAACTATCGATAAATATAAACTTGTTTAATTTTAATGAAATCAATTCATTATGATTTATAAAGCAAAAGAGTGGGCCTTTATTTGAAATGAGTAATAAATGGTAATAATGCCTTACGAGCAGCAAAACGAATATGAAATAAAGTGGTTTGTCGGTGATTTGAGAAGTATAAAGGGTGGCTTATATTGAACAAGTCCTTTCTACCCTATGAATGATCCACGGAACACGAGAAAGCCAGGTCAGGACATAGCTGCAAACCTTTGGTGTTCCATTATAGCGACGAATGAGGGAGTAAGTGATTTCTTATGTATTTAAAATAACATATCATACCATTTACACCTTTTTAGACACTTTATCATTACTTTTATTTGTATTAAACTAACAGTTTTGACTGACCTGCAGTCATCATCAGAGCTACAATATTCAAATATATAATTATACAATTATTACATTTATCTATATATTGATATACATAATTAAATACACAATATAAACAAAAGTAATTATACATTTTAATATGACTTTTAATATAATTTTTAATATAACTTTTAAAAAAGAAGAATTTTTTAGGAAATTATGTAATGAAAAGGTGGACATTATGAATAGGAATACAATAATAAGACATAAGAAGAAAATGGATATATTGAAGACTGGAAAAGAAATTAAAGATTATAAAGAAGGACTTCATAAATATGAACAGAAGATTTGTAACTTAACAAATATTGAGCTAAGTGAAGAAGAGAAAAATATACTAAGTAAAGGTATAAAATATGTACCATATGGAGTATGTAAAAATAAAAATATAATAGAACTGCAAGCATTAGTAGAGAAAATAGCACAAAAATATTTAGAGACTAATTATGGTATATATTATTATGAAAATAAGGATATTAATAATGTAATAGATTTGAAGGATAAATTATGGATGGAAAGTTTTAAAGAAAAAGTGAATAATACGGTATATAAAATAAAAAAGTAAATATTGAAAATAAACGTAAAAAGTTGAATAAGGGGATAAATAATTTAAATAATGTAATTAAAATAAAAAGGTTAAAGAAATAAGGGATAAATATGAAAGAGAAATGGTGTTTATAAAGTCAGATGAAGGTAATAAATTAGTATTAATGAATAAAGTAGAATGAATAAATTGTTGGAAGAGGAGTATTTTATTAAAATAAAGAAAGATGATACAAAAAAAAAATGGGAAGTGTTATGAGTTAGTAAACGGATTATATAATAATCGGTTAATAGATGGAAAAGTATTTGCATTTTTGGGAAATAAAGATTGTGACAAGGCAAGAATTTATGGAGCACCAAAAA
Organism: Epiperipatus broadwayi; assembly: GCA_028023455.1. Classification (NCBI taxonomy): domain Eukaryota; kingdom Metazoa; phylum Onychophora; class Udeonychophora; order Euonychophora; family Peripatidae; genus Epiperipatus; species Epiperipatus broadwayi. The sequence continues at coordinate 3,754,946 of JAQFVV010006281.1, read as the reverse complement.
TGTTTAAAGAAGGGGTGCCTTTTAGACCAGTCATAAATGGTACAAATTCATATTTTGATAGAATATCTAAATGGATATCAAGTGATATTCTCCAGAAATATATTAATGATAAAAGTAGTTTTTATATTAAAAATAATAAAGAGTTCATAAAAGAAATTAAAGTTAAAATAAATGAATATTGTAATATAATTTAACTATGGTAAAAATAGATGTTATGTCAATGTACACAAATATAAATATTGAAGAAGCAATAGAGTTAGCAATAAAAAGATATAGAGATTATGAATATAAAGAAATTAAAATACCAATAGAGAAATTGAGAGAAATAATGAGAATTTGTTGTAAGGAGATTACATTTGAGTTTAATGGAGAATATTATAAGCAATGTAAAGGATTACTAATAGGAGGGGCATTGATTGGGTACTTAGTAATATATATATATATGGAAGATTTAATGATTAATAATACTAATGGTCCAATTTTTATGAAAAGATATGTTGATGATTATTTATTGATTTTCAACAAGAGCCAAGTGCAAATAGATATGTATCTGGAGGAAATTAATAGGTTAGATAAAAATATAAAATTTACAGTACAAAAAGAAAATTTTTTCCATAAATATTTAATGATAATTGTATCTATTAATTTTATTACTTTTAAATTATATATATACTTTAAAAATTCATTCGTTTATACACACTTTAAACATATGAGTAAAAATATGTAAAAAAAAAAAAAGGCAAATTTTCTCAAAATCCATTTCTAGCTGAAACAACTATCTTAACTTGACCCAAATCATAAACTTTAATATTCCTTTATTATCTCTGTTTAGTATTTATCAATAATAAATTACTATAACTCCATGTGCAAGTATCAAACTTCTCACTAAATCTCATTAGTCTGACTAAGAATAGATGTATTAATTGGTAATTGAATTTAAAGTTTATATATAGTTTAATATGATATAGCAATCTCTACTAGTAAAATAAATGATTTGTGATAATTATTAATGCATTTATCTGTGTCTGCATATGTGTCAGAGAAAAATAAAAAATGTATATTTATCATTTTCATGAGGAATGGAAAGATAAATATTTGTTTTATTTATTGTATGAACAAATATATTTGTTTGATTTGTTGTTCAATAGTTGCTGCGAGAAAAAAATTCTACATGGAAGATCATTTAACACAGTTCATGAAAAAATATCATCATGAATATCCTTCTAAGAGCTATTTAAGACACTCTAAAGTGAAAGAATTGAAAAATGCATTAGTTACCCAAAAACTGATATTTACCAGGACCATGAATAACATATGGAAAGCTGGTACAAAGCTGGTACAATTGCATTGTTTAAGGTTGTAAATATATTTTTATGCACAAAAAAAAAACATTTTCAGGATGGCAAACTAATTAAAGCAACAATGCTTGCTGCATCAGAGATATTATTTCAAGAATTTAAATATAAGAATGAAAATTATATCAGTTATCTAAGAAGTTCAATTATCCAGAAATTTAGTCACTTGTAGAATTGAAGCAGTATCTGAAAATATCAAAGTACAAGTAAAAAATGATTTACAAAAAAATTGTGTTTCTACATTTTCAATGTGAGGAATCAACATATATCTGCAATATCAATGGTCTTTAACGATTGCTCAGCAAAAGATGATATATTCCCAGTTTTGCCATTAAAAGAACATACAATTGGCAAGAACAAACACCACATTATTAAAAACCATATTTAGAAAAATAATCTCCTGCTGCAAAAACTTGTGTTCATATCTGTCTTGATTGATTCTCTATTTGGACAGACCATTACAAAACATTATTCAAAATACTGGCTGATGAATTTGATGCTGAGTAAGGACTTTAATGTTACAATCTGAAGTTGAAAGATGAAGTTCTATAACATTTTTTTAGTTTCTTCCAGAAACAGCAATCTATAGAATCTAGAAATGAAACTTTACCAGGAACTTAGTGATCATAACTGGTTATTTGATTAAGATTTTTTTACAGACATAACGAAAATGAGTGTACTCAATTTTCAATTTCACAAGAAACAAAAAAGTACTACTGAAATAATAGGACATGTAAATGCATTTATTTATATCAAAATTACATGTGTGGATTTCTGAAATAAAAAAGTATAACTTTAATCACTTTTCAAGTTTGGAGAACTACTTTTAAGAAATATTCTCATAAAATTCAGCCAATTGCTTCATTTACTTTAGATTCAATTGTTAATACTAATATTTCTGAAATATCGCAACAGATTAATAAATAAAAATGTCATTAATTTAGTAATGAAATCAAGAATTAAAAGAATAGTCAACAGATTTTTGAACATTTGTAGATGAGACAAATATTCACTTTCAAAGGAAACTTTTCAATCGTTAAACTCCTGCTTTGGGTCAACCTTATGAAAGTGTTTTTTCAACAATGATTTTTTTATAGCCAAAGTTCGGATACTGGATAACGAATAAACATCGTGTATGCCAATATATAATAAACTAGCAGAAGAAATGCACTATCAGGTTTTGCATTAAAATATGTTTTTTTTTTTTTTGTATTTGTATTTAAATTCATAACCATAAGAGTAATATTTATTCTTACCCAATTATATCATTTGTAAACATATATTATTTGTTTTAATAAAGCTATTTTACTATAAAAGTATAGATGTATATAATTATTTATTTTCTTTATCATATTACAAATCATTATTAGTGCATTAAATGCGTTTAAAATTGGAATATTAAAAGTACAAAATTTGTGGTTCGCTTAAAATTTTTAATTCTAAATTGGCTCAAACTAAATTAAAGATTGGGCACCATTAGTCTAATGAATTAAATGAAGTTGTGTAACTATAAATCGAAACATATCGATAACTATTTTTTTTTGCTATGACTGATTATGTGTGTTGATTAATCGAGTTAAAGCGATAATCACTTCTTATTATTACTGATTATGTATTTTGATTATATCATGTTTATTATAAAAATTATAGTTACTATAAATCTATCAAAAATAATTGTTACATTATTATCCACATTTTATTTATAAAAACTATAATTGTTAAACTTAAAATTTTTGAAATTAAAATTAATGCCCATTTTTATTGTATTTGTAGTATTATAATAAGTGTTCTTTTTTCAGTAATATTATTATCGTTTTTGTTAGCGTCATATCAATTGGTAATAATATAATTATCTTAGCTTTGCCATAATCTTCTTTTCTGATAATCACTCGGATTACTGAAAAACAGTGATTTTTTGGTAACGCACTTATATCTTTGAAATCAAATAAATAACTGATAATAAATAAGTGTTAAAAAAAAATATTGTTTTTTTTTTTTTTTTGCTCTTTGAAATCGTAGTGTCTAAATGTTATTTTAGTAAACTCAGATTTTGATTTATCAGTTTCATCTTTTACTTCCTTTTTTTTAATCTTCTAAATAGTTTTTAATCATCCCTACCCTTTTCAATTCTTTCTATTGTATTGTCATTATTGTCTTTCCCTACTCATCCATATGAATCTTTTTTTGAAATATTATTTCAGGATGTGTCTGTTATTTCTTTTTGTCTTGAAATCTTTTTGAAAGTAACCGTTTTTGAGATAAACATTATAACAGATGATGTTTACCTTGATAATGGTAATAAGTTTTCCCTTTTTCAAATATCACATTTCATCTTTTTTGCTCTTCTTTTTTTAAAGTTCTTTTCTCCTCACTTTTTTTTTGTGTGTGTGTGTGTATCTGAACCAAACTTTTGAAACTTTAGAAATCATAATATGCAATCTACCAAATGCTATCTTAGTTAATTTCCTCTATCAAAACTACGCATCTGAGCAGGTCAGGCAGGCAGTTGAAACTGGAGGTCTGTTAAAAATGTATCGAGCTACAAGAAATGTAATTGCTTCATTTTCAATTTAATCAAGCAGTTGAAAAGGAGGGGGATAGAGTTATTACCTTTGCTCTCTCTATTCTCCTGTTCCTCATTAATTAAATGGGGGTAAGGGGGATTCTCAAATCATAAGGGGGTCTTTTTTATGCTGTGATTCCCTTAAGAGTGGCATATGCTTCCCATGTCCCATTGCTCACTAACTTTCCATCCCACCGGCAAAGATTGGTACTGTACCCATTATCAGATATATATTACACACATTCTTAATTATAATAAATCCTTAACCACATGCTCCGTATACTGCACATCTTGTTTTAAAAATGTCAGATTCATTGGTAACTTAGCTCATTTCATATATATATAATTATATTTATATTTGTGCATGCATATATAAATTCATAATCATTTGAATATATACGTAAGCTGACATCATGTTATATATATTTGTAGATATATAGGTAAGTATTATAAATTACAAATATTGACGAATGTAATTAAAAGCTTAAACATGGGATGTGACATGATCAACCCACATTAACCTGGCATAGCTTAGTACTTATTTATTGATCAATAATATATGATTGGCTGGATTGACTATGACGCAACTTTATAGCGATTCTCAAAATTTATTAATTTTGCCTGTGACTTTTGTTTCTTAAACATTTAAATCTTTTTTTTTCTGTCTTTAATTCACTCAATCCTAGATTTGTTTTTATTTGAAGTTTATGTTTTTAAAGTTCAAAATGTTTAATGAATTTTTATAAGAGAGAAAAAAATTTTAGTATGTGTATATATTAATATCATTAAAAGAAATGGAGTATGCATGCATGCTTTGTACTTGTAAATACTGAGATCATCTCTAGCACATTTTAAATACAGTACTGTATTTTTTTGCATATCAGTAATATCCTAAAATAGTGTATTTATTGATGAGTGGAGGGAACTATCAAATATATATAAATGTTAAAAATTTAATAGCATTTAAGTAGAACTGACATCTTATAAATATAATTAACACAAATATTAAAACATTGTGTCCACACATTTTTTGCAATATTCTGCCACATATTAAATTGAAAGCTAATCTAATCAATAGAATCATGAGGTGAAACTGATAATCCAAGGCTCTCTTTTAATGAAATAAGTCTACCCATTATTGTACCAGTCAGAATTGTATGTTCATCTAACAAGATTCAGAATCTGGCAAAAGTACCTTAAATCCATTCATACCCGAGATACATAGGTCAGGAGCAGTCATGGATTCTGCCCTGTTTATCTTTTTCTAAAACTATAGCACTATAAATAACATTTCTGATGATAGCAGATGAAATTTATTGATTCCAATCCTGGAGACACAGCAGAGAAACGAGATTTACATGGAAATATTGGTGCTACAAGACTTCAAACCCCTAATAGGATGTGCTAGCTTCTAATTATATTACTATTTCACTAACAATCATTAATAAATGTAAAAGACTGGTTTAAAATCAATGGAATCTGAATAATATGTAACACAATCCAATTAACAATGTGTATGCAATAAAACATGAGACGAAGAATAACTAAGGTTATGAAATGTTAATAATTTATTAATAATAGTTTGTTAAAATTGAGTAAACAAATAATGATTAAATAAGCTAATAAACACAATGGTGAATATTTACATGTCATAATTAATAGCATCTGGGTTTCATGATGTAATTAGCAGTGGTTTGCGTATTCTAATAGATTACATATTAGAACATAGATTAATGATTAAGGAATACACAAATACAAGTTATGTAGATGAATAAAAGTCAATAAATAATCAAGACGATGCGGTTTAATATGCTAATGGAGGGAGATATCAAATTTACAATGATTTTATAGTTTGAACGCTATGATTTATTCAATAGAAAAATAAATGACCTTATCGAATACAGATAAATGGAATTTAATTTACATAATTTCATTTATTAGTCTTTAAATATCCATTAAAATATAGTATAAATTACAAGGTTTACTTCACCAATCATTTTAAAAGAAAATGGTTATCTGCATATTTTATTACATCATTCTGCTTTAGACAGAATTTACTGAAAGTTATTACTTAGCATATCTAGAGATCGTTTAATGAGAGGGCAGATAGCTTAAATAAGCTTTAAAATGACCTTTCTACCTTATAAAACATATAAAAGGAGTGAATAAGATGATTTACAAAATCACAGCATTACGACTTACTTATAGATTAAGAATGGGCCTTTTAAAATATTAATGAAGAATTGCAATGCTGATATAGATGATAACGCTAGAAAGATTAAGTGTGATCTAGGATGAGAGGCTTCATCAACTTAATGAACATGAGAAACTCACCTGCACTTGTGATAAGATGGTATTTGAAGAAATGGTTGGTAGGGATTCCATGGTTTGGGATTTCCAATGTTATCCCATGCAGGGTCTAACCAGAACCTGACACAATCCTGGAATCGGTGCTTTCAAACTCTATTTAGAAATATATAAAATGATCTGGGACCTCCGGGTATTAGTTTGACAAAGCAAGATATACAAATTTTAAAACGTTATTAGGGGTAAGCAATGCTAATAAGAATCAGGTCTGTAATGATGCTATGGTAACTAAGGCCCTTGTAAATTAATGAAATCTAGCATAATGGCATGACAAAATTTAACCCATCCTTAAAAGTACACAATTGATCCTAAATTTTAGTTAGAAAGTGAGAACTAGAAAAAAAGGAATATGTAGTTCCCTTCATTAAACAAATATTATCCTTATTTTTTACTTCACGTTTGAGTTGTAAGTTTTAAATTGCGCTTTACACAAAAAAGTGAAGCTTATTATTATTAGAAAAGAATTATACAGTTGAGTGAAGCCCTCAGCTTAGTACATGTAATGGGTAGAAAATTACATAGTAAAGTTATTATACTAGATGGTGTGGGATGCAAATGATTGATTATAAGAAAAGGTAAGGTCATTAAGCTTTACTTTATATAATATTAAAATTAATTAAATCAATAGCATTAATATAGTAATACAGTGATATCTCAAACATGACAGTGTATAATCTGCCATTAAGCACATAAAACAATTTAGAAATATTATTCAATCGGGTGAATTTTGAGTTTGATAAGAAAGCTTACATTTAAGTATTTAAAATCTCATAATGGGGGATAAAGAATTAAAATAAGATCGGTTCGCTAGATTGAATTATTAGCATATTAAATCAAATATAAATTACAAAATAAAGTTCAAAGTTTGCCACATTGAAAATAATAAGCTAGAAGGAGTGAATCCAGAAAATACATTTAGAGAATAAAATTAATAGATTTGTGCATTGTATTTTACAGATGGAAAGAGAAAGTCTTTAATTTACTAGAGTTATGATAATTGACACTACATCACCGATTATTAAATAGACAGAGAGTTACATTATATTTTAATAAATTATATAAATGGAGGTTTTAAGAGTTTATATTGGCGGAAGAGACATGATTACTTTCTGTTATTTGATGACTTGATGGCTGTATGTGTTGATATGTGTATGAAAAATAAACATTGGGAAAACAGGGTTGGCAATGCAGATTTTGAAAAAATAATGGTTGGCATCTTTGTAGAACTAAATTAACATTTAATTAGAACAGTCTTTAAGTGGCGATAGCATAGCAATATGGAGTCGATCTTGGAAGAATCGGGAAAGCAAAATTCTTCCCTCTACTCAGAAGTCATAGTTAAAAATTTGAGTGGTGTAGATTCGTCCTGCAACACCCTTCTGCAATAAAAGCAAAGAGTGCCTAGCATAGAATTTTGACTGTATTTATACACCACCAAAACCTTCTAGAAACTTCTATTATCTGACTGCTGGTGAGGCCCAGATGTATATTAACTGGCCTGACTGCACTTATCTTTTGTTAACATTTTCATTTTAATGATGACAATGAGATACATTCCAGAGAGCATTGTTGAATCTATTTCGAATTTGGAAATAGATTCAAAAGATATATTTTCCATTAACATTAGGATTTTTAAAATAAATCTCTTTTACTAACTACATTTTTAAATTGAACAAGGTATGCTCTCTTGTTTATAAATCTAAATTATGTTAATTACTCTCTAGAACTTTCTCTGGTATTACCCAGCTTAATAAAATACACAAATAATAAATAAGAAAATAAAATATTTAATAAAATATAATTTACAATATTTGTAGCTATCTGTGATACATACATACACATACACAGCTATTTATGGTGGTGGAAATTTAAATATTTCCTAATTAAAACTAATATTCTTTAATCAAAATAATGCTTAACTAACAAAAGAGGGGGGAGGCATACTTGCATGTATATGTGTAATTGCACTCCCTAGTGATTAACAAGTATATAAATGAGTTTGAACCTCTGGTTGAAGGTTTCTAAGATCACCAGACAGTGAAGCTAAATATGTATAACAAATTTCACTGCTTCATTATAAAGTTTAACAATACATTAATATGTGTTTCAATTATTGACAGCTATATTGGATTACAATTTTTAAGGTAACTTCAATTAGCATTTTGCAAATATCATATAGTTTTACAATATCAGAAAGATAAAATACCAAGGAATGTAATAAAGCTTAAAAAATAGAGTAATTTCCCATATGAAATTGTAAGATTTTAATATTTTCTAAAGTATTATTTTTATATTTCTTTAAAATTTTTACATTTTAATAAATAAATTTTATTTTTTTAATTAAAACAGGTTCATTATTTTTCTTATAGCATTTCCATTAAAATGATGTATAACATGACTTATCTATAACAATTCATAAGTTTGAAACATTAAGAGACAGTGCCATATTTTTTCCTTTGCAGTATCAGTATATAATGAATGAAAAAAAAGAAATGAGAGATGACTATGTTAGTCTTAATACTCTTCAACTTGTAAATGATTCAGATTCAATACATGATATAGTTAAACAAAAAAGGACACGTTTATATTTAGTGCATTATAGAATAATGATGATTATTCCCTCTTTTTTAATTTTGTTTACCTTCCATGATGTGAAAAGATTTCATTTTATTAGATTGAATCTACCTCAAATGTAAAATCAAGTGCAGAATGATAATAAAATATTACTTTTTCTATGCAGCAAAAGAATGCACATATAAATAAAAATGCATGCACATATAAATAAAAATGCAGTTGCATCTTATTCAATAGAAATATTTACAACTCACTTTCTTCTAATCAAAGTCAAAGCATTTAGACAATAAGATGTTGGATAAAGCTAGCACATCTGTCAACATTTCTGAAGAAGCTAAGTGAAATGGAGTTTGAAGAAGCATTCCATATCTAACTTTTAGTGGATAAACACTAAAGCAACATCGATGAGCACTTTAGCTGTGTGATTGTCACTCCACACAGCCGGGAAAAAAATCATATTTTTTAGACATACATCACTTTATTTTTAAATGTTGTACAACTATTGAAATCACAACTTTATTACTCAGACACTGGATAACCTAAAAATTATTTTTTTCTATGTACAACTCTACACAGACCCTCCATTTAAATCCTCACATTACTAGTTCTGAGTAATAACATTTATCACAGTGTATTATGATCAATAAACTTAGTGGTTACTCAATCAATTACTACTTTTCTAGGTATCTGATCTACAGCTTTGCATTTTATATTGTAATAGTATATATATAGAGAGAGATACATAATTTTATGTATTCAAAGTTTTTACTTCTGTTATCTAGCATTTTTTATTATTAAAATGCATGCATGATAATTAATTATGAAATCTATTGTGGGTCATAATGACTTCAAAATAAATCTATGTCAGTTTTATACTTGAATATGAATTCAAATATCTCTCAGCTGAACTACATGAACCTTATAATAAATTTGTTGTTATTGTAACAAAAATAAATAATTTGTTATTTAAAATTTTTTCAATTCCAATTTTTTTTATTGACATATTTTTTTTAGTTTTGCTAATAAGTTTATATAAAAAATGTATAAATGAAAAATAATTTAAAAAATATAAAATTTATTACATGTAAGAAGAGAAACTTCAAGCTTAACAATTTATGGAAAGCCCTACATTCACTTGCTCGTCATCACATTCAATCGCCATTGTCAAATCAAAATGCCTGATAAATTGTTAGCCTTTGTAATTATAGATTATCCTTCTTCTATTTTTTCACTACTAAAGAAATTTATTTATCTCCCCAAAATATATATTTTTATATAAATTTTTGGATAATAAAATGTCCTTGGAGTTGAAGGGTCTAGAAATTAATAAAGAAGTTAATGATGCTCAAACCTGTGCCAGATTTTATTTGTTTCCTAATTAAAAAATTAATGTGGTCTTTTTTTTTATAAAGTCTAATAAACTGAGATAAAAAAAATGAAATGACACTGCTTAAATAAAAATTTATAAAAAATCAAAATTTTGTCATACATGATCGTGTCATATACCATCTTAAAAATAACAAAAAGAGAGAAATGATGATGTTTCATGCATACAAAATTCATATCTCTTTCCCGCAAATTGGAAATAACAGAAATTTTAAAATAGTGATTTTTCTCAGATTGAGCCAGAAACAAAATAATTATACTAATAAAATAAATAAAGAAATGTTTCAGTTTCTCTATTTTTTCCCCCTCTGTCTAATGATCTCAGATCTTGTAAATACATCTTTATCTTGTTAGCAAGGACTATTGATTCTCCAAAATAAAATATAAATCATAAAATCTCACATAAAAAAGTAAGCAATTGTTAGAGTTGCTGTAGGAAAAATTACTGTAAATTTAATATATATAAAATTTTAATTTACAGAAATAGCTTAATTTGAAAAAAGTATTCATTAATAAATAACCATTTTATTAAGCATATTACTCAATAAAAATACTAACCTGTAGGTAATATATTGTATAAAAAAATTTGATAATTTATAATATATATATAACTTTTTCATTGACACTCTCACGTGATGAGAAAATATTTTCTGAATCATAATTTTTTACTCAAAAAAAAAGTAATAACTAATAACAATTTACATTTTAAAATTTGTTTTTGATGTTATTTATTTTCTGTTGTCAGAATTCTTATTTTTGTAAAATCTAACCAATAAAACTTTGATTTTTTTTTAAAACAATACTTTATATATTTCTTTTATGAAAGTTCATTAAAATTTAATGAATGCACACTTGATTGCTAAAGTTGTAATAATATAAGTGATTAAATCTTTTATACTGATTCTACAAAGCTTATTTTTTATAGTTCAGATAAATACCATTATTTCATTACACCTTTACCCTGCTTAACGATGGCAATTGGTCCTCCAAAACTCATCATTAAGCAAGAATATCATATACAAAATAAGTAATTGTAATGGGGGTCTGTGGGGAAAAAATTGGTCAGTTCCAGTCGACATAAAATATCCACATTGGTTTCCAAGCTCAAAGATTTTCTTGATTTTTTTCATGACAATGATGACTAAATACGGTATCTAAAAAGAAAAGTTTTATATCACTAGGAAAAATAATGCATATTTTCACTTTAAAAAGTACAGAACAGCAAAAAGAAAGAGAAAGTGAAACTAAATTTGAATTTAAAAGTTTTTATATTCTTCTGCAGAAGTTTTTCATCATAATGAAAAAAAAAAATCCGTACTGAAGTGCTTTTTTTTTAAATTTTGTATTACAGTATATATTACTACTATACATTTATGTTTAATTATTAATTATTTAATTGAACATAAAGACTTATTACTGTACTCCAAAGTAACAAAATACGTAATGCTTATTGTAAAGCTGTCAACTTTAGAAAAAAAAATCAACTTATTTTAACCCTTTTCCCGCCTCTTACGAGGCTCCTCGTCGACATCTGACGTCACTCTAACTCTGCCAGTTCTTATGCTAAAATATTCGTTTGACAGGTATTGAATAGGTTTTTAAAAGTTCTGTAAGATAGTGCCCTCTTCCGAATTATTTTACAAGTAAAAAATAAAAAAAAACGCATTTAAACCTAAACAAAGAAAGAACATTAGTTGTGATTGGTTCTTAGCATGCTCTCAGCCGAAAAAGACATTCTGATTGGCTGGAAAGAACAAAGAAACCGCCTGATCAAAGATAATAAAGAAAAACGCTGAGATTTTCATTTCGAATATGATTTAAAGTATTATAAAAGAATATTTTGAGAAATTACAAATTATTTTCAGAGAGAATACTAAAAAAACAAAATTATTTTCGAAAAATATTGAAGATTTTAGTAAAAATATTTAAGATTTAGTAAAAAGAAATATTTACTTTTCTATAACGTAAAAGTCGACCTTTTTGTTTATATTATAGCCTTTATGTTGCCGAAATTGAATATTTTAGAATAAATAAATAGCAATTTATTTTTGAAAGAACTTTCGTTCTCTTCATAACCTGAAAAATTAGTAATATACTTTTTATAAACGTATCTGAGTTGAATTTAATATTATAGGTGAATATGTTTTAACAATAGGCTTTGTCTTCAGTTTGTGAGTTGGCCAATTAAAATATTTGATTTTTACCTCATACAACCAATAATATAATTAGCGGTTTAAGGGTTAAAAGTAAAAAAATCTAACTTCTAATTTTCTAAAACATACTGCTAGGTTTATTTTTCTTACTGTATATTTTTAGTAATGTAATAATCCCCCCCCCCTCGTTCGAGTAGAAAGATTATTAATTAAATGCAATGTGTTTTTCTTTTTAAACTTTTTTAATTCGACATTTGCATTTTAAAATGTTTTTCTTTTGATTTGAAACATCTTGAGTGTAAACAACATGTTTATTAATGAAATTACAAAATCAATAACTATTTTTACATAATTATCCAGGTGTTCTAAAAATAATATATCGTACTTAAGAAACACACACGCACTTTAATATTCATATTTAATGTTTTCCTGAAAGTTTGTGATGATGGTATTTTATTTGTCCTGTACTGTATTTATATATTGGAGTATTTGTATACAGTATTATGAACAAATTAAAAATCCTTCTCTTTTTTCTTTTCAAAAACTTTATTTTCTTATCTCAATACTGAACATATATATATATATATATATATACTGTATATAGAGTATTTATAAAATACAAAACTCCAATGTTTCAACTGTTTATTTTCATAAAGTCATTTCCAAGATATCTCTCTCCCACTGCTATATTTTATTACTCTTTCTTGTACATTATTTAATTACAAATCAACGTTGGAGTTTTGTATTATATAAATATACACCTGGGTCTCGTTTTACGCAGATTTATTTAACGCGATTTTGAAGTTACGCAATTCATGTTTCTTCAGAAGTCGCACTTACGTCGTATTGAAAGTAATAGCACATTATTGAAATTCGACTTTCATCTTAATAATTTTTCAATATTTTCAGTGCTTTCTTAATAGTAAGATTTTATGCAATAATGAAATTAAAATCATGATTTCCACATTTTATGTATACACATTACATTTTAGAAGATTATAATGTAAATTTGTTCAAACATTATGTGTGTTAATTTTGCATTTTAAATCACATTCTGTTTTTGCTTTTTAAAAAAGAACGTAATTAATTATTAATCATTTAGTGTCCGCAAGTTTATCTTTAAAAGGTGAGTAATAGCAGTGGGTACAATTAAATTTGACAATTAAAAATTAAAATCTGATTTTTAATTGTAATTAATAATTTAAAAATTACTTAAGGCGACCTGAAATTAATATGATGTGAAACAAAATTTGATTTTTAAACGGAATTGAAAATTAAAAAAATAAAGACAGAAATAAAAATTTAATTTTTAGTTGTTAGTTTTAATTAAATTTTTCCCAGCAGTGTAGAAAAAGATAATGAAACAGAAGTGGAATCTGTTTCTTTCACTGCAAAAATGATTCGAGAAGGTCTTCAACTTTCTAATCAGTTGGCAAATTATTTTCTTATTAATGACACTAATCACGAACGTGCTCTTAAGTTTCAACAAGAGCTAAATGGTTGTATGTCTGGATATCATGAGTTTCATAAACAATTAATAAAATCATTGTCTCAAAGATTAGTTTCTAATTACATGGTCACCAGAAAACCTTTACCACAACATGAGAATGAAGTTGGCGCTAGTTGTATTTCCTCTTGTGAAAAATCTGATTTTTTACTAGTTTGCAAATGAACCTGTTTATCGGCAAATAGCGATAATAATTAAAATGTTATAAAAAATGTAAATTACTGTACTATAAATTATGTATAAAAATATATTGTTTTGAATAAAATGAAATATTATAGTTAAAAAAAGTGTGTCTTGTATCATTTTTTTTTCAAATTGGAAATTTTTTATTAGTCATTTTATTTGCTTATTTTTTTTTTTTTGCGAAATTTTAAAGTAATTTTACATTGGTGCTTTGCTTTTATGCAATTTTTGAAAACTCACAGTCCGTATCCCCCCTTTTTCAAGGTAAGTTACATCTATTTTTGTGTGATTTCTTTTGCGCGTGTTTTCTGTGAAACCTACCTATCACGTAAAATGAGACTCAGGTGTCAATACTGTATATGGTCAGTATTGAGGTAAGAAAATAAAGTTTTTGAAAAGAAAAAGGAGAAGGATTTTTAATTTGTTGATATTATTGTAGAACATATATATGTATTTTAAAAGAAAAAGTGAATGAACATTTGCTGTGTTATTAATTATATATGATGTCTACAGTATTATAGATTCGGTAATTATAGTTATTTTAAGTGTTTTATGAATAAAATATTGTATGTGTATACAATTACAGCAAAGTCATTACCTGTATACATATTACAATAATATACTTTTGCTTTTGGGTAAAATGAATTTAATATAGCTATCTCTGACATCATCAGTGACGCACAATTCAAGATGGCTGCCCCCCCCAAAAAAATTTTTTTAATTTTTCCTGATCATTATAACGAATAATCGATTGTACATCGAAGTAGTGGGTACAAATTGATGATGATCGTTATTGCGAAATATCGCTAAGTAGACAATCGCTAAGCAGGGTAAAGGTGTATTTTGAATATTGGAAACAATACACAAAATTACTTTTTTTTTTTTGTTTTCAAAATAATTTGTAATTACAATGGCCATATTTTTCTTACAATTATGATTAACACATTTTTTACATCAAGCAAAATAATGTTCATAAGAATTTTAATTCATAAAACTTATTGAATAATATATTTTACCTAATAATCTTAAAATTACCTCAAATTCTACAGACTAGCCAAACAAAACACACACAATTGTTTTCACTGCTAACAAGCAGGCTTCTCAAGTGTAAAGGACTAAAAGATAAATTTATACTGAATATTACAATTTCACTTACGTCCCACATACCCGTAATATTAAAATAGCTTAAATATTAATCTTAACAGTGTGTGGCGTATAAGTGGAATTGTGAGTAATATTTAATATAAGTTTGTTATCTTTTAGTCTTTTATACTTGAGATGTAGCAGTGTTAACATTGGTTGTGTTTTAGATTTAGTTTGTTTGGCTAGTCAGGTTTAGTTATGAATTTTGGGTAATTTTGATTATTTTATTGACTAGTTTAGTTTACTTTACCTTTTACATAATATACTTATTTTAAAATTTAATATTAATGCACTTTGTTATATATGACGAAAATATATTTTTGATTACTTACTATACTTAATGAAACTGGCTTTTTTTTTTTTTACTTTTATAAACATTAATTGGTGAAAATTGTCTTTACTTTAGATATATATCATAAATGAAAGCACTGATTACCTTGTGAAAACACTAAATGAAAATCAGATAAAGTACGTTAATTGTATTTTAATTTTATAATTAAAGCAATATTTTATCCTGCATAATAAATAAATTCTGCACTTACTGTATACTTCTAGTATCAATGTCACTATTTTATTTTCATTTGACATAGTTTTAATGAAATCATAATTCTATGATGTCATCAATTTCAAAAAGAGAGCTTTTTTAAAAAATAATAATAATAATAATAATAATGATTGAATTTTCAAAAAGTTTCATTTTTTTCATTAAAAAAAATACTATAGCAAATAATTGATTGTAAATCAAATAATGACTAGAAGTTAATGATGAATGTTTTAGAAAATTTTTGCATGAAAGTTTTTTGGTAATTGGAATGAAAGTATAATCAATAGTTGTTTTAATAAATTATTTTAAAATGTATTTTAAAAAATTTATGAAAATAAAAGTATTTATAGCACATAAATAATCCACTTATTCTAGCTGTTGTTAGATGAGAAACAAACATGTTTTGTGACACAGATATCAAAATATTATTTGTAATAAAAGTATATCCCTACTACCAAGGTGCATTGTAAATTGTATTTCACACATGACAAACTCAACATATGGTCATTTTTATCATAGTTAGGAAACATTTACAGTCTGTTAGCCGAGAGGTCAGCGCAAGAACCTTGCAAGCAAGCAGTTGTTTGCAGACGATTGTTGCGGGTTCGCCTCCCGGAAGATGCTATGACATATGAAAAAAAAAAGTTTCATCTTTGTTGTATGCTAGTGTGAAAATAGTGGCCGTTTCAACTCATTGGTTAATGAACAATAATAAAGCTATACTGAAGGTAATATAAGCCAGTAGTTATAATGGCCTAAAACTTTAAAATGAATTTTTATATAATGAATTTTAAATATAATATGCAAAATAATATAGATATTTTGATTTTGTGAATATTATTTATTTTTGTTATTAGTAATAGCCTTTTATCAGTTTTATATAAAAATTTTACCAAGATAATTACAACTCATCTACAGAGAACTTTGGATTTCCACCAACCAAGAGAACAAGCTGGATTTAAAAGTGGTTTTAGTACAATAGATCATATCCAGGTATTGAGAGAAGTCATAGAAAGGACAAATGAATATGAGTTGTCATTATGTTTTGGATTTGTAGATTATGAAAAAGCATTCGATTCTATACACATTTCTTCAGTGATTAAAGCATTGGATCATCAAGGTATAGATCCAGGATATTGTCATATTTTAAAGAATATTTATAAAAATGCAACAGCAACAATTAGATTACATAATGATACTGGAAAAATCAACATTGAGAAAGGTGTAAGACAAGGTGACTCCATATCTCCAAAACTTTTTACAGCAGTGCTGCAAGAAGTATTTTGTGGATTAAAATGGGAAACTAAAGGAGTGAAAGTAAATGGAGAGTATTTAAGTCATTTAGATTTCGCAGATGATGTAGTTATTTTTGCAAATAATGCTTCAGAGCTGCAGGAAATGTTGCAGGAGTTAGCAGATGAAAGTAGAAAAGTAGGACTAAAGATAAATATTAAAAAGACTAAAGTAATGTTTAATCGATTTGCTCAAAATATGAAAATAAAGATTGATTATGAAAAATTAGAAGAAGTTAACAGTTACAAATACCTTGATCAGATTATTAATACAGATGGAAACATACTGGAGGAAATTAATCATAGAATTAAACTTGGTTGGAGTGCTTTTGGTAGAAATAACTTGATACTAAAAGGAAATATGCCTATGTGTTTGAAAAGGATAGTTTTTAACAAATGTGTTTTACCAGTTCTTACATATGGATCTGAGACTTGGACACTTAATAGAAGAGCAATACAGAGACTTCAGACCACTCAAAGGAGTATGGAGAGATGCATGTTGGAAGTAACAAGAAGAGATCGAAAACGCAATGTATGGGTAAGACAACAAACAGGTGTTACTGACCTTATTGAAAAAATTAAAAGATTGAAATGGAGTTGGGCTGGACATATTGCTAGAAGAGATGATAATAGATGGACAATTGAAATTTTAAACTGAATTCCAAGAGATTGTAAAAGACCCAGAAAGAGACCACATGTGAGATGGATGGATGAAATAAGAAAATGTGCAGGGGTGTTGTGGAGAAGAGAAGCTAAAAATCTGAGAAGATGGATTAAACTTGGGAGAGACCTTCATCCTGCAGTGGATTGATAATGGTTGTTGATGATGATGATGATGATGAATAGTATTCAGATTGAATTTTTATTTTGTACTTATATTTAAAGATGCTAATAATTGTTATATATATATAATTTTACAAGTTAATTGTGTTAAATTACCATTTTATAATAAAGACAACTGAAATGTTTTTAAAAGATGCAGATGGTTCATTAATTTTTTTAGATACTCCTTTATTTGAATTTGTAATCAATGTGGCATTTTGTTTTCATTTGATAAGTTTATCACTATGTACATTTTTGAATATATTATTGAAGTGTATGCTAATTATTTATTTGACCTTTACTTTTAAAAATGTAATTCAGCTTTGTAGCATTTATTATAAAATTATACTGTTGTTTTTTTTAATATTCTTCACCGTAAAGATCTATGTTGAAAATAATTGTCGCTATTGTTCCTGACTTTTAATATTCATGAACCATTACTACTTTGACATTGCAGAAAAATTATCAAATTATTGTTATTAAAAATAAAAAAAACTTATTGTATTCAAGTATTTTTTAGTTAAATAATCATATGATGATATTTAGTGATTACAGCTGTCTGCATTTAAAAATCGTTGTGAATCTATAACTGAATGAAAAGTGAGAAATTTAAAGTCCTTTCACTATTTTTTTTAAGTATATTTATTCATGTCAATATTTTATAATGGAAAATAAGTAATGTATTAATTAAAGAAAGTCTATAAACAAAATGAAACTTATAAAATAGCCATTAGCAATATCATATGATTTTTTCATCTGCTTCCAAGAGCAGTTTGCTTTATTCTATTCTACAATTGTTTACTATAAATCGAAAGAATCAGATACCAGTAAGCATTGTGCTATAATATCTCTGGAAACATTTTTGGCTTTTATGTTTATCAGTAAGAATTAAGATTCAAAACTAGAAATAATATACTTATGTATCTAGTATCTACTGTTTATTTCTTTATTACTATTCAAGGCAATACAATATATATTTTTAAAAATCCTAAGATTTTAAACCCACATTAACTCACTTGCATTGTTAAAATAGATTTCACACCCAGTTAAGTTTTATATATCTTAGAAACTTTTGTTTTATGCTAATTGTCAATATCTTCTACTCTTTCTCTTGAAAGTTTAATATCAATAACAATATCACATGATTTTCTCATCCAATTCCAAATACATTTATTTCTCTTCAGACTATATTAGAACTCTAAGTTTTAATAATCAATAGATGCCAAATAGGAGCTATAATATTCCTAAATGATCTATAACTTATGCACTTAGTCAGACAGTGTTTATATTTTAGAAACCTAGCTTTATAACAACAATATTACAGGATTTTCTCATGCTTATTTTTATACTTCCAAGAGCATTTTCTGTAATATTGACTAATCCAATGGATACCAAATGATTTATGCATTCATGCTTTAGTCCCATATTTGAATCCTGAAGACAAATACTAGAAATCTGTTATTGGGTTGGAAATATTATAGCTTTTAATTATTCAAGTTTACAATAAATAATTGTAGAGTAGGTTGGAGAGAACTGTTATTGGAAAGTATATGTTACATAATCTATAATATTAGTATATTTTCTTGTCTTCTTTTTTATTTAGTTTACCTTGCCATTGTACAACTTGGGTGAAATTTGTAAATATCTTAAAATGGTATTAGTAATTGTCAATTTAAACATTCAACTTTAAATATGTTTTGCTTCAAATAAATTGCAATATCATATTTATTAAAAAACATAAATTTGTTAAAAGATTTAACAAATTAGAATAAATTATATCTTTAAAAAAAATTATCAAAATGCCTACAAAATATTTCCAGTAATAAAACAACCTTTTTCTTATAATATTGTTTAGTACATTCTTGCTACTTTAATTTTTAAATTGAAAACAGTTCATCTTATTAATAAATTATATTCAAATATAAATCTTAATTATCAATTAATTATCATCGTTGATTGACATTTATATCTGAATAATAATTAGATTTCTCAGAACTGTTTTATGTTTAATTGCCAGTAATTATTTACAATTAGGCTTTAAAACTTTGATTTTACAATTAAAGCATTACCTAAACATCCAGAGCTTTGCATTTTGTGGGTTCTTTTTTTTTGATATTCCATGCAAACCAACCATTAGCTTAATCATTCAAAATTATATTCAAAGAAGTTTTAAATAAATGCAGTAGTTGAAATAATTTTGCATCGATGTATTATAAATTTTTCATCAATGTAATGTAGCATTGCATTATTATCTCTTCTCCAACAGCCATTACAGTTGATATTTTTTTTATTTTTTCTATTTTATCACTACAACACTTACACCATTACATCTATTAAAATCTACAAAATATTGACTCATATTTTTTTTTTTTACAATAATTCATATATAATATATAACAATTCTGCAGTATGTGATTGTTTTCATCTAAAATAGTATCAGCATCTTTATTTACACTTCCAATAATATCAATTTTTACTATTTACCTAAAGTCCTTACAATATATACATCCAATGATAGTTGGATTAATAGATTCAATCTTGGAAATGTAAACTTTTGTTTCACTAGTTTTCATATTGTTTTTACTCATTGCAACTTACATTTAATGATTTTGATCTCTCTATTATTTGTATATTTAAAGTTTTTTTAAAATTAACTTTAACGAATTTTGTGATTCATAATATTAAAAAGATTCAATGATTCCTCTGGGGTTAATAATCACCAATGGATTTAGCAAATAAAATTAAGTAAAGAAAAGTGCCACATTTACTCTTGAAGATTTAATGCAAGATCCTTCAAAATAAATCATATGCCTTCCTCCTTAATGATGTTGAATATCTTCACACTTTATTAACTACCAACTTATTTTATTTCCATTAGTAAAGGAAATCAAATACACTTAGTAATATGGATGTTTAAATGTTTATCTTAGGGGTCTGATGTTATTAAATGTACACTTTCTTTTTGAATGATAAATATATTGTTTTATTTATTAACTATATTTTTTTCTTCTTCTTAATAAATGGAATTACATATACTTAATAGTATGGATAATTAAATGTATATCTTAATGAACTGTTAGCACTAAATTCTATTTGCAAAAATATTTATTTCTGTAGTATATATGTAATTATAATTGTTACTTCTGCTCTTATTCCTGTAAGTAAAATTTGATGACTAATAATGATCCTAAAGTTTTCTTAGTTACAATTTACCCTGAATGTAGTCAATCAGTAAGCAATATTAACTAATGCATTGACTGAAGCAAAATCTGAAAACACTTTTATAATATAAGCTCACAATGAAAAGATAGGGACCATGCATTATTTATTTTCAAATGCAAAATATTTTAATGAACATTTAGTTCAATTTATTAAGAAAAATAAAAAATAATAAGCAGTTAGCAAAAGTGATTCCATAACTAAAACTTTTGGGAATGAACTTACATAACAATGCTTTATTAAAACGTAGAAACTAGAGCCAATAATAATTTTAATCTGATATAAATTATTTATTTCTCTCTGATCAAGAATAAATAAAAATGATTATGTAATTAATTTATATCTTGCACATACTTACAAACAAACAGTCCAAAGCAATATTAATATTGGATTTTTATGTTTATGCATATGTATATAATCATTTAACTTCTATACTCAATCCTCTCTCCTTATAAAGAAAATTCAAATAATATTTTAACAAATGTCATTAATGGTATTTTTCTTAGTACTTTGCATTTGACATCATCTTTACCAGTTTTTGAAAGTATCCATTCTGCTAATAAGATTTTTATTATGATTAATATCATTGGAAAACCTATTTAATTAAAAAAAAATAATATTTTTTATTTATTTCTAATATATTCCAATGTAATATTTATTGGTTTATATCAGTTTTCCTTTAATGAAGATTTATATAGCTGGTTTTACCATTTTACTTCAAATGTCTGAGTCCAACATATTTTTTTTAAAATCAATTATATCACAGATTAAGTCAATTTTATTTGTAATGCCCCCTTCCTAAATAATTATAATAGAGTTAAATATCCAGTTGTATACTAAATTGCTGATTGTATTGTTTTTTTTAAAAAAAGATTATCTATTTCACCTTTAACCTGCCTTACTTTTTCCATGAGAGTAAAATTTGTTTCTAGGTAGTTCTCTATATTAGTATTTTATTTGCAAATATTATTTTTTTATAAAATAATATATTCTGTCAGTTTCAAAAATTAAGGTTTTAAAAGTAAAGAACTACTATAAAGTTTATTGCTAATTTTTTGACATCTGAAAAAAAAAAAAAAGTGTACTTTTTTTCTAAAAGATTGTTTTGTTTTTTGTTTTTTTAAGTAGTTATGTGTGCAAAAATTGAAAGAAAAGTTGTGTATTTTTTTTTTTCATATGTCATAGCATCGGCCGAGACGCGAACCCACAACCGTCTGCAACCAACTACTTGCTTGCATGGCGGCTACGATACCTCTCGGCTAACAACGCAAGACAAAAAGTCGTGTATTTTCCTTTAAATAACTGCTTTTACCAAACTATTAAAAACATAAATTAAATTTAATGTTTTTTATTTGCATTTTTTATAAAATATTTAGAAATTTAAAGATATACATTAATTCTAAAATTATATACATACTTGCAAAAAGAATTATATATTTCACACACATACCAAAAGAGGGTATGCATATGTTAAATAGAAAATATCTAAAAATGTGATTTACATGTTAGAAAATTAAAGGAGATAATTATTGATTTTTGATCATTTAAATATTATTTGTTTAATGTTAGGTGTTAGTATGGCAGTAAATATTAATATATGTAGTTCTCAATTGTTGTTAGGCTTAATTTCTTTTTGTTGTTGTTGTTGTTTTAATAAGAAGAAAATATATTGTCAATTTGACAAAAATATGCTCTGTCACAATATACTTGTAATTCATAATAATTTTGTTGATTTGTATTTTATACAATTATAGTGAAGCATATAAATTTTATGTTGTTCTGTTTTTAGCATATCTCTTGAATTTTCATGACAACCATTTTTTTGTAATTTTAATGTATTATGAAATGTAATATATATATATATATATGTGTGTGTGTGTGTGTTAGGGTTTGAGAATTTTCAACATCATACTATTTTTTCTGTAAATTATATGATAACTCTTAATTGTATCCATTCCATTTTTTACATATATTTTGTAATGGATCATTTGATTTGTTTATATAACTCTAATTTGTAAATATCTTTCATTTTTTATGATTTTGCATTTGATTTTGGTAGTGTTATATTATCCTTTATTGCTATTATTATAGTTTGTTTATAATTTGAATAACTGAAATATTACATAATAGAAGTAATGATTGTTTTATCAAATATCATAATATTAAAATATGTATTAAATAATTATTTTAATGATACATTTCTAGTAGTATTTAATATCATATTCAAGAAATTAAAAGGCAGGAAGTTAATTATTTAAATAGTAATTACTATTTTGTTTTGTGGATTTATTCATTGGACATCACCTTCATCGATTTTCAAACATTTTTTTTTAATTCTTCGGAAAATGTATTGTGATAAGGATGAAATATACATTTGTTAATAGATAATTGTTAATATTTTAATCTCATTTTGATCTTCCATGATCTCTATACTTTTTGTTACTTATAATAATATTTAATTTCCAATATTTGAATTCTTTGAAGATTATATAGGATTGGTTATCTCTCCATTGAAATTCAGGATTTATATTACAACTTTAGTTAAACATGAAAATGATGGTACAGATTAACAAGTATTTTCACAAGAGAAAAATGCCAAACTTTTTTTTATGTTCTCATATGTAAGAACAGACAAAAATCTGCAATCCATAAATGAATTTTGATTACTATTGTGGGTATGCGTTTTGTCCAAGATTGCATGCTAATATTTAAGAGGATATCCACTACATTGTTTAGATTTTTTTATGATTTTGCTCCTACTAAATTTGCTATGTATGAAATATTCTACTTGCTTTTATTTACTTTTATATACTGGAAAATCTGTTTGATATAAATATTTAATTAGATTACATATACTATTATTGTTTATTTATTTGAAGTACATAACTAAAGTCTATTTCATAAGAATGACAGTTTAAGCACACATTTATCAACAATTTATATATTTTCTCCAACAAACAAATCCAAATTGTAAGACCATCAACTGCAATTTATTGAGATATAAGATTGTTCATATGAATAGATAATATTGAAAGATTTATAGATGAAGACTGACATACAACTTTTACAATGAGTTTTAAATATATATATGATTTTTATTAAATTATAAGCTTACATTTGATGTTAATGTTTTTTTGTTTTTTTTTTTGGGGGGGGAGGGGAATTTATATGGATTTAATGAAAAAGAAGTATCATATTTGAGCCAAGATCCATGAAGCTTGAGCTGTAGAGTTTGCAACTCAGCTATTACATTAAATAAGATAACACATAATAAAAAAGTAATTTATAATCGTTTTAAGTATGAAGTAGCTTTGTGTTCAGGTGCAATAGCACCTATATTATTTTATAATCGTTTGTGTCTTTATTGAAATTAATTGTTGTAAATAACTATCATTCCTAATTTTAGCTTTTTCTTTCTTTCAACAAACAACCTTTTTTTTTCCATATATCTTTTCAAAATAATTGCATATGATTGTATTAACTGGTATGATAACCAATATACTACATTAATATTTTTTAGCCATTGTTTACTTTAAACAAAAACAATATTTTAATTCAGAATATCTTTCTGATTGTGAGCATATTTATATTCATATATTTACCTTTATTTCAAGTAAATACATGTATATGATATGTAGATGACCAGAGGTTTGTATAAAATCAAAGATAACTATTTAGTTTACAACAGTCATTGATACAAGTTTTTGCATTCTATATATTAGGGGATTATATATAACATTTTGCTTTTCTCTGGAGCACTTTTATGTTATTTTTCATGGATATTTAAATATGCCTTATGTTCTGTCTCTAAGTGATTTGATTTTTAATCATTGTATAAGAATAGCTCTGGAAGCTAAATTATGTTGCAGATGTATAACTTCATTTTGTTCCTCAATTCAATATTCGATTTGTGATTTCTTTGAATTGGAACAATATCTTGTAATATGAAAGCTTTCTCAAATTATTATAATGCATCCATGCAGCATTGTATTTAGAAAGTATTCTTGATAATTATTTTCTTTGAGTTTTCAGTTGATAACTTATTTCAATTCTCAAGACATTTAATGTTATTATTTTTCAAGAATTTTAAGAAAAATAAAAACAGAAAACCGAATTATGTTTACAAAACATTTCTTTAAAATTCTAGTAGTAATTCTATTATATCATTTTTCCATTTTAAGTATGACTGTATTTTTTGACATTTAAACAGCATTGCCAAAAAATAATTTGCAAATTAACTACATACTTTTACTTATTGGTGTGTTTATTTGTATTGCACATAAATTTTATATAGAATTTGTAAATTTATTTTTAAAAAAATACATACTTATTTAGACCCTATAAATGAGCAAGCAGAGTTATAGTGATTGCTGGAAGTATTTTAAAAAGGAAAATAATGAAACAGTAATGTGCAATGTTTGTTCCAAACAAATATGCAAAAATATTTCCACAACAGGTTTGCACCATTATTTAGAGCACATACATTCAATGAATCAAACTGTAAAAGAAAACCATCTTTCTACCAAATGAGTAAAACTTGTGGGAGCACCAAAAAAAATCATTGACAATTTTATTCAAATGAAACATTCTTCAATGTTAAGAGAAATTGTTGCTAAGCTCACTACAAAAGATGAATTCATCATATCTCAAATATGTACAAGTGATTTTATATGGAGTGTAAAAGTGCTAGGTATCACTTTATCAATGCAATCAAGAGAAGTTATGAAGTTGGTTTATGAATTTCATGAGGAAGTTAAAGCTGGCATTATTAACAAAATAAAGAAAATGATACCAGCTAACAAAACAATGAGTATTTCAATTGATGAGCGAACAACCTTGAAAAATCGTAGATATTTAAATTTCAATATTTATTACATTGGCAATTTAGATTTTGTTTGAATTGTTAAGCATTTTATTTTCAGATATACTATTTCAGCTAATTTGAAGAAAAACTTAACCATTTTAGATTGAATGTAACAAAATATATTGCATCAATCACAATTGATGTAGCTAGTGTAATTCTGACATTTGGGAGACTATCACTGTTAAGTCTCAATTATGCTATGATCATGCTATACAATTGTCTGTAATGTACACTTTTTACATTAAGAAATAGATAGAAATAGATTGGGAACTGGAAAATGATTCTGAAGACACCAAAGAAAATATTGATAATGAAAATAACCAAGGAGATTCAAGTGTTGAAGAGGATGATAAGATGATTCTATTGCCGAAGAGTATTTGCTTACTAATGAATTGAATGCTTATGACACAATAAAAAAAAAAAAAACCTGAACAATAGTGAAACTTTTTAAAAATTCATCTGTGAAAAATTTTATTTTACAAAAGTTATAATGGATGTGGAAAAAATGAAATTCATTGCTTTTAGATTGTTGTACATGATGAAGCAGTTTACAAATTGTTATGAAATGTTTTTTTTTTTGCATGTAGTTTATCCCATAAAAAGTGCTTTGTTGGAATTGAATACAAGCAACTTGTGGATATTGGAGAACATACACACTTATCAATTAAGTGCTTGTTTGAACTATTGGAACACTCTATATATCACATTTTTACACGCATATTCTTGAGGTTACAGCCTTAGTAAATATTACTTACATAATCAATGTGTGTTTAAATAAATTTATAATTACAACTTTAAATTATTGTAATAGATTTCTAACTATAAGATCTTTCCATTGACTCGTTGTAAATTGAAAGATTTTGCAAGTATTAATGTGTAATAAGGAATGTGGACTTAATCAGTGAAGTATTGAGTAGCTTCACGCTCTCAGATCTAACCGCTTCAGCTTCACTTATTTAAATAGAAATTAGGATGAAGTAAAGAAGGGTTCCCCTCTTTTCTTCCAAAGTGTAAGCTTGTGGTTAAGACCTGTAGAGGTCCTTAATATCGCATTTTTACACGCATATTCTTGAGGTTACAGCCTTAGTAAATATTACTTACATAATCAATGTGCGTTGAAATAAATTTAAATTACATATTTGAAAATAGAAGTTTACAAAAGCAATGTCATGCTAGTATATTATTATATGACTTTCTTGATTGATTAATATATAGCTTAAGTCTTACAAAAGTTGCTGTTGAAGCATTAAGTCACAAGAATATTAATCTTCTTATGAATGAGTGAAGGGATAATAATTTTTTTATTTAACATATTTCAAGTTGTTGATATTAAGCAAAAGGCTTTTGGATGATCTTAAAATGCAAATATCAGAGAAGAGGAATAATGTAATAGTTTTATTATTAAAGTTTTTTCGAGATCCAAACCCTTTACAAGAACAAAATGACAAATTCTGAAAATCTACTTTCAGATTTGATATCATTAAACTAGTTAAAAATTATATGCAAAGATTATTCCAAAATAATTATGCATATGAAGTGGAACATAGCAATTCTGGCTGTAAGCTGGATATTGAAGTAGTAACAGAAAATTGCTTTACAAATACTTCAGTAAGTTTATAACAAGTTGATACAAGCAAGTTTAAAACAACCTCAACCACTTGCTTGGAAAAAATAACTTGCTTTATTTGAATTTACAGATAAATTGACAAATAATTTGGAAAGTTAGAAATCTGTGTTAAACAGAATAAAGTCTATACATCAACACAAAATGAATGGACTTTTTCAGTGCTGGGTCATATTGCGTCCAAAAAAAGAACCCATTTTAAAAAAAAATATTGATTGATTGTTTATCTTTTTTAAAACATTATTTTTTGAAAGAAAATGCCTAGATTTTATATTTAATTTGGTCAGTTTAAAAATTGGATCATACACAATTTATAATTTTCAATGGAGATGGAGGCTGTTTGAATTAAAATTGAATTTGCTGGGGTTTTTTTTAAATTAAAGATTTTTTTTTCTTTTATAAAGTAATTTCCAAAATAAAAATAGGGTTTTTTTTTTTATTATTTTTTCCTTGAGATTTGATATAGCTGCTGAAATCATGGTAGTTGGACCACCCTGCATTTCCTTTTGGAGAAGGTATTCTGGTTGATTGTCAGATCACTCTATTGATGGTTGGGAAGTATAAAATGATAATTCATATGATTGTATGATATTCTTTCGCACATCTATTATTATTTCCACATTGCTTCTGTTTTAGGAAAATTGAGCCCTATAAGGGCAGCTCTACCATAAAGGTTAAATTTATAAAGTGAATTGCTTTCACAAATGTAATAATTTCTGATCTGTTGTTTCAACTGTGGCTTTATGTTATTACAATTATCTATGGTATTTGTTGTATCTTTTAAATAAGTATTGAATTTGAATATTTATTTCTGGTATATTTATGCCTTGGGAAATATAATCAGCACTCTTGAGACTGTTAGTAATGGAATTCTTTTCACTAGCTAAATGAGTACAACAATCACAGCTTTCTCAGGATTCTGTATACAAAATAAAGTAAATATATTATTTTGATATATGTTGCATTTTTTTTGCTGCATTATGTAAAAAAATAAAAGTATTTATACAGAATATTTCCCCACAATATATTCTACCTTAAAAACAATGAAAGGGAAATATTATGTATCAGACTAGTCCTAATCGAGCCCAAAGGTTGGTTGAACTATGCGGCCACACTAGGTCCCCCAATTATCAAGATGCTTTGCTCACTCTTGTATGATCTTATCTTTCTGTGAAGATCAGGAATAAAATGCTTTCTTATTTGCTAAACATAATAATATTTTTTTTCTTTGCCAAAATTCTATAATTTGAAGACTTTTATCAGTAGAAATAATACAATTGTAGAAACACTGTTTGTGAGGTAATGTAGATTTTTTTTTTTAGCCACGTACAGTGTGTTTGCTTAAATATTTTACAATGTTATGATCATGTTAATGTGAAATTAGCTTAAATCAAGAATGATTTTTTTGTGTTAAGAATTTTATCTCTTGAATTAGAATTTGCCATAAAAAGAATAATTGACTATGATATTATTAATGGATTCGCAATAAAACCATTCAAGGAAATAAAATATATATTTTTACTTTATATGTATTTTATTTTGTTTTTTCAAATATTCATTTAATAAAATTGTACAAAACTGTATTTATAATTTATAAACAGTCATAAATAAATAATTATTTGTAGGTCATAAGTATTAATTTATGCCATTGCAAAAAAACTATCTTATTCTATTGATTTTTTTTTTTTTTTTTTTTTAGCGAATTCTTATTCAAAATAAATAAAAAATTTTAATGAAGAGAATCGTTCTTGATTTGATTTATAATAATTGTAAAGCAATATATATATATATGGTAATAAGACAATTTTTAAAAATACCTAAGTGCTTTTATTATGAGTAAAAGACTCCCTCATGAAAACATTGTTCAGGGCTTCCACAGGCCAGCTTCTGAGCTAATCAATTGTTGCTTGTCATGAGTTTTATATCCCCCCTCCCCGTTTGTTCTATAAGTAAAATCAACTGCCTATCCAATGTATATGGAACTTTTTTTTTTTAGGTAATTAATGATTTCCAAGCAATTAGTTGAATTTATTGTATATAACCATTTATAATTCAACCATCTAGCCACTTAGTTATTAGTCTGCAATTTTGTACTTATTTTTACCTTAAAATAAAAGGTTTTCATGGACAAAAGATATAAATATTAATTTTACATTTTTTATGTATTTATTATTCTTTTAACGTTTATATTTATTTTGACATTTCGGCTGGATCACACTTCCTCATATTTATGAATGATCTCTGCAATATCCATGAATGTCCTCTAGTATCTGAAGTATGATCTTATCGTAAAATCTAAAATTAACAACCGCAAAATATATAAATGAATGAATCTGAAATATGTGTTTACATTTATATATGTTTTTTTTCTTCACATATAAATGGTGTTTTGTTTTCTTATAACATCATTTGCTTGCAAGATCAAATGACTTTGGAACATTACTGTTTTATCCTCGCTTTTCTCAGTTCATTACGGGGATTTTTAATTTTCCAAATTGCTACTCTTATTATGGAGTTAAATATGTACACAATATATATATTTTCATGTGTCAAAGCATCGGCTGGGAAGCGAACCTGGGACAACTGCATATAAGGCAGCTGTGCTGACCACTCGGCCATTTCAATACGAAAGTATACATAAAGTCACAATTTACGTAAATAATTCAATATTCTTTTTTTTTTTTTTTACAATCCAGTTTTATCAAAATAAGTTTACATTTTTATTGCACTTGCTTTTATCTTATTGCCCTATTACGTGAATGATTTTTTTTTTTTTAATGCTTGTCTTCACTTTCAAGGCTGACAATTTCTCATCTTCCGATTTCTCTCCAATTTTAAATTGTATACATACAAACATTTGTTCAAGATTCTATTAAAAAAAAAAAAAAAA
The DNA here is from genome assembly GCA_028023455.1 of Epiperipatus broadwayi. Taxonomy (NCBI): domain Eukaryota; kingdom Metazoa; phylum Onychophora; class Udeonychophora; order Euonychophora; family Peripatidae; genus Epiperipatus; species Epiperipatus broadwayi. The sequence continues at coordinate 3,724,460 of JAQFVV010006281.1, read as the reverse complement.
CACCTCAACCCAATCATGTTTTCACATGTTGACTAGCATTTGTTCATCCATAAACTCGTAATTTTAGGCTGTCAGTAAAAACAACCAAACATTAGATAAATGCCTTCATTTTCAGTTGTGTCAGAAATGAAATATCCTGCCTTGAGAGAAGAATGGCCATTCCTGGGGGAATAGGAGGGGTGAGGGAGCTAAAAAAATCTCACCTGTCACTGAAACAAGGCGGATATTAATGTTTAAATGTTCAAACACATGTCATTCATAAATCAGATGTGTTATTATCAAAATTAGAAGGTTCTGTAGGGAAGAGGGGAGGACTATTCAAACAAATAATTAATTTAATCATTATATAGGACATTAATTATAAACTTGCTGCTACAATTGGTAATCTAATATCTGATCACAGGTTGCCAAAATGTTTTAATTAGAACTGAATCTTATTGTGATTTTCTTATTAGGATTTACAAGTTCTTATATTAATAAATATTATGTATACGTATGTTTTAAGTTTTGACTATTGCATTGATAGCTGGAAAATAATTACTTTAAGAGGAGGATGAAATTTAAAATGTCAATATTTGAATAATACTAATATAGTTATTTTATTTATGTATTATATTTTTTAAATATATATTTTATATAATTACAATTTACATAATGCACAGATATTCAAGGGGATAATTCTAAAGTTGCAATTTGAATAATATACTCCTAGACTAAGAACAACATATGTATTCGCAAACAATAACTTAAGCAAGATGTTGCAAAAAGTAAAGCGAAATTTAAAAAATATATATTTTTTATGTTTAAAACTTGACTTTTCCTCCTTAAATTAAGTAAACTCTTGTGAATGTCTTGGTAATAATTGAACTTTCAGGATAATTTATTTCTGTTACTTTTTTTTTAATTTTGAAAATATATTCCTCCATTTCCTACTTCTTGTATAGTGCACTGAATATTATGGATGCATTATCAATTTTTTATATGGAGAATAATTAACATATTAGAATATTCAAACAAACAAATAAAATATATAAATTATTTGATATGTATATATTAATAATATATGTGGTGGGATGAACATAGTATTTTACTTAGTTGACCAAACTGAGATTTTTTTGTTATTGTTTCAGCTAGAAATGAACATATGAATCTTGGGTTTACAAGTCTTACTGGTGAAATAAATTTGTTATAGCTTGTGCACTGGATTTTGTATCATTTTAAATTATTTCTTTTGACTTCTCTTTTTTTAAAACTTCACATTGTTTGATGTTTTCAGTGAACTAGATTAATCTACCGATTTTAATGACTTGTTTAAAAGTGAAAAAAGTTTGTTCATTCTGTTTCCCATGAGAACTATGCAGAAAGTAGAATTTCTCTCTTCTACTCCAAATAAAATCACCATCATAGGCAATTTTTCAATTGTACATACATTTCTAGGATTCAATATATATATATACTTACATAAGAAGTATATTACTATTTTTTAAATGATGTCATTTTAAAGTACAAGTTTGAAATAGTCATAATGGATAATGGCATGACATGCCAATAATTTATTTTTTTGCTTTCTAATCGTTATTCTTTTTTTTTTTAATTTTAAATGCAAACGTTTTTATTATAGATTAAAAAGAATATAAATCTTTTGCTAAATGTTTTTTTTTTTTTAAATATGAGGTACTGTGTATCTTTTGAGAAAAGACTTATCCAGATGCCATTAACCACGTCTTTCAATCATAGAATATTTCTGAGTTTATATATTAATGGTAGATGAATAATAAAGCTTAATTCATTCAGATTTTATTAGTAATAATCCTTATGTAAAACTTAATTTCATATTATTTGGATTATATACTAAGTCAACTAATAGTCTTCAATCATATTAATTAATCACAAAATGTGACTAAGATGTTAACCATCTAACTTGATAGTAGGCTGAAAATTACACTGAATACTAATGAGTTTGTTCCAGACAATATGATCTTATATTTAATTCAAAACCCAGATTTAAAATGTTTTTGAGTAATTACAGTTATAATTGACTTGTAAACTAAAGTGCTGTATTGTTTATTAATGTGCTGTGATGCTATACTCAAAAACTAAAGTTCATGTATTTATTCTGAGTAGAGTAATGTAAAAAAAAATATATCTCAGAGTAACTAAATGAAGTTGTGATCACCCTCCCATTTGATTGCTAAAATATCACATGATTTGATTGGTCAGCTATGATCTATTAATATCATATCTCTTTTCTTTGCAGTTTTGTTTTCTAATTATTCATTTGGATTAAATATTATTTGACACCTTTAAAAACATTTTTTATTACTTACAATGAAATCTATAAAGCTTTTTCTTGCTCTATTGGCCTATGCAGTTTAACTCAGTGATTTTATAGCAATCGTAAGTGCTAAAGGTTTTTAGATTAATTCTCAGGTGAGAAAAGCAATATATATATATATATTGTACCCTTACTTCTCGATGTATAATATAGTTTGAAATACAACTAGCTCAATTAAATTATAATGCCTAATTAATATTTGCATATCTATTTTTAATTTACTTTTATACTATCATATTCTAATTAAATTTATTATCAATTATCAAAATTAATATAGTTCTATAATATGTACTAATTAAATAAGTATTTATCAAAATCATGAGACTGTGAAGTAAAGTTACAAAGCAATAAGTAGATTTACATTGAATCAATATCTCCCAAGACATTGTCTCAATGGCATAAGAATACTATTACCTCCTTATTAACTTATTACTACATTTGCAGCATTCTTATGGCTTTTAAATAAAATAAATGATCTTTAATAATAATAAAGAAAATAAATCTCAACTTTTAATTTAAATATAATTAAATAATCTCAGGCTCTTCTAATTATCTTAAAGTAATGATAACCCATGTAAATAAGTATGATAAGGGATTTTATATCAAACCTAAATACACCTAACTTATTCTAATAATAATATACAATACTAGTCTTAGAGTATAACTTAATTTTATCTATTTCTGTTATATCATCAATTATTAAATAAATAATCATATGTATATCCTTTATTTTCATATAGTATCTTTATTTTAGAATAGATCAAAATCTTATAATTCAAGAATCTGTGGCAATAAATAATATTGTACTCTTATAATATGCATTCTAATTACCCTATGACCATAATAATATTATATGTTAATATCAATCAATTCTTATAAAATGATATCAAGAAAATATTGTGTTTATTTCTAAATAATAATAATAAATTCATACTGTGCAAATATTATGTTTGTTCAAATTATCTGTTGTCAAATGCTGTGGTGTAAAATAATGAACTCGACACACTTTTAAAACAAATTAAACAAATTTATTTACATTAACTTTAACCATGAATTTATTTACAATATTTACAGTTCAAAATTATGAAAACAAAGAAGAATAAAAAAAAATAATAATACAATATGTTTCCACCATTATTAATTCATATTCCTAATAAGTAATTATACATTCTTTTAATGCTGTACTAATAACATTGAAGTATACTTTTAAAACTTAGACTTTAAATAAATATCAGTGAACTTCAATTATTACACAGAAAAATTTATGTAAACAATATTTATGTAGCATATGTAAACAATTAAACTTTACTAATTAAATTGCTACATCACTTAAGTATTACTGCTACTTATTTCATCATGTACTAGTATGTGTTTATTTTACTATCAGCATTACTCTAATAGCATAATATAGAAACTAATGTATCTTTGTAATGTAATAACAATAATTGATTATAATTTATATTTCATTTAATGCAATTCATGCTACATGTTTTATCAAATATGCATTACATATATGTACTGTTAAATAATAATATTTAAATTATTCATTAATTTCAAATTCATAAAATATTATATTAGATAAATTCTATGATTCTTTTCTATGTGAAATTATTACCCTACTTTATGTGTTATTCTACTCCTTCTTAATAACTTTCTATCTACAAAAACATCCTCTAAAACTTATTTAAACTTTCCGGAAAATAATCATCAATTTTAAATAAAAATTAATTATCCAAATTATTTATACTTCATCATTTATACTCGGTAAATCTTCAATCCAAACATAAACTTCTACATAAACTTAATTTAATTTATCCAATAAAACAAAAATAAAATATAGACTTTGAGATCTCTTCCTAACTTGCAATAAAAATAATTACTTATAAATCGTAAATATAATTCTAGTATTATAACATAAAAAAAAAAAATATTAAAATTTATTTACGAAAGAATCATATAATTATTTCTAAGCTTCTTATGTAATGTTATATTATATTCATATCATAAATTCAAATTATGCATATTTAAACAAAACTGTCACTGCCAATATAATGTGTGTGTATTTTTAAAATATTTATACATTCATTCAACAAAAAAACATATCATTTGGTTGACCTAAAGAAAACATATTAAATACATCAAAATTATTATTATTATACAATCTTTACCATAAGCAATGATTTAATGTACAGTCCATCTTCCAATATTCTTCGGAACTACAGATTCATAAAATAAATCACATTTACTCTCACAATCATTCTTTAACATATTACGTGTTATATTAATTATAAGATAAACTTATGCAATTAATTATTATATTATTTTTAGTTATTATTTTAAGAAATGTACCTATCTTATTTTTAATAGATCAATAATATTTAAATTTTATGTTAGATAAATAAACAGAATTCATATTACGTAACTCCAGCGATGTCTTCTTTTTCACCATAATAGTTCTTTAATCCTAGGTACACATTCACTAAAACACCATTTCCGTTTTCCGGTCTATCACGTGGTTTTTTAAAAGTTTATAAAATGATAACGTTCTTTTAAAATAAAATAAAAGTTCCCCACAAGAAAAATAAAATAAAATTAAAATAGTTTATAGGATCCTGATTTAGTTCTTTCCAGAATATTATTCAAAAGTTATTATTTTAACTTAGTTTATAGTTAATAAAATTATCATTTAATTATTTTAATTGACTTGGACATCCACATATTACTTGCGCATTTCTTAACAAAATATCCAGGTAAGAATAAGCTTCTTCATCTAAAACGACCAGCGTTTAAATTATTTCAATATAATAATTTTATTATATTAAGATTTTTAATTAATTATATTTTTAATTTATTTGCCTTTTAAAATTGTCAACATTCAATCTTTTAAACATAAAGACTTAACAAGGCAAGTATTTATAAAAACTACTTTTATTTCTAATATCTTTACTTAAGATATATATTTAAGTTTATAGCTTGCAAAAATACTTTCTTCATAAAGAAGTATTTTATTCTTTAAAATATCTATTTTCTAATATTCAATAGCAATTAGCTTTTAAAATTATATATTGTCCAAAATACTACTTTTCTCCATCTCGTAACTTTCTGAACTAATCCAGCGTTTGTCATATTTCTAGTATAAAGTTTCCGATATATTTTCACTATATATGATGTTTCCATGACCATTTGCTTGTAAATTGAGCTTCAATATAGAGACGATTGATAAGGAAAAATTAAATTAACACTGCATATCTATCATTTAACACTTTTATAAATTATTTACAATGACACTCTTATAATTTTAAAATTGATTTTGAGAGCGTCTATCAAATTTACTTTGCTATTTTTAATAACACAATTAACTTGAAAATTCAATCACAGAGTCCCCTCCTAACAATTGAACTAAGCTTTTATACCGGAAGAAACTTCCCATTTGATTGGTACATTTAAACAATCAACTTGCTGGCTTATTTACATATTTACCAACAACACAAAATTTAAAATAAATAATGACTTATTTAATATTTATTACATTATTAAATTTTTTTAAAATAATCCTTATCGTTTATTTAAACCCACTAAACATTTTTAAAAATATTCTTATTTACTTGATTTTTACTTTATATCACTTTTATAATATTATTTAAAATAAACTAAGTCTTTTTTATACATTATATTTTTAAAGCAATACTTTTAAAAATCAGATTTAATATTCTACATTGATTTATCTTTATTTTATTTCGTGATAACTTACGTATTATTTATAAATTTTATAACATGATTTTTAAAATAGTTATGCAACTTTATTAGATAACTTCCAAGCATGTGTGTGCGTATCTAACTAACATCTGTTTTTTTACAACAAAAGAAACGCTTCTCATAATCTAAAAATAACTAACAATTGCATTTTTAAAATAAATATTTTTAAAATAAATAAGATAATATAACAGATTTTAAATTAATAATTCGATATTATTGAAATCAAATATTAATCTTCTATTTAAGTATTTATAATAATTAAAAAAAAATATTTATATTCTTTTATAACATTATCTTATCAACAATAAATATATGCATTTAATCTTAACTTGTCTTTTAAACACTTTTAGTTTTAAATACCTACTTATTAAATATATTAATGCAGTATTAACTATGTCCAGTTTTTCCAACCATATATTATAATAATCATCATTAAAATGTCTCTCTCAATTTCAGCACAATTTCTCATATCAAATACTCATAGATTGCTTTAATTAAACTTTTTGAAATATTACCATAAGCAAAATTAACATCACATATTCCAATATATCTTAAATTTAAAATTTTTAACAGATTAGCACAAAAATTAGATGGTGACCCATACAAAAGGGCACAATATATATATATATATATATATATATATATATATTATTTTTGTCAATCTGCTGTTGTTTTGAAATTTTATATGATCACCCAAGCAGTAGTCCATACAAGTAATTATTACTTATTTTTACTGAACATCTGCCATTTATTATTTACACATCTTTGCAGTTTTTATATCTTATAATAGAAATATAAAGAGTCAAATAAAATTAAATAACATTTGATATTCTTTATTTTATTTATTTTTATGACTAGGAGTGAATTTACTTTAATTAGCAATAACACTGTTTTAAATCATTGCCAATTAAAAGTAAAGGGTTTTAATGCTATTACTATGTCTGAAATAAATTTTTGATATAAAAAAAAAGTAAAAATGCCTTTATGATCTTCTGTCTAGCAGAATTATTATTTGCATAGATTGTTTGCAATTACAGCATTCATAATTTGGTACTACTTTCGCTTTTTACTATATTTGTTTTTCTATTTTACTTTATTTTCATAATATATTATTTTTGGATTTTAATGTTTGAATATTTTAAAATAAAAATGGAACATTAAAAGAAAAAAAAAAACATTATACTAAGCCATATTCATTTTATTGCATCTTTTACAACATTGAAAAGCCTTTTATTATTAAAACTTTTTGCTTCATCTAAAGTAGGAAATGAACTATATATTTTTTTTTTAGTATTACATCAAAAATAAATAAATATATGATATCTCAATTGTCAGAAATAGTCATTTTTATGAATTGCTATAATGTAATTGTGTTTCAATCTTTTGTCTTGGCATATCATCTAATTTCATTTTCTGGTTCAGTCTTTTTTTTTATCAAAGAATCGTAGTAAATTAACTATGGATATTGATCTACTTTTATTTCTTTTACTGCAATTTTTGCAAGTTTATTTTTCTTTTTGAATTTTTGTATTAAATGTATTATAGCAGTAAATAACATTTTTATTATTGCCATTTTTAAATTTGTATGATTTTGGTCATAGAGTTTATTGCAGAGGACGTTTTTTGTTAATTGTTTAACATTTTATAGCTTCTTGCTGATGTGCTATTTTTGGTTTCTGATTTCTTCTTAGAATCCATCATCTTTTGGAATAAGTCATTAAAATATTTGGAAAATTAAATATATCATGTTTTAAAATATTTTTAATAATGCAATTACAAATTGAGAGTCTTGTTTAATAAGTAGTATCAATAATTCTCAATTTTAGAAACAATTTAATTGAAAGAAAAGCATGTTTTATACATATTTTTGTAGCTCTTTTCTTTTTCAAAACATTGTAACTCATTTAAGTTAATTCAATATTTTTTTATATTACTTATTGCTTTAAAACTTCATTTACCAATTTCTTTATGCTTTTATATACAACCTACTTTTTTCATATTCATTTTTTTTCTATTTGTTTCATTACAAAACTATTCAGCACTATCTGTATTTGTTTTTATTTTGTTGTGGCTCTTATTCAGTCATATTAGTTTGTGTAATGCATAAATTTATTTAAGCACACATTGATTATGTAAGTAATATTTACCAAGGCTTTAACCTCAAGAATATGCGTGTAAAAATGTGATATTAGGGACCTCTACAGGTCTTAATCACAAGCTTACACCTTGGAAGAAAAGGGAGAAGTAAAGAATAGGGGTTCCAATCTTTTCCAAGGTGTTAAGACCTGTAGAGGTCCCTAATATTGCATTTTTACACGCATATTCTTGAGGTTAAAGCCTTGGTAAATATTATTTGTGTAATACAATGATTTCAACTTCATTTTCTATATAATGTTTAATATTTATTAAACAAAATAAACGAGAAGCTATAATTTTGACTCACCTTTTTTGTACTCAACTTGGTACCTTCCTTCAGTTTTACTTTTAGTCATAATCATTAAAAGGAAATAGAAATATTTCATATCCTATAATTTTTTTTAATAAATTCAAAAAAATAAGTACAGTCAATATCTACTTCTTTTTAATTAACCACCTAACAGATTTTCTAGCAAATATCTATGTTTAATAATTTAAAATGTTGAAAAATATTATTTGTAGAACTTATTAATCAATTGAACAATCCTTTGTTTATTGACTCAATTTGATTCTTGAATGTTGCATGACCTTTTGAACGATTTTTCATGATTTATTTATTGATTGGTACAATAATTACTTAATCATTATTGTTAAGAAATGTGGTTATTATGTTATGAAAATAATAGAAATAAAATAAAATGAAGATTGTAATTATTAAAAGAATGTATAATATAAATTATGTTAATCTAAGATAACTTGCAAAACATTTGACCCAGATTAAGATGTACTTTCACACTTTTCTAATATCACCAAATGTGTTTTCACTACTTTCAAAATTTGGAGTCATAATTAATAGTGTGATTTATTTAATATTATTTTCCATGAATATGATATAAAAGTACTGAAAGCCTGCTTAATCTTTAAAAACATAGGTAAAAAAAAAAGAATTCAAAAGTTCTGTGGAAATTATAAGTTGACTCTGGCTTGAAATTTATATTTAAAGATAAAGAAATTATGTGAAAGATCTTTTACAAGGTACTATAAAAGAAATGCATAAAACATGTTAGGAGAAAACATTCACTATTAATATTAAAAAAAAAGTTACAAGTTTTTGATGAGAAAGTATGATGATATTAAACAATTTTAATTATTTACACTTAAGCAAAAGTGAAAATAATATGTACTGTCTACTAAAACAAACAAAAAAATGCAACAAAATAAGTTAAAACTTTCCCAAAACATATAAAATTAACAAAAAGGAACAAAAAAGAAAATAAATCTACATTAAAAAAGTTTTATAGAATAAATGTATATTTATACCTACTTAACACAATTGTCTAAAATATATTAAATATATAGCTATTTTTTGAAATTTTTTTATGTCAATTAAAAAGAAGTACTAATTATCTAGCAAATTTATGATAAAAGTATTTTATGTATTATAAATAAACTCAGGAAAAAATAAAAAGACTTTTCATGTGTGTAATACTTATCACTACGTTTAAACAAGAAACTGATTAAAATAATAACACCTAGAAATACAATAGCCATATTCGTATAGCTAAATAAAGATTTTGACAAAATGCTCTAAAAATTTATGGAAAAAGAATGTATATAATTATAAATGGCTGAAGATAAAATGGTGATATTTCAATAGTTTTCCATTTCACAAATTTACCCAATATATTTAAAAACATATTAAGGGCTAAAAAGAAGGGGGCAAGCATATACAGAAGTTATATGTCTCTTTAAGATATTAAACTCTTTGTTAAATGTATATGTAAAGCATAAATATTTTTAGCAGATAAATATAAAACTTCAAAATATATACACTACATTTGTTGCAATCAAGATGTGGTGATTCCTGTCAACTATATAAATGAGAGATTACTTTAGAATGACTTACTATTTGCTTGAAACATCAGATTTCTCAGTGACTCATATTTATTATTGGGATGCTTGAGATCATCAATGTTTTGTTGCCCTTCCCCTTTTTGTTTATTTTTCACTTGCAAATATTATACTTTTCAACTGAAATGTCTTATTTCATGAAGGTAAAAAAATAAAGATTATCTGAAAACTAACTCTATGCTTGTTTTTCCTTTCAACTTTTATAATTATTGTTACTATATTGATTCATATCAATAACACTTTTTTGCAAATTCATGATTCCATTCCTTGACATAAAGTATTATCTTTGTGATTATTACTGTGACATCCTCTTGTATTTCTTAAATAGTTTTCTCATAAAATATTTTTCATAATATTTTTCAATTATTAGTTTGGCTTGAGACCATCATTCTTACTGTTCTATAACATTTTATATATAAAATGTCAAATCTCTTGCAGATACCATTTCTTAAAATCAATAAATGTATTTTCTAGATTATAGTAAGAAAAGTTAGATTATCTTATCTTAGTTTTTCAAAGCATATAAGAAGTGTCAAGTACATTATATGTAATTCATTTGACATGCTGCTTAGTGTAATTGATTACTATCATTTTCTTGATTTCATTTAGGGTGAGGTACTTTGACAGCATGACGATTAAAAAAACACTCAGCACACAAAAGTCTTATGTCTTACTTCTTTGCAAGTTAAAGTTATATTTCCTTTCTTCTTTGCATTTTTGTCATTCTGGTCTTTTATTTCAACCTGAATATAAATGTAATACATTTAAATTTAATGTTCTTCTGCTTGAATTGTTAGAGCATAAAATTACATTATCTCAACAGTGAATGGATGCTTATAAAATTAAAATTTTAATTATTAATAAAATAATACAAAGTCTCATAGCATACTATTAGCACATTGTAGATCATGTATATGATCTTCAAGCCTTAGTCAAGTGAATCATATTTTTTTTTTCACATTTTAAACACATTAATAATGTAGTTAAACACCCATTCTATAATCACAACATTTCAAATACATTTTCTTTGATTTAGGGGGTTATTACAACAACAAGGTAATAAAAGATATTTCAGTATTTAAGTATTAACCATCATACAACAATAAACTTCAATGCAATATAGAAAACAAATTGTAAATGGATATACAACAGATATAAAAATTAATAAGTATTTTTATTTTTAAATATTTATATTCAAGTGAAGATATTGCAAGTGTATAGGTAAATTGTTATAAAATGATTTATTTAAAATGAACATCATTAATTTGAGAGAAGTAAGGAAAAAATTATTTATCAACGATAAATTTAAAATTTATACATTTTACTTATTACAACATTTTATTTTTATCTCATCATGAGATTAAAAAAAATGTAAAGGAACTAAACAAAATTAAAGTCTATTTTTTTAATTTCTTATATATACAATGACTGAGATGTTAGTTGATACAATATTAATCGTTATGTTGTGTATTTTTATATGACATAAAATATGAATTTTTCTTCTAACAAAAATAAAAGTATTGTTGGTGAGCAGTGCAACATAAATAAAATAGAAAATCTAAAATCTCTTAATATGTGAAATATTAATGGTGAATATTTGCAGAGAATTCAAAGAGAAAATTAATTAATCTTAAACACATTACAGTAAATAATATAAGCATAAGATTAGACTATGGATGTACACAGAGATGTGCCATATAAAAGATTTCAAAAATCCTTAAAATGTATACAACCAAGAAAAAGATGACCAAAAAGAAAATAGAAGCAAAAAAAAAACGTCACAATTGGGAGTGTTATAGACAAATAGCAAAATTCCCAGACTTCCCAACTTGTTTCTGGTATTTGAACATCATAAAATATTTGCTTTTGATGAAATTATTATGCCCTTTCTAAGCCCTAAAAAAAAAAAACTCCAGATATTTTAATAATGTCTTAGAATTTATTAATATTATTTACATTATTTAGTAATTTTGAGTCTGATAAATAACTTATTACAAATAAAACATGCAGATGAACAATATGGATAAACTTCCTTTCTTCAAGCATATCCTTCTTCCTGTGATCCCTCTCATCCCTTAACTATAGAGAACATCACCATAGAGGCCTCAGCCAGGGAAGTCCAGAAAAAAAAAAACACTAATCATATTTTTTTAAAAGTACATTCACACAGTCATCTAAAGAAATATTTTGCAAACTTTTTTTTTAAAAAAAAAGGAAATATGCATAGTTGATGTTTTAATTTTAAAAAAGAATTAAGTTATCCGTATAATTGAATAGTGGCAAACTCAAAAAGTTTTAGTACAACCATCTTCTTCAAGGCTGATCTCTTCTTTTGCTATGTTTCAAAATTATGAATGATGAATTTTGGAATAAGTAAAAACTGTGTGTGTGAACTTTATAAAAAAATTATGATTATTTTTACAGAATAATTGTACAATGATTATTTAAATATATACTTTATTGCATGGTTATTTTATAAGAATATGGTTTATTTTTAAAAACTAAAGATAATGTATAATATAATATTAATAAAAAAAATACAGGGCATTGTAATCACTCCACTATATGAATATTATAGTTTGTAAATCATTGCAGACACCATATTAAGATAACTTGGAATATTCTAAAAATTAGAAAACACTTAATATCTTAAAACAAAATTTGATAGATTTATCAAAGGTTAGCATTTACTCATTTGCATTTTAAATAGATATTTCAATAAAAAGATTTGGTTCATTTTGCCAATTATTCAATAATGAAAGCATCTATAGTTGTCATTATAAACTATTTTTTCCAATATTTACAAAGTTCAAATATGAATTTTTAGAATTTATTTTGTTTGAAGACATATATTATCACCAAATCAAGTTCAATTTATTGAAATCTGATATAGAATAATGATTTTATACTAAAATGAAAAGATGAAAGCTCATAAAAATCTTATCTAAAAAAACAATTAATGGTAATAGGAATGTGGAATTAATATATTTTCACACGAATCTGCTATTGGCATGGCAAATAATCATAATTTATATCAGTGTAAGAATCAAATTCAAACAGCTGACAATACAAACTTTAACTTACAATAGGGTTTGAATGATTTCAACAATTACTACTATCTAAGATTTGGATTCTAATTAATATATGATATCAATAACTATCAGTGATCTGAAAACAAAAAGTATAGAGGTGAATATGGCTTTTGTTTACATCATGAAAGCAAAAAATAAATCCATACTTAATTAGTTTGTTTATTCATTTTCATGTAAAATTATTAAATATTGTTTCTTATTAAATATGTGTCATGTATATTTAGATTTTCTTTGACTACATTAGATTTTAGAACAAAATTAATCACCTGAAAGTTTACCAATATCAAATTGAAAATACCTATTGGAAATAACTTTCTATTTATTTTTGCTGTATTTTTTAATTAAAAGATGTACTTTTTAATATTTCAAAGTGTTTTCATTAGTTGAATCTATGCTTTAATGAAATTTGTCTTATAATCACAGGGTTCTTCAGAATTATTTTTTTATCAACTCATTTTTTTTAACCTGAAAAGACTTTTATTTTGATTATCTATATCTGTTTATTACTCTTATTTTTATTTGCAAAGTGTACATTTTATTTTAGGTTAATTTTTTTTTTTTAATTTATGCTTGTAACAAAATTTATACAAAATGTGAATATAATGATGTTTTAATAATAAAATATCATTTACTTGATTTATCTCAGTAATGGCAATGTTGCATAGTTTTTGTAGTTTTGGGCATTGTGATAGTGCTGCAATCACTATATCTTTTCTACAATGTTTTTAGTTCTATCTATAACTTTATAGTATCATGCACAGTTTTTTTTTTCTGAGTTACAATTTTAAAGTTATTAGTTGAAAAAATCTGATGATATCAGCATTATATAAATGATTTAGATAATGACAATAGCTGTTTACATGATATTGTCATGAGGAAGTAGCCTAGATGACAATGGAAATTTCTGTTGGGTTAAGTACTTTCATCAAAAGCCAAAAGAGCAGAAAAAAATATAATTTTCAGTACTTTATTTACAAATTAAAGTTTGTTTATGCAATATTTTAATAAAAAAAAATTTATTTTAAACCAAAAAATTATAACACCACTGAAATATGTCATTTGAAAATATTTATTTTTTTAAAAGACAATTCTTATAAGTTTCTACTAGGTAAACAAAAATAGCTTTTTGTCAAAATGGTAAAAAAGTTATTTTTTAAAATTTTAATAACAATAAACTGAACCTAAACTTTTAAGACTTTTTTCTTTCTTTTATGATAACTAACCTTGCATTTATCTTGGTTTTAATAACATGGAATTCAGATATCTAATATTTTATTCTACTAACTTTTTGATTATACAAATTATGTCCAATGACATCAAGCACTCTTGTTATGGACGGGAACTTTGTTTCCAAATTTATTGTCATATTTTGCAACATCAAACATTAATTTCTAGATTATCTGTTGTTTGATATTACATTTGTAATAAATAATGTTAAGATAATCAATATATGATATAGAAAAAAAGTTTAAATGTAAAATTAAAATGTTCACATATGGAGAAATATGGATGAAAGTCTCACTAATACCCATTCAAAATAAAAATGTAGTGTTTGCAATTGAACAAATTAAAATACACAATAAACTGAACACATTCCAAAGTTAAAAACAAATCAAGAACTTCCATTTAACACTCAAATCTGATTAATTAATCAATAAACAATTTAACTTATTCAGTTAGTTGAACATTTAATTCCAGAGTTTTATTACTGCCACTTAAATATAAACACAAAATATTCTCAATTTTAATTCTGATATTTCAACTGACAGCATAGTATGAAAGCTGTTAATATAATCTTTGTAAAAGTGATTAATTTTGTAATAGTCTTTACCTTGAAACTGTTAGTATTGCAGAAAATTTATAATTTTTTGGTAATAACTTGCTGCTCATCAAACTATTTGAAGAACCTTAATATGTTAATTTAATTCATAAATTAAAAATGCAGTGATATTTGCTTTGAATACATGTTTCTGCAGGGTTCAGTGTAATTCTAAATAAAGACCTTATGGAATCACTGATGAAAACAAACTAATCAAAAGTATATTGCATATCAAATAAACCAAAACAATTGTCTATGAGTGATTTTCCATACAATTCTGACATTAAAATGGATCAAAAGTCATGTCAAATGTTCAACTACAAGACATCCTATTTTCTTGAAATTGGAAAAGTATTTATCAGAGGTGGGCAGGCATGAGGTCAGTAAGATCTATATACTAGCTTTTCATGTATTATAAAAAACCACAACATTTTATTTAAGTACACAAAACTAAATACATTTAGTCAAATTTTATTTAACTTAATTAATATAATGACATATTCTACACAAGTCTCAGTTCTGTATAAAGTATATAAGAAAATATAATTAAGAAGAAATAAACTACATAATAATTATTTTAAAATTTTGATAAGCATAAAATATGATAATAAAAATTCATTAAAAAACAAAATTTAATGAAGACTTTTAGTTAATTCTTTGAAATTTATTAAAGCTGTTCACAACAGTACTGTGGGATGCTAATTAGTCAACTGTGAATGATACTTTGATTTAATGAACTACATTCTAGAGTACAATGATTCACAGCAATATGTTGTACCAAAAATTGAAATTAGATGACATTTATTAAATATGGATATTTTAATTTTGGCATGAGTTTTCAAAATTCAATTAAAGAACTAGATTTGTGAAGCATTTGCAATGCCGGATCCTCTTTCATTTCGAATATTTCCAATTCCCCGGCCACTTTTTCAACAAGTATTATTTTAGAAATTGGAAAGCCATATTCAGTAATATCACAAATAAATGGGTTCACAAAATATGCAAATATAGATTTAAAACTTTTCAAATGTTCAAATCTACGTTTGAAATCCGCTTATAATCCTTCCAATTTTTCTCTACATTTGTTTATTTATTTTTCTTTGATAGTAATTATATTTGTTTTTATTCATGGAAAATGATTAAATACTCTGGACTTAAGATCATGCATGAAAAGTCGAAGTTTTGCTTCAAAACTAAATACAATTTGTGACAAATCATTAATCATTTTCCCTTTCTTTGTCGAATCAAATTAAATATTTGCAAAAGTTCTATAATGTATGTAAAGAACTTTAAAATCACAAAACCACGAATCATTTTTCAATTCTAGGTATTTTGTCCTTCTTTTTTTAAAAGTGTTATGATAGATAAATAATCAATCAAAATAAGATTGAAATAAACAATTATTAATTACTATATTATAATAGTTATTGAGATCTCAAGATATTATTATATAATATAATTACAATCATATCATGAGGTCTCAATGGAGATGAAAATCAGTTTGATAAATATTATAATATAGTTAGTAATAGTTGTTTTTTTATGTATTTATGACAACATATTGTGGACAAATAAATTGTATTGAATATTTCACAGTTATTTTATAAATGTGGTTTTAATTTCTCCTTATTTGTAATAATAAAAATACTTAATTGTAAATTATTAGAGAAAAGCCTTCGTGAAAATGTACTTAATATAAAAGACCATAAGAAGATAGATACCATTGGGAAATTCATCTGTTTTGTCATTTAACAATTCTAAAAAGATCTTAAATTGTTGGTGTTTTTTAGCATTTGTTCTAATTAAAGTCAATCTGCAAAACAATTTTCCACACATTTTTGTATTTTAAGCACTGTAATATGGTCATGGCAAATTTTGTGGTAAAGAAGTACAAAGGATTGTTGTTTAAAATAGCAATAAGACCTAGGTTTTTCCCTATCATTGCAGGCACTCCATCAGTCACAAAACTTTTTCAAGTTTACCATAAGGCAATTCAAGCCTGTTTATTACATCACCAAGCACAGTTTTGACATCAATACTGCAATTGTTTCAGAAAGGGCTAGTAGGTCTAACATGTATTTCTTCATATTTACAGAGCTATTGTGTATCAACCTGAATATCTGCAGATTTGTTGAAAGATAAACTAAATGCAGTACAATTTTACAAATCACACATCAAATTACTTCTAACATCTTTACTAATTTACCCAATACAATGCTCAGTTTGTATGGTATGACATAGAAACAGGTGTGGTCATTTTATGCAGTGTTGTATTGTCTAGATCTAAAACTTTAACCACTTCTTCCAACTTTCTTCTTTATATTTTCTTCCAACTTTCTTCTTTATATTTTCTACCAACTTTCTTTTAATAAATTCTCCATCTCCATATGGATATTCAGCATGAGGAATAAAGTTACCAAAAAACTAGCTTTGTTGGCTCTGTCATCTTTGCATCTAAAAAAAGACAATAACCATCATTGTTGCTTATGATGATCTGATTGCAATAATTTAAGTTTCTCTCTTTGCAATTTTGAAAAGGTGGGGATGACTAACTTCCTAATGTAAAACATACACTGCTTACTTTGTTTACAAGTAAGCCACAATGATTTTCCATTATTGTCAATAAAAGCAAATTTTTTTATCCATTCTTTCTGAAAGCTGCTATTTTTTTTGTTCATATTTTGATATTTTCTAACGTTATGTTGACAAAAAAAATTAAGTAAATTTATTTCCCACGTCAGAAATTCAAAGGAAATACATAAATAAATGATTAATTACAATAAACATTTCTAATATTAATTATTGTTTTAAAAGATTCATAAATGGCACAATAAAATGTCAAAGAAATAGGGTTTCTTAAAATGAAATAAGAATAAAAATAATTTAGAATAACTAAAAGCCATTTTGGACTATATTTATTTTTGATTGATATTTTCCTGATAGTTTTTAAATTTCTGTTTAATTATTATTTACCATCAAAAATACAAAACCAAAATCAAGCAAATGCTTTTCAGTTTTATTTTCAATTTTTTTTTATATAATTGTTTAAAAAAAACATTAAACTCTTAAGTACACAAATTATAGGCAATTAAAATAATTTTCTTAACCTGTACACATGACTTTAGATAGCTTGCACCAGAGAAAAATTACACATCGTAAACAAGTTTAAATTTACTTACCAGATTTTTAAAAAAAATATGAAATAGGACTTTTAGTTGATAGAAATATTATCTTTATACAACCACAAAATTTCATAAATCATAAATATACACATGATCACTCCATGCACACATGTAGTAATTTTTATATGATTTCAAGGATGTTAACATACAGTTTAACAATATATACATGATATAATTTGTAATAAAATAAGTAATAAAATGTTTCATAAAAATTTATATCATATTACAAATTTTTGTGCAATTAAAAAAAAATCTGAAATTATGAAAGTAAAATCAAATTTTAATGGAAGCCACAATTAACTCAACTAAGCGCCACATTTGCCCACCATTGATCTATATCATAGATAATTATAATATAATATGAGGGACTACCAAAAATCTAGAATAATTTTCTGGTAGGTTGGGACATTGTAGAACATATTTCCATTCCTAGATGTCTCATGCACATGCTGTTCTGCATCTATTTTCCTACCAGCATCATTGAGTAAAGTCCTGGAACCATGCAGTAATTTTTTTGTTGTATGTCTCATTTATTTATTGATTTTTGGAATGGCTGAAAAGCTGGAAACAACATGAAATTCTGTTTTGTGTTAGGGGAAATAGGAGAGAAAACATGTAGAATGAGTGAAGCAGAGTACAAACAAGTTATTGTCAGAAAACACAAGTTTACAATGATCTAGTGGAAGAGTGCAAAATTCACCATTGCCCAAAAAAGCACAGTGAATAGTTTCCAATCTTCAGACAATGCTGATTTTTTTGATGGAAATAGCACTGTTCATTCAGAAATCATTTATAATGGTCAGGTGTTTTTCTTACAAATTTTGAAAATTTGCACAATGTGGTGAGATTAAAATGTTCTTATTTGTTGAAAATTGTGGAACGGAGGCTTCACCATAACAATGTGCTAGCATACAAAGCCTTGAGTGTAAAACAATTTTTAACCAAAAGCAGTATGACCCAGCTTATCCATCCACCATATTCATCCAATCTAGCTACATGTGATCCTCTATCTCCACTCACCCAAAGAAAAAAAAATCTTAAAGTAAAATGTTTTGTTGACTTGGAAGAGCTAAAGTAAAAAAATAATGCAAGCGTTTCAGGACTGCTTCAAAAAGTGGGGAAAAAATAATATTGGTGGATTGCATGAAATGGGCAGTATTTTGAAGAAGATTCATTTGTAACACCAAAAATAATAGACAATTTAATACTAAATTTCATTTGGACCCCGTTATATAGATTATAAAAACATCATTAATTCAAATTTTGTAAGCCATTAATCACCTAGTTCTCATATGCTGGGCATTTGCTTTTTAATTTAATGCTAATGTAATGGAAATTCAAGGATATTTATGTTTATGATTCTAATCAATTTAGAAAGACGTCTGCAACTATTATGCAACTTCAGAAAAGCACATCAAAAATTTAATGTAACTGTGCCAAATACTAAAGACTATAGATACAATTTACTAAAGACCAATCATGCAAAAAATTTGTTGACTAATTCTTAAATAATTATGAACAATATATTGTTTTAATATTAACACAAAACTGAGCTAAATATCAAGTATTATACATTCACCTTGATTAGTTCAATTTCAAATTTTTAAATGTTTTTCTACCAAATATTATACACTCTAAACCATGCAAATATTCATTTTAAAGCAGAATGTATATATATTTTAAACCAGTGCTAATTGACCAAGCAAGTTCACCAATTATGTTCTACAAAAAATGTTTAATGTTTGATCTATATATTTCTACTATTAACATTTAAAAAATCAATAGCTAAAAAAGTACAAATTTTGAATTTTTGCTACAATCATATATGTACTTTGACATTAATATTAAAGTCTTTGATAAAATATATTTTTATATTAACAGTAATTTAAATAAACACTGCACTTATATGTTTAATCAGAACCCTTTTCCATATCAAAGGACAATTTATTGGATAATTCAAGCTTAAACTAAAGAACTTTACATACTCCTTTACGCCACTTAGCAAGGACAACTGGTACTCCAGAACTCATTGTTAAGTAAGAATATTTTATGCAGAATAAACAATTTATAATGGTCGTCTATGGGAGGGGGAAATTAGCCAATTATTCCAGCTTAAAAAATACATTATAACTTATGAATATTATATTAAAAATCTAACATATCTATTATATATAAAAAAATTAAAAATCCTTAAAGTGCATTATATGCTTGTGTAAACTGTGCTGTGTGTACTATGCAGGTATTCACGTAAAATATGTATTTGTATATGTATGATAATGCAACTTAAATCCATGGAAAAAGAAAAAAGAGCACTTCCTAAAGTTATTACTTTCAATATATTCACTAATCATCATTATCCAGTTTGACTATTAACCTCAATGATTTTTTTTTGATTTGTTTCATGGACATATAAGTTGATAAGATTTCTTTCAACATAATTTTTAAAAGAATGTTTAATATCACTAAAAAAAGTGTTTTCACTGTCCAAAAAATAGTGCAAAATAGAGGGAGAAAGTGAAACTAAACTAGAATCAAACAATGTTTTGTGTTCTTCCATAGAGCTGGTTTTCATTATGCTGAAAAAAAAAACATACTGAAGTTTCATTTTTTAAAATTTGTACTACAGTATTATACCATATTACTTAAAGTAAATTCATTAAAATTTTAAAAAAAATTTTTTTTAATAAATCATTTGATTGGCCATTATTTATCATTAGTGTAACTAGAGCCAAATTGACATATGATATATTACAAAAACTTGATCACAGTGAACTTAAAAAAACAATTCAGGGTATTGAAAAATGGAAAAAAAAATATCATGCATTCTGAGTTTGCATATTGTAATCAATATTTAAGGCTTTTATTGCAAAGGGTACTATGCAGATCTAAATAAACAAATGCAATAGCTATAGTAAATATTTTTGGGCATGACATGTCACTATTTTATCAAATGTGGTAGTGATGTTTTTGCAATGACTTAGCAATTTGTTAAATAGCACAATACGTTTTAATGGCAGAGTTATAGTCTATTTAAGTAAAAAATAAAGGCATTAATCTTTTTCACTTTATTTGTATTGCATTTTCATCATACACAATTTATTATTAATTGCTTAAAATCATCCTCACACTTTCCCCCCAAAAATGCAATTTAAATATGATGGATAGATTATTTAATTGAAATTAGCATTCATAAAGATTTTAATTCAAAATTGATTGTCTGACATTTCACTTAATATTTATACTGTATATAATTTAATATTGACAATACATATGGCCAAAAATTTAGTTTTAGTTTTATACTGAATGAAATTTATATTTTTTTGTCAATGCTACATTGTTTTTACACATGTGATAATGTCTGCTGCTTTGGATATGTGAAAAAATTATGAGTTGATTTAAAATCAAGAAAGCATAGTAATTATTATTTTTAATTTACATTTAGTAATTTTTGATACTACTTGTATAAATCTGAAACCATTTTTCCCTCTTTGCTCTCTCTTCTTTTTTTACTGAAAATACTTTATATTAGTGATGGTAGCAGTCTTGATTTGACAGAAACATTTTTAATTCAAAATTAATTGACTGAATATTTTAGGTAATATATGTACCTTACTTTTTTAATTTTATCCCGAACAAATTTGCTATTTTTACAGAACTGTGTTGATTTATATTCATGTACTGAATTAATCTTTTTATTTTTTTTTGTTCTGTAGTCATTAATAATGAAAATTTTTAATTTGGATATGTTATTAATGAGTTAAGACATTGGATGAAAATTAAATAAAACACTGTACCTTCATTAACCTTATTTTAAACTTATAATCAAAATATTGAATGCAGCACTATAACATTGTGTTTTATGAATAAAATATGTGCCATACAATTTCAGCATGAAAGTTATTATTTTGCTTTAGGATGACATATAATAACTATTCTATGATGTCATCAGTGTTACAAAATGGCCACCAAAATCTAAAAAAAAACATTTTTTTCTATAATAATAATAATAATAATAATAATAATTCAAAAGACAAGATTGCACCTGACCAAACCCCTCAGGCTGTTTAAATGTTTACAAACTTTCTTGCTCCCATAATGGCTGCAGTGCAGCATATTATGGGAAAACATGAGCCACAATCATTATCAGAGTATCACAACATTGATACTTATATAACAGGGCAAGAATCAAATTTGAAAGTAGCTCAAAATTTTTCAAATATCAAATATTTACATATTTGAACCTACAACTGCTGAAATGCTTTGCACTGAGCGCAATGACACCAAGTGCAAGATAAAGGAGGCTTGTTTCATAGCAGAAGACCTTAATTCCATCAATAGGAGAGATGCTTGGTTCTCTTTTTCGAAAAAATGTGGGCAGTCTAAGTGATTTACCTATATTGGAATACTTCTCTATTAGACAAGCTAGCAACAAATATTATTATTATTATAAGCTATGAATACAGGAGCATGAAGTTCCTGAAAGCGTTATGCAAATGTAATCTTTTAATATAGCTTCACAGATGTGCGTTTCGAGTGCAATATATAGATTATGATGATTATAGTGAATAATCGATTGTAAATCAAAATAATGGGTACAAATTGATGATAATCTCTATTGTGAATTCTCGCATTAAAACCAAGCACTAAGCAGATTAAATAAGTATTTGCTAAATTTAATTTGAGCATCATTTCCTTCTCATATCAGTCTTCCCAGTACACTAATGAATTAATACCTACACATCACAATAAACAAAATTTATCAAAGTAATTTGCATCACTTAAAGTAAAATATCACAATTCTCTGAAATTATATATTGTTTTGGAGAACATAATATCAGTTATCTTTGTCAAAATCAGGTAGCCTCTAGACTTTTAAATCCACTTTCATATTTTTTATTTTATTTCTGGTAATGATAATTGTGTTTTTGTTATTACATGTTTTCTTTTTTGCTATTGTGTGTTGAGTACATGACAAACATTTTATATATTCCTGCCTTTTTTTTTTGATCAACAATTTATATAATATATTCATGAGTTTTAACATAGAAATTCTACAGCACTAAGTAAACTAGAAATCAAACCATCATCTAACTTCTTCCATGCAATTGTAATTAAGATTTCAATTTCAAATTATAATGTAATAGAAAAAAGTTTATATGCTATTATATTAATTCAAAATTCTACTCTATGCCAAACAAGGCTTACTGATTATATGGTTGCTCATATGTTTTTCAAGTCTGAATTTGATTTTAAAGACTAAACCATCCAAATCATTTTGGTACAATAATTAACACATTGGCTTAGTTACTTAACTGATAAGATATTTTACCAACTTCACAAACTTGATTGACTTCTCTCCTTTTAATATACGAAGATTCATGTAAAATAACTATTGCATTACATACTATTGTAGTTTAAATAAACCTTGCTCCACTAATTCTGATATGTAATCTCTCAAATTTTGAAGTATCAGTTTCAATACAAATATTAGTCTCTTTTAAGAATGACATCAATATTTTTTTTTAAAAACTTTCATTACCTCTAAAGTTAATGTTCTGATATATAAGCATAAAATAAGTATCTTCAGAATTCTCCTTTTATCAGCTTGGTCTCAGCAAAAGGAATCTTAAATAAAAGAATCAACTAAATAATCCCCTCTAGTTAATTTTTAGAAAAGTAAATTTTAATTATTCTTACTCATCTGTTTGTGTTAGTTGGAATGGCTCAAATCGTGAATGCTATTATGAAAATGAACCTTTTAACCAAACTAACTACTTCTTTGTCTGAGACTGCTACTGTCACAAAGCCAATATTTTTGACAATATTTTCAATTATCCACATTTGATATTATCAGTGTTACTTGATATATTTATTTGTCATTCATTTCATAAAAGACTATGTAATCTAAAAGTGAACGAACTTTGGTAACCAAAAACAGCCTTATGAAAAAATTTTCTTGAATAAAAAAAAAAAAGAAAAGTAAGTACTAATTCTCGAATATTTTTTTCAATGCATGAACGATTGAATGCATTTTGCAATATATTATGATTTTGGGTTTACTTAAATTTTCTCTTTCATATCATTCATTAAACTGTATTCAATGCTTTTGTGAAATTGCTTTAATCTCAATTTGGATACCATAGATCAACATTGCAAAAAAAGAATATAGAGAAGAAATTCAAGAATGCCATTTAAAAAAAAAATCCAGTTAATTTTGTCAGGTCAAATTTTAATATTTTTGACAAATCTAAAATGCATGATCAAATTTATATGAATTATTAATGCTATATTTTTGACAAATCTGAAATACAGTACATGTTCAATTTAAATACATGTTCAAATTTATATGAATTATTAATGCCATTACTTTTTAGGTTTAAAACAAATACAATAAACTCAAACTAAATGATTAAATACCACTGGATAAAGACCTAACAAAATTAGCAAACTACAATTAACATTGTCTTTTACTAACCATAATCAACTTAATTTGATGTTTGAATTAAAAAAAAAGAGTATGATGTGAACAAATTTATACAGTTAAAAATTTACAATTATAATCATCCAATCAAATATTTAAGCAATTTATTGAAATGCTGTTTAAGAAGTAATTATTTCAAAATAAATACCCCCCCCCCCCAAAAAAAAAAAAAAAAAAAGAAGAAGAAAAGGTTTATCTTTGTATAAAAGCACATTTTAACATTTAGTTATCCATATCTTTTGGTTTAAGAAAACATAAAAACCATCTGTAAATTTTGAAAGAGAAAAAGGTGATTCCTAAACTTGTAATAATGAAGTATCAATCCTACCACTACAATATTTTTCTTGTTTTTTTGTTTTTTTTTATGACTGTAAATTATATATATAAATGAAAATAAAACATTTGCTTTTATAAGAAAATAGTACAGTTACATAAAGAGGTTTCAATTTCTACAATTTAGATGTGCAATTACCAAATACATACTGTTTTCTTTCTACTACAGTAATAAGTACATATAAAAATTTTTATTAAATAGTTATTTTTGACTCACTTACATAGATATTATTAAATAAACTGGAAAATAAAAACTTAATTAATTTTGTAAACAGGAAGTTGTTTTGTTTGAGATAAACGATTCTAATTTTTTAATCATCAAATTCCAAATACAGATATATACTTTTTTTTATTTATTTAAAACTGATGTATGTATTGATAATATATATATTACGACTTCATTTAACCACTGTATAATAAATGAGAAAAGACAGTCAGAAGAATGTGTAAATATGAAAACTAATACTTTTATAAAGTGTACTTTCATCTGTTTAACTATGGGTCAAACTATCAACAGCTACTAAAACCTATATAAAGCTGGACAATGATGGGCAAAAGAAAGTAAATTTACTTTTCATGAGATTAAATAATAGAATGGCTCTCCTATGTCTATTTCTCAAAATTGATGAAATCATTATATCTGTGATAAATGAAAATTGAGTTTCTAAATCAAAATGTCAAAAAGAAAATAGCTGTTGTCATTTAAAAAAAAAAAAAGACTTCCATTCAAATAAATGTCCAAATTTCTTTTTTTTTAAATTCACTAATCTATATTCTTCTTAATATTCTCTATAATAAATGCTTCAAATGACAAAAATAGGGCATTTTCTGGACCTGCTCTATAACACGGCTTGAATGTGGCCTGAAAAAAAATAATCTTTTTTCAGGTTATCATGATATTAAGATTTGTCTATCAGATAAGATGTGATATGTTGGACTATTTCCATAATTTATGAGTGAATGTTAAATGTATAGAAATTTTTTTAAACTTTATTTAAACTTCTCAAATACAAACAACTTGTTAGTAATAACACACAAATAGACAATACAGGTTAGTAATTACACAGCGTTTCGAGTAGTATTATTCTCCACTCTTCTTCAGGTGTTGCTGGCCTATATGCACAGTGACAATATTCGCTTAGAAGTTGAACTCGCACCTTTAGATTCTTGTATTTCGAATTTAAGGCAATTGCTCTACCAACTGAGCTTAAATTCGATATACAAGAATCTAAAGGTGCGAGTTCAACTTCTATGCGAATATTGTCACTGTGCATATAGGCCAGCAACACCTGAAGAAGAATGGAGAATAATACTACTCGAAATGTTGTGTAATTACTAATCTGTATTGTTTATTTGTGTGTTATTAATAACAAATTGTTTGTATTTGAAAAGTTTAAAAAAATTTCTGTACATTCAACATTCACTCATAAATGATGGAAATAGTCCAACATATCACATCTTATAATATACCATCAGTACAAACCTTCAGACAAGTCTATCAGATAGTTGGTTCATTGCCAATCCAAATAATCTGACATTATTTGTTAAATGGATACCTATCTATTTCAGATAGTGTAGAGATGTAAAAGTTTTAGACCATCACAATTTAAAAATTGAAAAGAATGGCAAGTAATATTTTTTCTTCCATGGCTATATATGAACAACCCCCTTTTTGCAATAAAATATTTTAATATACAGTTTTATCTTTACTTTCCTCTATAGAGATAATCTATAAAACTGATAAATTGATGTACAAATTCAAGATTTAAAGCTTGAAACTTTGAAGCCACACTGAAAAAAAAAACAGCAAAATCTAAAATCAAATGCCAGTGACTTAATGCACATCAATTACTAATATTATATTTTAATCATTTTGATTCCCTCTACATCCATTATCTCAAATGTATTTAAATCATTTATAATTTTCTCTATGTCCATATTTCCAAAGCTTCTCTTATTTTGTTTAATTGCTTATTTCTCTGCTGCATATAGACCTACATTCCAAACAGAACATTTAATAAGTTTCTTGGTTAAATCTGCATTGTTAGCCATGAGGTCATCACAACTGCCGTGCAAGCGAGTTGTTGGTTGAAGACGGTTGTGGGTTCGCATCCCGGCCGATGCCATGACATATGAGGAAAAAAAAACATTATACTTAGAATGGTTTTCATTGTTTTTCTATGTTTATAGTTACATTTCTATTGTCATAATACTACAGCTTTGTATAACATTTAAAGTTTTGCTTTAAATCTATACTACAATTTATTATATAATTGTATGTTACATTTTATTTAACATGTAAATTTTATTCAAATTTGCAAATGTATGTAAATTTGTATCGCAAATACAAAGAGAAAAAAAAATCAATATTATATATATATAGTGCAATACATTCAAATATTGTTATCAGATTGATATCCCAGAAAAAATATTCAGCATAATTATCAGACTTTGTATATTGCTGTAAGGTGTATCCACTTGTAATTCAAAATCTTTGTCTTTAGATATCATATATATATATGAAAAACAAAAAACAAGTTAAAAACTTGCTAACGCTTGTATTTATGTGAACAGATGGCGTTCTACCAAAAACCCCGTCAAATGTATGTTTATATAAACGTCAGAGCAAGCATTCACTATCTCTAACTTTAATTCCACTTTCAGATCATGATTTCAAGCTCAGAGTTTTTGTTTAGATCTAGTTTCTTATTCCTGTCTTTCACTGATGATAGCAAATAGCTTGAAATCATGATCTGAAAGTGGAATTAAAGTTAGAGATAGTGAATGCTTGCTCTGACGTTTATGTAAACATACACTTGACGGTGTTTTTGGTAGAACGCCATCTGTTGATATATATATGTATTTAATTCTAACCAGTAACCACCTAAACATTCACAGTAAAATATAGTAATCAATATTTCTCACTACTGTCAAGGCAAGCTTCACCCTTTTAATAGCAAGAATGGAATATATATATTAGTTAATGTGTTCATTTAAAAGTGCTAATTCTGAGGCTATTCTTATGAAAATATTGTGTCTACATTAACTACATGGGGTGCAAGGTCACTCTTATAATTGGCCATGTTAATATATATTGATTTTGTGCTGGCAGAGGAGTGGACAAGTCTTCTTATTATCAGCTTATCCATTCAAAACACCAGCTTTAACGAAGAATATGAATTTAGGATTGGTTTAAGAAACATCAATATTGTTAGGATACTGATGATCGCCTTATATGGTTATACCTTTAGATTATAGATATTTTAAAGATATTTTTTCTCAATCACTATAAAGAAATGTGTATAGTTTCAAAGCAGGAGTAAATAGACCCACAAGTCCCTATATTAAATCTTTCAATTGTTTTATTGCATGTGTAAATTGATAGCCACCAGTTATGTTATTCATTTTTTATGAATGATCACAATTCTATATGTCAGAGCCATTGAATTCCATTCCAAAATGGATAAGTATTATAATATTTAAGAACATCAATATACATCTGGGTTTATTATTGAGTCTGGAGAAGGGGGCTTTAGTATCTCACAAGAAATTCATTTTTTGCCATAATTTTCCAGTTGCTTGAATAGATTATGCTTGAGTATCCAAAAAAGGGATTTTGATTTGAAATATGTATTCTATTATCAAACTATTTCATGAGTTAATAATAAATTTGATAGACTTAATATTTTTTTTTGTTTTCTGACATTTATTGGAAGAATATATTTAAAGGAATATATGCAAAATGATAATTCTTGATTGTGTATTCAGCAGTTGAGCTTTTTATTTCCAAATAGTAGTCAATAATAGAATATTCTAGTGCAAAAAAAGCTGTTCTTAATGCATTTGCATCACAATTTTTATATATCAATCTTCAATAGATGGCAAAAATAATTTAAGCTACTTGTTCCACATTAATATCATGGATTGGATTTGTCTTTTAATTTATTTTTGCAAAAAA
The DNA here is from genome assembly GCA_028023455.1 of Epiperipatus broadwayi. Lineage (NCBI taxonomy): Eukaryota > Metazoa > Onychophora > Udeonychophora > Euonychophora > Peripatidae > Epiperipatus > Epiperipatus broadwayi. Next base: position 3,695,457 of record JAQFVV010006281.1, on the reverse strand, counting down.
AATATATTTAAATTTTAAACCCTTATATTTAGATGAAAAATGAAGCATATTCTCAATATGGAACTAAAAATAAGAATTAAACTTTGAAAGAAAGTTCCAAATTTTCACATTATTGAATGATTTTTATTTACTCCAGATTTATAGTTGGAAATACAGATATCATGCTTCTCATGGAGAAAAGTTAAAGAATAGTGTGAAATGTTGGAAAAGCAGTTAAATATAAAGAGTCAAAGAGTATAATGTCTAAGTTAAGAGTTGACTTCAAAATTGACAATGAGGGGATGAAAATGTTTGACAATTTTTAATCTTTGATCATTCATCAAAGACAAAAGATCCTATAGTCAAAAGATTTGTCTTAGACTAACACTTGTCTATAATTTATGAATTCATGAATAATTGTTTTGCCAAATGCCCAACAATGATATAATTTGATCAACTTTGATTTATTTTTTACCAAAATAAATGATAAAAGTATGATATAATGTTTCATAAGAAATGCATTCCTGCAGAAGTTGACTTAAATACTTCTTGATTGGCAATGTGTTAATATTATCAGACACCATTCCTAGCTTTTATGTATTGTGCATAAAAATAAACCTAAAATGATAAAAATAAAAAATAAACCTAGAATCTGATTTACTCAAAACAATTTATTTTAGTTTTTATTTCATGTATATTTTTTTAAAGTTAAAATTATTTTTTTGTATTGTAAGAACTTTCACAATTATATTTCAAAAAATATGTCTGCTTCTTATCCTCAGAATTTGCACATTCACAAAATATAATTTCAAGTTATTTTACTCCAAATAAATACATCTTTATCCTGCTTAGTGAAAACAATTGGTCCCCCAAGATTTATCATTAAGCAAGAATATTGCGTAAAGAACAAGTAGTAGTAATGGATTCTTATGGGAAGAAAATGGCTGATTCCTTCAACTAAAAATTACATTATAAGCTGATAACAAACAACTTAATCTAGTATATATTGTAATTAAAAAACCCTTAAGGTGCATTATATATGCTCGTGTAAACTGTGTTATGTGTATTATGCAAATATGCGCATAAAGTATGTATGTATGATGATGCAACTGAAATCTATGTAAAAAGCACTTATTAAAAATTGTTCTTTCCAGTGATCTATTCATCAATCTTTTTTTCTGAATCATGAATTTCTTATTTTAAGGTCCATTGTTGCTTTCTAAATCCTTTGGTGATATTGATTTTTTTTGAAGGAGTGCACCAGGTGGTAGTTGAAGATCTAGTGAAAACTTTAAAATGGATAGTTGACATCATTGTAATATTTTTTTATATGGGATGTTGTGATTTCTTAATTTTTGGAAAGTTTCAATATAGCTATGATGATTTGAGAACTTTGTTCTATTTTGTCTTAGTTTTTAAAGATAATGGTGGCAGGAAATAAACATGGATAACCCATAGAAGAAAAGATATCATGATTACCTTTTTTTCAGTTGATTTAAGATATCTATTTCTGTTTACAAGCTCAGAGAATTTATTGGATTTTTCATGGTCATATTAGTTGTAGCCATGATTCATTCTAATTCAAAATGTAAACAGAATTGCTAGAAAAAAATGTGTCTTTTGACTGCCCAAAAGTATACAAAATGGATGAAAAAATAAAAGTATGCTAGCAGTTAACGATTTTCTTGTTGTGCTAAAAAAAAAAAAAAATTCATATTGAGATTTTTTTTTTTTTTTTCAAATTTGTACTACTATATTATATTACTTACATGAAATTATATAGAATTTTTAAAAAATGTTTAGTAACAACTTATTTAATTGGTCATAAAGACTTGTTATGTATCAATAATGTAAGAATAGTAAAATTATTGGGTACTAATTACATAGCGGGGCTAGGCCGCTTGATGGCATTATTGCTATGCAAAAACAATCAAATGTAACTTTCCCAGGCCTTTAATTTTTTTTCCTTTTATTTTTTTCTACTACTTTTTTTCCTTACACAAACACATCTTTACCACTGATATAGTCAAACTTCTTATTTTTAAAACAAATTTTTATTACATTTTATTTGTATTACATTTTTAATAAAATCTTGTTCTACCTTTTTTTTTAAATAAAAACAATCCAAAAATATCTTTCTCCTAACTTTTGTCTCAGTTAGACAAACTTTTTCTCAACCATCACCCCTCACCCCCAAAATAAAATAACATAAAAACTTTGGACTTATGTCATAGAATCACAACCTTTTGTTTTGGGAATGTTTTTTTTCTACCTACTTTCATTTTTAAAACGAATTTTTATTACATTTTATTTATTTACTATCTTTTTTTTTAAAAAAAAAAGTTCTACTTTTTTTAAAAATAAAAACAAACCAAAAATAACTTTGTTCTGGGTGACTACAAACTTTTCTCAATGCTCCCCCCCAAAAATAAATAAATAAATAAATAAATAAGATCAAAACTTTTGATTTTTCAACTTGCATTTTTTTTTCGTTTTTGATTGATTGATGTCATAGAATCATAACCTTTTGTTTTGGAAACATGTGCAAATTGAATACCTTCACTTGCAGGAGCATGACTGACATCAGAATTGTGAACTTGTTTTGCAAATGTAGAGTTTTATGGACTCACCACACTATGGTGTACCGACAATTCTTAATGAGTTAGTCAGACTGCATGATTTAAGTAGAAATGAAATTACTCTGCTATGGAGATTTCAAAACTTGTGGCCATTTGAAATCCAACCACTCCCAGAAATGATATGGTAGCCAACTGTGAATTGTGCGAATTTGCATAACCAGTGTCATGAAGCACAAAACAGGTCATACTATTTCTGCAAAATGCCATTAAACTGGTTGCAATGGCTCATACAATAGAAACTGTTGTATTAGCCATAAGTCTGCCACTTAAACACCACCTCAGTTACGCTGCTTCTGTTGTTGGCAACTGGCATGATTTGAAAATCTGCTTGCCATAGTGTGCCATTTTATTTGTCTCATACATTTTCTCTCGAAAATGTGAGTTTTCATGTGAGCTAGGCCGAATTGTGTTTGGCCCTTCCCTTTGCTATGGTTTGCACATTCTAAGTTGTGTAGGGAAGGATGGGGACAGTGTGACAATTCTTAGTGAGTCAGACTGTGATTTAAGTAGAAATTAAATTACACTACTATCGATATTTCAAAAATTGTGGCCACTTGAAATATAGCCACCGTCAGACAATACGGTAGGCAACTGTGAATTATATGAATTCACATAAAGTGTCATGAAGCACAAAACAGGCTGTAATATTTCTGTGCAATGCCATCAAATGGCCTGCAATGGCTAATACAACAGAACTGTAGTATTAACCATAAGTCCGGCTGCATAAACAGCATTTTTATGTATTTTTGTACATAAACAACACCATCAAGCAACCAAGCCTAGCTACATAAATAATATCAATTATTGTACTACCGATTGTCAAAACTTGGGAAAAAAATATCCTGATATATTAAAAAAAGAAAAAAAAAGTATCTAATGCATTCTGTGTGTGCATATTGTAATCAATATTTAAGACTTTTTTTACAATATGTACTATGCATATCCAAATAAAAATCACTTTTTACGGGGTAATTCGTTATTAAAGCTACAATATGGAGTATGTATTAGACCTACTGTGCCTGTTCACATTCATATTAATCCACTGATAATTTTGTAATCTTGTGATCTGACCAAAATAATGTGTACATGGATCTTGTACATGACTTTTTTTGGCAAAAAAAAAATGTGTACACAGATTCTTGTATATGGTATCTAAAGGCAGATTTACAAAGTTATCAATGGGATTTGATACAAAGGTCAAATGGGCACAGTAGATCTAATACATCTCCGTGTTGCACCTCTAAAAAACAACATAATAAATATATGTATCATTTTAATTAAGAAATATATGATTATTAACAACATATTCAAATATATAGAACTTTCAACAGTAATAACTTTTAAAAGAGTAATAACTTTTAACAATGATATGTTGATTTTTGTTTCTCATTTTAATAATAAATGTATGATTTTTAACTAAATGTGTACGAGTTTGAAGGCTAACAAGTTTTCAGAATGACATTTAAAAATGTAAAAAAAAAAATGTGATTTGCAGTTTTAATAAAATGACGTCATTACACAAAAAAAAAATGTTACTTTAAATATGCAGATTTCAAAGAGGAAGTGATTTTGGTTTTAAATAATTTTTATAAAAAACACATTAACCAAGTCATACAAAACATAAATTGACAGGTTAAAACCTAACTTGTAATGATATATTACCACAGAAAATGGAGATATGTAGTAAAAATGTAGCACATGATTGCAAAGGATGCTCAGATTTCCATAGAAGTGATTATAAATATTTTTTTATAAACAAATTAAACCAAAACTACAAAAAAATACTTATTAATTATCATACTTTTATTATTTTTTATTATCTTGGTGGACACATTTCTTTCATGTCTTTCAGTATTGCAAATAACTGAAAATGTTGAAGTATTACATACAAAAAAAGATCGCATTGATAAAAAAAAAAAACACGTTTTGTCATGTATAGGCACAGGGATTATTTTTTTCAATTTGATGTCATCATGACATTATACATTTGTTGTGGGTGTGAAAAGGCCTCCTATCTCCCCTACATTGCAGCTTTAATACCTAAGTACCATCTAATATATAAACATTTATGCTAGCTGTGAATTTTTTTTTGTAATGAAATGTCACATTTTATTAAGTCATTGAGTTCCTTCACATGACTTTAATTTTTTTTTCGAATAGGGCTGTTGAACTATTTAAATAGGTATTAAAGGTATAAATCTTTTTCAGTTTATCTCTATACAATTTTGCATATGTTTTTTAACAGTTTTATATTGAATAAAATTTTCATTTCATTTTTATTCTTCACTTTTATACATGTGCAATAACATTATGAAATCTTTTAAATTAAAGCAAATAGATTGTTATTTTTAATTTAAATTTAGAAATTTTTTATTATGATGATGATTTTTTTTTTTTCAAAATAACAATTCTGATAACTAAATTACTATATGATGTAAGTTATTTTGGCTGTAAGCAAAATATTGTTAGTAAGAAATTTTACTCCATAAAAGTGAGTAAATGCAGTATACAGTTTTTAAACTAATGTATACATTTTAGAATTTAATACATTAATGTATTTGGTGGTTGTATGTTATTAAAATACAATTTTCATTATCATACTGAATGAAAGACATTTTGGGGGGCTTTGTAATCAGTAATTATGAAATTTTTTTCTTTGGATATATCATTATTGAACTCTTGCAAAGACGGTGGATGAAAATAAAATACCGTGCATTTATTAATCCTATTTTAAGTTTGTAATCATAATAATGGATTCAGCACTAATATTATGTACTGTATAGTGTATTATACATAAATTTTGTACTGTACAGTTTCAGTAGGAAGGCCCCAATTTGGCTTTTGGATGATATAGTGTTAACAATTATCCTATGACATCATCAGTTTTACAAAATGGTCACCAGAAATTTTTTTTTACATTTTTTTTAATAATTATTACAGTGAGTAATCGATTGTAAATCAAAATAGTGGGTACAAATTGATGATGATCGCTATTGTGAATCTTCATATTAAGGCCTTGAGCTAAGCATAAGTTGAAAACAGTTGTTCTGAAATCTTCATTTTTTAAGCTCTTTCAGTTTAGAAAATATTATGAATTTAAAAAAACATCTTTAAAATACTTCTCTCTAATTATAATAGTAAAAATGAGAAATGCTTAGAAAGTTTCTATGTCCTTATTATTTAAAAAGATTATTAATAAATGAAAAATTATATTTGGATAGTATTATTTGTTCAAAATTAACCATAATTTATTAGCAAATGTTGCTTGCTGCTTCACAAATTGTATTCTCTCATAAAAGTGGCACTAGCTGTTACATAACTGAAAATAAATGTTTGATATAGAATTGAAACTTTTAGCTTTATAATTCATACAGTTCAGAATTAATATTGAATAAAATGACAATTTTTTAACAAGTCAACTTTTTTCTTAAAAGGATCTATACAATCTTTAAGCACTTTTATATATATATTATGATGACTGACATAAAAGTGCCTGGACATTAGCAGGTTTTGTTATGTATTTTTGTTGTTGCCTTTTGTTTTATTTTAAGATTTAGGGATCACAAAACTTTCATTGACACTGTAATCTGTTTTTTTAATTGCCAGACATTGTTTATATCACTAAGATAAAAACTTTTTCAATAGAAATTATGTCTGAAAACTATTTAATATTTACAATTGCATTTAAAATCAATCATAAAACCAAATAATCTTTTTTTTTTGATTAAATCTTGTTTTATACTTTCATTTTCCAACATGTATAAATTTTATTCAAAAAATGAATTCATTAAATGAAAATAGTCAAACATATAAAATATTAATTTTCAAAAAAAAAAAAAAAAAACTATTAAAAAGAAATAAACAAGAGTAAATATTCAAATATAAAAGGCTTCAATTTAGCCTGGAGAATATAAAAATGTTTTAGAAAGAAAAAAATAGTTTTTTTTTTAATTCATATTTTTAATATGTTCATTAATAAAGCACAACTCGTCAAATAATTAATACATTAAAATAAATCAACAAAATATATTGTGTCACCAGTTTAATAGAAAACAGTTACAGATTGGTTTTTCTGCAATATAATCAATGTTTTCTAAAAATACAAATTTATTTGCATTTTTTTTTTTTTAAATTTCGTTTCAAGATTTGTGTTTACACATTTTAACTTTACAATCACAGATTTTGTTTTCCACATTGTTTGAGTGAAATTTTGTTACTTTGTATACATTTTTAATATGAAAATGCAATGATGATCAAATATTTAGTTCTCATCCATATCTTTGCTGTCTTCACTCTCACTATCTTCTTCATTACCATGTTCACTTTCGTCTTTGATTTCATCTTCATTATCATTATCATCAGAATCATTTTCATTTGTATAATCACTTCCCTCATCATCCGTAATATCCCAGTCCTCAGATTCTGTGTGACTTAATACAACATCCTCCAGTACTGGTTCATCATCTTCTACTTCAGATTATGATTCTATTTAAAAGAATTTTTTTTGCTTCCTGAGTTTCTTCTTTTGCAGGCCTTGTAATCTGTGAAACAATAAGATCAAGTTTTCCTTTTAATCTGCTTTTTTTTTTTCAAATAACCGAACTCTTTGATTTACAGGACAATGAACAGTTTTCAGAAAATTTAGTGTCAGGACAAATTATTAAAAAAGGTAAATGATTTGATAAGATTTATTTTATTCATATACTATATATATGATTATGATGTGGTTTGGTAACCTTTCTTTTGTCAATTTCTTTTAATAATAATGTCACTAAATTGACAGGTAATTTGTGAACTGTATTATTTACAAGAGTTTCATTATTTTGATGTAAAATATTTTCAAGAATGGCATCATCATTACTTTGTAAACCTTGCTTGAGTAATATAACCAAAGAATTTGCTTTGGGAATATTTTTGTCACATCCATTGTCCTACAAATATTGTAAGATTTCAACTTTTCTTCTATAGATATCACCTGGCTAGTGCAATGTGTTGCCGTCTTTCTTTGAACTATGGTGTATTATTTCATTAAATTCTACATATTGAGCTTCTTGTGGCACTTCTGCTTTCATTACATTGGTAACATTTTTCTTTTTCTGTACTACCATTTTTGAAGATTCATCCCGAATTAGACAAGTTTCCAATTTAATTTATCAAATATTAATTCTTCAAATCTTGGTTTAATAAAGCTACCACTAACAATGAGTATACTTTTTTCCACCAGAGCAAAAACTAAATGCTAGTATTGATAATGGTTTAAGAGCTTTGTGACTATTTGCCTGGGAATAAATCTGCACAGTAACTGTTGGCTTTGAAAATACACAACATTTTCTATTAAATTGATGTGTAAAAATATGAAGTCTTCCAAATTTAGTTACTGCAGATACATAAACCACATCATTGACTTCAGTTGTGAATGTGCTAATCACAAGTGGTTCTTCAGATAAGGCAAATGAGGCTTCATGAGATTTATGTTCCTTAGCTTCATCTAATTAGCCAGGCACTAAGAATTTTATCATTCAAAGCTGCAGATAAAAAATGTTTTGATGAATTTGCATATTTTTTCATTGAAATAGTACATAATTGCACAAACTCTGTAGCATGACCAGTGAAAGTTTTTATTAGTTCTTATTTGTTTAAATTCCACCATTTAATTTTCCAACTGCCTGATATTAAATATTTTTTATCTGAAGTGAGGCATATATAATGTATAGGTGAATGATCTGCTTTCTATTTGATTTTTTTTTTCTTTATCGATTGACCATGCAGCTATATGTTGATCATTTGAACAGCTATATATTAAATCAGCAGCTTCATCCCAACAAATACAATTAACCTCACCAGAATGATTTTCTGACATTTGTTTATGTAAATTTGTCTGGACTTTACTATCAATTAAAAGAAACCCAGATATTTTTCCCATTGCAATGTAATCACTTGTTGAGGATTCCTGTTTAAGTCGAGTTCACTGTTTTTTCCTTACTGTTTTTGTTTTGTATCTGCTGCAATTCCATGATAAACAAGTGCAAGTGGCAGATAAATGTAGTGTGGGTATATATTCTTGTTTTAAAATTCTGGTTGATGTTTCCCATATTTTTAAATGACCGTTTGGACTTGAATATACTAGAAATTCATTTTGGGTTGAAAAAAACTAAACAACCAGAACATTGATTGGACATTTTCTTCCATGTGTATAAGAATATATATAATCAATGTTTGCTTGAATTATTTGCTGTTAAAATGTTACTAAATCTTAAAAAATTAGATTTAAATGCATTTTTTATTCTGAATATAATATGAGAGCAGTTTTTTTTGGATTCCATATATATTCTATTATTTTGAATGTTATGTGATGTGATGCACTGTCTTCTTATACTGAGTCAGGCATCTCCCTGCAACTTTGTCCAGAGAAACCTGTTAGTCACTTTATCTTCCCTTTCCAGTCCCCCACCCTAATTTTTCCCATATCCTGCTCTATCCTATTTCCAAAACATAATCTTTGTTAAATTCATGGCCTTCATATATAAATCCCCCTTCTCTTTTCCCAAAATCTTTATTCATAATAGCTCCTGACATCTAGGTATTTTAGTTTGAACTCATTTACACAAAAAATCATTTCTTAATGAAGTTTTCTACCATTAGAAATTCAAAGCATATTTCAGTTATTAATAGTAGATATTGATAGTCTCAAGGCGCTTGGGTGGCTGGTGGGATAATATGTATGAAAAATTAACCAGAAAAAGTAATTCTTATAAAACTGTACATTTTAATATTTAGTGCTGGTGCCATTGTTTTCCTTGCATCAATTACTGGTAAAAAATAAAAAGGCACTAAAAATTATTTGATGATTGTTTTCAAAAATTTCAGATATTAGTTACAATTCTATTTGATCGATATCATCATTTAAAAATTGAACAAAGTCTTTACTAGGTGTAAGAAGTATTTTGTTAACTGGTTATAAATTCATTTATGGTCTAATTTTTTCACTTGTTAACTATTATTATTTAGTAAAATAATTAATGATTTCTTAATCGATAAATGTTTTATTTATATATGAGTTTTATTTTCTTGTAATAGTATTTTAACAGAATAAATCAACTGTAATTTTATGACATCGAATGGAAAGCACTTTCAGCAAAAATTATTCTTTAATTTTTTTATTATTTATTGGTAATTGAAAATTTATTTTTAATATTTTGAAGAATTTTTTCATCATTTGAATATAAATTTTACATGAATTCATTTTAATAATAAAGTTGTAATGGAAAACCCTTTTTATTTCATTAGTATTACATTTTTTGCCTACAAACAAAGTGGAAATCTTTCCTCTTATCTATTTTTTATGTGATGTATTTTTATTTTTTTTTTTCATTTATAAAACTGATAGTTGAGATTTTAGATTACTTTAATTTTTGAATTTTTACTTTTGATATGATTTTTTGTAAAAAAAAAAAAAAAAAAAGATAATGAAGAATAATTTTTATTTTATTAAAAAATAAAACAGAAGCAATTGATTTATAAGCATAATATATGTGATTTTTAACAAAATTAGAAAATGATCTATTCCAATAGTTTTATTATTGTTTGTTTCTTTAATTGAAAAGAGTTAATGAATAAAATTTTCAATATTTTATTGGTAGGACTTATCATTTTAGAAAAATTCAGCTAAAACAAAAACATTAGAATAATACCTTTTTTGATCCATTAAATACATTATTTTGAAAATGAATTTTTATTTGAACTTATGCTTTTCATGGAGTTAAGTAAAGTATAAATATTTGATAATGATTTTTTATTATTATTATTACAGATTGTGGTGGGGTAATGAAAAAAATATTCCCCTGTTGCTAAATAACATGATAAAGGTTAAGGATAAACTTTTAATATAGAATTGTAAATTGTTTGCATTCTATATCAACCACAGTTATGAATTTTTACATTTTATGTACAACAATAAATAGATAGCAAGTACTTTTTTTAGCAATTTACCTCATTTATTTAATAGTGTAGAAATTATACACTTTGAACATGTTTTTGCTACCTCATTATGTCTGAGACAACAATTACAGGATATTAGATGTTGTCAACATTTTTCTCTGTTTTTATTTGTTGTATAAATAAGTATAGAGTTTACAATTCTTTTATTTTATGTCACTCATAGTTGAGAATCAATGTGTGTTACTAGTATTCATGTAACATATCATAAATGCATTTTGATCTCATTTTTTAATAAACTATCTTTTTTATTATTAATTGTTGTATGGACATTTTCTTTGATATATTTTTGTGGTACCATGAGGTGTTTAAAAAATTAACATTTTCAAATTCGTGAATTTCAATTATAATTTAACATTAATACAAAGATATTTATAATATCAGAAATAAATACATTTTTAAACACTTTTACTTAACTTAGCAATTTTATTTGTTTATTTAGGATAAATTTTGTTATTAAAGTTTAAGATACTTTTATGAAATAGATTTTCTTCAAATTGTATTCATGTGTTAGAAATCAAGGACATTGCAGTATGTCAATAAAATATTTCAGGATTGTTATATGGTTTAAGTGTTGACAGACAAATTTTATAATGCTAATATTGGTTTAGTAAGGTTTCAGAGTTGGGCATGAAAACAGCATATTTTTTAAACATTTTTACTTTTAAAAATGTTACAATGAAAAGAGATAATGATCAATTATGAAATTTTATTTTCTATTGACTGTAAAAATTTATTATTTAAATATGCTTTTTTCGTAAACAAAATAGTATTTGAATTAATTTTCATTTCATCAGAAATTTCCATTAAGATGTTAAACAAACTGTGACATTGTTTTTATTCTTCATTTTAAGTAGTAATAACTACAAAAAATATCTAAATACTAAAAAAAAATATATATGTATAAATGTTTTATAATAATCATTTTTATTTATTGTGCACTAAAAACCAAAAAATATTTTTTGTCATCAACTACAATTGGGGTTTTTATATTTAACTTAAATAAAAGTATGAGATGTACAGAAATTAGTTAATTAAATCAATAATTGTTATAAGTGATTGAATTATTAGTTTTCAGACACCCCACACATTTATTTCATGTTGAATACAAAAACACCAAGTGTAGTTGAACAAAATAATTATTTTGTTGGCTTATTAGGGCACAGTTAAATAAGGGCATTCACTTTAGGTTTATTTTGTAGTGGTTATTGTTTTAATATAATCAATTTTAAATAAATAATATAAATCTTTAATTATTATTTTTTTCATTAAAAACTAACAATCATTTCAGATTTTCTAAACCCATACTGAATGCTTACCTCTCAAGGATTCTTTATTCTTCTCAGCTGTGAATTGTATTAAGAAATGAAAGGAAATCATTATCTTTAGTACACACGTAATGAAAAATAATAATTGATTTTATGTTTTGCTTTTGTAATAGAAATAGGACAATTCTATACATTGTTGGCTATCTTTATAGAAATTATGCTTATAATGATATCAGTTTGGGTAATTGTTTTAATAATTGAAGAACTATTAAGCCTAAGCCAGTTAATTTCTATTTTACAAAATATAATGAATATCAAACTAGAAATATATTTTACCAACTCCCATTAGTGTTCTCTCCATGAAGGTTTCATATATAAATTTTCACTTGTATTGAAGATGTTAAGTAGAAGAAATTTAATGTGTATTAAAGGGCAAACATAAAGTAATGTATGCATTGTATAAGATTCTCTTTAGATCATGCCAGACTTCATTTTCAGGCTGTTGTTCTGTATCTGGATCTAAAGATGGCCTTATTTTTATTGCCAAGTAGCAAAAGTAGGTTTTAATTGGCTAAGCTTCTCAGAATTTTCAAACATTAAAAAATTCTATTCAAATCTATCTTTATTATTCTCAATAGACATTTCACTATTATCATCTCTGTACAGTATAATTTTTTTCACGATAATGTCTTTGCAATGCACATAAAAAATATAAAATAAATGGAAGAGAGACAATTTTGAATGAAAGAATTTAAGGAATTTTTAATTGAAATTATTTTTCAAAATAAGATATTAGTGAAAATTATGTTTGCATATTTATATTCTAAATTACTGAAGATTAGTAGCCTTCCAGTTTAAATGTGATATACTGATTTATTGTAGGGATTTAGAATTATTTATTAATTAAGAATGAGTTACCAGTATATATTACTTTATATATTTAAATTTATTTTTTATATTGTTTATGTATAAATAATTAATTTACTGAAATGAATATGATTATTATAAATAATAGAAGTTATGACTTTATTTTTTAGGAATTAAGGGATACAAGTCAGTATGTATGCAGTGAATTGGAAGCCTTAGAACGGGAACAGAAACAAATTGATCAGCGAGCTAGTGAATTAGAAAAGATTGTGCGAGAAGTTATGAATAAAGGTTAGTTCATCTTCAGATTCGCATTTTAATTATTGTTTGTATTTAGAAATATTTTTTTAAAAATGTTCTTTTGTTTTGTTTTTTTTAAATGGGAACATTATAAATACAATGGTAAATTGCAATATATATAAGCATTTTCCCACTATAAAGTCAATTAGTATAGAAGAGAATCAAAGAAAAAAATAAGAAACATTTACTTTGGAAACAACATTAGCTTAGTATTAAATAATAAAAATCATGCTCATAAGTACCACATTATGGGTTCTAGTTTGGTTTATTTTGACATGTTTATGTCATCAGATTACTTTTTTTTTTCTATTTGATTTTTTATCATGTATGTATAATTTTCATGTTACCTTTTTATAAAAGAAAATAGTGTCATGAAGAATAACTCAATGGCTTTAGTAGAACTAGTGAGTACAGTAAATAAAAAATGGATAGTGTGCACTGACAATTTTTTTTTTTCACTTTCCAGGGAAGAAAATAGCTGATTATTTTTATGCTGAATCTATATTTTTTTCTATCGAATAATGTTTTTGAATGGCGTGCTGCTTATATATTTACTCTTTTTTTTTTTTAAATCTAACCAAAAAGACACATCTAGATTTAAAAAGTAACTTTGTTTGACTATTTTTCATTTTGCCATAAGAATGACATCTTTATGAGTACAACTGGATTTGCCATTATAATATAATTATTGCATTAAAATAAATATTTTTTTATTTGCATAGGTACTAATATTAATCCAAACATCTCTGTCAGTCTTCATTAAAGATAGGCATTGTTTTCCAGGATAATTACTCAAATAGTGTTTTAACATCTTAAGTAATATTGTTAGACATTATTTTATAAAAGTTTATTTGAATACAATGATCTGCACATTTCAAGTAATCTTTTTTTTGATTATTAATCTTATTTTTTAACACACACCTGTGTAAAGTATATTAAAAATAATAGACATTGTGTAAAGTTTATTCAAGAATTTTGGGATATAATATGATGGTGAATACTTCTACTCAATTCAAATGTTTTTCAGTTGAAGATGGTTAAGGAATTGTAAATATAATTAGTTGTTTGTTTCAATTTTATTTAGATTGATTATTATATTAAGTACATATCTATAACAGCATTGTGGAAAAATAGTTTTTTATATTGGATATTTGACCATTACATATATTTGAGTTTTGTGTTTCAGCACATTATTGCACACAGAACTTTAAATATGGAGAAATGTTATGCAAATAATATGTGGACATTTTTTTTTTAAATTTAGATGAAATGAATTTTAATTTATTTAAACAGTTATGGAATATTCAGAAGAGAAATGACTGATTAAAATATCAGTTATAATTTTTAAATAAATGTAAAAAAAAAAAAAAAAAGGAATAATGCTCACGTCATATAATTTCAGAATTAATAATGTGAAAATTTATAAAAATGAAGGTTTATGTAATAAAATTTAAGTGATAATTTTAAATTGGTTTTTAAAAGAAAAATATGTTGAAATTAATTATAATATTAAAAAATATAATAGGAAGAAATATATATTAGAGGGAAATATAGCTGAAATTTTATTTGAATATATAAAGATCAGTTTGTTAGATTGTAATATTGAATTGAGAAATAGACTTTGGAAGAAATAGGATTGTAAATGGGAAATGGTTATGTTATAAAGAAGAAAATTTTAAAAATGGATTAAAGAATGTGTCTACTAAAAGTGAATGGAGTAAAAAAGAAGATAATAATTTTATAAATTTATCTAATATGGAATTTAATAATGAACAATCAAGGGTTTTAAATAAAGGAGTAAGTATGTACCAGTTGTAAATAATGATGTTCAAAAGGCAACTATTGTAAGTGTGGAAGCAGCAAATATAAAGTGATTTAGAAGTTGAATTAATAATGTTGTAAATAAAATAGTTAAATATAATAAGAAATGGAAAAAAAGTCTATAATATATAAAATTGTTGACAATGTAAATAAAGAAAGTTTAATAGTAACAAACAAGTGAGGATAAAGGTTCAAGATTTGTAATTTTAAATGAGTTGGACTATGAGAGGAAAATACATGAAGATATGGTTAAACAAGGATATAAAAAAATAAGTGAAGATCCTGGAAATAAGATAAAAACAACGTATAAATTATTGCTGAATTATATGAAAATGAAGAATTTAATCAATGAGAAGGAGTATAAGTGTTTATTTCTTACAAGTTTTGAGCATCTGTTTATACTAGGATAAGTTAAGACACATAAAGAGAATATGCCAATAAGGGTGATTTTGGATTTTAATAATTGTATACTTAAAGATATATGTAATTTGCTATATAAAAAGATTATAGAAGTAATTGGATTTGGAAAATATTATATAAAAAATTCTGAAGAAATTGTTAATAAGTTAAATAAAATAAATTAAAGGGAAATGAAATGATTGCATCATTTGATTTTGAGAAAATGTACTAAAGTGTACCTAGAAAAGATAGTATAGAAATAGTTATGACAAAATTGAAAATAAATAATGTTTTGTCAGAGGATTGGATATACTATATAATACTAAATTGTCCATTCATTTTACTACTGTTACACAATGTTTTATTTATCATCCTTTTTTACAGTTTACAGTTTTGATTGCCCCAGCAATCTTCTTAAGAACCACAACATAATAAATATATATATATATATATATATTATGTTGTATATTATAAGATGTATATCTAGAATATATAATATATATATATATATATATATATATATAATTTACATTCTAGATATACATCTTATAATATATTTTAATTTACATCATTCCCATTCATTTTTTACCCTTTTTTTACATTCTATATTTATTAATTAAATATTTCCTATATATATATTATTTTTATTCTTTATTTTATTTTACTATTATATTTAACTCTAACTTAATATATTTTATAGTTTACATTATTATTATTCATTTTACTAACAATCATTATTTATAATTTATTCATTCAATAATTTATAATCTATTTTAATTTATAATATTATTATTTTAAACACATTTTTTAAACTCACTTTTATATCTCCTAGCCTCAACTCTCTATATATTATTTATCAAACATTATTAATGGTAGATAAAGCTTTGTATTTTAAATATAAGAAAGAATTTTGGAATATAGAAAAGAGATAAGTTATGTATGCTGTGTTTGATAAGTGGGATATTATCATCAATAGTTATAAGTTGTATAGAGGAAAATGTAGTCTTTAAGTTTATAAAGAGTAATGGAATTATAAAATATTATAGGTATGTGGATGATATTATTGTTATTGGAAATAGTAGAAGTATTGATAAAGATTTTAATGAATTGAATAATAATAAATATAAAATTAGGTTTACAATGGAGAAAGAGATAAATTAATACATTAAAATATTTAGATAGTTTTGTGAAGAGATGAGTGATAAATGAAATAATGGTAAAACATTACATTAAAGACAGAAAAATTAGATGTTTAATTGATCCAAAGTCATATCAGCCATGGTGTCAAAAAGTATGAGTTTTAAAAGGATTTAAGTTAAAAAATGACAAACTTACATTAGATAAGAAAGAGGCATATAATAGCAAAAACTAAAAGTAGAGAAGGGTTATGTTAACAATAGGATATAAAAGAAAGATAATTAAAAATATTTTTAGAAATCAAAATATAAATAGTAGAAATAAGTTTGACGAGAATAAATATAAAGATTATAAGTGGATGTTTATTTCATATTTAAGGGAAGGGTATAAGAAGTTAGTATAAGAGAAATTGATAGATAATGTAAAAATAGCTTGGGGAAATAATGTCTTTGGTTAGATGATTATGTAATACAAATAGTATTGATAATAAGGAAGGAATAGTTTATAAAATTGAATGTGGAAATGGTAATAAGGTATATATAGAACAGACAGGACAAACAGTAATAAGTGATAGAGGTAAGGAACATGATAAAGCAATTAGTAAGAGAGGTATTAGGTCTGCTCTATATATACATTATTTAGATACTTGTCATAAAATGGAGTGTGAGAAGAATATTAGAGTTATAAAACATGATAAAGATTATCAAAAAGGAATATGTTATGAGATTTTGTACATTCAGAAAAATTTGGATAGATGTGTAAATGTAGTTAAAGATCCAGCAAAATTGGGTGGAAAATGGGCATTACTAGATAATTGGAAGATTTATAAATTATGGTAGAATTGTGAATGAGTTTATAAAAGGAGATGGGGATAGTAGAATATTTATTTATATAGGTATATAAAAATATATGTATAGCTATTTACATAGTTTTTTTTATGTATTTATATTTTATGTCATTCATTTATATGTATAATGTTAATTGTATTGTTGAAGATAAAATAATATCTAATAGATGGAGTAAATGTAATTGATAGATCATGTGATGTATAAAGCTATATAACTTGAAAAGGTCTCAATAAGAGATGAAAGTTGGTTTGATAATTAAATAATTGTAAATATAATTGATTGTTTGTTTCAATTTTATTTAGATTGATTATTATATGACAGAAAGTTCTTTTAAAATTTATTATAATTATTTATAAAATATATTACCACTGTTATACTTTATTATTTTTATTACAATAATTATTGTATTATGTACATTTTTTTTTATTTACGTAAGAGATAAATTCCATTAGATAAAGTGTACATTTTATTTTATTTACACACACACATATATACGTATATTTATCTATCTATATATAGATATAGATAAATGTTATATAATGAGCATGCCAATAGCTTTTAACAGTTTTCAGAAAGCAGCATTGTTGAAAATTTGGAATTTTCAGACATTCGTATGTCGTCAAATCTAGTTATCTAACTTAAATAGCCATATGGTATTGGACTAAGTTCAGATATACCATATATTAATAGGGATGTTCTGAAAAGCTTGGCACACTCATTATATAACATTTGTAATACAAGTTTATTAAATTAAGTCACGTGATATATGACTTGATTTCATTGCAAATATAGGTAAATGTATGTTAGGGGGTAAATTCTATTTTATAAAATATAATTGTGTATAGAATGACATAAGTAAAGTGTTTAAAATTAAATTGCTATTTTATATCTCTTAACACTGTATTAGTTTGGTGTATCTACATAAAAGAAATACCCAGAAAACTTTTATAGATTCAAAATTATTGCATAAAAATAAAAGCAATTGATTGAAAACAATTGTGTAAGTAACCTACATATGTAATATATTTTTATATGATTGTAAAATGTTTTTGTTTTATTTAATTTCAAAAAGTTATACTTCCTACAATCATCCCAAGGCATTGATATACACCTGACCTTCAACCATATATATTATAAATAAATCAACATGATATTCAAAAAGGCTGAAATGTATTATAGTGGTGATCTTAATTTACAAATTAATCAAGACAGCTTAGTGTTTCATATATTATTTTTTATTAAAAAATTACTAATTTCAACAGCATAGAAATAATTTTAAATATTCTTGTATAAAACAATAATGTTTTATGATATATTTATAATTCTAAATGTTACATATTCAAGCAGTAGTAAAAATTATTTATGTGCTGTTGAAATTATGGTAATAAAATTGAATAAATGTAGATTTTTGTATTTGAATAAATATAGTTTTTTGTACTTGAATAAATATAAATTTTTGTACATGAAAAAAAAAAAGACATCCCCTGAAAATAAGACCTAAACTGTCGTTTGGAGCAAAAATGAATGTAAGACTTCTTATTTTCGGGAAAACATGGTATTTCTTACCCTTAAGGATATAATTCATATAACAAACTGAATGTCCTCAGGTTTTTCTATATCCAAAAAAGTTTCTGATTCAAATGCTGATCATTACATTTACATTTCAGAAGAAAATCAGAAAAGGAACATTTTAATAATAGTTTTTAGTCCCAGTAGTTTACCAAAAAAGTTTGTGTAAATGCTGATGAAACTACTATACAGCTTTTTAACAGCATCCAATTCTCTTTCTTTTAACTTTTAACAATTCTTTAATTTGAGGACTTTCAAAAATATCTTAGCATCATTTACAAACTTGTTATTTATATATGACAATCCAACTTCCATTTCATACAATGTTTTAACAAATTTTTTTAAGTCCTAGATTGGTGTAATTAATGTAGAAAGTGATAAATTATACCTATACTGGGTTAGCAAATGATCTCTGATTAATTCTTTTAAGCATAATTACACTTGCATAAAAACAAATATGCTTGATATAATCTAACTGCAACTCTAATAATAGATTAAATATCTATAGATATCTATGGGTATTTTACTTTGATCTCTGATACTATTTTTTCTAAAAATCAAGTTAATTTATTTTCATTATAAAGAATGGTAATAATAACAAGTCAGATAACTTTTAAGCTATTTTTGTGAGTTAATGAATAAATGTCACTTTATCAAATTGTGTTCATAACAGGGAGCATCATGACTAGATCAATACTGTGATAAGACACAAGTTTATGATTTTGTGAGAAAATTCTTTGAAATTTATCATAGTGATTGCAAAATCCAACAAACTTATATATCTGAAAATTATGACAATAAACATGGTTCATTGAAAAAACATATAATCTGGAATATTGGATCTGATTTTTTTATATGTTGTCATTTGAAGATACCCACTGCAGAGGATAGGAAATATAATAGAACTGGTCTTATTGTAAATAGTAAATTAATGTGTCTCATTGCCTTTTAATTTTTGATGCAGTATCTTTTGTAAATGCATTGATATACGAAGTCATGTGATGCTAAGTCCATTTAACTGTACTGTTAGAACTGTTGCACATGTTACACAACAAATGTGTATCAGTTGTATAAGTTGGAGTGGATAGATATAGGGAGCTTGAAAGTGAATTCAAATCCTTTCTAATTACATTACATTCAGTATAGAAAATATACTTGTATTTAAATATTAAAAGTAATGTTTCTATCTTTTGCATTGATCATTGACTTTGCAATCAAGATAGAGTTTTTAGCATTTTTTTTCTAATAGCAAAATGTTATACTTTGAGATTTAATATTAATTGCTACATATATAGAGAAGAAAGTGGACTGATTAAAACAATTCTTTAATATCACAAATCATTTGTATGAAGACAACAAATTGATGTAAAATGAACAAAAGTAATACTTGCAAAAAGTGCTACCCTTACTTTATTTTAATTCTTGTGACATCTAAAGATAAACTGATGTGTGGTTGCTATAACACAGTAACAAAGTCCATGTTTGAACAAGTATAAGTGTGTTTTATCCTGAATAGATTATAGTTTTGAACAATATATTCTGCTAGCATTGTTAGATCTTTCTTTTTATAGTAATAAATTTGAAAATTTTATCAAAAACAAGCTGTTTAATATTATCAGTATATGGTGAAAATATGAACTTTATCTATAAGAAAACTAAATTTAATATATCAAATGTCATATTTGGATTCTGTATCAAAAATTAACATCTATACATTCATGAAGACTGTTATCAAGACAAAACTGTTGATAATCACTGTTACCAATAATTTCAGAAGTATTACCAGAATGTACAAAATTTAAAATTTGATATCTTCATACATAACAATAATTCACTTTATGTTAATCTGCACATTACTCTTCTCTAGAACTATCTATGCAATCATGATTAATTAATAGATAAGTGAATAGTGTTATCCATATTACTGAATTATTTTTGGCTGTCATATCTGTTCAAAAGCCATCTGTACTTTTATTCAAGCTAATTATTTGAAAGGTTCATACATTATAGTGCATTAAATTTCCAATCAGAATCTCTTGCACGTGCAGTTAGGAAAACTACTAATGATTTTTTTCACATATGATCAACCCATACTGTTTTTGAACTTTTACCTTTCAGCTATGAAAAATCATTCCTTAGCCACTTGAAAAAAAAAGTGGCAGTAAGTGAATTAACTACTATCTCAAGACTTTTCATTTGTCTGATTATAAATTGTTTATTATTCAAGAGATTTAAATCCTTTGTGTGTGTGTGTGTGTGTGATATTAAGAAATATAAAGAATTAGAATGAAAATGTCCACGTTTTAAAAACACATTTTTTTTTTTTTAAAAAAAATAACCACAAAACATTAAGTTATTCTGCTATCTACAAAGTATCTTGATGAAGCAAGTACTACTTATATATATATTTTAAACAAAATTTAATTATCAAATGGACAACATTCGGCTTTTCATCTTTAGACCTAATATACATATATATTTTTAAAATCAACAAATTGATGTGTTCAGTATTGCAGTTTTTATTTTTTAAAAAATTAAATATTAAAACTGGAGTGACTCTTTAGATCCCGAAGCATTTTTTTATATATTGTCAAATATATTGTATATATGTGTGTGTGTGCGTTGTACTTGATTAATTTTTTGTTATTAAATGTTTGCACAAAATTATTTTAAAACAGTAAATATTTATAAATTGTGTTTTTTATTATATCTCCTTCTAAAACCTTTTCTATTCTTTGCTACTTATGAAGACATTCTTAAACTGCTCATATGTTTTGAAAATCATAAATTAATTTTGCACAATTAATTTTATCTTTGTATGTCCAGACTGAAACCTCATGGTGAGCCAAGTTATGCTTGTAGTCTGTAATTATTTAGTTGGACAGGCTGGAAAGATTTTGCCTAGTAGCAGAAGCTGTCCAGAATAGGACTCATCAGGAACTGTTGGCAGGACAGCAGCTGAGCAAGAGTTTGTAGAGCCTTTCTTATTGACCTTTAACTCTTTGCTCTCCTGGAACATCCAAAATCTCTAAATGTACCATTTGTTTCTCATTTTTTGCCAGTAAGAATTAAGTACTGAAATTGACAGAAGGTTTTTGATTTGCAAGCAGGGGTCTCAGATTTGACTTAATAGTTTGTTTAAAAAAGGAAATTTGGATAATTACACATATTGGCAGGTGGTATTTTGCATCATTTTATATCGATATGAATTTATATTAAATAATAGTTCTACGATTAATACTGTAACATTTGTATTCAACTTTTTTTATTTGGGACCTCAAAATAAAATAGGAATGTGTGTGGCCACTACTCCTACATATATAAAGCCTTCAAGAGTCGCACGAAAATATAAATAATTTACATATTTTTTTATCATGTGATGTGATCAGTATATCTTACTGGATTGATCGTCTTCAGTAGTGAACAATAGCTTAATTGGCATTTCTCCATTTGCGAATATTTTTACAAATTATTTAATCCAAACAATATATTTTGTATTAAGAATAGTAATTTTCGATGTACTCTACTCCAGATCCATTTTTTGTCAGTTTGAATAATCTATATATACTAAATAACAAAACCATTTTAAAGGGAGTCATGTGATTTATCAAAGTACCTTTTCTTCTTTTTGTGTCTTGTTCTTAATGGAAAACAGATATGTTATGATGTAAAATTATCTTTGTAATTGAGCGAATGCTTAAAGAGTAAAGGGGGTGGAAAATATGATTTCTGTTTGTTTTTTTACGATTATCAAACAGTCTGTACTCATTATTGTCTTTGATAAATAAGTATACATGTTGATAAGGTAGTCAATTTTGTATATAGTATTACTCATAATTTTCTTTAATTTTATTTTTTGTGATATTCATTGATGTGGGAGAGAATTATCCATGATAAAATATTTAATTATTGTGTGATTCATACTATCCTGTGCATTATTACAAATAGTTGTATGTGTTTAGAAAAGCATATATAAAGTTTAAATATTTCTAAAAACTTTACCAATTTTAATTAGATGGAAATAGTCCACTATATAATTAAAATTGAAATGTTGTCATCATAAACCTTCAGACAAACATCAAATTTATCATTGTCAACTTTTTTAGCTGTGCATTATTTAAGTTATGCTGTCTGTATACTCTTGGTTTTGGGTATTTGTATATGACTCTTCAGATGTAATTTATTAGTGTATTTATTTGAAGAAGAAAATAAAAGATGTCTATACATAGTTTTAAGTACTTTTATGTATTTGTAATGATATTAATTTAAATATGCAATCCATATCTGTGTATAATTTGTTTCTAATTGTAAGTTTTTCAAAAATCAGATACTAAGTCCTATTATATAATTGTTAAATATTATTATTTAATTAAAAATAGTTATTACATATTAAATACTAAAGATGTAGAAATAAAAAAAATACTTAATTGGTTATAGCAAATTCTATGTCAAAGGAAAGTGAGACTCAGTTGAAACTGTTTCATTTTAATTACTATAATCCACCCAGAATGTGCTTTGTTTTGTTTTACTATTCATATCAATTTGTTTTTTACAAATTGGGGCTTTTTTATGTTGGTAAAGCTATATATAACTAAAATCTATAAGTATTGAATCTGGAAATCACCGAAAATGGGAATGTAGTGAAAAGAAATAGACTGATTGAAAATAAAATGCAAAGCATATCATCAGTGACTAGAAGTGTATTTACTCAGCATGTGGTGTTATCTGAAAAAACTGAATACTGTTATTTTATTTATTTAGTATCCACTACTACAAAATTTTTACCAAGATATTTACAACTCGTCTACAGTGAACATTGAATTTCTATCAACCAATAGAACAAGCTGGATTTAAAAGTGGCTTTAGTACAATAGGTCATATTCAGATATTGAGAGAAGTTATAGAAAGGACAAATGAATATGAGTTGTCATTATGCTTTGGATTTGTAGATTATGGAAAGGCATTTGATTCTATAAACATTTATTCAGATCATCAAGTTATAGAGCAAGAATATGGTCATATTTTGAAGAATATTTATAAAAATGCAACAGCAACAGTTAAATTACATAATGATACTAGGAAAATCAACATTGACAAGGGTGTAAGACAGGATGACTCTATATCTCTAAAACTTTTTATAGCAGTTCTGCAAGAAGTATTTAGTGAATTAAAATGGAAAACTAAAAGGAGTTAAAGTAAATGGAGATTATTTAAGTCATTTACATTTTGCAGATGATGTAATTGTTTCTACAAATAATGCTTTAGAGCTGCAGGAAATGTTGCAGGAGTTATCGGATGAAAGTAGAAAAAAAGATAAATGTTAAAAAGACTAAAGTAATGTTCAATGGATTTTCTCATACTATGAAAATAAAGATTGATTATGATAAGTTAAAAGAAATTAACAGCTACAAAGATCTCAGTCAGATTATTAATACAGATGGAAACATAATGGATAAAATTAATCATAGAATTAAACTTGGTTGGAGTGATTTTGTTAGAAATAACTTGATACTAAAAGGAAATATGCCTATGTGTTTGAAAAGCAAGGTTTTTAATAAATGTGTTGTACAGTTCTTATTTATGGATCTGAGACTTGAACACGTAATAGAATAGCAATGCAGAGACTTCAGACAACTCAAAGAAGTATGGAGAAATGCATGTTAGGAGTAACAAGAAGAAATGGAAAACGCAATATATGGGTAAGAGAACAATCAGGTGTTACTCACCTCATTGAAAAAATTAAAAGACTGAAGTGGAGTTGGGCTGGACATATTGCAAGAAGAGATGATAATAGATGGACAATTGAAATCTTAAATTGGATTCCAAGAGATTATAAAAGACCCAGAAAGAGACCACATGTGAGATGGGTGGATGAAATAAGAAAGTGTGCAGGGGTGATGTGGAGAATAGAACCTAAAGATCAAAGATGGATTGAATTTGAAGAGACCTTTATACTGCAGTGGATTGATAATGATTGTTGATGATGATGATGATGCTGACTTGATAGTTCTTGTTTGTATTTTTGTAAATTATTTTTTTAAATTTTGAAACTTTCAAAGCCTCTTATAAATTCTATTAAAAAAACATAAGAAAAACATTTAAGTCCTATTATTTTATATTTGTTTGATAATTTACAATCTGGATAGATACCACACACCCCAAACATATTTATAATTTGGATTAATTTCTCAATTTTTTATGCTTATCTAAATAATTAATATAATTTTTGACATTTTCATATATTTTATCATAGTCAATATTTCTATCATATAAATCTCTCTTTTTTTTAACATTTTATCACCTATTTAGTTTACCAACAAAAATTCTACTATAACATCATTTTTTTTAGTATTTTGCTTTATGATTTTAAAGTGCACTACTTTATATTTGCAAACTTATGTTATATATAGTTTGCCTATTGAAAAGTCATTATTTTCTAGAAAGTATCATTATATATGGTTGTTAAACGTCTTATTTTTTTTTTTTAATAATAAACATATTTCTATTTTTTGTCTTGATTGCATTATCAGTAATTTAAATTGAAATGCTTGTACTTATCAATCTAATTCTTCTCTAGATATTTTCAAAAATTCTATCTTTTACTATCAATGTAATATTACTATATCTCAGATATTTCATTAAAAGAAGCCCAATGTATTTGGCCATAATTATTTATTAATCTTAAAAGCAAATCTGATGTATATATTTTTAAATTGCCAAGTATTTAAAAAATTGTATTAATCAATTTATATTTTGAGTTGCCCCCCCCCCCAAAAAAAAAAAAAACAGATTTTCTAGTATAATGTTAGAACATTTACTTTTCTATACCAATGATTTTGTTTGATTTCCAACAAAGTAAAAGTTGAAACATTTTCAAATAATAAATAAATCGTAAATTGATGGAAAATGAAAAAAAAAATCCAGAATCCAGTTGAGATTTCTTCTTATCTGTTGGTCTACTTATAATCATTCAAATAATTATTGTATGTTGATTAGTAAATAGCTATTTGTAATTAATTGCTAAATCATAATGAAAAAAAAAATTCAAACCATCATGCTTGATCCAAGGTGTGATGAGTATTTTTTTTTCCATGACTATTTTTCTGAAAGGTGTAAGAGGGGGGTGGGGACTGTTAGAAAGTAGTTTTTATTCTTAAAGGGAATTGTTTAAGAATCGTTGCTTAGTTCTCATGTGAATTTGAAATTTGATCTATTATTTTTATGTATTGTGAATTATTATTTTATTCTCCCATCTTTTTCTAACTAATTTTAATCTGATATTGTACCTTTTTTTTAATCGCTTACTCCTGCAATCAATTTTATTCAGAAGACAAAATCTGTTATCTTTTATTTTTGTTTAAACTAGGCATTGATTTGTTTTTCAGTTTTTTCCTATTAATTGTATTTCTTTATTAAAGATGCATTTTCTACATTAATTAATGAAAAAGTAAAATTATTTGTATCAAAATATTTTTTAAGATAATATTCATTGCTGCAACTCAGCTCATCCCTCTCTTTTTTTAGCATCTAATATTTAATTAGATACATCTTTATAATAACTTATATATAATAATAACAATTTATACATTATATATTTCATTCTAAACTATTTTTTCCAAATTTGCTCTATCAACTGTTTTTTTGTTTTGTTTTTTAACATTCATAAACTTTAAATTGTTGTTTAGCTTATTTCTTTTCTTCCTTACCTTTTTGATCATTTATCTTAATTATTGATTTTATAAGAAATAATTAATTTACTTTCATGGAATTTTCTTTCTGGGGTATGGATTATATAATATGGAAATTGAAAATTTTCATATTAATTTTTTGTGAAGTATTTTTTTTCTTCTTAAATTTTCTTTAAAAATCCACTATTCTTTTACCACTATTAAACAATACTTAATTTATTTGATTTGATCAATCCCATAGTTTCGACTTAGCAACAGTCTTCTTCAGATTATATATATTGTAAAGGTTATATCTGTACATTCGCATAACAAAATCCAGAGTTTTACTAAATTAACCCAAGGCTGATTGAAGTGAGGTTATTGAGACCTTGAATCTAATCTCATCCTGGTTACTTTACCAATGCTCAGATATTTACCACCTTATGGATGACATATATGAAGCTAAATTCTTATTCCTTTAATCTCTATGCCAGCAGTAGAACAATGGTGGAACATGAGACTAACATCTGCTTACATTAACTAACCCAGTCATAAAGTATAGCTATATAGAGATCTGACCCACAAATAGATATCAGTAAATCTGGTTGTGATTCTTAAATAATAATGACTAATTAATAATTGGTTTATGAGCAAAAAATGAGATACTAAGCATAACTATATTTCAATAAAATTTAATGTACGCCAAATTTAAGAAAATAAAATGTGAAATGCAATATGTGAAATTATCTCACTTGCAGGTGAGGATGATATTAGGAGTTACAAGCTATTCAAGTGAATGTTTGTTATTACAGTTTTGAACATTTATTTACTTTTAATCTATGATTAACTATGTCTTAATTATGCTATGCCAGGGGTCCCCAACCTTTTTGCACTTAAGAGCACATTCTATAATACTGGCCAGGTGGCGGGCACCATTTATTTTTTCAATGTAAATTTATAGTTGGATGTTGTTGATTTTTTATGAATTATAACTGATATTATTTTAATAAGCTAAACATTTCTCTATGCAGAGAATAGACATACTAAACTAGATTCAAGTTCAGATCAAAGCTGAAATTATTACTTATGAAGAGATGAACTAGTGGTTAGTAGTATGACTTCAGATACTATGGCATTTACACAATTAAATAATCTGAGTTTGTGCATATTGAATGCACTTGATCATGGGATTCATTACTGGGTAATCAGTTCTTATGGACTACACTCTTGCTGTGAATAAGAGACATTTAGTCCGGATGATCAGAACAGCTAATAAGATATCTGGATTCTTGTGCTCCAGTCCTGAATCAAGATAATAGGGTGGCCCTTAAAACCAAAGCCCATTTTAAAAAGAGAGTCATTTGAACTATTGATATGGGTTGACCTTAAACCAAGCCCATTTAATACAATGAATAAAGCAAGAAGTATAGGCATGTATGTGCTTCCCAAGACATATTCGCCCCGCTGACTACATAACTATAATTCAGACGCAAAACATTAGTTTCATTCCATGAAACCACCATGAGCCAGTTCATAAAATAGCATCTATAATTATGCTACTACAGGAATATAGGGAATCTAATCTGTTAAGCTATCTATTGTAACAAACGGGGTTCGAATACAAGCGTATGTAATATATTACTAATTGCGAGTGTTAATGTTGAGCGACTATATACGAAAAGATATATATGTAAATAGTCATTCGAACCCTGTTACAAAGAGTGTGAATGTTAGGTGGGTATGCTTATATAAATATATTTGTATATGTGAGTATAAAATGTGTGTATGTATTAACGGTGATGGTTACAAGCAATTATATACGGAGCTGTATAAGTTGTAATTGATTATTCGTATATATTTTATCCGTTAAAATTTTTCTTTAAGTCTGGTTGATAATATTGTCGGTAACATGTGTTTTCTTTTGCTAATTAATCTTTTGAACATATGAAGATAGAAATAGAAATAAATCAGTTGCTGTAGGCGGTTTAGTAATAACTGGCGTCAAGAAGTCCGAAAACGGGTCAGGTGGGTATCTTTGGAAAACAATAGAACGGGACAGTGGCGTAGGGATATCGGAAGAAAATTTTACAAAGTTAAAGAGTGAAAACAAAAGAACTTCTTGTGGGCTCGAGAGCGGGAAAAAAGGAAAAAAAAACGCGGCTTGGACTACGGAGTGGGTGGACGTATAAAATTTTCTTAAGAAGTTTATTAATATTTCTCACCCAAAATGTCGGGGTAATTCAATAGCGCTAGTTTCGTTAACCGATCCAGTGGACAGTTGTCGTGGAACCCATCTGAAGTGGACCTACGAATTTCGCTATACAAAAGAGTTTTTGTTCATCAAGTGTAATGGCGATGAAAGATCTATGAAATGGGACCCTTTCATAAAGTGAGTGAATCATCTACTCCACCTCCGGAATAAGCTATTCGATATACCATATTGGAAATCCTTGCCATCCGTTATATCAACCAGACCAGTATTTGTGGAGAATTATAAATGCGGACTTGTCTTTGACCGTGTGAACGGTCGACGGTACTTAAGGTAATTGACGTTTACACTAAATATATGTTCAATGAATGCGTCTTGGTAAAGAAACTAGTGTTACCTCAATATTAATTCCTATAATAAATCTCTTTTAAATTAAATAAATAACAACTTTAAATAAACAGCTATGATGTATAATTGCACTATTTTGATGCGTATATGAATTATATATGTGTGTATCAGGGTAAATGGGCTGTGCGCTTGAATATTGATATATTTATATGCGTGGATAAATGAGATTTTATTGGTATTAAGTATGGTAATAAATAGAGTAAATTGTATGATAACATTCGGGTTGGGTTATTAGATTTATAACGGATAAATTATCGGACAGAATAGATAGACACATAAGACTTAGTTGGGTAGTGTTTAGCTTTGTTCTCTAGTTAGACTATAGTCCCCAAACCCTGAGATTGAGCTGGTACGGATGCGCTACCATAAAGAGAGGTATATATATACCCGAACCCTTATTTACGTTTTCGATGAGATAATTCTTATCCATGTGTAAGATTGGCGCGTGAGATGGAATCAGACCATGCTCACAAATATCCTCACTCGAAGCTACGGGTAGAAGCATACAATGGCGATATAAAATATAACGGGTAGTATTATACTATATAGGGACTTATATAAAGTTAAAGAGGATTACAACATATTTGGGGAACATTAAAAGATTGAACATGAATACTATGCTGTATTTTATTCTCTCTGCTAAATATTAGCGAAATAGTTTATTTAAAGCAAATCTATCTTTAAGCATTTGTGATGGCTTAATTATATATATATAGAATGAATGTTACCTTTACTTTTTTCAGAAGGGAGTTTAGTATGGATATTAATAAATGAGCAGTTTAACAATCATGAGAACTACTAATCATTTCTCACTAATTATTTTATGTTAGCAAACTTTGTTCTGGAAAACATATCATAAACAAATACATAATTTAACTAATATCAGCATAGACTTAATTTAAAAGAAAGAATATTAATAACTAATAAATTATTTATTCACATAAGTTAAATTTAGAATTTAACTCTACTTTCTTATAGTTTTATTAATTTTTTTTTACTTTCTCGTAGTTTAAGTTAAATTAAGCAAGACTTACAAATTAAAAGATAAACAAAATAAAAGTTACATTTAGTTTAATTTTATAACTTAATATTTGGAGAATTAAATAGGTTAATTTAATAAAGTGGCCACTTACATTCATTTAGCTAGCTTTATGAGTTTTGGTTTAGTTTAAAATATTTTTAAGATCTGCAGGAATTGGTTACCGCTATGACTTGTAAGGCTACTCGCGTGGTTACTTGAACTTGGCTTGTATCTCCATTTCTTCAGCAACTGAGCTACCATTTCTTTTTACATCTCCGCATCTTATAGATCAGCTTTCAGGTTCCAGATGGCAAGCTATGGCCAAACTACTGACAGATTCGCATTATGAAATTTTGGTGACTTCTGAGTGGAATTAAAATTTAGCAATAAGTCAGTTTTTGAATTAGAATTTAGCCATAAGTAAGTTCAACATGGCTGAACAGAGTATATATATTCTCCTCCTCCCTCCTTTCGATCACCCAACTTGTTTGCCAAGTTTTATTGCCCCCATCTGTTTGCCATATTTTTTAATATAGCGAGGGATTCCAGCTGTTTTATTGATTTCTCATCTTTTTTAAAATTAGTTCCTTCAATCTGGACCAATAGTTAAATTCTAATTTAAAATCATTTTGCTTCTTACTGTTAATTAGACCAAGACTGAGTGAACAGATTATTTTTAATCACATTTTATTATTATTATTATTATTATTACTAAAAACTGATTTTAAAAGTCGTAAACATCTTATTTATGTGTAACACGTTTAACTGAAATTTATCTTTATATGCAAAGTAATATAATTTTCACATTAGCTTTATAATAAAATTTAAAATAAAACAAAGTTTAAAAAACTTCACATAAATATATGGGAGAGATTTTCTTTTCAAAAAAATTTATTGATATACATTATATAAACTACATAAATAAAATATAAATATCCAACGTTTCGTCCATTTTTCAATAATAATATGGACTTTATCAAGGTTCTATAAAACAGAGAAAAAACAACATTAAAGATAAAAAAATAAAAAAATATAAAAATAAAATAAAATACCTATAAACCAAAAAAATGGAAAAATTGTATAACATAACATCTCCTTACAAAGTGAGAAAAATTTTTAACACCAAAAAGAAAAAATATTCACATAAAAACAGTCAATTCTTTTGTATAAATATATAAACTACTTTAACATTTTATTTAAACTAGGATTTAAATGTTCTATATAAATACTCTCTTTGTTAAATCTTTCAAAGTAATTACCAATACATTCCAAAGGTCGAATTTCATAATCTTTATGTCCTGTTTCCAATTTATGACAAAAGATAGCAGATTTCTTATCAATCATATGCTGATATAGTCTAGTCTTTAATTTATTCTTGCTTGTTCCAATATAGAATACATTGTTTTTACAATTCAAACATTTAATTAAATACACTGAATTCATAGCTTCAAGCATATTAAATTCTTTATGATTAATCAAAGATCTTAAAGT
Source organism: Epiperipatus broadwayi (assembly GCA_028023455.1). Classification (NCBI taxonomy): domain Eukaryota; kingdom Metazoa; phylum Onychophora; class Udeonychophora; order Euonychophora; family Peripatidae; genus Epiperipatus; species Epiperipatus broadwayi. Next base: position 3,663,839 of record JAQFVV010006281.1, on the reverse strand, counting down.
TCTCTTCTTTTTGTATATAGGTTTCATATTTATACAGTATCTTTTATTAATTTTATTTAATAATTCATTTAATTTTAAAAATACAAATTTAGATAACTTAAAACCAATATAAATATTATTATCTATAAAAAAATTTTTTATTTTCGTCTTTATTACCATCATGTTCTTTAAAACAAAGTTTATAATGCTTTTAAATCTATAGTATCATTTATCTTCAGCATATATGTAGGTTTCTGTTACACACACAGCAATGTTTACACTTATTTAATAAATAATATTACATACATGTGTGTAAACTGATTTATTATACGTAATCATAAGCATTGAAAAAAGTATGTTATTGTATATGCACACACATGATCATTACAATAATAAAGTTTAAATTTAACCTGATATACGCGAACTAATTGACTACATAAAAGATTAACATCTTATTATAAATTGAATCCTTTTTATATGATATATATATATAATTAATGTCTATATTATCTATGTATCGTAAAAAGTCAAAGATAAAATAAATATTTACTATTTTATAAAATATTTTTTTAATTTTTTTTATATTAATTAAAATTATTTAAATTATATAAAAATATAGATAACATAAAAAACATTTTTTATTATGTATTTATTGCTTTTCTATTATTACTCTTAATATTAATGCTTAAACTTTAAGTTGAATATTTATTATTAAATTTATTATTAACTATTAAATATTATTAAAAAAATTATAAACATTTTTTGAATGTTGTTTAATTAATATTAAGGTTGTAGTCAAATAGCTACTATATCCCACTCGATGGCACAGTTTTCACGCTTAAACTATAAAATATTATCATTCCCGGGCTGTTAATTATAATCATTTTGATGTGTTTTTTGTAATGCGAAAATAAAAATAAAAGAAAATCATCTTTTTTAAATATTATTTAATTTTAAATATTATTTTTTATTAACGTATACAAATTAAATGATAATAATAAATGTAAAATAAAATAAACAAATTACAATTTGATTCGTCTTTTTTAGTTTGCTTTTTATTAGAAAAATCAATTTTCTATTGGAGATTTTTTTACTGGGATTACGGCTTTTTTTTATTGTTGTTATTTACCGCTACTTTTTATTTCAAATAGAATGACAACTAAAAGTAAAACTTGTTACAGTTAGGTTTAGGGTTAGTTTTAGGGTTAGGATTAGGGTTAGTTTTAGGGTTATTGTTCTGTTGTTTGTAATGCTAAAATAACAAATATCAAAATCGTATTTTTGTAAATATTTTTTTACTCTCATCTATAAAATAAATGATAACAATAAATGTAAACTATATTCAACAAATTATAACAGTAGTCAGAGAAAAGAAACTAAAACTTTTTAAACAATGACATATATATATATATATAATGTTTATAATATATGCTTTTTATGACATTTAAAAAAACAGTGTACAATTGTACTTTTCTTACTGAATATTTTTGTGTTAACACTCTTTTTTATTTCAAAAATATACAGATGGTACAATCTTTTTTGTCTCGTGGAATGTTACGAACAGTATGTTACTTGACTCGTTACCTACTTCCAACTCACTTTATACATATATCTTGTCAACATTTACTACTTAAAACTTCAATACACTGGTATAAAAAGTCTGTTAATTATTACTTTACAAAATCGGAACATTTCAATACTTTAAAATAAAAAAAAATCAAATGAAAACATTTCCATCCAATTAAAAAAAAAACACACCCTCTCCCCAAGCCGTAACCATTTTATAAACTGTGTGATATTCGGAAAATGTATTTTCTGCGTAAAACATACATGCTGTACTTCGACGTGACATAGCGGCCTGCAATCTGTATCACAACAAAAAAGTTGTATTATAGAAAATGCAGGTTCAAACATGTCAGCCGCAGAAACAGCATTTTTATGTGTTTTAGCATGAAAACAGCGCCAGCCAGTGGGATATAGGGCTCATCGACGAATAACAATATTAACATCAATCTTCTTTTTAAACAGCTTTTCAACTGCCAAAAATTGAAATTTTAAATAGCTTCTTTTCTGTTATATATTAGCAATTCTTTTTTATTTTTTTATAATTTATTTTACATGTCTTATAATTTATTGTTTGAAATTATCTTAATTATTTGTATTAATACAGTTTTAAATCAAAATCTTTCTTTAATATAGATTTAGTACTATTTAATACAATAGCTGCTTTAATTTTACTTTCTTTTTTATTATTTATGTATTGAATCATGTTAACACAATCCCTCTCAAATACATGTCATGTTTTCATTAAATGTGAATAAACTGGTATATATTTATGTTGTGTTAATTCACTGTAAATTGATTTTTTTTGTTTCTCCAACATAAGTAGTTTCAATATTGTTAATTTGGTATTTTTTTGCATTTAATTTCATACACTCCATTTATACCATTATCTGGATTTTTATTATATGTTTTGAATGTATTTGTTGCAAAATATTAATTATGTTTTTTTTTAAATTTAAACTTTCTTGTATTGTTAAATTCTTTATTGATTTTATTTATATTTTTTAAATGCTATTACAAATTTAATACTTAGATAATTAATTTTTATTTTCATTAATATTATTGCAAATAAATTTATATGTTGGATAATTCTTATTTAAAAATTCATTCTTTATAACAGACAAATAAAATTATTGAAGACACTCCTAAAATAATGCTTACCCAATTACATTTATAATAAGGATAATATAAAGTTGATAGAAAATACATTTATTTAAAACAATAATAAAGATAGAAATTTTAATAATAATAATAATAATAAAATTATAAATAAAATCAATAAAAAATTTAACAATGTAATAAAGTGTAAAATAATAACTACAAAAAAATGAATATAATTAACATTTTAAATGAAGAATATATTAAAAAGTAGAATGAAAATCCAGATAATGGTATAAATAGAATGTTTGAAATTAAATGCTAAAAATGTCAAATTAATAATATTAAAAGTAATTATGTTGGAGAAACAAAAAATTCAATTTACAGAAGATACACACAACATAAATATGATAAAAAATAATGACTTTATTTTCATTCAGTGAGAGTAGGGCATGTATTTGAGAGGGGTAGTATTAAAATGATTCAATACACAAATTACAAAAGCAAAATCAAAGAAGCTATTCTTAGAAATGTTATTAAGCTCACATTAAATAAAGGTTTTAGGTTTTACAACTATCTTAATATAAATAGGATTGAAATAATTTCAAAAAATAAAATGATCATAAATTTAAAATTTAAATTAGTTCAGTTGAAAAGCTGGATAAAAAGAATATTGTTGTTTTAATTAGATAAGATTAAAAAATATTTATAAGAAACATTTTTCATTAAAAATAATTTCTAAAATTAGTTAATCATTAGTTTAATAATGAAATATTATAAGTTTTTAAGTCACTATGTTTTTTTTTATATATTTTTGATAGTAGTATGGACTTAATATATTTATTTTTTATGATTCAAATGTAATAAGGATTTTGAGAATACATATATATGTGTATAATTGTATATACAAAGTATTCAATTCATAATGAGATGATAAACTATTTTATGTATTTATGTATATTTTAGCTCTGAAGATTACTGATCAGTCAAAAGAGTTAGAGTGTATCAAGTTAAATAAAACAAGCATTGGTACAATAATAAAAGAAAGGTGGATTTGTTTAATTATTTCTTTATTAATATTATTGTTTATGCAAAAAAAAATGTATTCTATTTATATTGATTTAGCAATTGATATTATTGAATTGTTAAAATTTCAAAAGTCCAAAACTTCAATGCTCATATTATTTAACAGTTTGTTTTGCTGTAATATTCTTTCTAAGCATGATTTCTGATGCCAGTTTTTGGCAACACTCTCATGTGCAACTATCTGAAACCTTGAGGAATTCTTGAATGTGAAACATGTGTAGTGATTACACTTGAGTAATTTTTCAGAAATTTTATGCCCATCCTCTACTGTTTTTTGAAAAGCCACTTTAGCTTAAATTCAAAGCTATTTGTTATCATTATTCCACTCTTTCTCTTTGAATTGTTGCTTTTTATAATTCTAAAACTTTAGCAATGCTTTTCTAAGCATCACAAAAGATTTGGAAGGACAATGTCATAGCATATATAAGATTAATTCAACAGTAACCCATTTTGAATTTTTTAATAGGTACAAGTTTTTTGTTTTTTTATGATCTTCAGGGAACATATATATACTCTCAAAAAACTCTTAACTCACAATTCATACATACAATTTGTGAAATTCATTTATTTTAAAGTATTTCAAAAATTAATATTCATGTGGAGTTCTGGCAGAATTCAATGACTCATCCAATAATTGCTAAATTTTGCAGCAATGAACTTTAATAAGTATTTCTTCTTACCTGAAAATTTTGTATGATTGTATTTTATCAAACCTTTATTTCCATCTTTTAATTTATCACTTCAGATATTATTAGTATATAATTTATCAGTCTTATAAAAGTGAATTACTTTGATAAATGCTTCATTTTTTACTCTTCTTGTTTTTCCAAAATTGTTTTCACAATGGTATTTTTTTTTTCATACATGATTTTATAAGAATTTATTTCACCTATTTATTTTATAAATAAATTTGTAACATGAAAAAAGCCTATTCTGCTATTAAATATATAAACATTTCACACATGAAAAACTCAGTTTTTAATTTTTTCCCCATGAATGAATTTTTCTTTCCTGTTTTTTCAAACACTTCTATTAATATGCTTTCCATCATGAGGACTTTTCTCAATTTATCCAATGCTTTGGATAAAGTGTACATCCAATATTATTTGCCTTAGAAAATTGTTTTACTTATTTATCTGCATTAAGAAAATTTAATTATTCATTATTGCATCAAATATTGTCTTGATAAAGTACTGCTGACTTTAATTTGGAACCAGTGAGCAATGAAATTTGCAGTGTTATTTCGTGATTTTTTATGTATATAAAAAACTTCATCAGAAACAAAGTTATTTCAGATTCCATAAAACTTCATCAGAAACAAAGTTATTTCAGATTCCATATGTTTTAAAAAAGTGAAATTAGCTTCTCATAAAAATTAGTGTATCTTCCTTTCTCTTTGTATTATTTGTGTTTTTTGCCATTTTTAATCTTTAGTTTTAATAGCATTTATAGTTGCCAATATGGGCAATATTAAAAGTAATAAAAGACAAAGATATTTTTAGGTTTATGACATTAAAGCAACAGTTTGACAATGACTACTTTAGCCAAATTTAATAGGTGAAATATTAAAATATGTAATTATATCGATAAAGCATTATAAGATTGATAAGTAAAAGTCATGACATCTAGCAACATAAAAGCATTCCATCAGCTCTTCAAAAAAGAACAGGAAAGCAAATAGCATTATTCTCAGAATATCCAATTTTTACAGGGTGAAGGTTTAATCTTTCTCTTTTTTTTTTTTTTGTTGTTACTCTCTAAAAATAGCTAGATATTATTTATTGTCCAATAAAGAGATGGATAGTAGCTGCATTGTTATGATCCATTTACCTGAAAGAAAAAAAACACATGGTTTTAATGCTCAGGAGTTCATAAGAAAGCTGTGCTTAAAGGTCTGGTATGTGATCTTTTTATGAATTCCTGAACAATAAAGCCTAGCCCTTTTGCCTGAAAAGAAAAAAAACAAATTGTTTGAGACGTAGAAAAATTTCCAAAACTTATTCAGTTCTTATTGAATCCTTAATATTCTTTATAGCAGATAGATGCTTATATTTAAAATGCTACTAAATTATAAAAGTATTTAATTTGTAATTTAAATAAATAATAGTAATGATGATTGTGATGATAATAAATAAATTAATAAAATACTTCTTATGCAAATCTCATCAGTGATCTAATAAAATGAATTATTTGGCTATACATTTCATATACTTGAATTATAAAATTAATAAAATTAGCATAAGCATAATATGAAAAGATAACTTACAATTTATAAATAAATATAACTAAATATTATAGAATTAAATGTATTGAATAGCTTATTCATAATCAAGTAGTATCATTTTAGATAATTATTCTATGAATTAATTCCATTACACAGCATATATGATTTTATAAAGGGCTATTTGATCAATCTATTTTTTATTTTTGGAACATTTATTTATATTGTAGTTCATAAGACAAATAATTGTAGCTATTTTGGAATATAATTTTCATGTGCTGTTTTTAGATATCATTGATTTTATTTTTTTAAATCTATCTGGTAATTAATTGGATCAATAGTTTATTAAACATAGAAATTTAAAGTAGTTCACACTTGTCTTTTATCATTAATAATCATATAGATGCAGAAACCGCGGTCTGGGGTTGAGGGTATTTTTGAAGCTTGTTTTTTACGTACTCTATATATAACATTTGTAAATACGAGCTTTATTAAAATTAGGTCATATGACATCTGATTTGATTTTTTATCAATTTAATATAGATCATTGTTTCCCAAAGTGATGGTACCACTTTTCATGAAGACATATAGGAGGCAATAGCGGGTTCAGAAGCATTTGGGGGGGGGAGCATTCAGGTAGTCTAAGCTAGTTAGCCTTTTCTCCGTATACACCGATCATCAGCTTTAGCTCGCTCTCAAAGCCGTTTTTATAGTTATTTTATAAATTGTTTATGTGTAAGAATATATGTAAAAAGGGGGCTACTCAGAGTAATTGTAAATGATTTGACATATTTGATGGGGTTTTTTCTCTATTAACAAGTTAAAAAAAATGCAGGTTATTATTGTATGGCTACTTTTAAATTTTACTAATAGATAGAAGTGGTAATCTTGTGCATTATATTTTTTGGTAAAAAAATAAAGTAATTTAAGACCAATATCAGCTGAGAGAAATTTTTCATATCTCAGATTTGTTTTTTGTTTGTTTTAATTATTTTGTAAAGATAGAAAAAGCTATTTCCATTGTACACCTGGGTCTTGTTTTATGCGGTAGATAAGTTCCACAGAAAACCCGAATTAAAAAAAATCGCACAAAAATAGACTTAATTTACCTTGAAAAATGGGGGGATAGGTGTTATAATTTTCAGAATTCGCATAAACACAAAGCAACAAAGAAAAATTACTTTTAAATTCGCATTAAAAAAATAAGCAAACAAAGTATGACTAATAAAATATTTGAAAAATATTAATACAAGCCAAACCTTTTTTACTTTTTTTTATTACTACAGTATTTAATTTTACATTTTTCATACATATTTTAATCATTACCGCTAGCATTCGTTTGTAAACTAGTAAGAAATCAGAGTCAAGGTGATGTGATGTATTGTGGCTCTCACTTAAACGAAGTCAAGAATCTCTCAGAAATTATGCACCCAGAAACCTGTTAAGCTACTTAACTAGCGCCGTTTTCAGTCTTGTGCTGTGTTAATGGTTTTCTGTTTCTATATTAAAAAAATAAGATCGCAATCAAAACATTATCATTAGAAAGATTATTTTCATTTTTAAAATCTTTGTTTTTTATTTTAAAAATCTAAAAGATTATTTATTTATGTTATATATAACATAATACATTTTAAAAGTTTAAGTTTTTTCAATATTTATTGCAATATTTTTATATGTAAGTATAAATCTATTATTATTATTTACTCATTAGTATAAATAGATTATTTACCTAGAAGCTAAGTTCTAAATACAGCTTCAGGCTATATTCACATTAGCTACTAATATAACATTATATTTTTGAAAAAAAAAAGTATTTCAAGTCAAAATAAGTTATTAATACATTAAGTTTCTTGATATCTAATAAATACAGTGAAATATGAAAGATATTAAGAAAAAATATGAATTGCATAACTTCAAAATCGCATTAAAATAATCCACATAAAACGAGACCCAGGTGTATTAAAATTAGAAACTATATGTAAAATGGAAATCCTTGAGGAATTGAAAGAGTCTGAGTGGAACATGAAAGAAGTAAAAGATAAAAATATGTAAAAGCTATATCAATTGTGTTATGATCAATTATCCAAGAAATTGGAGATAACAGCTGTAATAGTGAAAGAGGGGTACTCAATTTGTATTGCTATAGGTGTGCTATAAAAGGTTTTCAGCAGGTTGTATGTGTGGGGGGAGGGGCTCTTTTATGAGTTTATTGTTTTCTTTGCTATGTTTTGTTTGCTGGGCAGTTAAAGGTTTGCTGAACTAAGCAATGGAGAACTTTATGACAGAAAGCAGAACTGAGGCTAGCTTTAAATTTTAGTCTGTACAGAATTGTGTATTGACTCTTGGTTGGCTGCTGTCATTATTATAAAGATTTTTAGAGAAAGTTGAGAAATATAAAATGTCTAAAATTTATCATTAAAATGCTAATGAAGTAAACTCACAATGTTAGTGCACCAGCCAGATTCCTACATTGCTGTCATGTAGCCATAGATGCTAGCTGTTGATGATGAACACCTTAATGCCTACATTTTGTTGTGAGGGAAGCCCTCACCACCTTGTTGTCGTGGTTTATAACACACTTAAAAGATATTAAGTCTGGAGATGGTTAATGGAAAGAAACCAGAATGAAGTTGGATGGTTATAATTTTTTTTTATTATCATTATGTCTTGTTGCTATAAATTTTATTGTATTTTTTTTTTTTATTATTTGTATTTTTTTCTTTCTCTATAAATTATTATTTGATTTTCCTACATTAAATAGTTCTATTCCAAATTAATTTCTGGAATGCTTGTGTGTATTCAGAGGCATAGATATATATATATTTGTTTATTGTTGTTTGCTTTTAACACACTATTCTATTTGAGAAAAGAGAAACTTACTTTGCGTGAAATTATTATTATTGTAATCTCTGAATGTAATTATTAAAAATTTATTGACATGCTGTTTTTTTTTTTTTTGTTGGCAGTGATATTTCCTTTTTGAAAGTGGCACATAAAGGTGAGGTTTAGGTTGAGACTTTCAAAGATATATCCCCTAAAAGTAGCAGGGTATTAGAGTTTTGGATAGGGAGAAATCAGCAAATATAATCCATTTGGGTTTGATTTCACTCTAAGCTTAAATTTAATAACTTTAATTTTATTTCTTGTTATTGATATTGAATTTATGTTGATGCCTTATTTCTATGCTTGACACTGATATCATGATATATCTTCTGTGCATCGTATGAATTACTGGATAGGCATCATCTGGTACAGTATCATTAGTATGTCAAAAATATCAAACAGATTGAACGCGAAAAACTGTTATACTTAGGGGGGGGGGGTTACAAAATTTATGTTTTGCAAAGGGGGTGGTGGCCTAAAAAGTTTGAGAACCTATGATATAGACTGACTTTAAAACTGAGAAATGTTTTTTTTTTTTTGTTTTGTATTTGTACATTAATTTATATTCGATTGACCTGATTTTTTTTGTTTGTTTATGTTATATGGTGAGGTTGAGTTAGCATATCAAATTCTAAATTTCTTGCAACTAATTATCTGTTAATTTTTACTTTACTCTTTTTTTGTTTTGTTTTATTTTAAAATTTCTAAGCTATTACTAATAAATAGTTTTTTCATTTTTTTATATTTTATAATGTCACAATTTTGGCGATATTATATATATGTGCGAACGTGTTTTTATGCTTTTGCATTTTTATTTGTGCAGAAAAGTTTGTATATTAAACGTACTTCAAACAAAACGCCGTTAAAAGAATATGATTAGAAATAAAGTACGTTTTAATAAATGGGAAAATAACGAAAAGAAATTAGATGTAGAAAAATTACAGATATATTAGAAAATATCATGGTAAAAGAAAAAAAAATGGTAGAAGTTGAAATAACTTAGTTGATGTTTTTAAGGAATGCTGAAATTATGGTTATATGAAGAATAGAACAGGGATCAAAGAGATCTTGAAACTTTGAGATGATGCAGATTTTGCCTTCTGGATAGTGACTAAGGATATTGGTGATTACTCTGAGAATACATTATTATAGTTAATCTTCTTTTAGTTTTTTCCATGTAAAAAAAAAAAAAAACTGCTTATGGATTATTACATATTAAGACCGTGTTACACAAACATTACACCCCTTTTTTTGTTGTTGTTTTCTTATTCTCTATCGTTTTTATTTTTGAAAACACATATATTAATTTGTTCGTACAAGTATTATTTTTGTAAACAATGAATATATATATGATAAAAATATAACGAACTTTTTAACTAAGCTGTTTGATTTTTTAAAACACATTTTAATTGCGTTTTAGTATACAAATTATAGTTTCACATACCTCTCTCCTCTCTACTATATATTAATATATACACATATATTTACAGACTCATGAGCGCACACTCTTGGCCAAACAACTTTTATTCTTCATCTCAGTTTCTCTTTTTTTATAAAGTTCATTTACTACCTGACCCTCTCCTCCTTTTCTACACATCCTGAAGCAACAACCGGAGGTGCCATTCCTGCTTTGACTTCTTCTGTAAGCAACTATCATGGCCTGGGGAATACAACTTCTGAATCAACCATTACAAGTTCACAGTCAAATAAACAACCAATTGAATGGGAAGGCCTGCGCAAAGTTAATTGATGCTGCTTTTGCCCTCTCTTTTTAGGAAAGTTTTGCTTTTGTCCCAGATAGCTTAGCTGCCTTTTATATTTTTGTGCAAAGACTGGACTGGGATAATGCTGCAAACTTTGGGCAGGTAGAAGCCACTTGTATTGAAATCTTTTACGTATCCACTTTTCTTCTACCTCCAGTCACCCCTCATACGTTTTTTTTGTCTCCTATTTCTTTCTAAACACACCTTAGTCTCCTTGATTTTAAATTCGAAGAATTCTTTGAATTTTCTCAGTTTCTGGAGAAAGGGGTAACTGAGGTCACAATCTTTAATAGATATACTATTTTTAATGAGATTTGACTTATTTTGAATTTTAGTAATATTATAAATATAGTAGTAAACGGATCTTAGATGTGTTTATATAAACAGTATATTACAAATTTAATTTTGAAAATATTTATTTATTTGTTTGTATACGCTTATATATTAATGAATTTTTTAAAGCTACCAATTTTCTAGTAAAAATAAGAATTAACTAAATATCTTTATTTTTATTTCAAAAATTGATTTATGTTTTTATCATCATAGTTTACATATATACATGTGTGTGCATTTTCTTTATGCCATGTAGCTCTTAGGCATAATTGTGATTCTTTCAATTTGCAATCGCAGAAATGTTGATTTTTTTTTTTTTTATGAATGGATATCTAAATATTCGTAGCTAGAGCATAAGCAAGGAAGTAAAACTATATTACTATTTTTCTGCAATGAGACATTTAACATTGTTTTATCTATGTAAATACGTGTAGTTATAAGAAGAAAAAAAACATTTTATGAAATGCCATAAATGTAAAAAAAAAAAAAAATGAAAATACGACCATCAACACTGATCAAATGCTATAGTATAATAATTAACTCCACCTACATTTGAGTACAGAATTAAAATACGACACTGATACAAACAGAATATATATATATATAATCGCGATACAATTTTCATTAATATTTTTTTTTTTTATTAACGAAAGTAGACCCTTTGAATCACTTTTGAGGCTTTAAAGAAATGAAGTTATGGACATTTCTAATGTTCAATACATTCTTGTTACTTTATATGTTGTAACTACATAATTGTTTTTGAATGGATTACTCCCAATACACCAATGAATGACAGTGAGTTTACTGATTTTTATTTGAGTTTAAAACTAATAAACATCATCATAGTTTAGATACCTGGTATTTAACTGGGATAATCATTGAGTTTTTTTGAAGGCAAAATGAATATGTAATCTCTCATTCTATCATTTTTATTTACAATTATGATAGACAAAAATAAATCATAGCTCTCATATATTAAGAGATTGTAAAGTTTTGTTTGTATTGTTTTGGCCAAAGAATTAGACAGTAACGTGATGGCAGAGAGTGTTAAGAATTATCAGATTGTGGTCGTAGGTTAGATGTCTGTAATTGTAGATCATAAATTGCATGAATTGATAAAATTGTTAAATATCAAATAGAACATTGTTGGTCATTGCGAAGTTAAATTAAAATATGAAAGAGAAAAGTGATTTTAAAATTAATTAGATATATACTATTAATACACAAATATTAGAAACATAATTGGATTATGATTCATTATATAGAAAGTGGAAGAAAACAGTGTGGCCATCGTTTGTACATCAGAAAGTGAGATAAAATTAATTATGCTACAAGATAGAAATATCATATGTAGATAACTCCAATTTATATCAATATTATTATTTTAATGAAAAAATAGGCTTTTAATTAAATATAGAGATGCTTTTGATCTAACTAAACAACATTTTAAAATTTTCATGGAAAATTATGATGCAAAAATTGAGAAATGATTAAAAGATGATAGTATAGCAGACAAATTTGGATAAATGAGAGGGGACATAGACTATGAAATTTTTAATTTATTTATTTATTTGACAAAAATCAAAACTATTAGACATGTCAGTATCCCAAGAAAATTTCACACTGGTGGATTGTATTTTGATTAATACAGAATATGAAATAGATTTAATGCAGGGGTATCCATGAATTAGTGAGATGTAAGATATGTGTTAATACAAAGTTAGAGAAACAAAAGTTATTAAATCATTTAAATAATATTAGCAGATGATAATTCTGGTTTTAACAAATTAAGTAGGAAGATGACTGATACTCTAGTGAGAAGAGCTATATAGATAAATAGTACCAAAAACACCAATAAATTTTTACTGAGTCAAAGCTGTATATGAAGAAAGGAAGGAATATCATCCACTAGGAGGAAAATAATATCTGTAATTTGTAAAATGCTTCAAAAAAATTAACAATGTCATAAAAACTATGACTATGAATAGGAAAAGAAACAAAAATTGCTACTACTCAAAAGATGGATAGTATGATGAGTGTAGAAGAGTTATATGAAGAAATATATAGAAATGAATATGGAAAAAATAAAATAATTCCTATGATTATAATGTCTTCTGAATTATTAAATATTTTAATGAAAAAATGAGATATGCAATTAAATTTATAATAAATGAAAAATCTCCAGAAAAGGAATTATTGTTCATATCTTCATAACAAAAAGTATTTGAGATCATTTTGATATATTATTAACCACTGATGATTAAAATTTAATAATATTGCTATTGTTTTTGTATCCAAGTAAAGCTCAGTAATGTAAGAAAAATTCAGCTTTTGTCAGTAAATAGGATTTGTAATAGATTTTCAGACAAGTAAGAAATTGTGATTCCTGATGCATTGCATAATTTACTTGTTTTGTTTTTTTTTATCAAATTTCTATAATAATAATTTTATACATAAAATAACTCTTAATCTAATGCTTCTGTTTAATAATGATGATTCAACACTTTGTTTTGAACGAGATGATTGTTTTATTGACATTATTTTGATATAAATGTAAATCATGTATTAATTGCTAGATTTTAGAAAATATACATATATTTTCAGCATTTCAGCTTTTGTGATCATATATTTCACTATATGTAATATTTGAATTATATTTGTACATTTTGAACTTCATTAAAAAAAATAAGGTACAATAGACTCAAGCCCTGACATATTTTGAACATCATTTAAAAAAATAAGGTATAATAGGCTCAAGCAATGAATATGTGTGGTAAGAAAAAGGTTAGCTTATATATAAATAAGCTTGATAAACAAGTGAATTTAGTTCTTTTAAATATTTGCTTATGGATGAGTGCACATAAATTTGTTAAAACAGTGCATGTGGGAAAATTGATTTACATCTGAAGATATTATATCACAGTAACTACCATAGTTTTATTGGCCTCATGATTGATTGATTATAATTTTTTTCACCATGCAGTTTGCCCAAAATCAATCAATTATGAACCACATGCGTTTTATAATAAATAATTAGGCAGACTACATTGAATCAAAAAATATTCTTATGTCAAAAGATTAGCTGATAAGCAGCTGAAGTGTATGAGGTTAAACAAGTTATAAATATGTCTACATCATACTTATTGTTTTGGAAATTGTACTGATTATTAGAAATTGCATTTAAAAAAATAAAGCTAATGCTCATTAATCATTCAGTTCTAGAGGAAATGATGTGATATATGCTAATCAATGTTTTATTGTTGAAAGAAGAGCATACCACTCATTTTTAATGTTTTCACATAATAGCAATGAAAGAATAAAATATGTATTATGTTACTTCTTTATTTAAATCATATGAAATGAAAAAACAATAATATCACTTTAATTTTGATAGCAGTAGTTTTTTATTGCTTGCCACTAACTACGGATATTATTGATCTAAAATACTAACTTATGTAACGTTTATTTATAGGCATAGTACAGTTATATTTTTTTACTAATAATTTCAAACATTTTATCAATTGCTTGTTAATAATAATGTTGAGATCAATCTCTCCTTCAAAGTTGATTCATCACAGAAAGGAATTAAAAGAATAATAATAAAAAAATTCAGATAATACATATTAGTTGTAATTTATTATTTACAAACTTTGTGTATTATATGATCAATTTTTTTTTATAATTATGAATTTAATTTTTCTAATTTTTGGCTATAAAATTGAAATGTCATCATTAGCTTAATTAAAGCAAATGTTTTCTGTTTATTTAACCAACGTAATTAAACAAAAATAAATCAGATAAAAATCACTCATTTTATCTAACATAATATATATTGTCTAATTTTGTTTTGGTTATCTATTGTATGGGGTCAGATCTAATAATAAAACTTTAAAAAAAAATTTTTTTGATTAAAATATTTTACTTTTGTGATAGGAAATATTATTTTGCAATTTGTTAATGAGGATATTAAATAGGTACTGATCTACTTGGCTATCAACATTCCATTTTTTGTTTGTTTTTTTAAAACACTGTGCCTACATCATCAAATAATTTTTGCAAAATAAATTGATAAATTTAATTCAATGTACTTTATGTACCAAAAATCTACATTTGTAAATATTTAAAAATATAATAGAAAAGTAAAAGATGAAAGGGAAACATTTTCCTACCAACATGCTTTACAATAAATATATATTTTTTTTCTTTCTGTAACTTGTTAGAAATTAATTTGAAAATAAATTTTGTTTTTCTTCATCAATCATATTGTTAAAATATTTTTATTTCAAAAGCAACTCGAAACATTACAGTTAGAGGTGCTCATTTAAATTATTTTATTACTTTTTTTTAGTTTTTAATTTAAAATAAAATAATTTTTTTTATGTTTTTCATTTAACTTTTTCCTAGTTTATTTTTTTTTCAAAAAACTGACCAAATTTGTACTTTTTTACAATTACAGATATATGCATATATGCTATCACGTAACTCAAAATATATTAAAAAGAAATGCTGTTTATTTTATTTATTGAAATACATTATATATATATACCAAGTTTTGATTCACATACTTTCTAAAACCTAAAATATTTTGTAAAAAAATATAGTACATATTCAAACATTTATAGATAAGAAAACATCACGTAATGTTGAAAATTTTCAATTGACAAAACGTTGTTGCATATTTTCAATATCTACAAAAACACCCTTATTATTTAATGCAGAAAATATAATTATAATTTTTTGAAATATACTTAATATTTAGTTAGTAATATTTATTTGATTTCAAAATAATAATTGCGAGATGAAATATCAAAAAATTCATGCAAGAATATGAAAGTTGAAGAATTATCACAGATTCTAGATATCTGAATAGAAAATCAAAGAGCTTATTTTCATAGAAATATTTAAAAAAAAAGAAAAATAAATCATAAATAATTATTATAATTTACCAATTGAAAGAATAATGCAAATTATTAAAAAAAATTGAAAATTTTTTTTTATACAGTTAGGAAAAAGAGTCAATATGGGGTTTCAAATTATCATCCACAGAATAATGAATAAATCATTAATTATAACTGCCATCTATGTGAAACTTTACAAACTAATATCTAAATAGTATACGCATATGCTAGAATCGAAAAAACGGAATTTTTCTGACAAAACTGCTGACTGTTGTCAAAAGAAATTCAAAATGCGATATCGCGTTGAGTACAAATGCAATAGGGGGCACTTTGACCGCTAATTCGCATATAGACCTAGGTAAAGGTTAAAGATCTCAAGTCATCTATGATGTAGAAAAGAAGATTAAATGGAGTGGTTAAAGCAATTTTACATTGTTCATGCATGCTGACAATAAATTACCCCATTCAAAATGAAAGCATTGATGTTGTTTTTTTTTTTTTGTGAAGTAAAAATGTAAACAACTATCAGCTGGTGAGAATCCAAATAAATATCAAATAGTTTTTATTTAAGTTATTTTTTGTTGTTATTCTTTCAAAGTCTGCCAGTTCATTTTTATTTGGATTGTTGGTTTGATTTATACCATTGTATTGAATATAATAATAATTATTGTTCTAATCAAAGTTGACAATTTTACAATTCACCATATTTCTCTCCCTACTTCTCTTCACTTTTTAAAAAAGAAATTTAAAAATTTTAAAGATAAATAATAAAAATTTTAAAACAAATCTGTCAATTACAAAATAAAACAGGTTGTTTGAAATTATATATAAATTAATTTTGTAAATCAATAGTGGGTTGTATTATGACAAGAAATCAAAAGCAATCTTTGAAACTTAAAATTGACCAGAACTCCTCTTTCCCATTCCCCAGCCCTCCCTTATTTTTTCAAAACCAATAAAAATATGAAAAGATAAATAATAGTAAAAGTTCACAAAAAAAATATGTAAATGAACAGTATTAAAATGTTTTTGATTCCACCTTAAATTTATAAATAATGTAGTATTGCAATAAATTCCTTCTTCAAATCAAAGTAATTTTCAATTGGTTGATTAGTCATCCCAGTATTATATCACAACATCAAAGCATTGTTTTAAAGAAGTAATTAAAGAAAAAATGGAATATAAATAGCTGAATAGATCGGTACTGTTAAATTTTAAAGGAAATTTTGATAGCAAGACTATTTCTGGAGCAGTGTATATTATTCCTTGTTTTTGTAAGAAGGTATATATAAGTCAGAGTAGTTTGAACTTAAATTTAAAAATAAAGGTATATAAGCTGGGCTAGAAATAAATGCATTGGTTATGCTTCATATATCTATGATAAAGATGCAGACCACTGTTAATTTTGATGAAGCTAAGGTTGTCTTCTTTGAGACAAATGAAATAAAAATAATTAAAAATTATTTATTATTAAAAATTTATGATTCTGAAGCAATTAACTTATTTAAAAATTATTTTAATATTAAGAGTGTATGGGATATAAATGGAATTGTGGGTAATGTTTAGTTTAAATATGTCATTTTGAAGTTTTTACATTTGTGAAGTCTTCTTGTAGCAGTGAAACTATTGGTTGTGCTTTACAGTTTTTTTTTTTTTTTGGCTTGGGTGGTTGTATTGTGGATTTGGGGTTGTTTTGATATATATATATATAAGAATTCACATAAAGATTGATGATAGGCAATTGATTATTAATTTTTAGTAATAGTATCATATTAATTAGTAAATCTTACTTAATTTTTTATTAATAAACCATATGTGTAATTTATATTGTCATTGTAAAATGTTTTCTTCTATTATTTTAGTTGAAAATGTCTTATTGGTTTATAATAATAATCTCATTTGTCACTGGCAGCTAAATACAATCTATAATGGATTTGTTTTTTGTTTTCTTTGATGAAATGAATTTATTTAAAGAAGTAACTATAAGGAGTAAATTTTTCAGCAATAATCACTACTTTTCAAAAACCATGAAATACTTTTATTATAGTGATGATCACCCTTATAATCATTGTTTTCTTTGACAATATATTATTTAAAAACAATATTTAGATCGGAAGTTAATAAACATTTGCACTGATATTTTAAGAACTATACTTTATTTTGAAGTTTTATTATTGTGTGATGCCTTCTTTTTTCCCCCTAATTATTCCAAACAATTTTAGAGTAATGATGTTTTATTTTATATTTTAAGATAAAATTATTTCATATTCTAATCTAAATATAGTTTTTTAATATATTATAAAAACAAATGTGTATGGGTTTTAGATTACGTATAAGACAAATTGTTTAATTATATTGACAGATGTGATCATAGAATTTATATCTTTGATTGTAATTGAGAGATTTTAGCTATTTCTTGATTTTACAAAATGTGCCCATAAAATTTATCTTTTTCCTTACAAATAAATAGAAAATAGTTGCCTAATTTAAATAAATCATTTCTGTAGGTCTATGTTATTTAGAAAAACTTAATTTATCTGTATTTTAACCAGCTTTGATTATTTTAAAATTATCTTTATGATGCTTGTGAATTTCCCATTGAAACAAGATGGCAGCCCGTATTTTTGATAAATATACAGTTTCTAAGACTTAATATCTCTCAAACATGTGTTAGTTGTTTAAATTAAAACAAAATTAATAAATGGATTAGTAAATTTAAAAAAGGAATAAATTCTGATAAATTTTATTAAGAAGTTTATTTCAATTTTTTATGGTTTATTTATAATATGAGAAGCAATGAGATGCTCTTAACATTATCATACTTAGGTTTAATTTAGCATGTTTTCTTTTGTCAGCAGTTTTTTTTTTTTTTGATAAATTGTTATGATAAAAATGTGGGATCTTCCTGTTACAGAATGTGATGTCGTGGACTATTTCTAAAGATATGGGATCCTGATCTCCCAAAAAGTAGTGCATTCATGGTCACAATATGAATGCACACCACCAAGACATGAATAAAGTGTAAATATTCTATTTATATATTTTTTTCAGTTTTCTGATCTGGCAGGTTTTTTTTTTTTGTAAACATTTTGGATACTCCAAAACTGTAGATTTATCAAAAATATCGTCTACCATCTTGGTTTACTGGAAATCTCACAAGTACCAATTATTCATGCTAAAATATATATGATTTGATTTTGTATAAATAATTTTTTTTTTCTAAGCATTAATAGACCCTGATGTAATGAGTTTCATTTTATTAATCTTAAGTGTTTATTTTATTGTAAATACATGAGCAGTAGCAAATTATATTACATTTTGTGTGTTAATTGCAAATTGTTTCATAGTTTATCATCTTTGATTTTTTTTATCCCTCTGGAAATAAATTATGAAATAATCTATAAGTCTTTTCTTTTTTTTTGTCAGGGGAAAAAGTGTGATTATGTGTTTTGGTGGTGACTATAATTTTAAATGAAATAAAACGATTAACTCAGATAAACTAGTGGGAAGAATTTATTGAATTAATGTTTGATGGCAAAATTTTTGAAAACAACTATTTTTTTTTCCTGCAATTATTATTTTTTTTGTTTATAAGTGATACTAATAGGAAATCTCAATTTAGATTTTCTTTTATTGATCTTTTATAAAATGTATAATTTGTTACAACTTTATCTTGTTAGATCTAACCTGACAATTTGTACTTTGCTTTTGTTATAGTAATAATATGGTAAACTTTTAAGTTATTTTGCAAATATATATATATAAAGATTATTCATCAATCACAGCTAACAACTGTTTATTCATATTCAATTGTTCATGATAGTCTGTGTGTTATATATATTCTATTTAAAAAATAAATAAAACATATTTATAATTTTTTTTTCTGAAATAAATAACTTACATTGTGTATGTACAGATATATACGTATATATGCACGTTTTAAGGTAGCTCAAAAAGTATCATTAATAACTAAACCGTTTCACAGCAGCTGTTTCATAACCATTTATTGCATTTAGATGCATTTGGACCTAACATTCAACAATTACCATGGTTACTTAATTCAAAATTCTCTAGTGAGACTTTGAAAATGTAATTTTTTAATGTGAAGTTAAGATATTGATATGCAAATATTTTAATTATTTCATTTTTGTTAAAATAATTTAGTAGATTTTGTTACTATTGTTAACTTTATTGTTATAAATATTATTATTATATTCTATCATTAACGTTTTATAAGAATTCAGCCAATAGATAAATAGAAGAGATATTTTGATTTTATTAACAAGGACAAAAATTATATATAGAGAGATTAAAAATTATAAGATAACTAATAACATCATTAAGATTATATGTATATATTGTATATGTAAATTTTACTTATAAATTGATCGATTAACTTTTCTATCCATACACACATACGTGCATTATGGTAATTAATGTATTTAGATATTGCAATATTACTACTTTGATCTATTTGAAAAGTAGTATGAAATGGCTGTGGTATTAGATAAATAAGGCATAAGAGCATCTTTTCAGCTGAATTTTTTTTAAGTTCCTATCATTATGATGTGTTCTACATGATTTAATGTAGTGATAGGCAACAATATGCACAATTACTCAGATATAGGTAAATCATCTTTTTTAATGGAGCAGATATTTAAAATTAATCTCTAAAATAAGTGTTGGATTATTTTTCTCATCTAATTTAATTGTTAAATGTTTTAAAAAATTCAAATTATGCACTTTTTCAAATATATTTAACTGTTAGTAATACTACAAAACTTAGTAACATTGTAAATGATATCATTTTCTCTTTTTTAATTATCACTGGCACATCCAATGGAAATACTAATATGAGAGCTAAACTGCGACCCTTTAAGAATACTGAATCTAAGATGGTCTAATTAATTAGGTTATTTTGTCAAAGACAAGAATTAATAGAAGTAATATATCTATGATGATCCACTTGATTAATGCATGTTTTTCAATTGTTATAAATTATTACTCTAGATCAGTTTATGGGTTATTTGACACTTATGTGAACAGCTTATTTATATATTTTTCTCTTTCTACCCAATATTTTTTTTTATTTTTATGATTGAATTTATGATAATTAATGTATGCATAGATTATCATTTTAGACACATATCATTTTACATCTTTAGTTACTATTTTTTGAGATTTTTTAGTCATATTTCTATGGGGTATCTACCTTCAATATTCACATGATATTTCATAGTTACAATTCTTGTTTTTTAGTATTTCAAGTTTTGCTTTTGTAGAAGTTATAATTCCTCATTATTGTTTTGGAAAGTTTTTTTAATGTTATATAGATTGCATATGCTTTTAATTTGCATACTATGTTAATATATATGATATCCTGTAGTCCGTATCATCTACTTTTCTTTTGAAATTTGTTGTTCTTGTTGTTGTTTATTTAACCTTAAGGTATATAAAAAAGATTGAAGGAATTATTAAAACTTGTCACTGAAGGATAATATTAATTTGATATGTGATTTATTGTTTCAAGGATACTCAAAAGAGATTTAAGATAGTAGGGAGATTTGATTTAGATAATATGAATCCATGAGGTCGATGATAGGTTTAATTTTGTGAGCAGCATAACATGAAAATAACCAAAACATTTCATGGGGTGGCCAAAAGAAGATGTTAATCATGGAAACTACTTGGAATCCTAGAAGTTATTTGGCCGACTATATTATAGTTAAACAGAAATATAAATACATGTCAGATACAGTCTAGTCATGTTACCCTGGTGCAGATGTGGATAGTGATCATATGCTTATTTTAACAAAGTGCAATATAAAATTTAGGAGAAATAAAATACCTAGTCAAAGAAAATGGTTTTAAGTAAATTGCAGGATCATGACATAGCTAAAGAAATAATAATTAAACTTCTATGATAAATATTGATCACATGTGATTAGAAAATGTTAAAGTATGTATAAAAACAGCAACAATGAAAGTATTGGGAAAAATGACACTGATATCCATAAAACCATCAATGGCCCAAGTGACATTGGATTCAATTGAAAGAAGAAATAAAAATAGATATAACGATTATAATCAATATAAAGAAATTATAATATCAAACTGTAGAGTGGAAAAAGCAAAATGGATCAATATGATTAATGAAGAAATTGAAACAACAAAAAGTAGGAAGTGTTAATCATATATATTAAATTAATATGCTGAATTAAAAAATAGAGAAGAATTAGTAATATTGTTAAGAATAAAGAAGGAAGATACTTTTTGAAAATGAGAAGGTGTATGATTTTTTGGAGATTTATTTAAAGTTAAAAAAGTAACAAATATGAATGATGTTATAGAGAGGTAAAATATGGTTAATAATGAAGAGAAAAGATATGTAATAACAAGAGAAGTATTTGATTATTCCAATATCAAACAAAGAATTTGATTATGTTATTAATAACATAAATAATAATAAGGCAATTAGTATAAATAACAATCCAATTGAACTTAAAAATTGTAATACTGTTATAACAAATTAAGTTATTTTGTTTGATAATAAAATGTTATGAGGAATGAATAATTCCATCAGATTTTTATGTCTACAAAAAAAAATTAATGCAGGAATTATAAAACAATAGCTATATTATCTCATAATAATGTTTCTGAGACTTTACTAATAATTGTTAAAAATAGAATTCAAAAGAAGATCTATGGAAGATGGTCAATATAATAGTTGAAAATAAAATTAAAATATAAAGGAAGGTAGATGAGAATTTGGATATTAGTCAATGTAGTTTTAGACTTGGAAAGAAATCAGAGAGTAATGACATTAAAGAATTGTATTGTACAAAAAAGAAAAAAATAGAAAATCTTATGTGGCCTTTATTGATAGCGGAAAGTTGTTCTTTAAAATGTGGGATGTAGACCTTGATTGGTAGGATAAGTAATTAATTCTGAATTTATATAAATGTCAAAATACAGAAATAATTATAAAATGTTGTAAAATTAAAGTTAATATAAGAAGAGTTGTGAGTTATGTTTGTCCATTGTTGCCTTATTTATTCAATTTATTTATTGAGAATGTAATGATGATTATAAAAAAGAAAGCTAAAAAGTGTAAAATTAATATATTCATAGTACTGGTTATGCAGACTATGAATAAAATGCTTAAAATGTTGAATATACTTATAGAGTCTTTTACATTAAGGATAAAAATTAATAAGACTAAGATGATGGTGGTTGATAAATGGAAGATAAACAGATTAATAAATGTGTGGTAATAGATATAAGTAAAATGGGGAATTTTTTTATATGGGAGTATGATTTGTGATGACAATAAGTGGGTTGTAGAGATTAAATGAAGAATGAGGTTAGCAAAGCATGCTTCAAAAAAAAGGAAATGGAATTGAATGAACATGTAAAAAATAGAATGAAATTTGTTAGAAATCTTATTTGGAGTATATTGATGTATGAATGTGAGACCTAATATTTGGTAAAATAGAATATGATTAGAAGATATGGAAATGTGATTTTGAAGAGGATTAACTAAGATGAGTTTTTGATAAAGCAGAGCTTGGAGTGAAAAAGAGATCTACTGAATATAATAAAATTGAGGAAGGCCACATCATTTTGGGAATATATTTTAAAATATGATAATTTGTTGCAAAATTTTTTAGAAGGCACAATTTTGGGAAGATTGAGATAAAACCCAAGAAAATGCCATTTTAAAAATATGATCAGCAAAATCAGACTTGTTTCACATATAAGTAAGAAAAGAATTGCTAAAGTCCGAATGATGTGGCTGTAAAGATAAGACAAAGCCATTAGAAACTGATAATGATTTAAGCTCTAATAATGATGTATGGTTGATACCCATTCTTTATGCAATCTCATTCTATGTTGGATCTGTTCAAAGTCATTGGCTTCTGAACCAACTTTGTGTTCTGTTTCATAATAATAGTATAATTTGACTTTTTGTATTTCTATAGTAATTTAATGAATATGCTAATGTTGATTTTCTGTGAACAATAGTTTCATTTTGCAGTGCTGTACAAAAACATCCCAGTGTGCTTCTCTTATTCTAATTGAATTGTGAATTTAATTGAAGGAGATATATTGTTAATGGGCATATAGAATATTTGTAACAGTATTTCATTGTGCAGTCATATGGTATCATCAATTTAGTGATACTAAAATTTTTGTTGGAAATGTTCATATTTTTGTCTGTGTTAGTTGTGTTGAATCCATATTCATTTTATGGATTTTTTGAAAAATTTCTATTTTGTATTAAAAATTTATTGTTATGCAGATTGTTAAAAAGTTCATTATATTAATAGTCATTAAGAAGACTTGTTCAACTATGTAAACTTTTGTTCTCATTTATGTTTCTTACAAATAAATGCTTTATCATTGGGCACATTTGAGAGTAAACTTTGTATATCAAAATTTACAATTATAACCATTCTTTTTACTTTCATACTTTTTAATTCCATAAAGAGTTTAGTATTTTTGACAAAAGTCAGTGTTTTCTATGCTGAAGGGCTGGAATTTCTGAATCAGGGAAATATCAATAATACTTTCTGAATAATACTTATAGTTTTGATCTTGTATAGGTTGTTTTATCATTTTTTTGTATTGACACTCTGAGGAACTTTTTTATGTTCACAATCAGTAATATTCATCACAATGATAGTATTGCTTTTATCAGCAGAAATAATGAAGAGAGATTTGGCTAAATATTTAATACCATATTTCTCTGTATAGGCAATGTTTGACTGGCTTTCTGGTTTTTTGTGAGGCTTTTTTTTTTATATTTTCTTAAAATAATTCTGATGCTTTTTTTAGAGGCAATTTTTGAATGCTTTTTTTTATTTTCGGAAATTATATCTAATAAAGGGATATTAGATGATGTAATGGCAAAATTTATTATTGTTTTCTAAACAGAAGTTTTAACTTTTGTTAGATGTTTAAATCTAAGATTTTTAATTGATGCATCTGCTAAATTATTTTCATACACTTTGATGTTTAATATGTGCATATTGATTTATAATTTTCTTAGTTTGATATTCTTATTTTTTTTTTATGTATTTCAAGGTAAGATTTTTTGACTCATTGAAAATCTCTTGTGAAGTTTCATCAATAAGTTTATTTAGCAAATATCCAATAACTATTATTAGAAAGTAAGATATAGATACATGAAGAAAAAAAAAGATTGAGCATTATTTATTCTTTATTTCAACAGATCCTGAATTTCAAATTTTCTTAGCTTTTTGAGAGTATAGTTTTAGCTGCAGCCAATTACTTTAACTTAGAAAAGTTAATGATTTTTTACATTGGCAAATTTTAGGCATAACTTTTTATAAGGTTAGTAATAATAAGATCTTCCATGATATCACACTGTAGTAATGAAGGATTTATTATAAAATCTAAATATAATTAAATTTCAACATCTAAAAATAATGATTTCACATTTTACAAAATTTTAAATTATGCAAATCAAATTAATTGTTTTTTTTTTTAAAAAAATCTGTTTAGTATAGTTACATTTAGCCTTTATCAATTGAACATTTTCAAAAAAAAAAAAAAAAAAAATCGTTTTTACATTTTTTAATTATAAAATTTAATTAGGAGAATTATTTAATTTAACTTTTTTTTTTTAATTTTTGTCCATTATTTTAATGAAATAATAAAAACAATTTATAATCAATGTGACAAATAATCAATTTGATATATATATATGTAATATGCAAATCAATATATATATCAAAATACAGTACAATTTATATAAATTATATTCTTTTAGAAGTACTTTCGACTATACACTTTGTAGTCTTTATCAACTATATAACGTTGAATAATCAAAACGAGACAACCCTTAACAATACCCATATTTCAATTCAGATTTCCCACAATTCTGTTATCTTAACATTTGATGACTGGCGATTCATTAACATTTGACGATTTCTTGAAATCAACATAGCCTCTTTTATTTTACGTTTATTATGACAACGTTCAATTTGAATAATTTTCATATTTTTATAATCAAATTTAAATCCATATTGACAAGATCTATTATGATCAAATATAACAGATGATGAAGGTTTATTTACATCTGTTCCATATTGATTCTCTTTTTGAATTCTATTATATAAAAGCATATGTTCTTTTATTCTCTTCTCAAATGTACACTTAGATTCACCAATGTATTGTACACCGCATCCACATATCAATCTATATATAATAGAATTTTGATTAAACTTTGAATTTTGAATTTTAGAATTATTAAGCAATCTATTTATGTTATTTGTAGAGAAAAAAGCAATATGACACAAACCATTATAAATTTTCCTAATAAACTTGACCTGCTCATCTGATATAAATGGCATTGAAATCCATTTCATTTTGATATTTTTATTTTTAATTTTATTATAGTGTTGATTTCTTTTAAATCCTTTAATAATATTAGCAATTGCATTTTTATAATAACCAATTTTCAACAAGTCATTAACAAATAAATGTACATTTTTAATTTTATCACTAGAATATTTGCATAATTTTTCATTTCGAAATAAGAATGATTTCATTCCAGACAGCTTATGACACATAGGTACATGTGATTCATATGGAATAAAACCTCTAGTTTCAATTGGTTTAATTAACTTAAGATAATCCAAACTGTAATCATTAAGAGTAACTTGAATATCCAAGAATTTTATGGAATTGTATTTCTTTTTAGTTATAACCCATTTTATATCCTTAATCTCATTTAATTCATTAAATAAATTGATTATTAATTCTTGTTTTCCACAAATAAAAACATCATCCACATATCTATGATATACTTTAATTTCTTGATATTTCAATTGTTTTAAAATTTTACTTTCATATGTTGATATAACAAAATTACAAATTTGAGCAACAGCAGGAAGACCCATTGGCCAACCAAAATTCATTTTATAATATTCATTATTAAAATTAACATAAATATTTTTATCAATAAACTGCAATACTTTTATAATAAAATTTATAATATCAGACTTTACATTTTTTGAAACAAGAGCATTATAAATAATATTAATTGACTCTATTCTATCTATTGATCCACACATTTCATTTATATCAAAAGTACAAATTGTGTCATGTAAATCTATATTTATATTCTTAATTTTATCTACAAAATCAAACGATGATGAAATAGTATATTCTCCAAAACCTAAAATATCTTGAAGTAATAATTCAATATATCTACATGTTTGATAATAATATGCACCACCAAAATCAATCTCAATGGATAATTTTAAAACAAAAATGTCCACTCCATCTTATAGAACTGATGCATATGACTACATACATATGAAAAAAGGTAAATGATGTCCAATATATGTATTTTTCACTGAATCAGCATTCTTCAGTTTGTCCTGTCCATCTCTCACACACATATATAATCAGTGTTCAGTTTATATTAAAATAGCAAATCTTCAAACTTTAATGGATTGGCTTCAATCTTCCCCACTCTTCAACTCTTCAGCCATCCATATCATTGAGAATCTGATGATGATGGAATGCTTAAAGTCCTTGTTGCTGCCAATATTATTCTCATACCTATGTTGGTTCAGCACGAAAAAATATATATATTAGAGATCATTTATCTTTTTCACATGTATGTGGTCATGTGTATTGGTTGTATAAGATGGAATGGATAGCTGTAGGGAGCTTGAAAGTCCGAGTTCAAATCCTTTCTAATTACATTAAGTTCAGTATAAACAATATACTTATATTTAAATAGTATATATATATTAATTATTATAAAATTATCATCAGTTTTTTTATTACAGTCTTTTCGTTGCATATTTAAGATATTGTTCATAATTATAAATACTATTGTTATAGTATTCTGAATATGTTTTATTTGTCTTTCACATTTTTTTTTAATCTTCAAATTTACTTAGATGGTTGACTGTCCATTATTTATTATTAGGTTTCTAATGATTATAATCGTCATTTATTCTCACTATCTTTATTTTGGGCATATGACTTCTGACCTTTTAGATTGTTTCCATTGCTATGTATCAAGTAGTATTTTGCTTTTATGTCTTTGTTAAAACTTTCTTGCTTCTTTTTTTTATTATTGTTTCTCTTTTTAAAAATTATGAAATACATTGTCGTCATTTATTGTTTTATCCTGCAGAAAGAAATTGTTAAATTAAATTATAGAATTCATGTACCTATTCTGGAAGATAGATTAATACTACTGTTACACCAATTTTATTAGCAGCTTTTTTTTTTTTTTTTTAGTAAGTTACATTCTGTTCATTTTATTTTATTATAAATTATTGCCACTCTCAGAGAATTGAAATAACTTCAAAAATAAATGAATGGTTTTTGTTTTTCTCATACCAAATAGTTTATAATTTTTTTTTTCAAATGATTATTTATATTAGAAATAGAGGGAAACTAAACTTTGTAAGGCCCTGTCTACAAACATTAAGCTAGTGAATATTAGAATATTTTTATGTTTTGTGCAACAAAAGCTTCTCATGTTTTCTATCTTGCTTGTTGTTATTTGTAAGAATGGGAGCATAAATAGTTTGCAAATCTTTAATGAAGGCATTGATGATTCTAATTTTATTTCTTGGATTGCATTCACTAGGAGCAAATTTTAGTATTGCACTAAGAATTATTTGTTATTGATGATGATTCTGATCTGTGTTTATTGGAACACTCACTAATAAATAAATTAATATCACAGACTATTTTGATTGTGATGATTTTTAATTGCTTTTATTAGTAAAAAGCCTATTATTTTTTAATATATATTTTTCAGATAACAAACATGTTCTTTTATTTATTTTTTAGACATAAAAGCTTAAGTCAATACTGGTAAAACAAAAAAGATTAATTGCATTTTCCATTGCAATTATTCCCCTGTCTACAAATTTTTAGAACTTTTTGTAAAGATTTAAGAGTTATCAATAGCCATGCCAATGCAAACATTTTTCTTTCTATTCATCTATGAGATAAACTTATAATTTTGTTTGTTTATTTGTTTATTTTTGCTAATTACTTTCGTTTTGAGTTTGTATAATGAAATATTTGTTATAAAATTGAGTTTGAATTATATAAAATTCTAAAAGCTAAATTTAGATAAGGTTTTGATAAACTTTACTGACAGTATTTTATATTAATGTCAACATCACATCTTGACTACTGTTGAATCTTTTTGCTGCTTTAAATGCTCCTCTGTGAACATGATTTTTAGGACTTTCAATCTTATTGCAATATTATATATACACTGATTTTTTATACTTTTTTATCTTTTAGTTATTTTTATCTAATTGTTTTGTAAATAACGCTTCTGTAGATTGTACAAGATTCTCTGATTAATTAGAAATTAATTCTGAAATAATATGATGACTTTTGAGGATATTGATATATATTGTTAAAAGCTAATTAACCTATTCATTCAGTATACTGAATATTTACCATAATAATATAAGCTGAGCACTGATTATATATATATGTGGAAGATTATGATGTGGCCCAATTGATGAGTGTTGATTCTGCATGAAATACATATACTGGGGATCATTTATCTTTTTCTCACTGTGTGATCATGTGTATCGGTTGTTTGAGATGGAATGGATGATGAATATAGACTGAAAATCCTAAGTTCAAATCCCTCTATTTATGGTTAAAAGATATCTTTTATTTTTAAATAGAAGCTAACTTTTGATTATTATTGATACTATATTCGTACCCCTCCCCCGTCCTCACGCACATATATTTTTTCATCTGCAAAAGAATTGTGAAGTTATTCTGGGATTTTTTCTTTAAATTTTAAACAATTTATTGAATCTGATATATTGTTTGAACTATTGTCTAAATGACTATCTAATAGAGGTGTTTACAAAAGCAACCCCCCCCTCCAGCTGGATAATAAAACCTGGAAAAAAGTCTTCTCCTAATTAAGACTCCCTGCCACAGCTTTTATCCTATGTTGTCCTTACAACAAAAATTTGAATTTAATCTTTAAGACCACCATCAAATTGAAGAGAGTTCTTTTAACTTTTCATTGAAGGACACCAGGTATGGTGCAGTCTATTTCAGGTCAAACCGATTAAAAGTGGACTGGAAAAATCAGTTTTAGAAAGAGGGTCAGATAAGGTTAAAATTGTATCTTACAAAGGGGAAAAAAAAAGTAGATAAAATACTGCTAAGTAGAAATTAATTAGCTTTAGCTGTGAAACTATATACTTTTTTTTCCTTCATATATGTTAAATTGTTTGTTATTTTATTAAAACATAATGATAATAAAATGATGTCACGTTTTGTTTTTAATTGAAACAAAACTATGTAAATATCTTCAATAATTCATTCTGCTTTTAAGAGAGTATTAAATATATATATATAGCAAGCCTGGTTAATGTTATGAAAGATCATGATTTTTAAAATATATCTATATATATGAAATAAATTGTACATGATCACATGAGAGGTCTGTCCAATAAACTGATCCTTTTGATAATACAAGTTTTGCATTTAAATGCGTGCACACTTATGTATTTGTGTATGTTAATTACAATATGTAATCAACTTTTTTTTTTATACAAGCGGATTTAGCAATCAAAGAAACGGGATATTATTAGGTTCAAGCAGGTATTTGATCATTCATCATCGTTAGCAGATGTATCAATTGCAAATTTAAAATTGTGATTAAACCAGGTAGGAATAAATTGGCAAATAGTATAGTTGCCAAATTATGTTGACAATCGATGTTGTTTGAAAGCTAAATATTCATGGTGTTTACTTTTGCTAAACATGTTTTCTTTAAGCATCTGGAATATTCTTTTGTGATGATGTGATAATTGATCATGTTCAGGATTTATATAAAATGTAGCATTGTAAAGAGTTCAATATACTTTAATTTCTTATTTGCAAATATTTTTAAATCAATATTTCATACATATATATGTATATGCACATTTCCTCAAATAGATATATGACCTGTAAAATTTGCAATGTGAAAGTGGAAGAAATATAGAGGA
The DNA here is from genome assembly GCA_028023455.1 of Epiperipatus broadwayi. Classification (NCBI taxonomy): domain Eukaryota; kingdom Metazoa; phylum Onychophora; class Udeonychophora; order Euonychophora; family Peripatidae; genus Epiperipatus; species Epiperipatus broadwayi. The sequence continues at coordinate 3,632,977 of JAQFVV010006281.1, read as the reverse complement.
AATTAAACTTTGAAAAATTTTCATTATGCAATATATTGGAGAATAGTAAAAATGCTAGTGATGCACACACAGAATTCTATTACATTTCTTTAATAAAATTAAAACTAGATTTGTTTAAAAGTTTACAAATTTAGAATTATTAGTTCGCTAAATTTTTTTTTGGTTCTATCTTGTGTGTTTTATGTCAACTTTTTTTATTTTATTGCTTGACTTTAAGCTTTTTAAAGTACTTGATTACAAAATGAGATCTTAGTTCATTTTGATTATTTTAAGTTGTTCTTGAAATCTTTTTCCCCCTTAACTAGAAGTTAAGTCCTCTTGTTTAATTTCTAAAGATCCATAGTAAATTACCTGTAATTATCTTTATCCTTAACAGAAGTTTGTCTTTGATGAAAATGTGCCAATCAGATACTGAAGACTTGTAAAGTTTTTCAGGTGTTTTTCTTAAGTACTTTTTTTTTTAACATTATAATTAATTTCCACATTACACACATGTATGATATATATATATAATACAAATATAATGTTCGTTAATTAAAAAATATTGTAATAGCTATAAAAAAAATAATAAATATAACAGTAATTAAATATAATGTACCATCTTTCAAGTGAAAGTATTTCTGCTCATTGAAAGACTATATTATATTTAATTACGGGTATATTTATTATTTTTGCTGTACTGTATTTGTAAAAGTAAAATTTTAAAAAATCAAATCATCTTTTAAGTATCCATTGTAGGGCAACAACCTCTAGCATTTATTTACAAAGAAAATGTGATGGATATAATTGTTCATCACGCTTGTATTTTTACTGAAATCTAGAAGTACTAAAAAAAAGTTTTTATATACATATAGGTATTTAGAAGTCTTCATACATAAGTAAAATAAACACTTTTTAAATAATGACTATATTCTCAAATATGTTCAACGTTGTCATTATTTTGAAAATATATAAAAATGTCATCTTTTCAATTCATTGAGATCATGTGCTAACACATCTATCTGGTGTGATACAATTTTATTTTGAATGCAGTTTTGATTATTTTTTATTTTCCCAAAAAATTATCCTGCTTTTCAAATTATACAACAGGCATAAGCAAAAAATATTTATCTATATTAAAATCTATTAGCATTATATTCAACATTCAAAAAGGAAAAGTATAAGTATTATTTTATAAAGCAAAGTGAACAAAACTTTTGAAAAAAAAAATATTTTGAAGATATTCAACAAAAATAAAATTCAAAAGTTGAAGATATCAATGTCCCACAAGTTGAATTGTGCTAATATGTAACACTTTGGAGCTATTCTAATTATTTTGTGCTCATTGAGTCATGATGTAATATACATATCAGTGATGAAGCATGACTATTTTAAGAACAGAAGCACTTATATATATATATATATAATATTTTTATTTCATTTGCCACAACAATTTTTATATAATAGTGCCTAATATATATATATATATTATACCGGACAAAAGCTTTAGACTCACATATACTGACCACCAGGGCGCCACTAGTCCGAAATTTGGAACTAGACATTATTTTTAAAGGGTTAGAGGATATGTGAATCGAATGCGCCGGACTAAACCCAGGGAGAGCAAAAGCTAATGAATGTGGTTCAGACAATTGAGAAAACACTGAGACAAACGTCAGCCAAAATACTTATTATAAGAACTTTTTAAATTTATTAAACATAATAACAAAATAAACATGAAACTTGATCTACATTTACTTAGCAGATCTTAACATTGAGTGTATGCGAGCAGAACTACGTTAAATACCCAGGCAGACAAGTTCATTTCTTATCTGTAACACAATAATGGCTTATATCTTCTTGCTAGTGGTTCGCCCAACCAATTCCGTTTTTCCTATAGAGACTTAGCATGATAGATGTTTGTGGAGAATAACGGGACAGCGCAGATGAGCTTTTCTTAGTCCAGAAAAGAAATGTTGGAACCAAGAATGTCATAATTCTGCAAAACGCTCATGGACAAGTACATTGAAACGAGCCAAGGTTAGTCTCACACTTGAAAGAAACATGAACTATGTAATCTGAATTATAGCAAATAAATCTACCAAAAAAATAAATAAATCATATATCCTAGAAATCGCTAGCCAAAGCCAAGTTTGATTTAGTTTAACGCCGAAGCAAACAAACAAACAAAAATAAAAGAAAACTACTAAGGTCGGTCTGAGCATTTAACAAGGGTTAATCATAAAACAGAAATTATTAAGCATATAAAATATCACTCGCCCTACACTCTCGAACAAGCAACATTTTAAGATTGAAAATCTTGCTACTAAGATTATAATGTAAAATAAACAAAAATACATTAACCTTTTAATCGCTAATTATATTATTGGTTGTATGAGGTAAAAATCAAATCTTTTAATTGGCCAACTCACAAACTGAAGACAAAGCCTATTGTTAAAACATATTCGCCTATAATATTAAATTCAACTCAGATACGTTTATAAAAAGTATATTATTAATTTTTCAGGTTATGAAGAGAACGAAAGTTCTTTCAAAAATAAATTGCTATTTATTTATTCTAAAATATTCAATTTCGGCAACATAAAAGCTATAATATAAACAAAAAGATCGACTTTTACGTTATAGAAAAGTAAAATTTCTTTTTACTACATCTTCAATATTTTTACTAAAATCTTCAATATTTTTCGAAAATAATTTTGTTTTTTGATTATTCTCTCTGAGAATAATTTTTAATTTCCATAAATATAATTTTATAATACTTTAATCATATTCGAAATGATAATCTCAGCGTTTTTCTTTATTTTTTTTGATCAGGCGGTTTCTTTGTTCTTTCCAGCCAATCAGAATGTCTTTTTCGGCTGAGAGCTTGCTAAGAACCAATCACAAATAATGTTCTTTCTTTGTTTAAGGTTTAAATGCGTTTTTTTTTATTTTTTACTTGTAAAATAAGTCGGAAGAGGGCACCATCTTACAGAACTTTTAAAAACCTCTTCAAAACGTATCGAACGAATTTTTTAGCATAAGAATCGGCTGAGTTAGAGTGACGTCAGATGTCTACGAGGAGCCTCGTAAAAAACAGTATTTTGTTTAATATTTAAATTGATAAATTACACATCATAAACATAATTTCTTTTTAAGATTAAGCTGAGATTTGCGAGAGACTTAATTACAGATTTAGCCCTGATTTTGATATGGAAAGGTAAGTTACCTCGAGATAATATTAATTTCTGTTGTTCACACAAAGTTCAGTTTATAGAGTCCTCTACAACGGATGTGATTTACTACAGGTTCAGAAGTCTGGAAGCATTATCGGGATCCACTCTGGACTTGACAGTTAGGTCATGATTGAAGTCACAATTTGGAGCTCCGGAGGTTTATCTTTGGAAAGGCTCAGCCCATCATGTTGTGGAGAATCTTCGTGGTGTATATTACTGGCATGGCGTCTGAATGACTGCTATTATCGCGGCAAATAGATTTATTGTTGGTCAATGGAAATTCAACTTGGTGATTCCTGTGGCACCAATATCAAAAAAAAAATTTAGTCACTTTCGCAATGCAACTGTTCAATAACAGCTAAAATTTGGGTCGATCCTCAATAAGAAGCTGAATAAGCTGAGCAATAAAAACTGAATGAACAGAATAGTCTCTTTGAATCCTCCTCTCTAATCAAAAAAATAAAATACCCAGCTATTTATGTCCTTTGTTATCTCCCGCACAATCTTTTTTTTGCAACTTTCAACCAAGGTAAATCTATCTCCCGCTCAATCTTAATTAGAAAAACAATATCTTATAGGGTTTTATCTTACAAAAATGATTATTATTTAAATAAAATACATATTAGAGCACTAATTAAACTTTGTTTGCTTTTAATTATTTTAAAAGAAAACAAGCATCATAAAAAATATTTTATACTAAAATCAACTTAGAATTAAAAATATAAGATTTCAAAATAAATAAGTATGAGTGTTATTGCACATATAAAACTTGGTTTTTCTTTTTTTCTAATTTACATGATAGAACCCTTGAATCGGATAAAGTATCCAGTTCAACTCCCCCTTCAGGCCAACAAAAAAAATAAATAAAAGCAGCCCCTTCATGCCAACAAAAAAAATAAATAAAAGCATCTATTTGCTATTTCTTTTTTTTTTTCAAACTTTAAACCCCAACATTTAAAACTTTTAAATCCCCTCCCCCTGGCTGAACATTTGCCCTGAGATCAATTCCTTAAGTGTACCTTCTATCTTTTAGGTGGCTGGCCTAAGTCTTCGTGCATTATAAGATCCATAAACCCCACGCTCATCTTCCAATACAAAGGCATTCAGACCACTTTTCTTTTGTATAGTGAAGGGTCCCTCATATACTGGGAAAATTTTTTTATATTGATGCTGGGTTGGATTGCTGACATGAGGTTTTCGTACAAAAACCAAGTCCCCTACCTCGAATCTACATGGTCGTGGATTTCCCCCTTTTTGCATACTTCAGCCATATGTTTCAACTTTATTCGAGCCTTTTTTTATCCATTTCTTTATCAATTTTGTCCCGATCTACAGGCAAGGAAGCCTTTATCAGCCTTGGATAATTCTGTCCAAAATATAATCTGATGGGGGCAAACCCTCTAGATTCATTCTGTGTCCAATTTATGTAGTTAGTGATGTTTCCCGTCTGATTCACCCATCCACGGTGATTTTCGCTGACATAAAGCCGAAATAAACGGTTTAACTCCCTCATGACTCTCACAGGGATTCGATTGAGAATTACAAAGATGTTAATACATGCTGAATCCATTTTTTCCAGTGGTGAGATTTAAAGGGTGTCCCATGATCTGTAAGTATCATCTGAGGCCTATCAATCTTAGGAAACTGATGATCCTGTAAGATCCAGATATTTCTTCGTGTATCCGCCTTTCTTAATAGATATGCAGTTACATACTTAGAAAATATGTTGTACATTACGATTAAATATCGGTATTGTTTATAGGCAGGTAAAGGCCCATAAAAATCTATGGCCAACATTTCATTAGGGTTGTGTGCTAAAATAGGCTGCAAGATCCCAGTAAATCTCTTATTTACATATTTAGTTTGTGAACACACATGACATTTTCCCAAAACTGATACAACATTTGAATATAAACTTGGCCAGTAAAATACTTCCATGGGCACATGTTCTACTTTACATGTCCATAGTGTCCATATAGGCAATGTATATTCTCTATAAGTTTGTTCCTGAGTGTTTGGGGTATAAGAATTCGTCATGAGTCTTTTTCTGTGGCAACTCTATTGCAATACACCATCTTTTATTCTATAAGCTTCGAATTTTTCCAATGTTGCTGTGTCACTGGGGTCTGAAGTTTCTACTCCTTTCTTATATGTCATGATTTGTGCATACTCTGGGCTGGTCTCCTGTATTTCAGATAGCCTTAGTAATTGTTGCTCTATGGACTGTCACTGGGGTCTGAAGTTTCTATTCCTTTCTTATATGTCATGATTTGTGCATACTCTGGGCTGGTCTCCTGTATTTCAGATAGCCTTAGTAATTGTTGCTCTATGGACTCATATATGGTCAATGTGAATGCTGCAATACTTAGATTATTGGGCTCAAGATGATGTGGGGTCAGATCTATGGGATGGTGACTCAAAATATACGCCACAATATTTCCCTTTCCTTTACAATATAGAACTTTATATTGGAATTTCTGTAGTGTAAGACTCCAATCATCAATCGATCATTCGATAAATAACTGCTATTAAAAAATTCCAATTATGATCCGTAATTACAACAATCTCTGACCCAAGCAGGAATTGTTTGAATTTACTGAAAACCCAAACAATGGCCAAAGCTTCCTTTCTGTCGTTGTGTAATTATTTTCCACCCCTTTTCGCTTGGGTCTACAAAAATACAACACTCTGTGACATTTTTGTTTGTCAATTTGAAATAACACGACTCCAAGCTCTTGCCCACTGCTGTCGGTCTGAACATAAAAAGTTTGTGAAAAGTCAGGGTAGGCTAGAACCACCTGTTCCAAGAACTTGTTTTTAATGTGTTGAAATTCTTTCTCCTGTTTGTACTCCTATATCCATTTTTGGTCTTTTGTCAATAACTGAACCAAATTTGCAGCATCTAATGCAAAATTTTCATAGAATTTATGATAAAAATTGCATAATCCGAGAAAAGACCTTACCTGATGCCTATTAGTGGGTGTGGGAAAATGTATCGCTGTTAGTTTCTCGGGGTGAGGTTTAATACCCTCTTTCCCAATTAAAAAGCCTAAAAATATAATGTCCTCCTGGACCAGGCAACTTTTTTTGTAAATTGATGGTAATGTTTTTCTGGTAACACTTCATTAAGAACATTTTCAAGTGTTCCATATGTTCTTCCATATTTTTAGATGCGATGACTATGTCATCCATATATATCACAATCGGACTCTTGATTTTGTCTCTGATAACACTTGATCCAAACACTTTAGAAGTCCTGAACCACTATTGATTAATCCAAAAGGCATACGCTTAAACACATACGTATGCCCTTCATAGGGGAAGGCAGTATATTTGTGGTCAAATGAATGTAGAAGGATCTGCCAATAACTGGATGTCAAGTCCAATGTAGAAAAAATGGTTTTCCCTTGAAATTTTGAGAGAAGTTCTGTTATTGTAGGTAGAATGTTTCTTTCCGGAACGGTAATGGCATTTAACCACCGGGCATCCAAACATATTCTGACAGATCCATCTTTTTTCTTTACCACTACTAATGGGTTAACATATGGAGATGTGTGCTTTTCAATAACTCCCCATTCAATCATTAGCTGTATTTGAAGATCTACTTCAGCCTTATATTGAAACGGAATGGGATATGAATGACTCTGGAAATGGCATTCATCCTTAACTTGAATTCGATGCACTTCCCCCTCAATGATCTTAGGCCTATTCGAAAAAACTGAATAGAACTCCCTCAACAGTTCCATTAGAGGGTGTGTTTCTTCCATTCCTTTTAACATGGATTGCGACACTTTATTTTGCATTTTCACGGTATCCCTCACTTGCTGAACACGCTGTTCCTGAAGTGGCTTATAACTCTTTAGCCCTTCAAATGGCATCAAAACTTCTTGGCAAAGAAATAAACATTTGTCATAATCCAAAACACATTTATGCCTGTACAAAAAATCAGTCCCAATTATAACATCTTGTATGAGACCAGGCATTATCAAAAAGACATGGTCTAACTCTATGTTACCCAGATGCAAATGTAACCACACCTGTTTGGTTTCAATATTTGCCTTCTTGCCATGGGCCAGTGTCACCTGCATTCTTTTTATTGGCAGTGTATACAAATGTGGCTGGTCTTTCTTTATTTTCACATAAAACTTACTAGAGAGCAATGACATTTGACTTTCTGAATCAACCAATGCTTCTGTAATGATGTCTCCAGTCTTTATACTTACAATTGGGCAATTCTGCATAGCTCCATTCCATGCTGGTTCTTCTTGATCCACCGTCACATTAGCTACAGTCCTATGGGCTTTCTTTACTTTTTTTAATTGGAGCTGATAATTGACTCTTTTGACCTTTTTCTATCGAAATTATCTGATCACCCTGCATTGTTCTTTTCTCCACTTCTTTTTGGGCCTGTCATGTTCAATTTCATTTATCAGTTTAATCATTTCTTCCAAGTGAATGTTGCTACTGAACAACATGATCTGCTGTATATCCCTTGGCATATTGCTCAATACTATTTGGCATATCAGCCTCTCAGTCAATGAGAAAGCCATCAATGACTTCAGCCTTGCTGATTGTTTGCAGAAAAACTGGGTGTAAGTTTCTCCATTACCCCTAATGTATCTTTCTTGTGATATATTAATGAAGATATGATACTGCTTTTCTTCATTCCAAAAAGTGTGCAATAATTTGCATCTGTAATCCCAAAGTCTGTGGCTTGATCTTTCAGATATGCCACCAATTCTCAGTCATTCCTTGTAAATAGTAGTGTGCAATTGCCACTTGTTCAGTCTCCTGCTAATTATGACATCGAAACATCTCTTGCAGGCTCTCCAAATGCTCTAATGGGCTTTTCCCAAATATCAGCCGTAAAAGATTTTGTTTGCCAATCTATTTTGGCCATGATGCTAGCTAGTCTATCTTCAGCCTCTTCTCTAACTTTATTTAAATTCCCAACGCAACTTCTGTCTATTTATGAAATTTATTTATTTTTTTAATCTTCAACTGCTATTTATTATATATATATTTAAAGCACAAAAGTTAAACTGTTTACTTTTTTCTTTAAACGCGAACCTAAACTCTTTGCTTGCTTTTTTTTTTTTTATGAACGTAACAGCTAATTTTTAACTTTAAAAAAAATCTTTTATATGTTGTTATTTCTAAAACGCGAACCAAAACTCTTTGTTTTTTGTTTTCTTTATTATTATTTTACGAACATAGAACTAATAACTTTTTTTTAATAAACAAAGAAACAAAATAAATATATAACTTCTTAATATCTTTCCGTCCATTCAGTAATAACTCTAAAGAATGCTGTTTAATTAACTACTTATATTAATTATTCATATTGAAAAGATGAACCCTCTACTCCAAACTGCTTTCTACCATTTAGCACAAACTGATCCCTACCTACTGAATCTTGTCTCCAACACTGAAATATTCTTCAATTGTCCAAATAAAATCTCACGTGGGATTTAAAATCGAAGGCCTGCGTTGGTTGCAGTAAAATTACTATCCTATATTCCGGACAAAAGCTTTAGGCTCGCATATACTGACCGCCAGGGCGCCACTAGTCCGAAATTTGGAACTAGACATTTATTTTTAAATGGTTACAGGATATGTGAATCGAATGCACCGGACTAAACCCAGGGAGAGCAAAAGCTAATGAATGTGGTTCAGACAATTGAGAAAACACCGAGACAAACGTCAGCCAAACTACTTATTATAAGAACTTTTTAAATTTATTAAACATAGTAACAAAATAAACATGAAACTTGATCTACATTTACTTAGCAGATCTTAACATTGAGTGTATGCGAGCAGAACTACGCTAAATACCCAGGCAGACAAGTTCATTTCTTATCTATAACACAATAATATCTTCTTGCCAGCAGTTCGCTCAACCAATTCCCTTTTCCCTATAGAGACTTAGCAAGATAGATGTTTGTGGAGAATAACGGGACAGCACAGACGAGCTTTTCTTAGTCCAGAAAAGAAATGTTGGAACCAAGAATGTCATAATTCTGCAAAACACTCATGGACAAGTATATTGAAATGAGCCAAGGTTAGTCTCACACAAGAAAGAACCATGAACTACGTAATCTGAATTATGGCAAATAAATCTTCTACCAAAAAAATAAATAAATCATATATCCTAGAAATCGCTAGCCAAAGCCAAGTTTTATTTAGTTTAACGCCGAAGCAAACAAACAAACAAAAATAAAAGAAAACTACTAAGGTCGGTCTGAGCATTTAACAAGGGTTAATCATACAACTGAGAAATTTTTAAGCATATAAAATATCACTCGCCCTACACTCTCGAACAAGCAACATTTTAAGATTGAAAATCTTGCTACTAAGATTATTATGTAAAATAAACAAAAATACATTAATATTTAAATTGATAAATTACACATCATAAATATAATTTCTTTTTAAGATTAAGCTGAGATTTGCGAGAGACTTAATTGGAGATTTAGCCCTGATTTTGATATGGAAAGGTAAGTTACCTCGAGATAATATTAATTTCTGTTGTTCACACAAAGTTCAGTTTATAGAGTCCTCTACAATGGATGTCATTTCCTACAGGTTCAGAAGTCTGGAGGCATTATCGAGATCCACTCTGGACTTGACTGTTAGGTCATGATTGAAGTCACAATTTGGAACTCCGGAGGTTCATCTTTGGAAAGGCTCAGTCCATCATGTGGTGGAGATTCTTCATGGCATATATTACAGGCATGGCGTCTGAATGACTGCTATTATCGCAGCAAATAGAGTTATTGTCGTTCAACGGAAATTCAACTTGGTGATTCCTGTGGCACCAATATCAAAAAAAAAATTTAGTCACTTTCACAATGCAACAGTTCAATAACAGCTAAAATCTGGATCGATCATAAATAAGAAGAAGCTGAATAAGTTGAGCAATAAAAACTGAATGAACAGAATAGTCTCTTTGAATCCTTTTCTCTAATCAAAAAAAATAAAATACCCAGCTATTTATGTCCTTTGTTATCTCCCACGCAATCTTTTTTTTGCAACTTTCAACCAAGGTAAATCTCTATCTCCCGGTCAATCTTAATTAGAAAAACAATATCTTACAGGGCTTTATCTTACAAAAATGATTATTATTTAGTTTAAATAAAATACATATAAGAGCACTAATTAAACTTTGTTTGCTTTTAATTATTTTAAAAGAAAACAAGCGTCATAAAAAAATATTTTATACTAAAATCAACTTAGAATTAAAAATATAAGATTTCAAAATAAATAAGTATGTGTGTTATTGCACATATAAAACTTGGTTTTTCTTTTTTTCTAATTTACATGATAGAACCCTTGAATCGGATAAAGTATCCAGTTCAATATATTACACACATCTAGAAAAATTTGAAACTCTCTTATCTATAAATGAGGTGTGTCTTTTTTAAGAACAGAAGCACTTCTTTTTTTATATAATGTTTTTATTTCATTTACCACAACAATTTTTACATAATAGTGCCTAATATGTATATATATATAACACATCTAGAAAAATTTGAAACTATCTTATCTGTAAATCAGAGAATATATTATCAATATATTTTTATCTTCCAAATCCTTTTAACATTTTTAAAACTTTTAACTGTAAATTAGATCTTAGTATTGTTTGAACTTTTTATAAAGTCAAATTCATTCTTTGTGTATATAAAAACAGTTCACCTGTTAGTAAAAAAATTGAAAGTGAATTTTTTAAATTGAATTTTAATTAAAGCTTTTGAAAGTTTTACTGAATTTTTCTACAGAAGCATTCATTCTGTTCGATACATGGATGCTTTTTCCCTGATATATTGTACCGAGATACATCAGGAAGGAGTGTGCTTTCTTCGGAGTTACACATAATTTTGGGAAAAATATAAATTGATAAAAGATTTGTTTAAATATTTAATAAAAATAAAAAGGTCTTGTAGGGTAAAATAAGAATAAAAAGAATTTTTTTTTCTCATAGAAGGGTTTATCGGTAAAAGCATAAATTAGACAGTTTTATAAGATATAAATTTTGAATCACATTTAAATAAAACCTAAAGAATTAAAACTTGATTTAACTAAAAATTTGCTTTAATTGAAATTTGATTTAAGATTGCTTTTAAAAAAAAAAAAAGAAAAAGCAAGGTGGAGTTCGTTTTGTCTTATAATAATATATATATATATATATATAACCAAAGGAATGTAGTGAACAATGGGAGCTATTGACAAACATGAGAAATTTCCATTAAACGGCTAATTAGTGAAATAACTCTAACAAAGAAATTGAAATTTGCAATCATCTAAAGAATGACCAATGAAACTGTGTAGAGAGTCGAAAGAAAAGAAATAATTGTCCAATAGCAGAAATTCAGAATGTAGATTGAATCCGCAAGATAAGGACCGTAAAATATAAAAGGGGCGAATTTTCTATTGTATTATTAGATTATTAAATTATTAGATTGAATTTGATATTGTGATTAAAATTTGATTCTGACTCGGTTCGGTGATTTATTCTTAATTTCATAGTCATATTATTAATATACGTCTAAAGTTAAATAAAACATAATGCTGCATTGTTAAACCCATCGTGTGAACAGCCGGCCGAATCCTTCCCTGCAATACCAACAGCAGACAGTTCGAATGTCGATCATGGTCGCGTAAAACAAGAAGGAAACGGAGTGTCCACGGTGAAGCCCACAGGATCCCAACGACATCGGGAAAAGGATTGCAAAGAGTTAGCGCTAACTGACCGAAGGAAATACTATCAGAAGCTACGCTCGGAACTATGCATAAAGGAGAAAGCTAGGTAATATTTATTTCATTTTTAATTCACTAATTAAAAGCCATAATAATATATGGAATAATAAACTCTGAATTTTATGTTACGAACAATAATAACTAATTGTCTTTAGCTCCATTACCCAGGGATTTTATTATGATTTCAAATATATTTGTGTGCGTATAATTACTTTTTAAATGTATGTATAATATGATATGTTGGTTGTATTAAATATTATCTAAACTTGAACAAAGGTGTAATTAATTATATTATAAGACCAAACGAAGTGAAATAGCATAAATGGAGGCTTACTGGGTTAGTGATTACTTAAATTAAATTAAAAAAAAAAAGGAAAGCGAGAAAATTAGCGCAGAGAAAGATTCGTAAATTGATTTTTTAGGTAGGCGGAGTATATATTTTATTGATTATTGTAGCTGAGCTAGCGGGAGCGGGTACTAGATCGTATTGGTCAAGCAGACTTGTCGACAAAGGTCGGCTGGCGCCCATTGGATTTTTTCCTTTAAATAAATAAAAAGTTTGATTGGCTAATGTGTAATCTAGTAAACGAGTATTAATATTATTGGCAAATGTTTGCAAATGATATTGACCACTCTATCCGAGGTACCGACAGCCCCGTGATAGGCTTTTGTGTAAGAGGGAGGTACAAAGTTCTGATCGAGTCGTTATTATAAACATTAAATAATTTATTGATTTTATATAAATGATGTTTATAAAAAATTACAAGACGACGCAAAAAAGAGGCTTAGGTATAATATATATATGGTAGTTGTGACTTAGCCCCATGTGGCCGCAAGAGGTGCTTTTTCCATGTCAACCACAGAAATATCCAGAATAGGGGGCCAAAAGCAGATGATGCAAAGTTTCAGCCGCTAGATGGCGCTGTTCACCATACACATAGTCACCTTATGCCAAGTAGCTGCCAGTACTATTTCCCACTTGGTGGCACTGTTAGCCATAGCTAAACCGATCCAGCTTACATCGTCTGCTAAACAGCAATCACCCAGCAATCTAGTTCACTAATTGGTGCTGTTTCTCCACGCTATGCACGGAAAAAACAGCACCGTTTAGAAGCAATATTTAAACTCGCTTGCTACTTCCGGTTTACATCCACGTTCTTAAAACAAACATTGCGATTAATGTGAAGGTGTGAATAATATAGAAAAACATAACTATTTAAATCTGCTTTAAAATTTAATATTCTTACATTGAGTCTCACTCTCTGATAAATCTATGTATTTTTAAATTATTTTATTTTAAAAATCGATCTTTTTTTTTCCATAAAAATGTTTTTTATTTTTTTTTAAAAAGTAATTTTTACCACTTCCATTTTACTTCAATCTTTCAAAACCGCTAAAAATCGTTCTGCCAGTATTTCTTTCTGATCTTCGTTAGTTTGAAAAGTAATTGTTTGTAAAACTTTTTTTTATACTTTAAAATAATATTTCAAGCACCTTCTAAAGTAATACAAATTACATTTCTGTTTATAGATCTTTTATTTCGCAATTGTGTTATTTTAAAAAGATATATTTGCATTTTGTTACATGCGCGAACAATAATTCGAAGATCTCTTACACAATAAATATTTTTTATATTCATGGAGAGAAAACAAACCAAACTCTCCTTTAAATATATTAAAAGGTCTATTCACTTCAAAAATAAATTTATTAAAATTAATGTGTGCAAGCAATACAGCATCAAACAGATTGTAGTGTGTGGTGATTTATTCAGTGTAAAAATCAATGTGTTATTTTGAAACTTTTTTATTTATAATTTCAAATAATATTTCCAGCAAGTTTTAAAATTATACACATTATATTTTGGTTTATAGATCTTTTATTTCGCAAAAGTGTTATTTTAAAAAGATAAATCTGCGTTTTGTTACGTGCGCGAACAATAATTCGAAGATCTCTTACACAATAAATATTTTTAAATTACTGGAGAGAAAACAATATTGCATTTTCGATCTCTTTTTGTTACTCTTAATATACATCTCTTTATACTTCTTTGAGTGGTCTGAAGTCTGTATTGCTCTTCTATTATGTATCCAAGTCTCAGATCCATAAGTAAGAACAGGTAAAACACATTTATTAAAAATCTTTCTTTACAAACACATAGGCATATTTCCTTTTAGTATCAAGTTATTTCTACTAAAAGCACTCCAACCAAGTTTAATTCTATGATTAATTTCATCTGCATTATTAGCAAAAAACAACTACATCATCTGAAAAATTTTAATGACTTAAATAATCATTTACTTTCACTCCTTCAGCTTCCCATTTTAATCCACAAAATACTTCTTGCAGCATTGCTGTAAAAAGTTTTGGAGATATGGAGTCACCCTGTCTTACACTCTCCTCAATGTTGACTTTTACCTTATCATTATATAATCTAATTGTTGCTGTTCCATGTTTATAAATATTCTTTAAAATATGACAATATACCTTGAGGATCCAATGGTTTAATCACTGAAGAAAAGTTTACATTCAAATGCCTTTTCATAATCTAGAAATCCAAAACATAATGGCAACTGATATTTATTTGTCCTTTCTATAACATCTCTCAATCCCTGGATATGATATCGTGTACTAAAACCACTTTTAAATCCAGTTTGTTCTCTTGGTTGGTGGAAATCCAATGTTCTCTGCAGACAAGTTGCAATTATCTTTGTAAAAGTTTTATATGTAACTGATAAACGGCTGATAGGTCTGTAATTTCTAACATCTTCTTTATCACCTTTTTTAAATATTAATATTAATACTGCATTTTTCCAATCATCTGGCACATCTTTATCATTTAAACATTTGGTATATAACATTGCTAAAAAAATTATATTTTTTCACCTGCTTCTTTTAATATATCAATTATAATTCTACCATTACCTGGAGCCTTTTCTTTCTTCATATATTTAATTGTATGTCTCACTTCTTCATTTAAAATTACGGGCAATTCAAAAGATGTAGTAGATATAGGAGGTATTTGTTCTTTATTTCTATATAATTCTTGATAAAAGTCTTCTATCCATTTCATGATGTCATCTCTGTTTTTAGTAATAATTCTAGCTTTTTTTTCTTATTGCAGATATAAATTTCCTACCAATACAAAAATGTTGTTTTACACTCTTGAGACTTTCTTTCTCTTCTGCTTTCCTTACTAGTTCACAGTTATACTTTCTTATATCATTTTCAATTCTTTTCCACATCATTTTACAAAATTTGAGATATTCAATTCTTTTTAACACATCATTTTTGTTTACCTTCATATTAATTCTTTTCTTCAGAAATTCACTTGTCTCAGTAGAAATGTTATTGATCAAGTGCTGCTTTTTTCAACCAGCTATTTTTGTTGCAGTGTTTAAAAGTGTATCAGTTGTTTTCATATTAATTTCATTCAAATGTGAATCATGTTCAAAATCTACTAATTCTTGAAACCTATTTGTAAGTTCTAATTTAAATTCATTAGAATGTTTCTGAAAATTAGGAATATCAACTGTAAATATTGTTTTTCTTAATAATTTTTGTCTCTAGTTTTGCATTAACATGTATTTCACATCTTACTAATCGTTGATCACTTCCTCTGTTAAATTTATTAAGAACATTACAATCTTGAAATATGTCATTTCTGTTAGTCAAAATATAATCCACTTCTGCTGTACCTTCATTTGGATGCTTCCATGTCCATTTCCTTTTAACATTTTTCTCAAAATAATAATTTATCATATAAAGTTTTCCTTTTTCAGCAAACTCCACAAGTCTATGTCTTCTCTCATTTCTATTACCATAACCAAAATTACCTACAGCACTTTCATCTTTCATTTATTTACCAATTCTAGCATTAAAGTCTCCCATAACAATTTTAAAATGTTGTTTACTCTGATCAAAAGCCTTTTGTGCATCCATATAAAAATTTTCTACTATTTCATCATTTTGAGAACTTGTTTGGGCATAAATCTGAATTATCTGCATTTGGTATCTGCTATTAAGTTGTATAACTAATTTTGCCACTCTGTCCAATCCACCATCAATCTCCACAATGTTGTTCTTCCACTTTTTATTTATAATGAATCCTACTCCACTTGTATTTTAAATATTTGTGCCTATTTAAAACAATTGTTTCTTCACCTTTTCTTCTAACTTCACAAAGTCCAATAATGTCCCATTTAATATAAGACAGTTTTTCTTCTAACTCTTGCAATCTTCCTTCACTTGAAAGTGATCTACAGTTGTAAGTAATACCTAAATAAAAAAATTCATCATCAAATGGCAGCCTGGGTCCACAATCAGGGGATTCTTAGCATTTTCAGCCACCAACTGCTGTCTTGGTTGCTGACTTTACAGTCTCCTGAGAATAAGGGCCATGATTTATTTTTGTCTGTCATATATATATATATATATATATATTGGGAAAATATTTTTCATTTACACAAGCATTCATTCTGCCTTATCAATCAACTGAGAAGAAAGTCTATGGTGTTTCTTGATCTTTAACTCAGTGGTAAAAATCCAATAACCTCGTCATGCTGGCTAATGCATGTTGGTGAGCAGCCCATCCATGTTTATATACTATATGAATGATCACATAGTAATAACAGCTGCAATGAAAAGAACATATGGAGTGGACATTAAGAATTTGCCCTGTTCAGTTCCTTTAAGGCCTCCAAAAGAAATCAAAGGGTTTCCTTTCAATTAATAACAAACTCCTTTCTGCAGCCAAAACAAGATAAAAGGAATTATTCTTATACTGCACTTTTAGGACCCAAAGTAAATAATCTATGTATATATAAAAAAATGATAGAATTTTTTAGTTCGATAAGTACAAAATACATTAGAACCAAGGAACTATAAAAATAAATGCTACTTTAGAGTTAATACTGATTGATAATTTGGAATTAAGCTAAATGTCATTTCTATCAGATCTATGAAAATTTTTGTAAAGTTGAACTGAATCTCAGAAAATCAAAATCACAGTCTTAAGTTAAGACCAAAAATAGAATGTCATTTTTATTATATGTCTAGCAAAAAAAAAAGAATTATAAAGATTCTCAATAATATCTGGACATATTCTATAGGCATAGTGGGTAAATGTACACAAAGTTATTGTAGATGATTGCAATAAGAACTGAATATTAAATGTGTAATGAAGCCACTGATGATATGGAAGAAATAGATTGGATATTTGGTTTCAAGAAAACTTAAAAGATATAAGATTTTTTAGAGAGAATTCTCAAAAATGTATTTATAAACATATTAGAAAAAATCTGTAATTCATCATGAATAAGTATATCACATGACCAGTTGTTGCAAGTATGAAAATCTACTTAAATAATTAAGAATGGCAATAAATTTGTAACCTCCTGAGTGCAGACAATTTCTTGCATTAATTCAAATCTTAATGATTAATCAAAGTAAATAATAGTTTATTAGTTGATATTGTGAAATTGGTAATTATTTAAGTGTCTTCGTTGGGTGATATATTTTAAAATTTGTCTATTTAGAAATTCATTTATAGATTCTTTAAACCACCTAACTATTCATAAGCATTATATTAAAACATCTGTAGAGATTCTAACCAGTAAATAAATCCAAGTATATTTATTATCTCCTTTAAGTTTGCCACTGTTTTCTGATGGATCACCACCCCATAAGTTAATAATTGTTGAAATCTACCGAAAAATGCTGTAATACGTCATAATGACAATTCTACAGATATCATTCAGGTATAATTTTAAGTCACTATGAATCTTTTATGAACTTTCATTTTGTATTGCTTATTAGAATTTGCTATAATCCTACAAATGGTCTAAATAGCACTTTCAATGAGACACATTCCAATTTTTGCTACTGTAAAAAAGGACAACAAAATTTGAATGACTGTTATAATTTTTCAGAAATCTTTTTAAAATAACACGTTTGCGAAATAGTAGTTTCTACTAACTTTTATACTAATACAAATTGTATTTTGGTTTATAGATCATTCAATATTTTATAAAAAATGGCAAAGCTTCTTAAAGTCTGGGATTTGCCAGCCAGAGAAGAGGAAGCTATAGCATTTTTACAGACTGAAAACATTGTGCCACAGATCAGAAAAATGTTCTTGCAGCAAAGACATGACTCTGCTTTCTTACTGCAGATGGCGTTTTTATTGCAATGCCTGTGCCTGCAAGAAAAGTCATTCAATTCATGAAAGCACATGGTTCGAAAGCTCCAGGATCTCCTTTGTGACACATGTATGTCTCATACTACTGGAATAGAGATGACCTTTCAAACCAATGTGCTCATGAAGATCTACAACTTTCCAGCAAGGCCTTAGTTAGCTGGATCAATGGGATAAGAGAACTGTGCAGTGAAAACCTGCCATCCCGCGTAGGACATCTAATCGGTGGTCCCAATAAAATTGTGGAGGTGGACAAAACCCTGTTTAGCAGGAATAAAAACCATCAGGGTTGTATGCTTTCCCCGCAAAGGATATTCGGAGGTGTGTGCTGTGACACAGGGTAATGCTTTTACATATGTGTTCCATGTAGATCTGCAAGCACACTACTTCAACCCATATGTGACAACATGCAGCCAGGATCCACTATATACTCAGACTGCTGGAAGAACTACAGGATGTCTGACCTTGAGGATGCAGATTTTAGCCACGTGATAGTCAACCATTGCTACAACTTTGTTGACCTGACAACTGGCACTCACACACAGAACATTGAGCATCTGTGGCGGCTGTTAAAGTGGTGTAACAAAAAACAGCATGCCACAACCCACCAAAGTCTCAACAATTATCTAGTGGAATTCATGTGGCGATGCCTACACAAGTGAGGTTTATTCTGTGTCTTTCTAGCAGAAATGTGTTTGCAACTGTTGGATGGTGATTCAGCTCCTGCAGAGGTACTATTTTGTAGATGTGTTTTATAGTAATGAAATGGTATGTATTAATGTCTATATTGATTTAATTTTTGTTTTGTTTTTTTTTTATTTTTTAGAACTCAACAAGACCCAACTAACATTGCAGGTGTTCTTTTTTTTTCTTTAAAATGGTTTTTTCTTAATAAACTTGTTATTTTTCCATTAAAATTGTCTTCATTTTCATTAAAATAGTTATTTTACAATTGCATGTCTTACAGCTTGCTTGAAAAGTGTTTGTGGAGGGGGGGGTAAATGTTATAATTTTTCAAATGTCAAACAAGTCCATTATGTTTTCCATATAATTTTTATTTAACAGTTGAACTGTGTGTGTATATCTCTTAGTGTATGTGTGTATTGGCCATAAGTAATTTTGGGGATTACAATGAGAAGCTTAAGGAGTGAAAGTAAATGGTTGACATATAATATCAAGACTGCATTCTTCTTAAAGACAAAATTATTTCCTAAATTCTAACTTCTACAATGATCCTGATATCTCCACTATATCTTCACTTAATCATCTACCCATATTACTCAATTAACCTATTGTGACAATAAAACCTAGATCTTAACTTTTTACTTATGGATTCAGCCTTACTTGTGGTAACCATAATGCATATTAAAGATATTAATACAAAATTAAAAGTTCACAAACTATTTTTTTTTTTGTTTTAATCCATTTGCTTTTCAATAATGTACAATTCTGAAACATGGTCATATTTTGGCTGATTCAAAAAAATAGATGAATGACAGACCAGCAATGGGCATCATTATCTTGTTTAATTTGAAAAATGTCTCTGGTCTGATTTATCTTTAAGAATTATTGGCTTTGTTATAATTATACATGTATTCAAATATTAATACTACTTTCCTGACATTTTCATAATACATCATTTAAACCAAAGATGTCATTATATTTATTTTTTTAATTTCACAATGTAATAAACTCTAAATGATTACATGCATTTTCCATGCAACATTTATGCAAACTATCATTTTTATTCCACTTCTCAGTACTAAACAGTTTTTACTGATTGTATTGTTGACAATTTCTCAGCCTCATTACTTGATTGCCTATTTCTCTCTTCATCACTTGCAGCAGTCTACATAAGTAAAGTCCATTCTTTTTTTCTCTGATATTATATGATCAATCTTAGATTACGATTATAACAAAATCAAATAACCATTACTAAAATAAAAGTTCATAAAGGATTCGTAATGACTTATAATTATACCTGTATGATGTCTCTAGAATTGTCATTATGATGTATTATAGCATTTTTCGGTGTATTTCAACAATTATTAACATATGGGGTTGTGTTCAAACAGAAAATAGTGGCAAACTTAAAGGAGTTAATAAATATACTTGAATTTATTTACTGGTTAGAATCTCTACAGATTTTCTAGTATAATATTTCAGAGTTGTTAGGTGGTTTACTGAATCTATAAATGAATTTCTAAAGAGACAAATTTTAATATATATCACCTAACAGGGACACTTAAATATTTACCAATTTCACAATACCAACTAATAAACTATAGTTTACTTTGATTAATCATTAATATTTGATTTATTGCAAGAAATTTTCTACACTCCGGAGGTTACAAATTTATTGCCATCCTTAATTACTTAAGTAGATTTTCATACTTGCAACAACTGCTTATATGATATACTTATTCATGATGAATTACAGATTTTTTTTGTGTTTATTAATCAATTTTGAAAAGTCTCTTTAAAAAATCTTATATCTTTTAAGTTTTCTTGAAGCTATATATCCAACCTATTTCTTCCATACCATCAGTGGCTTCATTACACATTTAATATTCAATTCTTATTGCAATCATCTACAATAACTTTGTGTACATTTACCCACTATGCCTATAGAATATGTCCAGATTTTATAATTCTTTTTTTTTGCTAGACATATAATAAAAATAACATTCTATTTTTGGTCTTAAGACTAATTTTGATTTTCTGAGATTCAGTTCAACTTTACAAAAATTTTCATAGATCTGATAGAAATGACATTTAGCTTAATTCCAAATTATCAATCAGTATTAACTCTAAAGTAGCATTTATTTTTATAGTTCCTTGGTTCTAATGTATTTTGTACTTATCCAACTAAAAAATTCTATCAATTTTTTTATATATACATAGATTATTTATCTTGGGTCCTAAAAATGCAGTATAAGAATAATTCCTTTTATCTTGTTTTGGCCGCAGAAAGGAGTTTGCTATTAATTGAAAGGAAACCCTTTGATTTCTTTTGGAAGCCTTAAAGGAACCGAGCAGGGCAAATTCTTAATGTCCACTCCATATGTTCTTTTCATTGCAGCTGTTATTACTATGTGATTATTCATATAGTATATAAACATGGATGGGCTGCTCACCAACATGCATTAACCAGCATAACGAGGTTATTGGATTTTTACCTCTGAGTTTAAGATCAAGAAACACCATGGACTTTCTTCTCAGTTGACTGATAAGGCAGAATGAATGCTTGTGTAAATGATAAATATTTTTTCAATATATATATATATATATACAATTATGACAGACAAAAATAAATCATGGCCCTTATTCCCAGGAGATTGTAAAGTCAGCAACCAAGGCAGCAGTTGGTGGCCAAAGGTGCTAAGAATCCCCTGATTGTGGACCCAGGCTGCCATTTGATGATGAATTTTTTTTTAATTTAGGTATAACTTACAACTGCAGATCACTTTCAAGTGAAGGAAGATTGCAATAGTTAGAAGAAAAACTGTCTTATATTAAATGGGACATTATTGGACTTTGTGAAGTTAGAAGAAACGATGAAGAAACAATTGTTTTAAATAGTGAACATGTACTCTAACTATAAAGACACAAATATTGGAAATACAAGTGGAGTAGGATTCATTATAAATAAAAAGTGGAAGAATAACATTGTGGAGATTGATGGTGGATTGGACAGAGTGGCAAGATTAGTTATATAACTTAATAGCAGATACCAAATGCAGATAATTCAGATTTATGCCCCAATAAGTTCTCAAAGTGATGAAATAGTAGAAGATTTTTATATGGATGCACAAAAGGCTTTTGATCAGAGTAAACAACATTTTAAAATTGTTATGGGAGACTTTAATGCTAGAATTGGTAAATAAATGAAAGATGAAAGTGCTGTAGGTAATTTTGGTTATGGTAATAGAAATGAGAGAGGACATAGACTTGTGGAGTTTGCTGAAAAAGGAAAACTTTATATGATGAATTATTATTTTGAGAAAATTTTTAAAAGGAAATGGACATGGAAGCATCAAAATGAAGATACAGCAGAATTGGATTATATTTTGACTAACAGAAATTACTTATTTTAAGATTGTAATGTTCTTAATAAATTTAACAGAGGAAGTGATCAACGATTAGTAAGATGTGAAATACATGTTAATGCAAAACTAGAGACAAAAATTATTAAGAAAAACAATATTTACAGTTGATATTCCTAATTTTCAGAAACATTCTAATGAATTTAAATTAGAACTTACAAATAGGTTTCAAGAATTAGTAGATTTTGAACATGATTCACATTTGAATGAAACTAATATGAAAACAACTGATACACTTTTAAACACTGCAACAAAAATAGCTGGTTGAAAAAAGCAGCACTTGATCAATAACATTTCTACTGAGACTAGTGAATTTCTGAAGAAAAGAATGAATATGAAGATATACAAAAATGATGTGTTAAAAAGAATTGAATATCTCGAATTTTGTAAAATGATGTGGAAAAGAATTGAAAATAATATAAGAAATTATAACTGAACTAGCAAGGAAAGCAGTAGAAGAGAATGAAAGTCTCGAGAGTGTAAAACAACATTTTTGTATTGGTAGGAAATTTATATATGCAATAAGAAAAAAAGCTAGAATTATTACAAAAAACAGAGATGACATCATGAAATGGATAGAAGACTTTTATCAAGAATTATATAGTAATAAAGAACAAATATCTCCTATATCTATTACATCTTTTGAATTGCCCATAATTTTAATGGAAGAAGTGAGACATACAATTAAATATATGAAGAAAGAAAAGGCTCCAGGTAATGATAGAATTATAATTGATAAATTAAAAGAAGCAGGTGAAAAAATATAATTTTTTTAGCAATGTTATATACCAAATGTCTAAATGATAAAGATGTCCAGATGATTGGAAAAAAAGGCGATAAAGAAGATATTAGAAATTACAGACCTATCAGCCGTTTATCAGTTACATATAAAATTTTTACCAAGATAATTACAACTCGTCTGCAGAGAACATTGGATTTCCATCAACCAAGAGAACAAACTGGATTTAAAAGTGGTTTTAGTACAGGATATCATATCCAGGGATTGAGAGAAATTATAGAAAGGGCAAATGAATATCAGTTGCCATTATGTTTTGGATTTCTAGATTATGAAAAGGCATTTGAATGTAAACTTTTCTTCAGTGTTTAAACCATTGGATCATCAAGGTATATTGTCATATTTTAAAGAATATTTATAAAAATGGAACAGCAACAATTAGATTATATAATGATACAGTAAAAGTCAACATTGAGGAGAGTGTAAGAAAGGGTGACTCCATATCTCCAAAACTTTTTACAGCAGTGCTGCAAGAAGTATTTTGTGGATTAAAATGGAAAGCTGAAGGAGTGAAAGTAAATGATTATTTTAGTCATTAAAATTTTTCAGATGATGTAGTTGTTTTTGTAATAATGCAGATGAAATTAATCATAGAATTAAACTTGGTTGGAGTGCTTTTAGTAGAAATAACTTGATACTAAAAGGAAATATGCCTATGTGTTTGTAAAGAAAGATTTTTAATAAATGTGTTTTACCTGTTCTTACTTATGGATCTGAGACTTGGATACATAATAGAAGAGCAATACAGACTTCAGACCACTCAAAGAAGTATGGAGAGATGTATATTGGGAGTAACAAGAAGAGATCGAAAACGCAATATTGTTTTCTCTCCAGTAATTTAAAAATATTTATTGTGTAAGAGATCTTCGAATTATTGTTCGCGCACGTAACAAAACGCAAATTTATCTTTTTAAAATACCATGTTTGCGAAATAAAAGATCTATAAACCAAAATATAATGTGTATTATTTTAAAACTTGCTGGAAATATTATTTGAAATTATAAATAAAAAGGTTCAAAATAACACGTTGATTTTTACACTGAATAAATCACCACACACTACAATCTGTTTGATGCTGTATTGCTTGCACACATTAATTTTAATAAATTTATTTTTGAACTGAATAGATCTTTTAATATATTTAAAGAAGGGTTTGCTTTGTTTTCTCTCTAGTAATATAAAAAATATTTATTGTGTAAGAGATCTTCGAATTATTGTTTGCGCACGTAACAAAACGCAAATTTATCTTTTTAAAATAACACGTTTGCAAAATAAAAGATCTATAAACAGAAATGTAATTTGTATTACTTTAGAAGTTTCTTGAAATATTATTTTAAAGTATAAAAAAAAAAGTTTTACAAACAATTACTTTTCAAACTAACGAAGATCAGAAAAAAATACTGGCAGAACGATTTTTAGCAGTTTTGAAAGATTGAAGTAAAACTGAAGTGGTAAAAATTACTTTTTAAAAAAAATAAAACAAAAGATCGATTTTTAAAATAAAATAATTTAAAAATACATAGATTTATCAGAGAGTGAAACTCAATGTAAGAATATTACATTTTAAAGCAGATTGAAATAGTTATGTTTTTCTATATTATTCACACCTTCACATTGCACGCTATGTTTGTTTTAAGAACGTGGATGTAAACCGGAACTAGCAAGCAAGTGTAAATATCGCTTCTAAACGGTGCCATTTTTTCCGCGCATAGCATAGAGAAACAGCGCCACCTAGTGAGCTAGATTGCTGGGTGATTGCTGTTTAGCAGATGATGTAAGCTGGATCGGTTTACCTATGGCTAACAGCGCCACCAAGTGGGCAATTGTACTGGCAGATACTTGGCATAAGGTTACTGTCTGTATGCATGGTGAACAGCACCATCTTGCGGCTGGAACTTTGCATCATCTGCTTTTGACCCCCTATTCTGGATATTTCTGTGGTTGACATGGAAATAGCGCCTCTTGCGGCCACATGGGGCGTAAGTCACAACTACCATATATATATATAACAGTTAAAATAATAAATAATAACTATTATATATATCATTTCCATCTGCTGAAGTACTTTTAGTTAATTCCTTGTCGTTATTGAAAGATTGTTTATAATAATTAATTACCATTATATTATTTTCAATTAACATATTTTATTTGAATATATATATAGAAATATTGCTTATGTAACATAGATATAGTATACTATAAAATTATTATAAGAAGGAACATCTGAAATATTTGAGCATGAACAGGTTAAAATATAAATTAATGTTTTCATCAATGACTTTTTTTAAAAATTATTTATTAGTTCATATACACCAAAACTATACTTATTTTTTCTTTAAATGATATAGTTTATTTCCCCTCTTTTTTTCTCAATATAATAATCACATGGTTCTTTCTCTCTCTTTCCATTTAAAAAAAGAAACTCTGTTTTTATTCATTTTTGAAATTGTACTTATAATTTATTTTACAAAAGAATTTCCAGCATATCATTTTTTATCCAGATAATGTATAGAATCAATGTCTATTTGAATTATGTGATGAAAAAATATGTAACATGTTACATTCTTAATACTATGAAGTACTGTGTATTAGATGATTTACATTATTTTAAGTTTCACGTATCATGCTTTAATCGTATTTTCAAAAAATTGTGATGTAATTCATTTGAAAAGCTAACATTATTACAATTATAGTTTGATTATGCCTTTTAATGAATTCAGTTTTTTTAATTATTTTTTTAGTAATTTAATAATTTATCAAAGCTTCCATAATGAAAGACTATACAGTGTCTACAACAACCATACTATATAGGTTTATATACAGTTTATTGTGTATGATTATTTAGGAAATATTTATATATTATTGAAACAGACATATTCATGATTTCATTTAGCTTATGTTAATAAATTTATTTCATTTTCAAAAAAACACAATTAAAGAAATAAAATAATAAAAAAGGAAACTATAATCATTACTTCAATTTTTTCTTATTGCTAATAACAAAGAGATGTTACAAGTAGTCTTGCAACTGTTCTCTCAATAAATCTGATAATCAATGCTTTAGAGTGAATTTTCAGCTCCTTTGACAAATTTTTTATCTGTGGAATGCTGATCTTTTCAGATTTTCTTTTTTAACTAATAAATCAATGTTATTTAAATATCACTTTATGTCACAATATGTTGATGCAGAATTGAAAAAACAACACTACAAATAACCATGAGAATGAAGGAAAACTGAAATACGAGCAGGACCATCTCCAAAAGAGGCTTTTATTTTTAGTAATCAGTAAATTAGAAGTGAAATTCTATCAATAAAGACTGTTAATTTTTTGTAAGCTTTATGGACATTCAGTAAGAAAAAAGTTATTGTTTTCATTATGTATTTTACTTTATTGGTTTTTTCCTATATTTACAAAGTTCAGGTATAATTTTTAGGAGATTTTTATACGTAAACTTATATTTCTAATAACAAATCAAGTTTAATATATATTGAATTCTAATGCAGAATAATGATTTAATACTAATGACAAATATGGATCAATAACTCAAATTATCACTAATGGCTAACAAAAGAAATTCTCATTGTTGAAGAGTTATACATTACTTTCCACAGAATTAATTTCTCATATGAAATTTTGAAAAGTCTTACAAACTGACTTTATTAGAAATACATTAAATATATATCATAATGGATACAGTGAAGTGGGCTATTTGATTAACAATCAAATACTAATAACATTGTTAAAAGAGGCAAAACTCACTATATATATATTGCCACACACAGCAAGCTAGAGTAATCAATGGATGCCAGAAGGCTTCCATTGATTACTCTAGCTTGCTGTGTGTGGCAATATATATAGTGAGTTTTGTCTGTTTTAACAACAGTTATACACAAGCATAAGAGAAGGTAGTCATGTGATGTTTATTGGCTTAATACTAATATATTTTATTTTTAAGCCATGCTTTGGGCAAGTGCTTTTGCTACTAATAAGTCATTAAGTTAATCTGTATGTTAAGAAGTCAAATGTTTTAAATGTGAAAATGTTCTCAATCCATGAGATGTGATAAATATGAAGTATCTAAATATATAGAAAACATGCATAAATGTAATTTGGAGAAAAAATTGTTATTCAATTAAAACTATATTTAATAAATAAATAATATAAATGATAACTAAATCTAAACTCAGCTACCTAAATAAGCCTATGTTTAGATTTCTTATATTTTTAATAAAGATTTTTCTACATGTATATGATAATGAATAATACAATTTTTTTTAATGATACTATTATGTAAATAAATGTTTATTCAAATATCTCCCGGTAAAGTAAAATTAAATATATGTTAGTGATTTATATATTTAATGTGTAATCCAAATAAATGAATCGTAAGTAATATAATGTTATTTAAAAATAGATATAAACGTCAATTTTAATTAACAAATAAATTCAAATTATATTTACAGTAAATAATATAAAAATAGAAATGTTTAACAATATCTCCAGCTTCTTGCACATAACATTTTTAAAATAGGCAGTTTTTGTTTATATTATATTTACTCACTATATCTAATCTTTTATAAATGTTAACTACAATTGTTATTATGCATAAAATTGCTTAGATGTTGTGATTTAATTAAGTTAGATCTAGCTCCACTAAACATGATTTATTCTGATTAAACCTCAATATATTCTTATATTTATTTTTAAAAAAATACTATGGCAGCAATTCCATATGCTATGCTAATTCATTAATTGGCATAACTACAAAAATGTATAAATATATACTTTTTTCATCTACAATGAAATAAGGGACTTCATCTCTTAAAAAATATATGGCCAGAAGGAGAGCCAAATTTCTAAATATAAACCTTTGTCTACATAAAAATTAAAGTAAGGTCTCAACTAAATATCATCAATAAGGAACTATCCCCCTTTTTAAAAAAAAAAATGTCACGAAAAAAAAAAAGTATTTTGCCATTGAAAATATGCAATATGTAAATTAAAAGCAAGTTATAGTATTTTTTTAACTCTTTACACCCTTTGTTAAATTTAAATTTTATTCATCCAACATTAATTATTTCACACAAAATAAATGTGAGGAATGCAATATAATCGTAAATCATTAAACAAAATTATGTATCTGTTCATCACACTTGCATGTCATGGAGAAAATTCTGAAATATTCTTTCATAATAAAAATAATAATAGAGAAAAATAAATACATTTATAAAAAGTTCATAAGAATACCTGATGTGTCTTGTCATGCTGCAGTCTGTAAAACCACATGGAAAAGGTGGAGATTGTTGAAACGATCCCTTAATAATTAGATGTGAAGACTATTGTTTTTATGAGTTGTTTACTACTATTTATAGCAATCTGATTAAATCAAGTAACACTTTCTTGGAAATTCTATAGCATTCAATTTTTAATTATTTCTTCTCAGAGTAACTCAGTATAATTTCTAAAATTATACGATTTGAAAATGTTTTTCATCCCAGATGAAGAATGGCAGAGCAGTTGAAAGAATAGTGAACTTCAAAACAAATTTAACTCTTAGCCACCTATAATTATTGATTTCTTATACATAACAAAAGTTTTATAAATTATATCTATAGAATATCAGTAGAAGTAGGCAATGTCAGTGGTAGTAGCTATTTTCAAACTTTTTGCCATATATTTATAATCTTTGATTTACATATGCTATTGCTATGCCAACTTTAGAACATATAGTTTCACATTCACACAATATATTGTTTAATCCATAGATAAACACACATGTCTGTGTACTTGTTTTAGAATGTTGACTTGCAGGCACACATTGAAAATAGAAGTAAAATATTATATAATTTTAAAAATAAAAATAAATCTTACATAAATTATAATAAAATTGAATGCATTTCCCCATTATTTAAAATATTTATGCACACACTATTATAAATTATTAGAAAATAAGTGATTTTATTCATATTAAGTATTTATAAAGT
Organism: Epiperipatus broadwayi; assembly: GCA_028023455.1. Taxonomy (NCBI): domain Eukaryota; kingdom Metazoa; phylum Onychophora; class Udeonychophora; order Euonychophora; family Peripatidae; genus Epiperipatus; species Epiperipatus broadwayi. Next base: position 3,603,924 of record JAQFVV010006281.1, on the reverse strand, counting down.
CTAAGCCTATTATTATTATAACTGCCATTGTAAAAATATTTCAAATTATTTCAATGAAAAACAAAGTATTAATTTTAAGTAAATAATTATAAATATTTAAAATTATTCTACCTATGAAAGAATAAAATTGCTACATTAAATTTCTGAATATAAATATGATTATAGTATTGCAATATTAATAACTTTTATCATTAAGTGTTAAGACATGGATAGAATAGCTTTATATCAGCATAATAATAAAAAATTCCCATTTAATTTTAAAGCTTATACTGGAACTAACTATCACACTATATATATTCTAATGTATAAGTTTAAAATACATCAAATACATATTTTTAATATTATACATATAATTTATTTTTTATGATATTTGTGCTCAAATTATTGAAAATAAATTGAAAATTGAAAAAATAACTATAGACATAAATGAAAACATCCTTTACCTTTTTGTATATCATAAACAATGTTTGCCAAACATTTTGAGATGGATTTTGTTAGTTAGAAGTTAAGTTCACTCAACAAAGATTTGTTATTATTATTATTATAAACTTTGTGGTCATCCAGTAAGAAAAAGTTATTGTTCTCATTATGAATTTTAATTTATTAGTCTATTCCTATATTTCCAAAGTTCAAGTATGATTTTTAGGATGATTTTTATTTGTAAACTTATATTTCTAAAACATCAAGTTAAATTGTTTAATATTAATGTCAAATGTTGAACAATAACTCAAATTATTGCTAGTGGAAAACAAAAGAAATGAAATTTGAAAAAGTTTTACAAACTTACTTTATTAGGAAAACTTTATATATATATTGATACTCTGTCATTAATAATAACAATATATGAAATTAATTAAATTGAGTATACTTTTGATGCATGTGCATCATAGTCATGGTTATTCTACTTAGCACCAAAAATCATATTTGTGATATTATAAATATATTTTATTCTTATAACAACTCTTCTCAAAGTAATGAAAACTGAAAATTGAAAAAATAACTATATACATAAATGAAAACACTTTTTTTTTTCATTTTTATAAAACAAACAGTATTTACCAAAATTTTTGAGATGCTTTTTGAGCTTTAATTCTTTTTTTTTTTTTAATTTTTCCTACCATATACATTCAAAAATGTAAACTAAAATATAATCAGTATTTTTAATATGAAATGGTCAATTCAAAGTTTCACTATGATTGTTTGGCTTTTGGTCAATCTGATGTCATTATATTATTATTATGTGGTATTTTTTGCTAAAGTAAAGGGATATCACCTCTTTTCTCTACTGCATTCTAATCAGAAATAAAAATTAAGAAACTCTACATCAAAATATATATTATTTGATTAATACAACTATAAATAATGTGAATAAATCTTGAACAATGTCATCTCCAGTTATAGTGCACAAAACATTTTCTGCTTTCCATATCATGTCAATTGCCGTTTGCTGCAAAGCAGTTGGTAACTGTTTTTATACTGCATGTACTGTAATTGAAAATGATACTTTCCCACATTTATATCCATTATTTTTAAATATGTTAATCTTTTAATTACATACATCTATAAATAACTCGCAAAAAAATTGCATTAGTTGTGCATCAAATGGCATGTTTAAAATATCAGATCAACATCAACTAATACTTTGGTTACAATGACAATTTTAGCTTTCCAGCATTTTTATTATTATTGATAAAACAAATTTTAAAACTCTATTTACAATTGGCTATCTGGAAAATTATGTGTTGCATATATATATTTTTGAAAACTACTATCTCCAAAAGTAAAAAAAAAAAGTATTAAATATTTATGTTTCAATATGAAGTCATATAAGAAATTGAATTCACCCTAGATAAATAACATATCTAAATGATTAAAAAAGTAATGTTTTTTTTTAAATTTGTATAAATGTTGCATATATTAAATTTGGTAATCCTAAAATAATGCAGTGTGTCATTGCTTGCCATCCTCTTAATGCAATGTAGTCTTCATTTTATTTTGACATTTGTGTCATAAATTTTAAATAATTTAATTTTCTAAGTGCTTCATCAGAAAATAATTAAGTTCATTGCTTGCTGCAATCTTAAAATTTCATAATAATATTTTCTACTATATATACACAAAATAAGTTATAATAATTACTTTACCTAGAAAAGGAAACTGTTAATAATAAAATTAGAAAACAGTTATATATTAATGGTGTAAAGGAATTCATCAATTATATGTTGTATCTCTGAATGTTAAGATGCTATAATAAATTGTCTTAAGAATAGCAAGCAATAACATACAACTGTATTCAGTGATCAAGAGCTTTCACCATAGCTTCAATTTGTTTCAATCTATCTATGATATAGAATTTAACTTACATTAAACAATTGAAAGTATTCATACTACTAGGATATCATTTAACTTGTCCAAGTGTGAAGACTTATACAAAAAATAAATGATTATTAATTAAATCAACCCAAATTTCATAGATGGAAAAAATAATATGTTCTATATTACCTTGTCAAAATTCATTTTTTTATTACTGCTATTTCAAGAACTATGAGATAAAGGAATGTTGAAAAATAGAAAAAAAATAAAGAAAAATATTTTGGTAGAATTGAATACATCTTTTTGATAATATGGGGGAATATTCGACTAGTTGAAAGAATTAATGTAATCAGATATTTTAAACTCAGAATTGTCTATCAGCTCTAAGTGAGAACCAGTGATAGATATTGGGGGAAAAAATATTAACATATTCTTGGGATATATTTTCATTATCAATTGCAAAAGAATCAATTTATTAAATTATATAAAGATTATGGATATAATCCTAAAACTATTAGCAATATATTTTTTAATTCTAAAAAATCTATAGTGGATGATAAATTTTTTGAGGATAATAATGGTATTGATAATGGTAATAACGAATCAAATAAGAAATGGATTAGGCTTTCATGTTATACTAGGATTATAATAAAATACATTAAGATTTAACAAAAATTATATTGAGGAGAATGTTAATATTGGCTGGTCAAATAGTAATAATCTTGATCAATTAATAGGCAATTGTAGGTTAGAGAATGATGTACGGTACAAAAAAGGAATTGTATATAAAATTACATGTGAAATTTATAAAATGATTTACTTATGGCATACAGGAAAACAATTAGAGGTAACAACCAAAGAACATAATAATGCAATTAAAATAAGAGCTGATAAATCTGTATTATATATTCATTACTTGAAATATGAGAATAGAGTAGATGCTACAAGAAGTATTAAATATTTAAATTACATCAAAGATCAAAAAGAAGACAAATATTTGAAACATACTATATTAAAAATAATTTCAATAAATGTATTAATATTTACAAGTCTACTATAAATTTGGTTAACAATTGGTTGATTAAAAATGAATGGAAAATTACATAAGATTATATATATATATATATAAGTGTATAAAAAGGCATGTAATATTTATTTAATGTATTGTTATGATATAGTCAATTATTTTATAATTACTGAATTTATATATGAGGATTTTGATTGGTTTTAATTATTTATATTAGTATTGCATGTTTTAATTCCATTATTGGACACTGGATGGTTTTATGTCTGAAATAATGCATCAACATTAGACAGATTAGTAACATTTGAAAAGGGCATCAAAGCAGATGCTGAAAAAGGATTTTAATGTATAAAATTATTATTGATTATATAGCTGTTCTAAAGAATTTATTATTATTTTTTGATTATTATCTTGTAAGAAAGAAAAATAAATGTAAAATTTACTATCATAAAATATAATAAAATTGATAAAGTTAATTATTTATGAACTCCACAATTTAAAAATAGCACATTTATGTCATGTTGAGGTTTGAAATTTGGGTACAGTTTTGGTGAAGTAATGTAACTTTGTCAGGGTTACAAAATGCATTAGGGTTTTTTTTTCTTTCAGATAGGCATCTCAAAATAAAAAAATAACATTGTAATATGTAATGATTTTCACTACTTGTGGAAAATATATCATTTCTTGTAGTTGTTGAGCCCATAGTAATCTTTATTTTTAAAATATATTTATGAAAAGGAAATTTATTTGATGTATAAAATATAATATTTACTCATCTTATTTATAAAGTCTTATAAATTATACTAACCATTGCGGGGGGTGCCATTTTTTTTCAAAATATGTTTTTTTAAAATTTCTTTTTTAATTCAAAAAAAAAAAAAAAAAAAGAAAAAATTAAATGGAACTATTGGGCTTTCTCTATCAGTTGTGTTAATTTTATGTGATTTATCAAGCAACAGTCTATACAGTTTTCTTTTTGTTATCATGCAATGGTTTAGTGAAAATTTTGAAGTATTTCAGCTACGGGGTTTTTACATTTAAAAATTTAAGTTTACCTTCTTTGTTGATAAGTAAATATATTTTGTTCATTTTTTGGTAAATATTCAAAATTTTAAATCATGCAAATTAATGATTCTCATTTTCATTTTATTATAATGATTAAATTATGTAGTTTTATTAACTATACTAAACATCAGCCCAATGCATTCAATCAGGAAAACCTGCAACAACAACAAAAAAAAAAACATAAAACACTGCAATCAATTTTTTAAAATTTTGTTTGGCGAGCCATCTATTGAGAAAGTTTGCTATTTTTTTTTTTTAAATGTGTGTAAATTCATGTAGTTTTAATATATTGTTGTTTTAATCTAAAAAACAGAAAAATATAATTGATTAGCACCAAAGTAAAAAGAATTTTTGCACCACCTTCTTCTTCCTTTGAAAGTGATGACAGTGGCTATTTGAAAGATAATTTCAAGGTTTTTGGAATAACTAAAAACTATTTATTTGCAAATGTTATTGAGAGTTATTACTATTTTTGCACAATATCTGTGTAATAATTATTAGAAATCAAAAAATATAAATTATGTAGCATATGTATTTATTTTTTAAAAATAAATGTAATAACTTCTAGCATAACAGCAAATAAAATGACTGTTTGATCAATCCGCCATATGAAAATTATAGTTAATATGTCATTGTAGGCATCATGTTAGGATAGTTTGAGATAATATAAAAATTAGAAAACAATTTTAATATTTTAAATCACAATGTGATACATTTAACAGAGATCAACAGTTATTCATCGACATTTTGTTGTTTCATTTATTTTCTAAAGTTACTTTGCTCTCACAAATATTCAGTGGCAAAATGGTTTTTTTGTCATTTACGATCTCATTTTTTCAGTATTTGCAAATTCCAGATATGAATTTTTAGAATTTTGTTTATTTGCCAATCTATATTACTATCAATTCAACTTCAATTTATTAAATTCCTGTAGAATAATTGTTAAATACTAAAATCAAAAGTTGAATGTTTTTAAAAAGTCTAGCCAGGGATATAATAATTAAATCTGGAAATGTACAGGAGGTTTAATGGAAAGATGCACATATATTTATGGTGTTACATTTTTTATTTGATAGCAAATTTGCCAATTTTCTGAGTTTTTTAATTGACACTCATTATTATCTGGTTAGCATTAAATGCATGTTTTTGATATATCATTTTCTGTTTATGTATCATTATAAAGTGATTAATGTGTCAATCTGCCATGTCTATGAACTGTTGTTTAAGTGCAGGCTAAATAAAACTCAAAAACTATTTGAAGGTTTAGGATTTTTTTAGTTAATTGTCCATAGTCAATTTAAATAATTATCCAACATTAAATGCTAAATGGATATCTAGATATTATCATTTGGATGGTAAGGATTTTTATTTGTTTTTATCAGCTGTGTGTCAGTGCACTGAATGTGAAAACGTGTGATTATACTATGATGTGGCATTTTCCAGTTGTGGCAGATGTGCCATATTTCTGCAGGTGCTGAGCCTACTATTTCTCTTTTCCTTTTAATATGCTTAATAATCATGAAGTATAAACAGTGTTTAAATAAATAACAAAATGTGATTATAGAAAATGTTATATAAGTAGAATCACAACTAGCAATATTAAATGGTTGTTGAAATTGTGTAATCTTTAATTTTATATAATTGCAATTTCTTTAAATTAACTGCTAAATTCATTGAAATAAAAAAAAATTGCCTTTGATTATGTTAGTTCATGCTATGTGTATGCAGAAGTATTATAGATATATCCTTAGATTTTTTATTTTGAGACGCTTTGTCGTTTTTTCCTTCATATTTAGTCTTAAAATATAATTTATACCCGAGTCAATTACTTATATATATATTGTTTAAAGCGTTGAATGCATTATAAAGAAAATGTCGGGCTGGAAAAGAAAAAAAAAACTTTTTAGCCCATCTTAATTTTAATGGGCAAACTTGGAAGTTTTTGTAAGCTAACTAACTAATCATGTTGTATTGAATTTTGAAGGACATTAAACACCTGTCTTTTTAATATTTAGCGCTTCAACTATCCAAAACTGTGTTTTAAAAGTTGTTTTTATAGATATTTTCATAGTACTAATACTATTAAAATATTCTTATAAATTTCAATTGCATTACTTCTCTAGCTGACGTTGGGTGGCTTCTACTTTTAATTAATTCAATTTGCTAATTCTGATGAAAATTAATTTCAATTTTGTATCCTAATTTGTGTATGTCCTTTTGTTGCTTTTTTAGATTTCATATCTGTTCTTTTTTTCGCGTGAGCTATTACGTGATTAATTAAAAATTAATCAATTTGCGATTAAGTCTAATTTCCTGCATTTTAATCTCACATAGCCAGATTGTCCCTAAGCTATCTGTAACTATGGCAACAAGGTGAAAGTTAAACTTCTGTATTTGTTATTCTATCTAAATTTATAATAGAATGAAAGGATACGTGTTGAGTATGTGTCTGTATGCCTAACTCTGCTATATAAATGATACATAACTTTTTTTATTCTCGCGCATAAAAATTTTGTATAAAATGCGTTATTTTTTTGTTTTTTAAGCAAAATAAATATATATTATTATTGTAGCATCTTGTTATGAGAGTTTTTTTTTTACTTCTGACTCTGTGTTTGTATAAATATGTATGCTTTTGATTGTATGTCTTTAATATATATATATATATAACTATTAGAAACCTGTCAGCACTTAGACAATCCCAATATAAATAACAATCAAGAATTTCAAACTGTTGTCAAGGCAAGGTGGAATCTCACCTCTACTAATGGTCTCATATATTTATATAGACACTAAATATTGCGACTTGACCACATAGGTTGAAATAGAAAGAAGTTTAAATAAACCTTAAACAGGTAAATATAACCTGTTCTGAATGCAGACTAATATATACTCTACTATATCATTACAAATTGCAATTATAATTTTCAAATTGTACTCAAAGTTTTAGTTAAATGCTAAGTGTAATAATGTTCAAAGCTAAATGGGTTTATAAGTAACCATTAGAAATTAGTCAACACTTAGGCAATCCCAATATAGATAACACTCAAGAATTTCAAACTGCTGTCACCTTAGAAATTGTTGTTTGTTATTAATATTGGGATTGTCTAAGTGTTGACTGGTTTGATAAAATATCTAAAATTGTTTTGGTTTTAATATTTGCTAATTGAAGCCACTGCAGTCAAAACTCATGATAACCCTGTTTGATTTGCACCTTGAGATCCTCATTTGAACTGACAGTTATCTGCTCATCTTGCAAAATTATATTTGGTTCTGCACTAGTAGTGTATGGGGTTATAAACCAATCCGGTATTTCCAATGATAGAATATCTTCGAATCTAGTTTGAAATCTAAGTGAAGATTCTCCAAGTGGTTGGTGTGTGCCAAGATGTTTTATACTTGGATTGTGCCTATCTTTAATAATTGGGGAACTGGGAAAGCTCACATCTTGCAATATTTTGCTTAAAAAACATTAATTTGGTTTACAGGTTCGCTTCCCGGCCGATGCTTTGATATATAGGGGGAAAAACCATTAATCTGGCAACAAAATCTGGTATGACCAATTTTGCTTTGATGTGCTTGTTTGCAGTTATAAATTAAAATCATTAAATTTGCCAAATAAGTTGGTTAAATAAGCAATATCTGTTTTGCTCATAAGTAAACTTTATTTCAAATTGGAATTCTCTTCTTCCAAAAACTTTAAAACAGATTGAAAAAGTGCAAAAAATGTCACCAAATGTAAACCTTTTGAAAGCCAGGTGACTTCGGTATGGAGAACCAATTGATAGAAATCTTTGTCTCTTTCCTTAGTGTTCAAAGCATTATTTCGAATTTTATTCATAGCTGTTATATAACAAACTGAAGTGATTGATGTAATTTGTCACTGAGGTTATTGGCTACTAAATGTTGTCTATGGATTATTGAGTGAACTGCTAGCACTTCAGGTATGTGTTGTTTCAGATGACTTATGAAGCCATGATAATGAAGAATCGTAGCTAGTGCTCCATCTGTCACATATTTATCAATCAAATCTATTTGCCTCTGGTATCAGTTTCTAAAGTTCTAGAAAAAAGCAGCTCTTCATTCATTTCCTGATCTTGAACAAAGTAAACATACACTAGCAACAAAACTTCATTACTGGGTAACATTGACTCATCCAACTGAAGGAATAAAACTTTTTTTCAAATGATTACACTAACAGTTTTATATGTCATGACTCATTTTGTCAATATGTCTTTTAATTGTGTTGTTGCTCAAATGAATCATTTTTATAACATCTTTTGCAGGTTTGTGGAGTACAATGTTCAATACCTCTGTGATGTCTTGGGAAAATCAGTTTCCCACTGTGTGGTGTGCAGTTTGCCAGACTTCATGATGTATGATGCCCATAATCTATCAGCATTTTGCATCAATAATGAAACAAATATTATCTATCATAGTTGTCTTCAGAATTTTATTTTTAAGTGATTGAAAGTATTATAAATCTTTTTTTTTGTCTCAGTGAATTCTGATCAAGTGATCTTCTAGTTTTGATGGTTTCATAGTGTCATTGCTAAAGACTTTTTCGCATATGAGGCTTATAGGTAAAAGTTTGTTTGATAATGACAGGATAAATCCTGGCTTCAAATAGTCCAAGCAATACTGTCTGCATTTCTTTTTGGTTCAGTCATATTATTATCAAAAGAAATAAAAACTTTTATTAACAAACAGTTTTGACAGCCCCTGGGATTAAAAAAAAGCAATAAAGTATGACTTACTTTAAACGGAACATTTTTGTTCAGACTCAAATTAATAAATTGTGTTCTCTGATTTTTTTTTCATAGTATTGCTCCTCACTAAATAATATTCGGAGTTCAAATGACAAATAAGTACATCACATCAAATGAACCAATTTATAGTGTTCTCTGAAAGCACGACCATACAAAACTGATAGATTCTGATAAGACAATGCATAGACATTTTTATGCTACATGTATTTTCATGGATTCTTATTTGTGACTTTTAATGACAGACACTTTTTTTTTTCATTTGCAAGTTGGGTATGTAATGTGTTTTTATCAAAAATGTTTTTTTTTAATTATTTCACTTCATAACTAGATACTTATTGAAATCATAGGTATTTTGAAGTAGCAAACAAATGGCAGTAGTGAGAGGGTTTATTTTTGCTGCCATCAATCCCCAATTTTTTTTTATTGAAACTATCTACCCCTAGAAAATTTCAAATCGGGTTGATATCGACCACTTTGGGAACTCTTGTGCTAAATGATAAAGTACCTTTCAATGCTTTACAACCTAGAAATTCAAAAAGAATCATTCATGCTTGAATCTGTGTCAGAATTCTTTTTTTCCTGTTTAAAAATATGCAGTCTTTTTTTTTTTCAAAAAATCTAATAAAGTGTGTGTGGTGAGTGGGGATTAATTGAAGTTATTTTAATAAAAAATCATTCAAAGCTTCCAATTTTATCATAGAAATTTGTAACATATAGCATCATAAATATAACATAAAGGGAAAAGAATGGCATAACTCATGCATGCATAATCCATATGGTTTTCCCCCACAATTTTGTAATGAAGACGATGACTAAAAAGAATCAGGTTAAATATGTAAATAAATGTGATTTTCATGATTATTTCTGAAATACTAAAACCAAAAACCTCTGAATTTACTCAGGATACTACCAATCAATCATTAATCATGTTGTTGTTTTTTTATATTACAATACAATCAATCAGGGCATTATCAGCCTTCTTTCACATTGAAAATTTATATAATATTTGTATGAATCTGTATGGTACTGACATCTTTAGATATTTTTTAAAAAGCTAATAATTTTAGTTCCAATTTTCATGCAAAAATAAAGAACAGCTAAACTAATTTTATGGATAACCACAAAGAGACATGAAAAGTTGAAGTAATATCAGCACCAAAATGACTTCTCAAAATTAGTTTTGTAGCAATTAAATTATGATTCAGTTTGTGCAATATTTTTTTACCCACATTCATATTAAATAAGTTGCCTATACCTTCACTTTTGAGTAAATATGAAAATAATAAAATTTGGACTTTTTTTTTCATTTATTCTTATATTGTAATAATTAAAAATGGTATGAGTTTGAGAATCATATTATTAGGTTTAATGGATACTTTAATAAATGTTATTAAAAAAAAATTAACTCATTCTTATTTGTTCTTTTAAAAAGTTAGTTTTTTTGGAGAAAAAAAAACTGTTTTCCTGGAGGTCACTTGCTTTTTTTGAACCTGGTTATTATCTGTGAAGTCTAATCAGAAATTTAAATATTTCTTTAATAGTACTCAAATTTGGAGTGAAGTTTATGAATTAACAGAATAAATAGAGAAAATAATTGGACTAAAAATAACAGCATAATTAAATATATATTTTAAAAAATCAATGTCATTCTTAGGAAGAATAATGTGTAATACGATTTTTAATGTGAACTTTTTAAAGATAAATCTTTATTTAGTTTATTGCTTAGTGATTAGTGTGTATAACTACCTTCCTCACATGTTTAATGACCAAAGTTTGAATTTTAATTGAGCGTAAGTCATAATTTTTTTTCAAATTCACCACTGATGCTGATGTCATTAAAATATAATGCTGCACTTAATTTTATTGGAATAATATCCTACTCATATGAATCTTAAGCAGATTATTTTTTTTAAAATTTAAGATGTGTTTTTATTTGACAAATATTATTAAGTGCTTAACAGAAATACTATTTAATCAGAAAGAGATTTTACTTTTTTGTAAAATATGAAAATTATTATTAAAACTCATTACAAAATTCAAAACAGGAAAAATTCTCTATACGTATTGCCACTCAGGGCAAGCTAGAGTAATCAATGAATGCCAGAAGGCTTGTGCATAATATCCCCATCTAGTGCCTACTCATCCAATATTCCCAGACTAGTTTCTGGTTTGTGGCCTTCATCAGTGAAGAGCCTTGGATCTAAGAGCACTGCACCTAGATCTTAGGATCTAATGCAACCCTCCTGTAACCACCTTTTATCTCAACTTAACTACAAAACTGAGTCTTAAATTGAAAACCCTATTTTTAATCTAAGATTATTAGCTTATATAGTCATATAGATCTGAACTCAGTTCATTACCTATACATGTTGGTGACTTTGATTCTTTAATAACCATAGCCACCACTATCCTATTAGGCAGGGTTGGTTTTAAGCCAATAAACATCACATGATCACCATTTCCTAGGCTTTGTCATAACTATTATCAAAACAGGCCAAACTCTATACACATTGCCACTATATAAGCTAATGAGCTTGGATTGAAAATATTACAGTGTTTCAGTTTAAGACTCATAGTTTTGTAGTTAAGTTGTGATAAATGCTGGCTGCTGGAGGGTTGCATTAGATTCTAAGATCTAGGTGCAGAGCTTTCAGATCCAAGGCTTCTCACTGAGGAAGGCCACAAACCAGAAACTAGTCTGGGGGTATTGGATGAATAGGCACTTGATGGGAATTTTATACACAAGCCTTCTGGCATCCATTGATTACTCTGGCTTGCACTGAGTGGCAATATGTATAGAGAGTTTTGCCTGTTTTGATAACAGTATGAATAAGCATAAGAAATGGTGATCATATGATGTTCATTGGCTTAAAACCAATCCTGCCTAATAGGATGGTGGTGGGTATGGTTATTAAAGAACCAAAGTCACCAAAATGTATAGGTACTGAACTGAATTCAGTCCTATATGACTATATAAGCTAATGAGCTTGAATTGAAAATATTAGTGTATTCAATTTAAGACTCGCAGTTTTGTAGTTCAGTAAAAGGTGGCTGCTGGAGAGTTGCATTAGATCCTAAGATCTAGGTGCAGTGCTCTCAGATCAAAGGCTACACCCTGATGAAGGCCACAAGCCAGAAACTAATCTGGCGATATTGGATGAGTATGCACTAGATGGGATTTTATGCACAAGTCTTCTGGAATCCATTGATTACTCTGGCTTGCACTGAGTGGCAATACATACAGAGTTTTGCCTGTTTTGGTAACAATTGTGAGCAAGTATAGGAAATGGTGATCATGTGATGTTTATTGGCTCATCATAAAATTATTAATAGAAAAAAAATGTCTTACAGCACTTTGAATGTATTTTTTAAAAAAATTGTCACTTTTAATTTTAATGTTTGTAGGAAACAATTGTGTGGGGTTTTTTTGGATCAGAGTAAGATGTTTTTATTTTTTTTATTTTGTTTCACTATAATACAACTAATTCTTGTATTTGAATATTAGTTATGTTAAGTACATTTAAGTAAGTTTTTTATTATATGTTTTCAGTATTTTTAAAATTTTTCACTGATCCAATAGTTACAAAGTATAGGGTATTTTTCAAACCTTGCAAAATTATTTGTGTTTGAATTATATTTTATTACAGTGCAATCAAACTAAGATTTGTACAAATAATGAATTCTGCAAAAAGTCATAGAATTTGTTTTGCACTATTTGAAATTATTCTTATATTTAAAATATAGTAATTAGTTCCAATGCAATGAAAATATGGTTAGCACATTTTAAACCTAAGGTTTTTTATTTTTACTAACATCAAAAAGTTATAAAAATTAATTATTCATTCAAAATTTATTTCAAACAAAGAAAGAGAATAATTAAATTTAAAAAAATGTTAATAGTAGAAAATATTTTTGTGAAAAAACATTTTAATAAAAAAAAAATTGCTACTGTTTTTCCTTGTCTAGGTCTTGGCAATTTCATTTTTTATTTTAATTAATTACAAGAATTTTTTTACATGGTTGATATTAACATTCAAGGGACTTTATTTTTTATTTCTTTTGGTAGCATTTTTGATGGTAAAAAAAAAATATTAAAGAATTTTGCATAACTAATAGTGGTGCATTTACATATAATGTGTAATTAATCAACATCTTATACAAACTTTACATTAAATAAACCTCATTCTAATTATGTAGAAAGTTGTATAAGTTTTATGTCATTATAATTAAATAGTGTTAAATATTTAAGCTTTACCCAATATTATTTCTGCTTAAAGAAAATATACAAATAACAATTTCGAAACTTAAATATATTACAAACAATGCCCATGCTATGATAAAAGTGTGCATTTGAATTACCATACTTTTATTGGCTGAGTTAAAAATATAATAAAAATTCAAAAAAGAGTTATATCTACATGTTTTGTGAATTTGTTTGCTTCTTCATGACTTGGAATTCAAATCTGTGTTGAGTGAATCATAAAGTCACAAACAGCTTGAGAGTTATGTCTTGGATTAATCTAAGTTGAATAGATGCTGTTATTGCTCTAATTGTAAAAAATTAAATAGGAAATACAATTATAATGGGTTTTTTTACTGCTGATAAGAAAAGTTTCATACTTCTTTATGTTTTTAAACCAAGATTATTTTAAAATCTCAATATTTTGTGTGTATTATGTATTTAATTCTTTCTATGAATTGTAAAAACAAGAGCATGCATATATCAGTGATTACGATAATACATAATCTGTATCACCACAGAAAAAATTCAATTGTTTTAGTGATTTGATTAAAACAATTGAGAACAAGAATTAATCTTTATATCAAGAATATATTTTATATCAATATTAATTCTTTTTAAATAAATATATTAAAATCATTACGTAAACACTTTTTATAAATGTATTTCTTATTACCAAAAAATGTGTAATAGTCTTTTATGAAAGCATTTACAAATTTTTTAAAATAAATATTTTAATATTCAATGAACATTTTTACAAATATTTTTCTTTTTTGTAGAAACAGTTCTTCATGAAAGCATTTACAAATCTTTTTGTATAGTATTTATTCTTATTTTTTAAAAATATAATAAACATTTTTGTGAGTGTATTTTATTCATTAAATATTTATAATTCTAAGTATATAATTCTCTTTTTGTTAATTAATGTAATTTTTATAAATTTGTAATTTAGTATTATGAAAAGATAAAAGTTGAAATTCATGACTTTTATAATGCATTGAACATGCTTTCAGCAGACCTATGCTGTATTAATTTAGCGGTTGAAAATTATGCAATCAACGGAAAGGATTTTTGTTGTAACCATTATATTTTTACATTCATGCAACAAAATCCAGAGTTTTGACAAATTCCCCAAAGCTGATCTAGATGAGGGGTTGAGACCTTGAATCAAATCTCAGCTCCTCCACCATCACTCCATGGCTTACTACCCTATGAATGACATATATGAGGTTAGAGGTGGAGTTTCTTAATTCACGTGCCAGCAGTAGCAAAGGATAAACCATGAGACTCCAGGATGAATTAACTTTTATAGCCATGACTCAACTAAACACACATATCTATGGCTTATTAGTTATTTAATAATTTGATATTCAAACCTAGAATGGCAATGTATAGTTATATAATTCACTTAAATATTAACTAAAATTAATTAATATATATATATGTGCTCTGCGCACAGATAACGAAGCTATTCAATGTACGTAAAATTATCAAAAGTTACCGCCAAGCGCTTTTGGGACAGTTTATAGTCCCATATTCATGGCAACTTGTATTTGATTAATAACTATAATATTAATGCAAATTTTATGAAAATTCATATGCAGATGTTACATGGACCATTTCCGAGACAGAGAAAAGCAGGCCTCTCTCCTATTCATTGCTGCTGGGTCACTTACAATTTAGTAAGCTTCCCTGACTTTGCACTTAACTAAAATTAATATGATTTGAATGAATGGAAACACTATGAAAAAATATGTTAAACAATATTATATTTTATATCTTTTTAATAAAACAGATCAATTATTAAGACAGCTATCCCTCTGTGCATTGAAATTCACCACAAGTGTTACAATTAGATGAGTAATTGAGTTACAGGATCTCATCTTATGCATGGGACAATTAAATCGGAACTTATTCCATTAACAACTTCATTACATTATAATCTATGGTTTAAATTATGTCTAATTCATGCTTTGAGATGCCTATAAAGTTTGCGGACAATTAACTCGCAAGAGACAGTTGATAATGACAATCGCTCGAGGTACCTCAAAGTTACCCTAAATTAGTTCTCTATACAGATTATTATTACATAACTAGCTCATGTATTCAAATCAAAGTTGAATTTATTAATATTAATGACAGACTGAACTGGGATCTGTTATAGCAAAGTTTTTGATACTATGGCACTATATTAACCAAAATAAAATGGCGTCTCGAATGTGTGTTTTTTCATGGGATCTATCAACTCAATGATCAGTTCCCATGGACCATATGACTTGCTATGAGAAGAGAACATTTCATTCTGGAGGGTCTGATTTGCTGGAAACATGAACAATCTGGACCCTTGGTTTCCAGTTCTAAGGAAAATGATCAGAAAATGAATATGGAATGGCCTTATACCAAATCCTTATATATATATATATATAACAAGCTTGAAACATGAATAATATGGACCCTCGTGTTCCAGTTCTAAGGAAGGCTATCAGCAACAAATATGGAATAGCCTTATACCAAATCCCTGTAAACAACTACATATATGTATGTAGCAAGACGCATAAGCATGTGTGCGTGCTTTATAAGGAACACATTTGCCACTTTAATGATACCCATCATTATTAAATCTAAGATGTGCTAAATCTATAGCTTTTTTTTACTAAACCATTCAATATCAGTTTATAAGTTAGCATACTCGAACATGGTAAAAAAAAGGGGGTTAATTAAGTGATCTACCTTGTAATTAATCTTTATAGTTTTTTTTATTATAAATTCTAGAATAAAGCATAATAAGGACTTATGTATTTAAGTTAAATAATATCACTCTTGCTTTTTAACATTGTATTATGAAATAAATACTTTTACAAAAAAGGGAACAAATGATGGATGACAATGAAATATTTTCCCTCCTTTTTTTAAATGAAACTTTTTTTATAATCATTCATTCTGGTCATAATATATATTAAATTATATGCATATATTATATTGCCCATGGACTTATTTAATAACTGAATTTTTAAAAAAAAATATTTATCCATTTTTTAAAATGAAATTGAAGCTTAAATTACTTATTAAGTAGAATTTTGTGTTACAATAAAAGATAGCCCAACTAGTATATTTTGGAAGAAAGGTTCAGAAGTAAATAACTCACAAAGTTCATGTCTGTACATCTATTTTTAACATTTCGTTTTTGTTTTTTTCTCAGATTAAAATGACCAAATTGTTTTTGGAGTGGATGCTAATCATAATATATATATATATATAATTAAAAGGGATTTATATTGATTATATTGGATTTAGTGGATGATTGTGGAGAGCTTGAAAGTCTGGACTCAAATCCCCTTTGATTACATTTACATTATATATATATATATATATATCTCAAAATATTAATATATAACAAACTAACCAAAGGAAATACATATAAAAACAAAAAAAAGACTTATAAATCCAATAAATAATATTATATTTCAACCAGAGGACTGGTTTTCATCAGAAAGAAAAAAAATAGGCAGTAAAATGGCGATAATCAAAAATTAAAGATTTGGTAAAAGATTAAAAATTTAACAAAACCCTTCTGATTGGTCACAAAATCTAACACAGAATATTTACCCAATCAATGACAAAATTCAAACAAAAAAAAAAGTACATTTCCTTCTAATCAAGCTTAAATTCTATTTAAATTAAAATAAATATAAAAATAAAAAATCCAAAATTAAAATATACATATGTGCATACATAGAAAAATTAAACTATGCTCACATACAACAAATAATAGCTGTGCTCACATTAATATTCATTAAAAACTAAAATACTTATACATTTTAATCAAAAATTATAGTTAGTGCAAAGTACAGTAATTTATAAATAATTATATATCTATAAACCAATTAAACACAGGTATTAAACATCCATGTAACTAATCTTTACATAAAAAACCTCATATAAGAAAATTTTCACATAAAAAACACACATATAGAAATCATTTAGGAGACCAGGCAACCCAGAGATGTAATAGTTCCAGTGTTCAAATTCAATTCATGTGGTTCTAAGGTCTTGAATTTAAAAATAAAAAAACTCTCCTTTTGTTGCCTCTCCCTTGCAGAAGAAAAACCTTCCTGGATAATCACTACTTTTAAAACATCAATTGCATGATTCGGTAAGTTAAAATGTTTTGAAACCGGTCTATCTTTATTCTTATGCAAAATGTCAAATCTATGATTAGTCATTCTGACATGTAAACTATTTGCTGACTCACCTATATACTGGTTTACACATCTACTACACTCTATCAAATATATCAAATTAACACTTTTACATATAACATAATTAGGAATATACCATTTGAAATTACAATTGTTAGTACTAAAGACCACTTTTGTCACAACAATATGTTTACATGTAAAACATCTTTTATATTTACATGGAGAACATCCTTTTTCCTGTACAGAACTACTAATAAAATTTGTTTTGACAAGTATATCTAAGTGATCTATGTTTTCGATATACAGCCTTAGGTGGATTAGAAAAAAATAGATTTTAAATAATCTGTGGACTGTAATATGTTAAAATGTTTTGCCAATATCCGGTTAATATTAGGTAAATCTCTATTAAAAGTAAGAACCAATGGTGGAACATCTAATTGTTTTTTACTCTTTTCAGATAAAAGAAGTTTCTTTCTATCAATTAAAGAAGATCTCCTTACTGCATTATCCAACAATGTCTTAGGATACCTCATATTGAGCAATCTATTATATAAAATACTATTATTTTGTTGAAGAAATTTCTCATCATTACAAATCCTCTTCATCCTTAAAAATTGACTGTAAGGAATATTAGCCTTTAAATGGTTAGGATGGTTACTATAAAAATGTAGATAGCAGTTATTATCAGTTGGTTTCCTATATACAGTAGTAGTAGTAAGAACTCTATTAGTGTAAATAACTTCATCAAGAAAATGAACAATTGATTTTGAAAAATTCATTGTGAAATTAATATGTTTATTAAAATTATTTAAATAACTTAAAAAATTATGAAATTCAACTTCACTATGTGGCCATATCATGAAAATGTCATCCATATATCTAAGCCAAGTGTGAGGTTTCAGCTTAGCATTATCAAGTATAGAGGACTCCAGTTTTGACATAAAAATATTCGCATAACTTGGTGCCATCTTAGTACCCATTGCAGTACCTTGTTTCTGTAAATAGTATCTAGAATCAAAAGTAAAAAAATTATTTCTTAAAACCAAATATATTAATTCAACCATAGTAGTAATAAGACCATGATCATACTCTCTATCTTGTAAAGCACATTTAATAGCCTCAACTCCATCATCATGAGGTATAGTTGTGTATAATGATACAATATCCAAAGTAACCAAAAAACAATCAACTGGTAATTCAGATTTAATATTTTCTAACACACAAAGAAAATGAGTAGTATCTTTAACATAAGAATTAAATGATAGTGGAATAAATTTAATAATATTATCAACATATGCTGAAATATTTTCTGTAGGACTACCAATACTAGCTACAATAGGTCTGCCTGGACAATTAGGTTTATGAATCTTTGGCAAAATATAAAAACTACTAGGATGAATTTTGGTTGGTACTAAAAAGTTATATGCATTATTATTTATAAGATCCCTAGCTCTCATATCTTTTAAACTAAAAAGTATACCCTTGAATAATGAATTAATAGTGGTTAGTGAAATAGGCTCATAAAAAATTTTATCATCTAAAAGCTCCAGAGTTTTTTTAACATAATCATCTTTATTCATAATTACTATTGTTCCACCTTTGTCAGCTGGTTTTATAATAATATCCTGTCTTTTCACTAAATTATGTAATGCATTCATCTCTCTCAATGTTAAATTACTCTTATACTTACTATGTTGTTTAAGTCTAATTTCATTAATATTCTGATATACATGATCAATGTACGTATCTAATAACACATTCCTTTGATGTGGTGGTGTCCAATCAGATCGTAATTTTCCAATAGTATCACATTCTTGGTTTCCAAAAAATTATCTTAATCTAAGTGGCGTTCATAGGCGATTCATTGCTAAAATTTCTACATAATTTTTTTCCAAAATTTAATACTCAAGATGGTGTACAAATTAGTTATAGACGAGGAGCTTCTATTTTGGACGGTATTGATCTTTTTAACAAATTAATTAATAAGCATAACATTAAGTTTTTGTTCGTTCATCTTGGATCTAACAATATTTTTTTGTTTAGAAATAACGAATATGTGCAGATTTTGAAATTGATTCGACATATACGTACTTATTCACCGGAGATTACAATTATAATTTCTCAAGTTTTACCACAATTGCAGAATAAATATTACCCAATGGATCAGATTAAATTGAGAATTATTAATGAAAAAATTTTTGCATTTAATAGACATTGTCATTTTTTAAGTTATACGCATCATAATGTATTTTTCTTACAGCATACGGATTTTATAAAAAGATAGAATCTTTTTAGATTTTTAGCCCATGATGGCCGTCATTTGAACATGTATGGAGCTAGATGTTTAGCGGACAGTTTTAAATACATAATGTCATTGATGGGATGTAACAGAGTTTATAAAGTAAATTCAGTGTTGAGTGTGAGGGAATATAGTTTTGCTAATGTTGGAACTCAAATGGAAGCTGTGTTGACATGTGAAATGGGGACGCAGACTGAAATATGTAATTGTCAGGAATCACAAATTATTATACCGCATGATACTAATGGGATCCTAATAGATGTTGAACAATCTTGCTTGCCAGGGAACGTTTTGGAGGAATTATTACGGGATAGATCTCCAAAAGTTTTTAAAGAAGATCATACTCAACATAAAGATGATTCTTTAGACCTTTCATTGGATGATATAATTTGTAACATTTCCAAACAGAAGAACTTTTTAACAATGACTATTTCTGATGTTCAACAGATTGATGGTTTTGCTGCTTCAGATCAACATATAGATGGTGGTAAAGGAGATCTGGGTAATTTAGAGGTGGGTGTAGTTAACCAAATAGATAATGGATTGATAATTGGCACTGATTTTAATACAATATCTAGCATAGATACAGAGTTTGATATTAATAGGCATTATTCTAGTAAACAACATTTACAGGGTCTAACATTAATTAATACAGGGACAATCCCTAAACGTTTTTCTAGACGTCTAAATAATAAGCAGGTTATAAGTAATTGACAAACATTACATAGTACATCGTTTCTTAAACTTAGGAAATTATATGATAAATTAGTTAGCTATAGACAACATATTAGTAATTTTGCATATTTTATTAACAATAACATAATTCCTAAAGGCCTCAGAATAAAAATTATTGCTAACATAGACCAATTTCCTAGGGAACATGCAATTAAATGGGATAATACAATAAGAGAAGCATCTGTTGCATTAATACATATTTTGAAAGATGCATTTTTGGTAAGACTTAAATTAATTGAAAAAGAAATTATACATTTTGGTAGTTGTAATTTAATGAATATAGATGAACAGAAGGAATTACAGGAATGGGTTTTTTTGAGAGAAAAGTTATTGGTGAAGAAATTTCATAATAAAATGTATCATTGGTTCAAAGTTATGGGTAATGAGCCAAGATTTGAATTAGTTACTAATCAGTCACAAACACTAATTAATTGTATGACTTCTGATAATCATACTGTGTCAGATATTTCTACATCGGATATGATTCCAATTGATACTGATCAATCATTTATATCATCTTCACATTCATTAGATTGTGCTGAAATGTTACCATCTGTTCTTAATAGTGATGCTGGTTTAGCATTGGTTCATAGAGTTACAGATTCTTCTGAATGCACTAACAATATTTTAGTTTCTGGAAATACAAATACTAATAAATCTAACTCAAATATTTATAGCAATGACTTTTTATGTTTAGCTAATAAGGAAAACAATGTGATTAATCTAACTAACATTAATCTTAGTGAGGCAGAATGTTCACTGTTAAATAAAGGTTTATCTTTTTGCCCTACAGTTCAGTCATTTTATCAAAAAAATGAATTTAAAATTCATCAGGATTTAGATAATTTTTCAAGAAGACTTAGATTAAGAGAATTTTTTGGAAACCAAGAATGTGATACTATTGGAAAATTATGATCTGATTGGACACCACCACATCAAAGGAATGTGTTATTAGATACGTACATTGATAATGTATATCAGGATATTATTAATGAAATTAGACTTAAACAACATAGTAAGTATAAGAGTAATTTAACATTGAGAGAGATGAATGCATTACGTAATTTAGTGAAAAGACAGGATATTATTATAAAACCAGCTGACAAAGGTGGATCAATAGTAATTATGAATAAAGATGATTATGTTAAAAAAGCTCTGGAGCTTTTAGATGATAAAAAATTTTATGAGCCTATTTCACTAACCACTATTAATTCATTATTCAAGGGTATACTTTTTAGTTTAAAAGATATGAGAGCTAGGGGTCTTATAAATAATAATGTATATAACTTTTTAGTACCAACCAAAATTCATCCTAGTAGTTTTTATATTTTGCCAAAGATTCATAAACCTGGTTGTCCAGGCAGACCTATTGTAGCTAGTATTGGTAGTCCTACAGAAAATATTTCAGCATATGTTGATAATATTATTAAATTTTTTCCACCATCATTTAATTCTTATGTTAAAGATACTACTCATTTTCTTTGTGTGTTAGAAAATATTAAATCTGAATTACCAGTTGATTGTTTTCTGGTTACTTTGGATATTGTATCATTATACACAACTATACCTCATGATGATGGAGTTGAGGCTATTAAATGTGCTTTACAAGATAGAGAGTATGATCATGGTCTTATTACTACGATGGTTGAATTAATATATTTGGTTTTAAGAAATAATTTTTTTACTTTTGATTCTAGATACTATTTACAGAAACAAGGTACTGCAATGGGTACAAAGATGGCACCAAGTTATGCGAATATTTTTGTCAAAACTGGAGTCCTCTATACTTGATAATGCTAAGCTGAAACCTCACACTTGGCTTAGATATATAGATGACATTTTCATGATATGGCCACATAGTGAAGTTGAACTTCATAATTTTTTAAGTTATTTAAATAATTTTAATAAACATATTAATTTCACAAGGAATTTTTCAAAATCAATTGCTCATTTTCTTGATGTTGAAGTTATTTACACTAATAGAGTTCTTACTACTACTGTATATAGGAAACCAACTGATAATAACCGCTATCTACATTTTTATAGTAACTATCCTAAATATTTAAAGGCTAGTATTCTTTATAGTCAATTTTTAAGGATGAAGAGGATTTGTAACGATGAGAAATTTCTTCAACAAAATAATAGTATTTTATATAATAGATTGCTCAATATGAGGTATCCTAAGACATTGTTGGATAATGCAGTAAGATCTTCTTTAATTGATAGAAAGAAACTTCTTTTATCTGAAAAGAGTAAAATACAATTAGATGTTCCACCATTGGTTCTTACTTTTAATAGAGATTTACCTAATATTAACCGGATATTGGCAAAACATTTTAACATATTACAGTCCACAGATTATTTAAAATCTATTTTTTCTGATCCACCTAAGGCTGTATATCGAAAACATAGATCACTTAGAGATATACTTGTCAAAACAAATTTTATTAGTAGTTCTGTACAGGAAAAAGGATGTTCCCCATGTAAAGATAAAAGATGTTTTACATGTAAACATATTGTTGTGACAAAAGTGGTCTTTAGTACTAAGAATTGTAATTTCAAATGGTATATTCCTAATTATGTTACATGTAAAAGTGTTAATTATATATTTGATAGAGTGTAGTCGATGTTTAAACCAGTATATAGGTGAGTCAGCAAATAGTTTACATGTCAGAATGACTAATCACAGATTTGACATTTTGCATAAGAATAAAGATAGACCGGTTTCAAAACATTTTAACTTACCGAATCATTCAATTGATGATTTAAAAGTAGTGATTCTTCAGGAAGGTTTTTCTTCTACAAGGGAGAGGAAACAAAAGGAGAGTTTTTTTATTTTTAAATTCAAGACCTTAGAACCAAATGGATTGAATTTGAACACTGGAACTATTACATCTCTGGGTTGCCTGGTCTCCTAAATGATTTCTATATGTGTGTTTTTATGTGAAAATTTTCTTATATGAGGTTTTTATGTAAAGATTGGTTACATGGATGTTTAATATCTGTGTTTAATTGGTTTATAGATAAATAATTAGTTATAAATTATTGTACTTTGCACTAACTATAATTTTTGATTAAAATGTATAAGTATTTTAGTTTTTAATGAATATTAATGTGAGCACAGCTATTATTTGTTGTATGTGAGCATAGTTTAATTTTTCTATGTATGCACATATGTATATTTTAATTTTTAATTTTGGATTTTTTATTTTTATATTTATTTTAATTTAAATAGAATTTAAGCTTGATTAGGGGGGAATGTAGTTTTTTTTTTTTGTCATTGATTGGGTAGATATTCTGTGTTAGATTTTGTGACCAATCAGGGGGGTTTTGTTAAATTTTTAATCTTTTACCAAATCTGTAATTTTTGATCATCGCCATTTTACTGTGTATTTTTTTCTTTCTGATGAAAACCAGTCCTCTGGTTGAAATATAATATTATTTATTGGATTTATAAGTCTTTTTTTTTTGTTTTTATATATTTATATATTTATATTATACTTGTATTTCAATATTGTATATATACATACATAAAAGTGTATATTTAATAATAAATAAATATTAGCATATTAACATATTAAAATGTGCATATAAATAAATGTGTATTTGTATGTATGTGTTCATATATGACTTTTAAAGAAATACTCCAAATATTTGGCATATTTATTATTCTTAAAATGCAAATGTCATAATAATTTTTTTAAAAAAATCAGGTTCTTGTCATAATATTGACAAAGTAAGACTGACATCTGGGCTCCAAAAATCTTGTAAATGGACATATGCACTTTGAAAAAAATAAATAACTTGTCAAAGAAAGTTCATATTTCTCAGTTTGAAAGTTGTACTTATCCAAGGTGTATATATATTATCATGTATATATTTTCTAAAAATGTATTACACAATTTTTTATCAGAAAATAAATGGGAAAAAAATAGCCTTTATTGCTGAAGACACTAAGACTTTTAATGTGTTGTTTTACGTCTTTACACAAACAGTTATTACCTTATCCTTTAGCAAATTACATATTATAAACTTATACTCAATATGATGAAGAATACACAACCACTTACTATAGTTATCTTTTAAAATTGATTTCTATTAGTGTTTTGTCTAGTGCATACTATACTATACCATACTGTTTTTATTAGATATAAAAATATATAAAATACCATTTTGTATTGATTACATAATTTAATATGTACATCATTACCTTGTTTTTATTATATGTTCATATTTATAATATAATGCCGACATTTCAATCAGTATACGTTATATGTCTTCTTTTAATGAAATGTGACAGTTGACAGTAAACAACAATTAAATATTTTTGGGGTACCATAATTACAAACAAAATATACAAGAAAATAAACCACCAAAAATATTAAGAAATTATACATTCATTATATTAGCTAAAATGTGACTTATGCAGTTTTTATTTAATACAGCTATGTTTATAATTACAATACAATGTCTATATCATTTTAAACATTTTATAAATCTTATATTCTCAACAACAACAAAAAGTAATAATAAATAAAAGTTTAAATTTTTCATGTGATTTCAATTAATGCATTCATTTTACTTTATCTTGTAAAAAAATCATTAGTTTCATTGCAACATAAGCTTTCAAAACTTGCAATTTCAGATTTATATGAAATCAAGGTTTTATTCTGAAATGGTTTTATAAATTTAAAATTAGCCTTAATTAATAATTATATATATACTAGCTTTTATTTTACTATTGTTTAGTAAAAAAAATATATTTTTAAATTAAAAAAAGTTTTCTATAAATTAAAATGTTGTAAAGAATATATCAGTAGCTTCATTATTTTCATACTAATTTGAAATAAAATAAAGAATATTTACATTTTAAAATGTGTGTGATATTACTTAGAATATAATATGAACTTTCCCCCCAAATTTTGAACTCTTAAAAGAGAGATGAAATTGTACTGAATAACTTTTAGAATTTTTTTCCAACTAATAAGTCAATACAAGTATGAGATAAGAAGCTGCCTCTACTGTGATTGGTTGTTTCTTCTTCTCTCCACAAGAGAACATCTGTTAATGATTTTGACAGTTCCAATATCTTCATTTTGATTTTTAAAGAGAACTTTTTTAACATATTTTGTCGATTTTGATGTTATTTTATCAAGAAAACTACTGAATAAGTTTTAGAACTTTTTTACGATTAATAAATCAATACAATAATGAGATAAGAATATGCCTTTGCTCTAATTGGTTGTTTTTGTTCTCTATATAAGAGAATGTCTGTCAATAATTTTGACAGTTCTGATATCTTTGTTTTGATTTTTAAAGTGAAGCATATTTTAGAGTTTTTTTATACATTTATAATTAATTTCAGAAAATATTTATGAAAATATTAATTATTTTAAAAGAATGATTTACATTTTAATAGAAAGATTTACTTTTACACAAAAATAAATTGAAAAAGAAATCAATGATATATGCCAAAAATACATTTTATGTCGACCGCTATAGATTATGTTTGCAAATTATAAAAAGAAATTTAATTTTAAAAAAACTTTTGTTTACTTTAATAATGTGACAAATTATTAATTTGCATTTTCACAAAAGTTAAGAAAAAGATTTACTGGTAATATTAAATTACAATACATTACATTATTCACACCAAAAAAAGGATCTGGAATGCGAACAATATACATATAATTTTGAATGGGTTTTGCAGTCTTGGAAAGATACACCTGAATAAATTATCAAAAAAACTTTCTTAAAATGTTGCATTGCTAACAATTTAAATGACTTGAAGTTGATGTTTCCTTGTTGAATAGTGAAGGTGAGAATTCATAGTCTGAAAGTGAAAGTATGTCTGAAGAAAATTCACAATAAATTAGGTGAGCTAATTGTATTTATATTAGTTTCTATTTAAGTAAATAAAAATGTTTATTTTTCAATAAAAAAATTTTTAATTTTTTCTTCCCAGTTTTCCATGCTTAAAATCGTACTGCATCTTTAATTCAGGGATGTATTATATTGAATGAATACAGTATTTCACCAGGTAAATAAAGCCTTTGCAGCAAAAATTTAAATAAAAAGATATTTTTGAAAAGCAATTATGAAAACTTAACTATTCAAAATAATATCTCATGATTAGTTTTAAAAAAAATTTTTTTTAAAATAATTTTAAAATAAAGGTCAATATTAAATATTTTGTACTTATTTTATATAGCCATGATCAACTAAATAACTAGTTACAATTAAATGGTCATTTTTATTCTAAAGATTTTTTAAAGTGTAAATCTTCATTGTCTGTTAGATTGTGTAATATGTAATTGAAAGAAACATCATTTGCTCATTTCATATAGTGAAAGTATTTAGATATTCAGATTGGCAGATTTTACAGATTATTTAACAATTAATAATGTATACATACTGATTATAATATAGTTGAAAACAAAAAAAAGAAAATAAAAATATGATATTCTTGAGTAAAACTATTATAGTATCAGAATCCCTGATTTTGGAATCATTGGGAAATTTTTAGTAACATAAAATTTGTATTGTGCTTGTAATATCTTGTTTATTTTGATTGGAATAGTTATTTGATTCTTATTTTGGAAATATTGCAAGACTTTAGCATAGATTATAATTGCTATTTTAATCATAAAATTGAATCATAACCAAAAACATACCAATTAAATGACTATAGATCTTTTCACCGGTTGAAATCGTTGACACTGTTATAATGAATCTGATACAAAATCTTATAAAACATTTTATTCCATTAGTTCTATTAACAAATTCTTGTACCAGTTGGATTTTCTAACAACTTTATTTTCAAAAGCATGTTCAAATTATATTACTAGTACTACAATCTTTTTCTGATATCATCTTTATATTTTTAGTACTATGTTTACATCTTTTTAAAAAATAATTTTATAGAATAAATTATGGCAGGTAATGATATATATATATATCATCATCATCATTATCAACCATTATCAATCCACTGCAGGATGAAGGTCTCTCCAAGTTTAATCCATCTTCTCCGATCTTTAGCTTCTCTTCTCCACATCACCCCTGCACACTTTATTTCATCCATCCATCTCACATGTGGTCTCTTTCTAAGTCTTTTACAATCTCTTGAAATCCAGTTTAAAATTTCAATTGTCCATCTATTATCATCTCTTCTAACAATATGACCAGCCCAACTCCACTTCAATCTTTTAATTTTTTCAATGAGGTCAGTAACACCTGTTTGTTTTCTTACCCATACATTGCATTTACAATCTCTTCTTGTTACTCATAATTAAAACACAAATTCAAAGAAATATGAGCAAATAGAAGATACTAAGTAATAACAGTTATTTGTAAAGTTCCATATTATAAAATTCATACATATTAATATTATTAAGTTTGACATAAGTGTAAATCATTCATTCTTTCTTTAAAGTAAAGTAATATATTTCAAAAACAAAAAAGCAATTTAGAAAATATTCTAAATGAATCGGCAGATGAATTTAGAATGGATAATTATATCAATTCAACTTTAGCTTATCTGCATTAGTATAAAATCAAATGAATAAAGTATTTTTCTTCAAAGTATTAAAAAAACTGATTTTTATGACTTTCTTTAAAATTATATAATACAAGTCCAAATTATTGCAATTCTTTTAGTCTTAATACAATCAATGCCTCTACAATAATTTATTATTAATATACTTTTAATTTGACAAAAATATGTTTTATATCATATTTTCAAACAAATTAAAAGTGATTGTCTTTCATAAAATTATTATTTAATTAGACATTTTAGTCAGAGTTTTTCAAACATGTAATGAGTACCTCATTAATAAATAAAATTAGTGTTCATAATGATTTAAAATATTATTTACAATGTTGAAAACAATTATTACAGCCAATGTTCTAATTAATTTTTGTGGGTGAGGAATAATGATAAAATAAACATTTAGCATCTTTCCATTATTTAATGCTTGATAAGCCAGTTAAACATATACCTTGGTGTAATACTGCACTGGATATCTTTTAACTCTTTTTTTTCAGTCATTTGAAACATTAAAAGTAAAATCATTGTAAAGTTTTTAAACTGTTGTAAAATATTGAAACAAAATCCAATTAATAAAACCAATAATTTAAATAATAATTTTTAATACATATTAATAATTATTTATTTTTTTTATATTCAAACACCTGTGTGTGTCTATTCTCCGCAATTTCTATAGATGCCTCAGTTAAACCAATCTCATTAATATATGGAGGTGGGATATTTAAATTACTAGCATAATTTTAACTTTCATGATTAATTAACTTGATCTTGAACTTTTTAACCCAGACTATCTATTCATGTGGTATCTGCACTTATAATGAACTATTAATTGCAATTTAATTATTAAATAAATGATTTATTTAATTCTAATAAAATTATTTACTTATATTTTTAAATTAAACACTTTCCATTCAAAATATACTTTGTATTTTTTTTCCAGAGTTCTTTAATAATTTTCTTTTAAACATATTCATTCAAACACATGCATCTATACTCACACACATATATTAGATATAACCATTATTCTAAAAGAAATAAAATTAACATTTTATTTATTTAAAATTTATTTAATTTAAACTTATTTAAATTGAAATTTATCCCTAATAATCATAGTTAAACTCAACATCTCTAAACTTTAGCTGTAAATAACTCTTATAGGAACTAACATTTTATAAATTATTATTTTTAAACCATTTATTTTATAACTAACAAAGATCCCAAGGAAAATTAAATAACCATATTTTGCTCAGAATAAAACAATTTTATTAACTACCTATACCTAAAATATAATAGGCTTTGAACTAATTTTTATTTAGATCTAAACTATTAACTGGGATTTTTAATCAAGCATTAAATAATCTAATTAGTACTTCTTAAGTAACTAATATTTAAATATACTAAGTAATTTAACATCAAGAAGGAAACATTTAATCCAATCTAATAAAAAAAAAAATTAAAACATTATATATAGTAATAAGTATATGTTGATTTTTCCTTCATTTGTATTTGTAATTCAACTTTGCATACATTTATCCATGAGCTTCACCAAAGCAGAAAGATTTCACTTTGCTATTATGCACACGAATAAACATAAGCAAATTTTATTCCAGATATTTTATGTTTTAAACATGTTTTTTTCATGCATTGCTTGTCTCACTTGATAATTTACTAGTGCTTTATTGCTTTTTGGTACATGTAATCCAAATAACAATTTATTGGTAGAGTATCAGTTATCTTTTTATTAGTCAAATTTGTATATGAGTCTTTTTTAAAATGTATTAATATTTTTGAGCGATATAAAACCTCTAAACATCATATCCTCACAATGTCCTATACATCCACAAGGTTTTAAAACAGTAGTGACACCCATAGCAAGCCTTAGTAATCAATGGATGCAAGAATATATGTAAAGTCCCTATCTTCTGCCTATTCATCCAATAACACCAGACGAATTTCTAGCTTGTGGCTTTCATCAGTGACGAGTCATGGATCTGAGACTAGGTGTACTGCTCTCAGATACAAAGCTCTTCCCTGATGAATGCTGCATGCTAGAAACTAGTCTGGTGTTATTGGATGAGTAGCACTAGATAGGAATTTTATGCACTAATTTTCTTGCATCTATTCATTTCTAAGATTTTCCGTGGGTGACATTACTGTACGGTGAATTTCTACTATTTTCAAATCATATTAGTTTACATTCATTGGAGTATTTTTAACTATTAATAATAGTTTTTTTAAAAACAATTCATATTACCCCAAGTTTGTTTATTATGTGCTTGAATAATCATTGGATACTAAATATCAGTACTATAGGTGTTTTTCGTGGTATGATCATTGATTACTCAAAATTACATCAAATGGCTTTGATATATAGTGTAGGCAGGTAATTTTAATTATATGAGGAACTATTTCTGTCTTCTAATATTAATTATTAAAAATGTTCTTAGAAAAATGCATGCTTTATTTAAACTTTTCAAATACCTTCAATTGTTAATAATAGCTTACATGTTATTTATATAATGCAATCGTATTGTCCTCTCAACTTTTTATGTTGCTAGCTCAATCAGTGACAGTAATAGTAAAGGAATCAAACTAGGGACATTTAGATTTCTGAATATTGAATTTAAGATAATATCTAAGTAACTAGACTAATCTGTCAATGGCACAGAAAAGGAAAAAAGTAAAAAGAAAAAAATTAAAGAAGCTGACCAGATAGCAATGACAAATAACCCAAAGTCATAATGTTGTAAAACATTCATTAATCTTGCTTTTAAACAAAAGTGGAGAAATCAGTTGGATCTTCATAAATAAATATATAAAATTTCTACTTGTTGCATTGCATCACTTTAAATTCAGTATTCATAAATCTAAAGATCTCTGGTTTGATTCCCATGCTAATACAGTCACTGTTTAGAATGGCAACACCTAAAAAAGGAGAATAGTCATAATTTAAATTTGTGTTATATGCTAATCTGTGTGTCATTACTAACAGTTGAATGTATTAGAAAAGTTTAAATAAATTGACATTTAATATTAGTCGATAAAAATAGTTCAGCATATAGTTACAACCAAAATAGCATCCTCACAAAAATTTTGGACAACAAAAAGTCAATAGTGTTTTATTGTTTATAACATTTGCATTCTTATTTATCTTATCATTCACTAATCAATAATTCCTTTTTGTGGTAAACATATTAGTCAGAACAGTCTTAAAATAGGTAGTTTTTCTTAGACTAAATATTGGATGCTTTTGGATGCATTTTTTGGGGGAGAGGGGTTCTCAGAAGAAAGAAAATTGAATTCATAATAAACAGTTGTTCTTTAAATTTTACAAGTCTATGTTTTTTGTTATTTCTTTCCTTGTAACCAATTTTATTCATAACACTTTCATTTTTCAGTTATAGAATTAAAATTTTCATGAAAAGTTGAAAATGTTTAATCTG
Source organism: Epiperipatus broadwayi (assembly GCA_028023455.1). Taxonomy (NCBI): domain Eukaryota; kingdom Metazoa; phylum Onychophora; class Udeonychophora; order Euonychophora; family Peripatidae; genus Epiperipatus; species Epiperipatus broadwayi. The sequence continues at coordinate 3,572,288 of JAQFVV010006281.1, read as the reverse complement.
CTCAAAAGGATTCTTTACACATGCATATATATATATATATATTTATATTATGTCATTATATATATATATATTGTAACGATATATAAATATGTCGTTACATTAATTTAAAATAAAAACCTAAAAGTTCGCAAATAAAAGGAAAAAACTAAACGCTAAAATTAAAATATTGTTAAACGTATACATTCGCACAGATGCTAAACTTTAAAAATATTTTTTTTCATAAAAAAAAAAAAAAAAAAGTATTTGAACGTATTTTTTTAAATAAAAAAATACAAGATTGAAATATAAAAATATTTTAATAAAAAAAAATAACGTAAGTTAAAATAAAAACAGGTATTAATTAATTCCTGTAATCTATAAATGGAAATGATTGTTTATTAATTATCTAAAAGCTGTTTAATTAAAAAGTCAGATGAAACGTTAGATAAGTGAGTACAAAGAAATTAAATGACCAATGCGAACACCAGAAATTCAGCATGGACCGTAACTGAAACACCAGAGGATTAGTGACGTATTGCCGATTGAATCCTATGATCAAATGATAAGAGGCTAAGAAAAATATAAAAGCCAAATGATTATTAAAATTTTTATCTGAGAGCTGACTATGAATAGATCGTTATAACTAGCTATATTGCAGATTTTCACGATGTGGAAGTCTGCAATAAATTTAATTTTCCGGACAACCAGTTGAGGCCTCTGGATGACAGTTCCTGACCAAATGCATGGCAAGTCGCAGTTTCATTTCAAAGGACAAAATCTATGAAAGTGATCACGAAGATGGACTTCTCAATCTATTAAATCCGTAAAGTATGAACTATTGTGTCTATCTAATAAGAACTTTCCTAAAATTGCAAGTAATTAATAACTGAAAATAAGAAATTCTATCTGACTTTTAAGTTTTTTAAAACAAATTAATAATGTTTAAAATTATATGTTTCCCGATTGATAAACATCATTTCTATTTTTTTTTTTTATATTGTAAAGATTATTTAAATGTATGAAATTTAAGTTGTTTATAGACGCTTGCATGGATTCGTTTGCGGTTAATTATATTTTGGTTTTCATATTTGATCAAAATATATAGACATTCGATAAATACTGATACCTTACGGTGAGTATCTAAAATGTATTTATTCGGATGTCTTTTAAGTTATTGGTGACAACGCAAGTATCTTATGGTGAATACTATTGGGTTACTTATAAGTTTCCCTCTGCGATTGTCGGTATCAATAATTTTGTATTTTGATCGTTTATGTTTATTTTGAAATGTTTTTGACCGTGGAATCTATGTAATCGATCTATACCCAACATTTTTAAACAAATCTGTGCGAACGTATCTAAATGTTAAAAATTAAGTCGGGCGTGAATGGCTATATAGTTTTGTAAAGTTGTATTAAGGGAGGGTAATCTTAGGTTATTCATTTCGTAGTTGAATTGGTTCAATGGATTGGATATATTTATGTAATTAGTAGATGTAGTATGAGGTCCGCTACAGGCAGGATTATAGATATACGCCACACACCCTCTGTTTGCCTATGGATGGGTTTGTAAGTCGGCAGAAGACCGCAGTCCATTCCTATGGAGTTTTTAGTTTATTGATCTACTTGCCAACAGATGTCACATTCCTGTTGGTGGAGAGTCAATATCTTCTCTATTTCTACTTATTGTTCAGATGTACATTCCTGACAATATAGTATTTTGTGTTGTTGTATCATGCTACATTGAATACATGAATGTATCAGATGGATTGGCGCCAGTTGATTGCGAAATTTGTTGCCTAAGGTTAAATCAGGGAAGAATATTTTCCTTTCAAATGCAGACCTATGTAATCCATTCATACTCGACCCTCTAAATAAATAGTAAACTCATTATTTGCAATCTACTTAAATTTAGAATTAAAGATCAATATAAAATTATAAACGTTAAATTTATTCCTCAATTTAAATATTATTTTATATGTGCGTAAATAAATATTTTTATGTGTTAATTTCTGGCAGTGGCTTTTATTCTTTTATATTTAAGATATAAAATTTATATTTTGTTATCTCTGCTACTCCACTGAGCTAGTGACAATGGGCTAACGATCTAAATATGTAAATAAAGTGGAATCCTAACAGTGCATATCTGCCTACTTTATAAATTTTTCTAGGCTCAAATGCCTAGATGGCGCCCTTTGGTAGTGCGGTGCGATGCGATCTCTCTTTCATTTCGATCGTTATAATATATATATATATATTCTAACCTCCCCCACCGCTCGTCCTCTCCAAACATAATTATATTGTTTAAATTTTATTACGGGTTCTAGCTCAGTTAACAAATAAATAAATGAAATATTCAGTATTAATTAAAATGATTACTAGCTCTAATTTTTAAAATACAAATACAGTTCAATTTTTAAAATGAATTAACAAATATTTACTATTTTCATGAGACATGGAGTGACGATACGGGGAACGAGATAGACTACATTGAGATATTATTCACACGATACTATCTCAATGGCATAAGAACACTATTCCCCTTTTTACTATACTAAATAACTAACTTATAGTATTCCTACGACTTTCTATGCTCTTTTCACTACGATTAAAATAATAATCATGTCTTAATATTCTTTGTAATAAGAATCTAGCTCAATTGAATAAAATAAAATAAAATAGAATCAAATCTCAGGTTCATAAATTGTATTCTAACTGATTTAAAATTACGGTAGTAAACTATGAAAAGGGAATTTTATGTCATAATCTACCACACAGTAATTAACAATAATAAATAATAATAATAACAATAATAGTATAATATAATTTTATTTCTTCCTAAATGAAATAAATAAATACGTATGTGGTAGTATTTTTAATAATCTGACAACAGAATACGTGTGGCAACATTAGCATATAAGTTAATGTAATATTGTGGCAACCTACTTATGACCAATAAATAATATGAAATTATGATCTCTTAATTTTAAGATACCAATAAATTCTCAAAATTATAATAACACTTTTATTGTTTACCTTTTTTGCAATATCTATATGTCTGTTTCAATTATAAGTATATCGTGATATCATGCATCCATGTGGAGAAATAACAACGAAGACACAAAACTTTAAAGTAAATTTACAACAAAGTTTATTAATAACATAAATAAATAACAATATTTTACATTATGTACATTGGATATCCTTACTCTCCTATCTCCACTTAGTTTACTAGTTTATAAAGAAATGAAAATCAAACTTCTATTTATTTTTCCTAGTTAACTCTTATCTTTTAAATGCTTAAGAAAATACAGTATTATTATTATTGGATTTCTTATTATGGTTAGCTTGTTACAAAATGTATTTTACATATGATTATCATTAACACTTTGTATCCCTACTATTATTAAAATATATTTTTTACAAAATTACATTCGTAGTAAAAATTATACAAAACAATAAAATTCTAGTTTTATATTGGTTGTATGGAATCCTACAAATTCAAAACATTCTTCTACATTCGGTATTAAGTTTTATTGTTCATTATCCGATGTTTATTAATCTTAATATACTCATTCAAGCCTTACTTTGGATGATAATTACAACTATTAACATATCATGCACAAGTATATGTTTATTACACATTATTGAATTAATTTCTTAATAAATATGCAATATTTATTTTCTAAAATTTTATCCAAAACATTAAAATTTTATTATCACTTTTAAAAAAACTTTGTTTAGATTTCTCTTTAAAAATCTTATATTCATTTCCAAATTAATTTTAAACTGTATTATATGATTCTTTCTCTCTTTATGATATTTTGTACTTTCACTTTTAAATTTACACAATTGTAGACATTCCAGCAAATAAACTATTCTTACATAAACGATAACATATCTTCGATTCTATTTTATTCATTATTTCTTTGAAAATATCTTTCTGACGATGCAGGTTCACGAAATAAGGATAGCGAAGATAGATGCATAGGATCAAAATATAACTAGGATATTACTTATCATAAACCTTTACAATAATGGCACAGTGAATTTAAAAGACACTATAGAGGAGTGACCTGTATCTGTCTACCAACCTCTATTATAGGAGTGATGCTAAAGCTATTTCTTCAGCTTTATTATAACATCAAAAAGTTTAAAGATACGCAAAAAAACACTGTCCAAACTATATGTGTTCAGTGATAGGGCTTGGTTAACTATACTGAAATCACACAAACTAACTATGATCCAAATACTTTATTTTTCCTATTTCTTAACAAAAAACATCATCTTGGTTTCCTCTCCACTAGTACTACCAAGTCACTATCCGATCTTATTTCTCAAGATTTTTCTATACGGTACATCGACAAATTCCTATCTGCATTTCTAACAATAATAAAATTCATTTTATTTCAAAACTATTCCGCTGTTCTTTAAGAAAATCTTTTTACTACTTTTCTCGTATATTTTATCATATACAAACTATTTTAAAATATCTGAATACTTTATTACATGAAAGTTCAAAAGAATCACACAATTGTTCTGTTAAATTATATTATTAATTATACTTTAAATAACTTATTGCATGCATATTCAGAATTACTCCTATCTCATAATATGTTTTAATGTTGTATAAAATGTGTTCATATAATTTAAACTTTCACACATCATTCTTAATCAGTAGATGATCTAAAAAAAATACATTATGCATTATAAATAAATATCAAAATTACCAAACGATCTTTATCTTCTCGATCGCGTTCTGTAGGCTTCACCATCCCATTGATTCTTGTAGATATAAAACTTCCATACATACATTTTATTTTTAAAACAATATTTCTATCATTCTATTAAGCTATTATATTTAATTTTTTAATATTACTAAATTTATGTTTATATGTTTCCCCTAATCTCACATAGCATTTTATATTTTAAAATAAATATAGTAAAAAATATTTAAATTATATTTACGGTACTTCTTTATCGAATTTTCTTGAAAATCGTTCATATTAAAGCTAAAAAAAAAAATGTATATTATTTCTTCTTCAGTCACTTAATGTTCTATTTTAAGGCAAAACAATTATTACTCTGTTTAATAAATCTTCATAGACGACAATCCTTGGTTTTCACAATATTGAATACAATTATTAATTCATGATATCAATTTATCCTGTAAAGAAAAAAATAAAACATCTCCATATTCTCTTCTAATATTGTCTGCTAATATTTTCCCGCTCGACTTTTCCGATGCATCTTCTGGGTACTTAATTTAAATCTTCAATAAAATTTCTGTTTCCATGGATCCATTTTTTATTAAGTAATTTAATTTTTTATATTTTCTAAATCAAGCACTTCCTCCAATGAATACTTTGTAATATTTTAATTCTTCTTAGATAAAGTTTTTTCTTCGGTTTCTTTTGGTATATAACACAATAACTCTTTCATATTATTCTATTATTTTTTTTCTTTCTTTGAAATTCTGGTACTATATTTTTATAATATCTCTTTTTAAAAGATAAACATTTTTTCTTCATTATTACTTTTATATAATTTTTCTTTATAATAAAAACCGCATATTAAAAATTTCCATAGAGAAGAATAAAACAACTTCAAAGTAACCTTATAAAATTGTGCGTCATAATTTTTTCCTGACGGCAAGTAACTTCTCTTTTAAGTTTTCATATAGCGTCTTATTTATATTTCTCTGAGTGACAATAAGTTTCTGGTTGAGCATAAATAAAGCTGTATTAAGGTACCTTCCAAATATTTTTCCCTTAGCCATATTTTTAGGTATTTTTCCTTGTACTTCCATCTTTACTGTAGGGTTTTGATTAAATTCGAATAAAATATCCTGGTAAGATAACTTTTAAAATTAGCAATCCATGTAGAGGCAGTCAAAATATATTATATGTTACAAAAGAACTTTTAAAATAAATACAAAATTTTAAATTTATATCACTTTTCTAGCTACGGTGTTATCAGCTAAAAAAATATGTTACTTTCACTTTCACATTACTTCTTCTCCCGCTTCGTCTAATTCTTCTATTTTGTCTGCTAATTTACCTCCGTTGATTGGTTAATGACTTTTTAGAGTGAACAGATTTACACATTTTAGTTTTATAATAGACTAGACTTTTAAAATAAAGAATTGATGACGTTATGTCTGAAATATTATTTAGACTATATTTTTAAATTCAATTATAGTTTTATCAAAATTATTTAAACTTTTAAAACAATATTTAATATTTCAACTATTACTTTAAGGATCGATGGCAATTATATTTAGTTTCAAATTCACAAACTTTATTATTATTTTAACAAGTGTGTGTGTGAAGGTATATAATATACAGTCACGTGATTACTAACTTTATCAAATGATTTTTTATTTACGTCTCGGTCTAAATTACCAAAACTGATATATTTTATAAAAATTTGGAAAATAATTTAAAAATGTTGAACTAAATACAATTCTCACCATCCCAAAGTTTATTGTAAAATATACTCTATTAATTTTGTCTATTAAATATATTTATAACACTACATATAGCGTTTATTTAATTTATTAGTTTTAAAATATTATACTCAAATTATTAATATACTTTTAAACTATTTATAGCTGTGTTATTTTATATGGCCAGCTTTTACAACCATAAGCAAGGATATAATTAAGCTTTATTTAACTGTTTTCTTTTAAAATAATTTATTACACTTTTATATACCAGGTATTTTCAGCTTTAAATTGTACTATAAATCTAATTATCCTATTATTATTTATATATCCTACAAACATATCTTAAAATTTAAAATTTTTTAGTAATTGACCTTTCTACCTTATTATGACCTACAGACAAGGGCACAATATATATATATATATATATGAATTCATAGTATTATTTCCCAGAGCTTCCTTGTAATAAAAATATAATAGCTAAATAGCTGAAGTTTCACTACAATAACAAGTACTTTCTTTAGATCTTCTTTCTCAAATCATAAGAAGAATACTGTGAATTCATCTTTTATCCGTGAGAATATTAGAATTAATTTTTATATACAAATATATATATATATAAATAGGATATTTCATTTATATCTGTAGTTCATGAAAATTTTTGATTTAATATATATATATTAACAATATAAATAATAAATATAATGGTATTTAAATCTTATGTACAATATTTCAATCCACAGAAATATTTTCAGTTAATTCTTAACTCTTCTCAATTGCTGTTAAATTCAAAAAATATAACATAAGCAAATATCATTAACTCAAATCCCATGAATCCCAAATTTTAAAGTTAACAGCTTGTCTATTAATTATATTAATATAATTACTAGACAAACAGTTGAGAAGGATTAATCAATTAATCTAAAGTACTTCTACCAATTGAAAGACTATATATAATAATTAATTACTGTTATATTTATTATTTTTATTATTATTACAATTGTTTTTAATTAACAGACTTTTTATTTGTATTGTATATATTCTGACCTTTCTATCCAGTATCGGGCCCCTCTAAATTTGGGCCATCTGCCCTTTACTTATGGTGTGTAACTACGTACACCTCGAGCCCACCACGTTACACCACAATCCACCCTTTCACCCTACGTGTAATTACGTGTATACTTATGTGTATATGTGTACTCCACTTCCCCCCAAATAAATAATATAACATAGTGAAAATCGCCTCCCCGGGTTCTAGCTCTAATAATTAATGAGATATTCAATTAAATGTGTTACTAGCTCAGGTTGCTTAAATTTATTAACTTAGGTTCTGTTTTAGATTAACTCAAATAACTATTCTATAATTCATGAGATTAGAAGTGGAAATAAGGTGACAAAGTAGATTGCATTGAGATAGTATCCCATAGGATACCACCTCAATGGCATAAGAACACTATCCCCCCTTTTACTACTATTACATATAATAACTACATAGTATTCTTATGACTTCTGCAACTTCCAATCACTAAACTCATTCAACAATTAAAGTATTAATCTTTTATCTATCATAACAATAATAGTAATTATCTAGCTCTGATAAAATAATCTCAGGTTCTTAAATTTATTCAATGTTAAATTAAAATAAAGTAGCAAAATATGATAAGGGATTTTGTGTCATAATTCACTACTCTGAAGTTAGATTAATAATAAAACAATAAGAATAATAATCATAATCTTCATTGTTTAATCCCACTAGTACGGCTTTTCTTTTATCGCAAATTTATAACCATAATAAATTAATTAATAATTCAATATCCTCCTTTTGTTTATCTTTTTCCTTACGTAATAAAATAATTAGTAAGTGGCAGTGTTTAGATAATCTGATAAATGAAGCAAGTGGCAACTAATAGCATACAATTTAGCAAAATACTATAACAATGGATTTATGACCAATAATGCAATGCAATTTTATAATTATTCAATTACAAAACATCAATAAATAATTAAGATTAAATATACTTTTCTATTTATATTTTGTGCAAACAATTATATACTTTAATTTAATGACGGTAAACATATCCTATGAATTCATGCAATGATGTAGAGAAAACAAAACTCAGACAAGTTTTAATAACAAATTTTAGAATTTTATTAACAACAATCAAAATTAAGATAAACAAACAAATCTATTTACATTTATTTACAAGGGATATCCTTTCTTTTAACACTACAAAAGTTAAATTATACATTTTTAGATTTCTTTTATAGTTAATTTAAATTATTATACTTTTATAAGTTATTTATTTATTTCTCATTAACTTTATTATATTACTTAGTTTAACTATTTTATGGGTAATACTATTCTTTACCTTTCAATATTAACATTACAGTATTATAAGTTATATATGTGGGTAAACATTCTTTATAAACATTATAAATTTACAATCAATATGGTTTTTTCCTCTTAAAAAAAATACATTTTCTTTTAACTCTGTATAAGTCACTTTGCATATAGTTCAAATATTATTACTACCTATTACGTTTGTTATCTAATGCTCGTAAACTCTTAATACATTTTTTTCATAAGCCATACTCATGTATAATGCCATAACACGGGCTTAATTATTTCCTGTTTCAGTTTAACATATATTATAATCATCGAATGTTATTATATTCTTTAAATATGCAATACTTATATTTTTAAATATAATCAACAATAAGAACACGTTAAATCATTTTTTAATATTTTTGGATATTTCTATTTGGGTATATTTTTATCAAATTATAGTTCATTTCTTAAAATTAAAATAATTCTCTGACTCCTTCCTTTCTTAGGATATATGCATCTTTTTTCAATAATCATAATCTACTCTTTTTTAATCCTTAACTATTCTTATTTCAAATAACTGCATAACATACATTCAAAAATATCTATTGTTTCTTTTCAATAGACTTATCAAATAACGATGTAGTTGCAAGAAATACAGATAAAGATAGCGAAAGATGTATAGGATATTGGGAAGATAGATAAATAACTCATCAAAATATATATTTCAAAATGTATGGAACAGTGTGGATAGGGCCGACATTCCTTGTCTGATAACCCTGACGATAAGCACGATGTGGCAGCTATTTATTCAGCTTTACCAAACATCTAATAAGATTCACAAGAAAGATAAAAATAACACTGTCCATGACAACATGTGTAACAGTCGTAGGGCTTTGTTAACTACACTGATTACCATTTAAAACTACTTATAATTCCATTCCCTGTAGCATCCTAGTTTTTAATACATCATCTTGGTTTCCGAATCTCCATGTACTACCAAGTCACTATCCAAACTGTCTCTCAAGATTTTCACTGTATCCAACATCGATAAAACGAACTACCTTTTAAAACAATAAACAAAATTCACTAATATAAAAACATTCCCCTATTCTATAAGAACAATTTGCCTTGCTTTATTACACTGTAGGTTCAACATCTACGTTTTATTAAATAACACTTAAATATCCTAATCGGAAAAATTAACAGAAAATATGACATAACCATTGGTTATATTGAACTATATTAATAATACATTAAATGATTGTCGTATGCATATTTTTAAAAATCTAATTACATCTCATAGTGTTTTAGAGTGTTGTTTTTTCAAAATGCGTTTTACAATAACTATAACAATAAAACTTTTCATTACATTCATTCGGTTCACAGCTGATCTAAATAAATAAAACATACATTATATCATTAATAACCATAAAATGTACCAAAATAATCTTTTACCTTCCTATTAAAGTTCGTAGTGGTTTTCTTTCTCCTCGAGCATCGCAAACATACAAAATTTCCGCACACATACAATTTTATTTGAACATTCAAAATCAAAAAAAAAAAACATTATTTTATATAATGTTATTTGCAAATTAATGTATTTGTTTCCCTATTGCTATCTAAACTCAATGTTTAACTTAGATTAATAAAGAAAATAATTTAAACCATAATCACATATTTTTCTGGCGGTAAATCTTGGTTAGTCCCATAATATTTATTATTTTCTTCTTTGTCCGAATGTTCTCCTTTCTGATTATTAAAGTTTTAAAATAAATTAGTTCATTTAGTTAACTGTTTAGACGATCTTTAGTTTCAATGTTTAATTCAAAATTATTAAAATTATTTATTTAGTTATCCCACGAAGTTTTAAATGTTGGGCGAATATTATCTCGGCGCGTTGATGCATCTTTATTTCTATCAGAACTACAAATATTTATATCATTACGGTATCAAATTGCGTTTTTCCATGGATCCAATATTTTATATTTATTTCTCTGTAAACTATTTTTTTTTTCTTCTTCTTCTTCAGGCAAGTAATTTCCTTGGTAATTTCACTTTATTCATTATTATTTTATATACGACATTTTTGATCTTTAACTATTTCTAGAGTAATTGCTCAGGTCATCTTAAAGAAAACAATTCATAAAAATCTTTTTGTCCATTTATTTTTACACGAATAATATTTATTTTTATTTTTCATTATATTCATTAACTTTGCGCACAATGTCCTTTCATTAATTTTACACGCACTAAAGCAGTTTTCGTAGTAATACGCTATACAAACTATATCAATGAACAACGTTAACATTTTTGAAATATTACAAAATTTATAACTTGGTTTTAGGAATCCATCCATTTTTATTGAAAATTCAGATTATATTTTAATAGAATCCACTGGCAGGTAACTGTGGAGTTAGTGAAACATTATTATGAGAACTTTTTTTAAAATTTTATTCTTAGATTCGCTTCGAAAGATTTTAAAATGTTAATTAGTTTCTTTCAAAGATATTTATTAAAAATTCTAATAAAATTGACTAATAATTGAAGAAAGAAAGAAATTTTAAAGAGCTTAAAATTTTACCTCTGCTCTGGAGTCAACACATTTTTGTTCTCCTAGTTTATACAATTAATTGGCGCGATTTTCTCTTGTCTGCCAAAATCTATCTTTTTATTGGTCACTCCCTACTTTGGTTTGTAACCATTTTCTAAAGTTTTAAAATGATGACGTAATAGACTTAAATATTAACCTATTATTATTTTAAATTAATTATTATCTATTACAATTTAATTACTTTTAAATAATTTTGAAACAATAATTACTAAAATGTACAATCTTATTTTTATTATACTGTGTGACAATTCCATCCAGTTCCATAATATACTATTTAAATAAATTAATTATTTGTATTAATTTAAACTAGTGTTTATACATAAAATATTCCAGACAGTCACGTAGACATTTTCGGTGTTTAGTCTAGTTTTATCTGTATTAATAAATTTGCTACTTATATCATTTAAAATGATTATATAAAATTTTGAAAAATAATTTAGAAAATATAGAACTAGATGCAATCCTCACCATCACAATACTTATTATTAAACATATTACATTAACCCTTTATTGCTTATTTATAATTTATAATATTAAATACTATATAATATTAATTTTAAATTTTTTTAGCAATTGACCATTTATAATCATCATTGACCGATAGAAAAGGGCACAATATATATATATAAATGCTTTATTTCATCGAAGTATTTTGGGGCATAAACCTGATATATTTGTATTGATTTCTTTTCATCCTGTTGAATAATCTTTTTATTTTTTTTTTCGTATACCAACAACTCTACAATGTTAATTTTCCATACCACTTTATTTGTGCTTTTATTTTTGTGTCTTTATTATTTTTCAAATGAATTATCTGTTCTTCTTTTCTTTTTACTTCATTAAATCCAGTAATGATACATTTACTACTAGACAATTTTTTTCTCAATTTATGTAATCTTTTTTATAAGTCAGGGATCATCAGTAATCACAAATAAATACATTATCATCAAATTGCAGTCTAAGTCTTTAATATGTTGTTGTTTCTTATTAACCTCTGGTTTTAATCATTATTTGCTGCCTTGGCTAATCACTTTACATCTGCTAGGATATGGTGATCAAACTTTACTTCTGTCTACTCTGATTGTAAATATAAAGAGGTAGAATTCTCACACACTTTTCTATATGCTTTTTTCAATAAAATTCATTGATATCTAAAATTATTAGACAGCTGAGAAGAATAACCATTATATTTTTTGGTCTTAAAGTTATAAGGCTATAAACTTGATATACCTGTGGATGCATATTGGCAAGCATCCCACTTTTGTTTGATTACCATGTTAATTAGTGTATGGAGTGGATATTAAGGATTTTTCCCTGCTCATTTTCGTTAAAGCATCAAAAAGTAATCAAGTGGTCTTGATTCATTTAATAACAGCCTTTTTTTGTAATTTTATGCTGCTGGAATATTAAATAGTATGGTTAATTTTAACATCTAGGCATTTTACAATTATGAATAAATTAAATTGGTAATTAATAATAATTAAACATTTACCTTTATTTTTCTCCCTTAACTTTCTTGTTGTAAAATGCATTACACATTATGTAGGATATTTCTCTGTTCACAAATAGAGACAATTTCAGGCAGCCAGAGCATTGTAAGATGTGATAAATAAAGCTTTAAAAAAAAAAAAGACTTCAGTAAATGTTTTTAAAATGTTAATAATTAGTTTTTTATTTGTTTCTGACTAAATAGAAACATGATTGTAGTTTATTTAGACTTTTCAATCTATTGAATTATATATATGGTTTTCCTTTAATTAATTTTGCTTTCAAATGTATGTATAGTAATTTATTTGTCTTCATTAAGATTTCAGCCATAATTGATATTTTGAAATACTGTATATTATAAATGAAATCATAATAATATATATTAAATATTTAAAAATTCTGAATTAAAATATTTGTTTTAATTGAAGATTAGAGAATATTAATGAATTAAGATAGAACATGGAAAATAATATTTAAATGTTAATCTTCAATTGAATAGTTTTAAAAAATATTCAACTTTACATATCTTAAGAAAATTCACAGGATAAGAAAAAAAACCTATTCAAGTTTAATAAGAATATTATAATCCTATATTGCCGTATATCTCCTTTAACTCACATACAATTTTGAAGTTTCTCAAAGAGCATAAGCTCTAACAAGTGTCTATTTTTATTTATATTTTTAATATTATTATTATTTATGATATCTGTCACTGATAATGGCATAATCCTAAAATTTTATACTAGTTTGCATATATTTAATCTATCCTTACTATTGACAAATTAATTGATTTATTAGCTGATTTAATTAAATGTGGTTACAAAAACTAGAGGTACAGATTAAAGCCAGTAACCTAAATTGTCATTTTATAATTTTCATGAACTTAGTAATGCTTTTGAAACTTTAGTAATTTATTTTTTGGCATTCCTTTCAGGGGACTTTTTTTTAAATTTGGGAAGTGTTAAGAACAATTGCCAATTTGTAGTAAGATTTCTAAATTTTATCCATATTTAATTGACATAATATTAAATTTAATTACTGTATTTATTTTTTGCCCCATAATTAAGATAGTTGAAGGCTAAAATATCAATAATTTAAATAAAAATTATATATATATTTAATTGCAATTTCTCAAATTATTTTACTAAAAATTCGCTTTCAATAACAACAATTTCATCTATTGAAAACTAGCAAAAGACGTGTATAGCAGATTTAAAAAAAAAAAAAAGAATACTTACAATATGGAATTTATCATTAACTAAAAAAATAATACTTAGACTAATAATCTATAAATAATTGTGAATACATTCACTGTGTATGTATTTTGAATTACTTAGCCATTGATATAAATACTATTTTAATAAACTAAGATAATCGTGAATTTTTATTATAAAAAAAATATTATTTATTCATATTTTCTACTGTCTTTTTTTCTAGACATAATAAAACTTTTTTTTTATAGTAACTGTCATTAGAGAATCATCTCCTCCCTCCTACACATGTGCTGCATGGATTTATAATGCTTGAGTAATACTCTCATTTTCTAAAGATAAGATGAAGTCTTTGAAATGATAAGATGAATCCATCTTACCTTTTTTACCTAAATGTATTTATATATATAGGCAAATCTTAAAACAGTTAGATATAAGAACATGAAGTTCTTAAATATATCATTTTTAATTTCCTTCACTATATATTAATAAATGTTGTTCACAGAATTTTTACAATTTATTGCATGTAAGTTTTTAGGTGTAACATTGAATATATATATATAACTATTTATTTATTTTTCTAATGTGTTTTATTTGTTACAGTCATTTAAGAATCACCCCCTACACATGTTGTATGAATTTATAACACTTGAGGAATACTCCCATTTTCTAAACACAAGATAAAGTCTTTGAAAAGATAAAATGAATTTACCTTATCTTTTTTACCTAAATGTTTGTATATATTAGGCAAATTTTAAGCATTTAGAAATGAGAGCAAGAAGGTCTTAATTTATCACCTTTAATTCTATTCACTATATATTAATAAATGATGTTTGCAAAATTTTTACAATTTACTGCTTATCAGTGTTAGGTATAATATTAAATATATATAACGAGTTATTTATTTATCTAGCACATGTGTAGGGGGAAGGGATTCTCTAATGACTGTTAAAAATTTAACATTGCACTGGATAAATAACTTAGTATATACATTTAATATTATATTTGATACTGACATGCATTAAATTGTAAAAATTTTGCAAATGTCCTTTACAATTTATAGTGAATGGAATTAAAATTGATTAATTAAGACATTCTTGCTCTCATTTCTAAATGCTTAAGATTTGCCTATATATATATATATATACATTAAATAAAAAAAAAAAGGTGGATTCATCTTATATTTTCAAAGATTTTATCTTGTTTTAGAAAATGAGAGTATTTGTCAAACATTACAAATTCATACAATGCGTGTATGGGGCAGGGTGATTTCTGAATGATTTACAAATAAAATAAGGTGCTAGGTAAATAATTAACTCACTGTAGAGATTTATTTAAGTTAAAGTGCATTTTTTTTCAAATCCATGAAGATTACTTTTTTTCAAAATGTCAAATATATATGGTTCATCTATCTCCAGTTAGCAATATTATTGTACTGATATCCTATTCTAGAATAAAAGTTTATGCAGTAGTTCTCTACAAAAATTTGACATAAGCTTTTTTTTCCTCCATAATGGATAGATACATTGGGAGATTATGTCCTATAATTTAAGTATCTATCCATTGTCCACCTATTCAGAAAAAGTATAAATGTTCTAATGTAAGTCATACCATTATTTTCATTTTAAAAAAAAGTTCTCACATCACAAATGCAAATGGTTTTAAAACTAATTCATTTCATTTTTTGTAGAAACATATAGTCTTTTTATGACTTTTTAAAATAACTATAATTAATTGCAGTTGAAATGTAAAGGTTTTTTTTTATGTTATGTTAAAAGTTCCACAGTCTCCCCACAGTAGGTGGAAATTTCAGAAACTGGTAAATATCTGAGATGATGATTGTACATGTAATCAAATTGGTTATTTAAAAGAATTGGGACGAGAATTCATCTGATGATCAGGCTTCAATTAATAATAAATGGTTTAAAAATGTAAAAAAAAAGTATTTGAATAATATTGAGAAATATTCACAATTTTTGTCAATATATAATAGCGATTTCTGCTTATAATGTAAACGTGAAGAGAATTTTCCAGTTTATTTGAGGCACATTAGACTAATTAAATGCAATTTCATAGCACTAGATGCTACCAAAGCTTTGTAATGATTAAATATGAATGTTGTTCAGAACATTATATAAATATATAAAAATATAGATCTTTTGAAAAGTAGAATAAAAACAAGATTAGTATTAAGATAAATAAAAAAGTATGTACGTAAATATATACGAATGATTTACAGTATTATATTTTTCTATTGCATTACTATTATAATTAAATACATTTTCCCATCATTATATGTAATTTCATTGTTGACTTATTAACCAAACACTTAAGAAACTTTTCAGCAACCCTGTACTTACTACATTGCATTGAAAAATGGCTATTTGCATGAATTATCCCATAGGGATCAGTAGATCTAGAATGTTCCAAAGAAGGGTGCAATCCAGTACATCCTAGATGCAAACTCAGCCTTATTTGTATATGGCATAGTTCTAATTTTCTTGGGATAGTTAATTTCTTAAATGTTATTATCGCTTTTTTTGCCATTATTAATTTATGAAATTATAAAAAAAAAATACTTGATATATGTATGTATGCATGAAAATGTCCATTTTGAATGCAGTTATTTCTGGTAAACCTGCATTGTCATGATTTTTTTTTTCAAAAACTCTTTTATCATTTGATATTATGTTGAGAATTGCTTTAGTGCATCAAACATATCTTTTTTTTCTTTCTGTTATGTGCCCTGTCGTCTTTATTTTAAGTTCCTTTTTTACAAAAATATTAGTATTAATATTGGTGATGAATCCATTTATTTTTATTTTCTAAATACTTTCTTGTCATTTTGAAACTATTCTTTTTTCATACTTTTTTACATGTATTGTACTATTTGTATTATTTTAGTAATTGATGTCCATGCTATACAATAATTTATGGCAAATAGTTAAGACTGATTAAAACTTTATTTTAAGCATAATATTACGATTTCTTTATATTATATAAGTATTATTTTTTAAGCACTCGTAATTTCATTTTTTTTATTATTATTAACTTATATTTGCTATTTTTTATTTATGATTAATTTTAAATCTAAACAAATGGTTTTTTTTTCTTACTCCCCCCCCCCTTTTTTTTTTCTTTTTTTAAAAATAATTTTCCGATATCTTAATTTTTCTCTTAAATATAAGAAATAAAATCAATTCTTGCTGATTTTTTCATTGTATATAAAATAAAATACAAAATACAAATTTTATTTTGTATATTCCGATTAGTGGCGTCCTCTAGTATTTGAATTTATATTGTTATAAATAGAAACAAATTCCTATTTGTATGCAGAAGGTCCTACCTCCTCCATTAGCTAAGTATTAGATGTCTATCACTCCTACTCCCTCCTCCTTTTTAAAAAAACTTATTTTTATCTAACTGATAGCTCCTGTTTATTTCTTTCCTTCTATTTCATGGTCCACTAGGACAACCTAGCTCGACTAATGCAGATGTGTGATCAAAGGCTGGTATTGGGTGCCCTAAGAGCTTATGTACTAGCAATTAATGCCTTCTCTTGAGTGACATTTTCTCTCATTAAGTGATCATTCAAGTAGTGGAAAAATCAGTGGAGTAAGATTGTTAATGGTAGAGGGAGGGGAGGTAGAAGAAAAATGTCTCTACCAGTAAACTGTGTCAGTCTGTGTATTTTTTCTTTCCTGCCTTTTACTACAGAATTTAAAGTAATAATGACGTTACTAAATGTTTTATATATTTTGTAGTGTTTATAGTTTAAATTTACTTCTAAAAAGTCAACACATTTTAAGTGTTTATACATTATAATTATTTTTTTGTGTGTGATTTATTGAAAATTTTAAAAAAATAAATAAAATATTAGAAAACTTAGAGTTTTAAAATATACTTTAAATTTTACTATTTTTATTTAATAATTGTTTAGTATGAACTACATAGTTAATGGCTGTCGAATTTATGGCTACAATGGCAAGAATGAAGTTCTTAATAAAGCCAGTAGTGAATCTATCTCCTGGTTGGAATCTTTATGATATTTTGTTTGTAGTTAAGCCATATAATAAAATTTAGAAAATCATATGCTATATATGAGCTTTCATGTTTTTTTTTATTCATGTGCATTAAATTTCTCTATCCAAAGGTAATAAAACTAAGTAATTAAGCATTAAAATTTAATCACCATCAGTGGTATAGTGTCATTGCTTGCCATTATCTTCATACAATTTATTCTATTTGATCATCCCAGTTTTAGAACTTTATAAATTTTAACAGGCTTGTATATCATTAAAATATATTTCATATATCAGAAATAAAAATAAAAAAAAAGAAAGAGAGAATTTCCGGTAACTATTACTCTTCATGTATCAACATTTTTAGTTTATTCATTATGTAATTAAAAACATTTTTAGTTGAGCTCATTACCATATGCATTTAGTGCAAAGCTAGTGTAACCTATTTAACCAATATCTTTATATTTTTAAATAAATATATGTATACACTATTGTTCATTGGCAATACTTATTTATTTCTTAAATGAATTTAATAGATTATATCATGTCTGTTAAAAATGGGTGTTGAAACTTTATTGTACTCTTTTTCTATTTAAACATTATTACTTCTGCAATAGTTTTCGTAAATGCCGTATATGCCGGAACAATTTCATTTATTAATTAGTGATGAAGGATTATTTCTCCTCACATACATTCAATTATAAGTATAATAAACAAATATTTCTGTCTACTCTTAAAGCAGTAATAATAAAAGCAATAAAACCAACAGCCATGTTGTTTTTATTATCATTTTAATTATATATATATATATATATCATCAACCATTATCAATCCACTGCAGGATGAAGGTCTCTCCCAAGTTTAATCCATTCCCTTTTTAATTATTCAAATGCATTATATATTTTATCATCTAAGGTAGATCAAATTCATGACATTATGAAATTTCAAATATGAATTGGGACCTGAACGGCCATTTTTTGGTCAAAGAAAAAATTCCGGGACAACCAATTTTAATTGAAAGGTTTATTTATTCCATTAAATAAAAAAATATACATTTTTTTTAAGTGCAAATATGAAAGAATGTAATGGAGTGTAAAATAGTCATTACCCCAAAAAAAAATTTAAGGAGAGGGGAGTTTCCCTTTTTTATTTCTTTTTTTTTTCTTTGGTTCTCCAACTCTCATTTTGAAAGATTTTCCTAAAAATAACAATTTCATCGCCCTCCTTCATTCCTCCACAAAAAAAAAAAAAAATATATCTATACCCCCCTCCCTTGATACCCGGGTTGTGGGGGGTTGGTGGGAGGGGGTGCCAATTTCTTTTTTTTTTTCCTTTTTTTTTTTTTTTTTTTTTTTGTGGTTTTGTTTTTCCTGGGGCTTTTTTGCGGGTTTTTTAGGGAAATGGTTGGTTTTGAGGAGAAAAAAAAAAAAAAAAAAAAAATTTTATTATTTTATGAGGGTGAAGATAAAAAATATATAATAAAAAAGGGGGGGGGGAAAAGGTTTGTATAAAATAAAATTATTAAAAATTTTTAAAAAAAAAAAAAAAAAAAAAAAAAAAAAAAAAAAAAAAAAAAAAAAATGGGGGGGTGAGGGGAAAAAAAGGGGGGGGGGGGGGAAAAAAAAAAAAAAAAAAAAAGGGAAAAAAAAAAAAAAAAAAAAAAAAAAAAAAAAAAAAAAAAAAAAAAAAAAAAAAAAAAAAAAAAAAAAAAAAAATAAAAAAAAAAAAAAAAAAAAAAAAAAAAAAAAAAAAAAAAAAAAAAAAAAAAAAAAAAAAAAAAAAAAAAAAAAAAAAAAAAAAAAAAAAATTGGTCTCAAAGGGTTAAATATATTAATAATTATCTTGATCTTTTTGTTAACTGATTAGTAGATTACAAGCTGTGAAATACTTTACTGACACATTGAACACAATAGTTGCATTCAGTTGACTGACTTTTTTTTAAAATTCAAATTAACATTGGGCTTCACAGTTTTAGTTGAAGTCTGCCTTTCTACCATTGTGATTACCTGCACAGGGCAAGAAGGAGAGTAAATAAAATATTAAGTAATTATTTTGGGGGGAAATGTTTATGGAATGAATTTCAGTTCAAGTTAAATTATTTTATAAAAAAAGTCTTCAAATGACAGAGGGAAATATTTAACAAAGGATTATTATGTAGATCATTAATTAATTCTTTGTATGATAATACATCAGTCACTGAACAGTGATCAATTAAGTAATAAAGCTGATGTATCAGATTTATGAAAGAAAGAGTAAATTAAGGGGTTGAATTTTAACATTTTAGCTTTAATGTAAATTGAATAAAGTTTTTGATATACCTCTTTTAAACCAATATGACATTTCTACAAATGAGAGAGATTTAAATACTGGCATACAGGATGATTCCATATATATGTTATTACTGTTTGATTAATTTTGGATGCTGTTAGCTGTAATCAGCACAATCATTATTTATAAATGCCTAAATCTCTATCAAAGTAGTTTTTAAAAATTTGTTATTAATTCTTTGTTATGTATAAAGGGGGGGGGGTGTATTGGAAGTGCAGAAGGATAATTTTATCCCTTCACAGAATGAATTTACTCTATTCCTTTCTTCATTTCTTACTGATAATTTATGCAAGGCCTATTTTTATATCAAGTTTGCACTATCAAACCTTTGAATATATCCAAACAATATTTTATTTTTTAATGAAAGATGTTAATATAAGAAGTGAAAATATTTGCAAGATAAGTGTATAAAGGTGAATGTGGAAACAAAAATTATGAAGGAGATAGACTTGATGAATTTATATAAAAAAGAAAAGCTGAACATTGTAAATTCATTTAGGAGAAATCTCTCCCAGATGAATTCAAAGAACTTACAAATGAACAGTTTGAGGCTGACTCAATTGAATCAAATCCAGCTATACAGATAATAAGAACAAAAAAAAATGCATTAAAATTTTAATATTTTTTAAAAATTTATATAAGGCTGTACATGTGGGAAAGAAGTGATATGAAAATAATTTTAAATGATCCATTTGGAAGATATAAATGTATAGAATTATCTGAACAGTGCAGAAAAATGTTAATGATTGCATAAAAAAAAGTCATGTTATGAAATGATAATTAATTTCATAGAAGAAAATAAAAAGTTGTAAACTTTTACAGATATTTTTATTTTAGGTGAAAAAGATATTTTAGAAATTAGAAAATATCTTACCATATAGATTTTTACTGTAAAGTATACAATAATATAGAATAGAAAAAAAGAAAAACATATACTGATAGCAAGAATATTTTTGTTTAACAAAAGTTGGCAAAGAAGATTCGAGATTACAGTCTTATTAGAGTTTTATAAATTACATATAAAATATTCCTAAGATAATTAAAAGTAGCCTCAAATTAACCAAAGCATTATCTAGATTTAAAAATAATGTAACAGTTTACAATTTCCAAGTAATTATGGAATTTATAGAATAACCAATGAATATTATTTATTGTTTTACATTTGATTTTTATATTTTGAATAGGCATTTGATTATACAAACATTGTTACTGTTATTAAAATTTTGGAACATCATGATATAAAACCAGGATATTATCAATTTCTGAAGAATATTTGTTAAATAATAACAGTGAATCTATTACATGATAAACCTAAAAGGCCTTCATTTTTTTTCAAAATTTTTCTCAGCAATTATATGGATTGTATTATTTGGATTAAAATAGGAATCAGAATGAAAAAAAACAAATAAAATTACTTGCTGCATAACTGCTGGAAATAATATTAAAATTATCAAAGAGGAGGGGGGTGTTACACTAAATATAAATGTCACAAAAATTAAAGTTCTGTGCCTTTTTTTATATAAAAAAAATGAAACATTGATAGTTATCGATTTAATTAATATAAATAATTATGTTGATTAAATTTTTAATGTAGATAAAAATATAATGGATGAAACTAATTTTAGAAATAAAGTAATATTAGTTAATTTTGTGCAAATAACTTAATATTAAAAGAAAATATGTTGATCTTTTGTAAAAGAAAGGTTTTTGATGATTTATTGTTTTAGGGATCTAAAACTGGAATACTTTTTAAAAGAGCAATGTTGTTTGTGGAAATATGAATATTAGAATTAATGGGGGGGGGGGTCAGAACAAACAAATTGACTTTGGGGAAATTAAGAGGCTGAAATGGAACTGGGTTGGACATGTGTCTGATAATAGATGATAACCAAAGTTGCAAACTTGTTCTCAAGAAATTTTAAGTGATTTAGAGGTAGAGAGTATAAATTGTAAACTATTTGCATTAAAAGTGTTTCTTAATAGCAGATCCACAGCATAATGATTTATTTATTCATTTAAACATTTTTTTAATTAATTGTTTTTTTATTTATAAATAAATAAATACTGCTTTTATTTCATTCAAGTCTCATTATGATGAATACTATAATTCATTTTTATATGAAATTTCTGCAGATAATTTTTTTTATCATAATTATAAGTCATTATTTTATTGTACATATTATTTCTAAAATAATGTGGCTTTACTAAAAGTTATTAATATTGTCATGCACATACTCACCATAAAGTCAGCATCATTAATAATGCAACAATAAAAAAAATCTATATATGTGAAATCAAAAAATCTGGACTTTTTATTACCTACACTTTTACCCCAGTTAATGAGGGCAATTGGTCCCTCAAAATGCTTCACAAAGTAAAATCATACATAAAAAATAAACAATTATAATAAATTCCTAACAGGAAAATTTAATTTGTTAGTTAAAATTTAAAATATATAAAAAAAAAATATTTAAAAAATTTAAGCTTAAATTCAAAATTTATTAGTTAATGAAAAAACATTTTATTTAGCATATTGGTAAAAAAATATACTAATCGATGGGTAAATATACTATATAAAAATCTTTTGGTAGCTATAATTTTAAAAGAAAAAAGTATATAAGTTTTTCATTGTTGATCCACTATTTTGCTTCTTAAGTAACCACAGAATATTTCCTGAAACACTATTTGTTGAAGTAAAATAAAGCACAAAGAAAAAAAGAAATAACTATAATGCACATTTTAAATTTTATTTTTGATTTAATTATTAATTTTTTTTTTTTTTGTAATTTCTAACTAATAAGATCTTTGAATTTTTTTTGCAATTCTATTAATTTTTTAAATTTTTATTTTATATAATTGCAGTTGAATTTTATAAAATGTGACTTAAGAAATGTAATGTTGAGTTGATTGCTGTAATTTTAATAAAGTGTGTAAATGATTAATTTTTTTTTCTTGCTCATTTATATTTACAATAAAACCAACTTATTTTGAATACGTCACAAATAAATTTTTACAACATTATTTGTTTAAAATTTAAAAAGTAAATGATACTTTAAATTTACATTTAATAATTATTAGTTATATAAAGCAGTGGTCTTCAATCACTGGGCCGCAGAAGTTTTCTGCCGGGCCACACGAGACTGCAAGAAAGTTAGTAATAACAAAATAATAAGATTTTAAATTTTTAATTAATATAAATAGTTTTTTTTTATTTTTTCATCGCATTTTTACTTGGTTAAAAAAAAACGAAACAGAATAAAAACAAAATCTAATCAATCATACATAAATTAATTTGTTTGTCTATTTCACCTTTTTTTAAAAAGAAAAACAACCAAAAAATTTCTGTCTCTAACTTTTACAAAGTATTTCTCAATCCACCACCCCCCCCCCCCAAATTAAAATAAGATCAAAACTTTTGAATTTTTCAACTTTCGGTGTCTTTTTTTTAAAAGACAGCGATTATACAGCGATTTATTTTTTTTTTGGCTTTATTTCTACTACGTGATATCTATTTTACCATTTTTTTAAAAAAAAACTTTTCCTATTAACTACATTTTTTGATCCTTTCAACACACCAGCACAAAAAAAAAATTACAATAACATCAAAATTTCAGACTTTTACATCTTTCATTTTATTTTTTCAGATTTAAAATACGACTTTTTTTTTTTTTGGCTTACGGTGATTTTAATTACGCAATTTCTATTTTACCCTTACTACTATCAAAAGACAACCTCCTTATATATATATAACTATCTTGTATATTTAACATTAAATACAGATATTACATTTATCATAATCATTGCCATGTAATTACACTAGCTATGATATTTCCTAACATTCAGGAGAATAACATTTTATTCTTGCATGTTTTAACAATGAAATAATAAACATAGAAATGCAAGCACTTAATGACAATGATTGTTATTGTACTGTTTTCTGTGTTCAGCATGTGAAGGTAAGCAACACGATTACAATACACAATAACTAGTATGCTGTTTTGGTCAGTAATAACAATTATGCTTATCTAACCTAAGCAGGTTGCATCTTTAAGAAAATTTATCTGTAAACTTTTGCCAGTCCGTGAAATCTTATCCTTATTTTTGGCAGTCCACAGGTGTGAAAAAGTTGAAGACCACTGATATAAAGTTGATTATTAGCTACATAATGCACAAAATAATTTTTTTTCAAAACAACTTACAATTATGACAACTATATTTTACAATTACTATCATCCTACTTATGTGCAGGCAAAATATATTTAAGATTTTTAATATCTAAAACTGATTGAATGAATATAGTATAATTAATATCACATTTTACAAGTAAATATTAATCGTAAGTTTTTGACTATTTATTGCTCTGAATGAAATTGGCATTTTTTTTTATTTTGTAATTGTTAAAGTTAAAATCTGTTTTACTTTGGATATATCATAAATTAAAACACTATGTCTTGTGAAGACACTGGATGAAAATTAAATAAAGTACATTAATCTTATTTTAATTTTATAATCAAAACATAATATTGAATATATTTTACTTACATTTTTAATGTGAATGCCATCATTTTATTTTTGGAAGACATAGCTTTAATAAAGTTACTACCCTATGACATCATCATTTTTTTAAATATCATGACAATGAATAATAGTGATTACAAATTGATGATGATCACTATGGGTAATTTTTTGCATAAAAGTACATTTGCTAACTGGATAAAGGTGTATATTTACAAACTTTTCAATTATTAATTACACAAGTTATTATTGACTCATATCTATTGCAATGGTCAGGTTCAAGCCCTTCTCATTGCACCTTTCAGTTTAACCACCAAACCCATCTGTGCTTGGTTCAAACCCTATTAAAATGAATATTTTAATAAATAAATGTATAAACCTTTTTATCATGGCTGGGTGCACAGCATTATATATATGCACATATGAATAAACGCTGTACATATACAGTGAATATAATGTTAAATCATTTATTTATAAAATATAAAATTTAATGTTATAATTTTTAAATAGTAGAAATGTCAATTTATTAAATTTAATAAATATAAATTCATATGTGGATGTACGATTCACCTTATATAATATATATATATATAGAGTGGCGTGATTTTGTTTTTGTAAAAGAGCAAAAAGTTTTTAGTTAAAAATAAAAAGTTGGTGATAAACAGATTTGCATTTAAGTTCACCGCACCTGGGATTAAATCAAATCCTAGAAAGTTGATAATTGCTATACTCAAATTTATTTATAGCAAAAATGGTCATTAAACTCATTGTAGAAAAACTATTTTGACACCTGGGAGAGGATCTGCAGTGTCATGGAAGCCTAAACAAAAGTATATTTGATCAAATTGAGAAATCTTACATTTTAGTGTGATATTTTAGATAGAGTTAATGGATTTCCAGGCAAAACAGATTCTTTTTTTGAGTAAAAGTATAAATAGGGTACATTTTAAGCTTGTAGAGAGAGGTTATTAATTTTAGAAGGGTGTCGCCATGCTGAATCTATGTCAGATCGATCTTTGAAAGATCTGATGGGAGAAAGGCGACGGCTGCTTCTAAATCCACTGAAAGAAGGGTACAATCACTGCTAGCCGATGCTTCAACCACTGGAGCTGCCACAAGAAACCGTCCAGCTATGACCGCTCAAGAAGACCATACTACCTGAAAGCCGACACCTGCTTCTACAGACCAGCAACTAATTAATCGGTAAAGCCAATCCGTATTCTCAGAGCTCTTGTGTTAATGAACCATTTCTAAATTAAAATTTTCCACTTCAAAGTGTAAAGCTAACAAACTATAAAATAATGTAATTTTTTTTTAAAACTCCTATCAGTGTTTTATTATCAATTCTTGTTTAAGTAAATATTATTTCATTTGTATAACTTGTCTATATTATAATCCAACTAAATGTAACTTATGCTCATTTCTTTATCTATCACTGTGGCTGTGCCTAGAATATTTCTTTACTGTTATTCTTATTTATATGCCAATGCTTCGAAGCAGCGAGCATTTAAACGTAAGAAATATGCGGAGATATAATTGCAAATATCTTCCCCATGGCTATTTTTTTAATAACAATATTTATGCTCGCTGGTTCGAATTTCTATAATTTTATTTAATTTTAAATGTATTGCGGCCTGCTATTGAATTTTATCTTATTGAGATTAAAATAATGTGCTGGTCTTAGTAATAATACGAAAGTATATTCAGAAATTATTTGGCCATTCAATCAATATACTTTCCCCTCCCCTGTAATAAATTATATATATATATTGATTGAAACCTATAAACCAGAGTTTTATTATATTTTATTTGTTCCCTTAATGTCGCTTGATTTCATATGGCGTCATTAGAATTGACTCATGATAGTAATACTGACCGGGCTATTGCCCCTATTTTTGTAATAATTAATATCATACTTTCACTTGGCGGATTAGATACCTTAACTACACGTTCAATGTTTAATGTTTTGCTGCATCTTCTCCTTAAAATGGGGCCTCTGGAAAGGCCATCTCATCTTACCTTCTTTCGAGGCACACACTAGTAAGACCAGACGCAATAATTCCCGGCAGTCATGTTAGCCAACCCCGACCTTTTTAGCAGCAGGATGCTCGGTTCCAGGGTACCTACCTGTGTTTGTCACAAAAACCCTTGACTCTAATCTATACGCAGGGTGCTCTGTTATTGTAATTTGCCGGTGCTGTAGCGTGTCAGTGATGTCGTTATAGCCAATTTTTTGTCCCATAGTGTAATTAATTATTCAGTATTAAACTGAAATTTATATCTTTGGTTTCTGGGTTCAATCTCTACTCTGAGCTGAATTATATGCTCACACTTTATTAAAGTAATGTCGAAATATTTTGCTAAAATATTTAAATGATCAATTAGAATATTTAAAAGGAAAAGATAATAAATATTTTGCCTAAGACTGGTACAGCAAATTTATAATAGTATCTACCACTTTCAATAGTAATTGGCAGAATCTTATTTAGGCACAGCTTAGTGATTCTTTAAATATATCTTCATATTAATAATTAAAGATTTGATGAGGAGAAATGTCAAGTCCTCACATTATAAAGCCTGCTGCTTTTCCCACATTAAATTATGTTTTGTTTAATAGATATATGTTAAATTTGTTCTGGTTTCATATTATTTATCGTTCCTATTTCAATCCAATTCAGTCTTAGTTAATTATATATGTGATATAACTATATATGCATTAATTACCATTTATGACAGTTATCTTTAATTTTGTACTGGTAGCAATTTAATTAGTTAATATATATATATTTAAGTCCCGAGTTTCATGTTTCTCCCTGCCCTATGCCGGCCGCGAAAAATGGATATGCTACGTGTAACTTCAAGTGTGGTCATTCGTAGGGTCTTAAGAAGTCATGGAGTACAGGCAAACGAGTTTAAGAGTGGTCGGATTCTAGAGATCACAATCCTAGTCTGGTCAGCTTTGGTCTCTTTGTGTGGATTCTAGATTCTGTTATGCGAATGTCCGAAACTTGACCGTTATACTATCATTATTATTTTATTTTAGTATTTGGCTTATGCCATTAAAAAGTATTCTAGTATCATTATTAATTTGGTATTCTCATTATATTTTCTTCATATATGGATTTTTTTTAATAAGCAGTACAAAAAACATATTAAGCAGTGTGAGTTTTAAATTGCCATAAATCTGTTTTTTTTCCTAATATCTCTTAGCTTTAGTATTGCTGTATAGTCATTTATAGTGAATTGTATAAATTGTTATATCCTTTATAAGATGTTTTCTGATAAGTTACTAGATATAAATATATAACTACCTTTCTCATTGTAATAATTTTGAACAATATTTTTTGTAACATTTTTTTTTATCACATTGTTCTAGGAGAATAAAATAAAATAATTATTTTTTTTTATTATTATTTACTATTCTTTACTAAAATATCTGAAATTATCTTTTTCAAACAGTGAGGACAGTTGTTATCTGTTATTAATATATTTAAGCTTTAGAAACTGTTGTTAATATCTTATTAATTTCACTTTAAAATACAATTATTCTTAATTTAAATGAGATTATATAATTACATAATAATTATTGTTTTTATATTTCTTTTATAAAATTGAAAATTAAAGTTTATTATTTTTTACTAAAATGATTTTTCTAGCAAACAAAATCCTACAAAATAATTAAAGTATGCCTTTTTTCTTTTTTTTTTCTCACTTTTGAATGTATATACTTGTCACTCTATATTAACTATAGCATATTGATTTTTTTAGACAACATTAATCAGTGCAGATTGTTGAATTCAGTTGTCTATATTAATTCAGCTTTGTTGCTTTCATTTTTTGATCAGCTTTTTTTTTTTGTAATTTATTACTTGTACATTTTGTAAACTATCATCATATCTGTGATGCATAATAACCTGTCATTTGCTATAATACCTTTTTATATTGATTTTTTTTTTTTAAGATTAAGGGGTAGCATAGCTATGCAACACTTAGTCTTCCAGCAGCTAAACAGTTTTGAAAGGTTATTTTTTATTATCTCAAAACCAAAGATTTTCTTCTCTTTGCTGGATAATTGTCATATTCACATAAATGTTCTGGACATTCATACAGAAAAGGTAGTTCATATAATTTAAACGTAGCTTTTATTATTGCTTAGCATGCTTATGGTATTTAAGATATAACTGTAGTAATCTAATTTCTTTAGTAAGTCAAGTTTTATGTGCACTTGATAATTATTTTAATATTTAAAACATTTAAATTTATTTATTTAATATTCAAATATATTTAAATCTTTTCAAAGAGCCCATCCTTTGAGAGAGTGATGCTTGTATCTTTTCTGTTATTGAATATCAATCTTTTGCTATTGCCCAAACCAATTCTGGCCATACATTTGAGTTGTCTAGAGTTGGAATTCTATGCATCAATATTAAATTATATGTGTTTAAAATATTGATTTTATATATTACTACTTGGGTAAATATTTTAAAAAATATATTAATATTTTATATTAAATAAATAAATATATAACATATGCTCATATTTTATTTAAATTGTTGTTTTAAAATGTAGTTTAATTTGCAGATTTTTTTTAAACATATATTTATTACAATGTTAAAAAACATTCATATTTAACAAATGTTGATATATTTCAAAAAAACTTGTTATAAGTGAAATTTAACTCATCACAACAATGACCATAACAATAAGTTAAATTTGAATGATACCATAGGAACAATTTCTAGAGTAGTAATCTAAATGTATTGCCATTAGAAAAAACATATTTAAACTTTTGATTTTTGGTTGGTTGCTGTCTTTTAATCTGCATCTCGATAAGCAAAGTCAATGCATTATGTATAATATTAATAGTTGAATTATACTATTAAAATGAACAGCTAGGCAAAGAAAAATCATTGTTCCAAAATACTTCTGTTATTTGAAAGGTCTGCTAATATCTTATAATAAATCATCTCATCATAAAATGCATTTACAATGCCATAGGAATATATTAATTTACAGAATGATCTTAGTAATGATACACGGAATTTATTATAGATTAAATTTTCAATGCTACTACCATGTTTATTATGGAATATTTAAAGCTTAACAAATGTTAATATTAATATAAAAATGATAAATATTGTCTCAATGTTTTACTACAGAATGTTTTATTTTAAATATATATTTTATTCAAGTGGATAAAATGTTCTTTTAAATGCTATAATTGAGATATAATTAGAGTCAAATATCATTCTTATTTAAAATATCTTGTTACTACAAATAGCATCATAGGCAATTAACAAGAATTCTAAAGATTTGTGAACTTTAATTTGATTGTATTTTTGCAAATATTGTTGTGTTGATGTGTATTAATAAATATGATTTTTAATGAAGTTTTTGTTAATGAATATACCTGACAATTTTTGGACAAAATTAAACAGGTTGTAAAATTTCATTATTTATTTACTTTTAGAATTCATGTCTATATTTCTAATTCCTAAATTTAAAAGCAAACCAAAAAGAAAATTTTGATTACCTTAAAAACAAAAAGGTTAATTATACTTCTTAATATTAATTTTATTTTATAAGCTTTAGTATGTTTGATTGTTTTCATTATATATGTAAAGAGCAATAGATCTTTAGTATAAGAATTTATGAACTATCTTTGTGATATTAAAAGTTTAAAAAACATTTTTGTGTCATACTTTCTGTATTTAAATTAATAATATTATTTTTATCATTGTAAGAAAACAGGAAACAAACCAAACATACTTAATTAAAAAAATTGTATCTATAATTTTTAGTATTTATTTAGAAGTATTTCTATAAAGATAATATTTTCTTTATGGTTTATTAGTGTGTAATTCACAACATGTGCTAGATACATAAATAAAAAATAATTATATAACTTATGCAATAAATAAAACAAGTAATTAATTTAACAAACATTAATTTATTTACTTATTAACTTATATATACAAATAGGCTTATCAACAACACCAAAGATAAAAGAAATATAGAAGAAACCTCCCATGTCGTTTATAAAATTGTGTGCCCGCAGACAGGATGTGATTCGGTATATTATGGGGAAACTCTGGCCACAGTGAGCAACAGACTGGCTCAGCATAGATATATATATATATACAAAAGCCACAACTAAAGGAGAGGGCAGCTCAGTATTTGCTGATCATCAGCAGGAGCAAAGCCATAGATTTGAGCCGTCTAAAGCCGACATCGTGTGCACAGAGAGGAACGATGTTAAGAGGAAGATTAAGGAGGCATGTTACATCACCAGCGATGCCAAGTCAATTAATAGAAAAGACACATGCTTTGCGATCTCGAAAAGGTGGATGTTATAATTTGCATGCATGTGCATAGAATCAACAGCATGTAAAAAGGACTATGATTATGAAGCTGTAGGTGCTCCGAAAGCGCTAAGTCCATAAATAGAGGCTCACTAATAACAAACTTATAGCTTCACCTCAGCTATTAATCTTAGCTTAACAGTAATATACATAATGTTTATTATTTTAATAAACTTTTATTATATTAATTAAAATTGGATCTTGTGATTATTCATAATCTATTTATTACACTATATTTTAATATCAGTTGCAAAAGTCTACATAATTTATTTGCATATTAAATATTAGCTAGCCAAATATTAAATAAATACCTACATATTTTAATAATTTGTTGTATTATTGTAGCATTTCATTGGTTAAGTTTTATTGGTTATAATGAATAAATAATTGGTAAAAGTTAAACTATTGTTTTATTGCACACCAATTGATTAAGCTAATATATTTTTTATTTTAGTTAAACTGATATAAATTGGCAATGTTATTTGAGCGTTTATGATTTATATTTATTTAATCATTAGTTTATAGATACTTCACATTAATACAATTTCATATTTCAACTGGATCTTAAGAAAATTATTTAATTTTATATATCTTTATGTCATTATAAAATTTGATATCTAAAACTGTTAAGGCATTTATTTATTAATATATGATCATTTTAATATCTTTATACTGTTACAAAAATGGACACCCTAATATGTGGCTTGAATTGAATCAGTTACTTGAGATAATAATAGTTTATTGATTGCATTTCAAAAATGGAGTCCAAAAATGATGGGTTATTATTTACCTATTAGTCTTCAGTTAAATTCTAATTAATACAATTACAGAAATTGATGTCCAATGTTGTGGGTCATTTGATCAGTTACTCATTTACTTATAATAATTTATATCATTACAATATATATATATGTGTGTGTGTCTTAAAAAGATAATAGCCTGTTAGATACTAACATTTGTTAATCTCTGATCAAGAATAAATATATAATTGCTGGATAATAAAATGTAGCAATGCTTTTATAAAATTCGCAGAAATTTCATAGTAGTCTTTTAACATATATATATATTTACATAACGCTATATATATATATATATATTTAAACATTAAAAGGGTGTTTTACATTTAATATGTATACTTTTATCTATTACTGTAGAAGATGGAAAAATTTAATTCATCTCTTTATATAATTATATTAACTCTAAACAATCATAATTTGAAAAAAATGGTGTGTGTTTTTCAAATTAAGTAATACAAGATAAGATTAATGAAAAATGTTAGAATGAACGATTAAGTAAGTGTATGTCCTACTTATTTTTGTGAGTGCATTTGCTTGCCACATCCAGAATCTTCGTCTGGGAAAACTATGAAAATTTGAAAAATAAGCCTAGTTTTTTTTTTTTTTTTTTATGGCTATCCAGTTGTTTCTAATTAGAGTTTATAAAAAGAATGAAAAACTATCCAAACCCTTACCATCCAGAAATTGGTAATTTTAGCTGTGATTTTTCCTTCCACTTTTCTATGAAAGTTTCTAAAAAAATATTTGCCTTGAAGTGATATATTTAGAGTTATTTATATAGTTTTTTTTAATCGATACAAATGACTGAAAATGAACTGGAGCCATGTAGACTTGTGTTTACTTTGTCCTATAGGTTAATATTATTCATTGTGATCTATAAAAATATATAGTATACTGTTCTAATTTGTTCAAGAAATTAAAAATATTGTTTGCTGTATTGTACACATAAAACTTGTGTGTATGAAAAAAATAAAAGAAAGTTTTAAATTAAACTATAACTTTTATTATATTTCATAGAAACTTAAAAGTCTTCAATAAAACCATGTGAAGTAGATACCTAAGTAATGCTGTAGTACAAGTGAATATTTTTCAATTACTAATTATATTTTTTAAATCTTATTTACATTTATTCTATGTATGTAAATATTTTAAATCCAATAATATATAAGCAGAACAAATAGTATTATAATGATTGGGGAAATTATTGTAGTTATACCAGTTTTTACATTATACAATATAATTGAATTTTGGTCTATCCTATATACCTTCTTTTTTTTTTTTTTGTATTATAATAGAAAACCCAAAGAGTCACTGAAATGAGGGCAAGAATATTAGAAATAATTAATCTGCATACTACTAAGTTTATGACTCTCATTTTGAAAGCCATATTTATTTAGATAATATAATGTGCTAAAGTGAAGAAGATTAATATAATTTTACTGATAATGAAGAGATCTCGCATATAATCAAATCTATGCCACAAAATGGACCATATGTGGAAGGGAGGTCTGCAACATTGCTTAAGGAAAATTAATGTCAAGTTTTCTTAGCATATCTTATGCAGTCAAAATGTTATAATACTGTTTTACCAATATTGAATAAAATTAGCTTTTTTGTGTGTGAATAATAAAAATTATTCAAGAGTTTTGGCATATTTAATCTTTTAGATTGACCGACTTTACTTCAGTTTAAAAAAGTATTTCTAGACCCACTCTTTTGTACATATTTTTTAAATACAATAATCCCATTCTTTTCAAATGTGCTACAGTTCAAAAATGATCACAGAGATCTAAATGAATATTACATGCATGTAAAGAAACAATATATTGAAGAGAGAAAATGAATTTGGTTGATGCAAAAATAATTTTAATAATAATATTCTTTATTAAATTAAATAATTATAGATATTTTAAAATGTATGGTAGTTATAATGTGTGTTGTTAAAATAAAAATCTAGTCACTATAAGCTTTTATAGTGTAGTGCATCATCAATCTTTATACAAAAGTTTGATTTCAAATTGTCTAATTAATTCAATGACCTGCTGCAGATTAGGCATATGATGTAGATTAATTATATAAAATGAAACACCAGTGAATGTTCAATATCAGAAATTTATAAATATAAAATTATACTTTGAAACTATATATTAATTATTTGGTTATTATTAAATAATAAAGCATCTTGTAACTTATCTTTCAGGTATTACTCAGTTATGCATATAGTTATATATGTGAGACATCTTTGCATGTATTTTAAGTTGCAATTTCTTGCCATGTTCTATGATGACACTTTTTCTGTATTCTTATATAACATTTGGGTAATATAAATTTAATTCATTGGAGTTTTTTTTTTTTTTATCATTTACCATTCTTCACAAGATATATTATTAATATTTATATAATGGTTATTTTTCTGTATAAATAATTCTTTAATAAGATTTTCTCTTGTAGACAGTTTTATTCAGGGCTTTACCTGCACTGGAAGTTATGAGCTAATCATTGTTTCCAAAGAAAGTGGAAAGCTACATGTTCTTAGACACTCATCCACCCACAAAGGCACTAAATTTCATATTTTTAATAAATGTAAAAGTCATAATATTATATATAGCCTTCCTGTGTGTTGCTTCTTCCATATTTTTTCTTTAATCTTTTAGAGTGAGTACTTCTGTAGCAGTAAAAATTTCACATTTCTGTCTAATGATCTTCTCATTGAAACTCACAATAACTACATTTTCTAAAATTTAATTTAATTGCTGGAAATTTATTTTTATATTGGTCCATCTATTATATCAAAGTCATGTTTTCACTGTTAAGTTGCTAAAAATAAAACTTGTTCCCAATCGTTTTTTTTTTCTTATCAAAACTCTGTGACTCTATAGCTAAATAGTTCTCAACTATTATATTTTTTTCGTTAATATGATTCTTTCTAAAAAGTTATAAAGAACACATTGTAATGATATTGCACAATCATTTTTTGAATTATTGTAGCTTATATTTAGTATTAAGATTACTATAATTTTCCTTTTATATCAAATTTTTGGATTAGTTTATGTAAGAGTGATGTTATGAATCATTTGTCTTTTAGTTATAATTTTTTTAGGAACTCCGAAAATATAGTATCTGCTTTGGAGACAGTTCCTGATTTTGGATAATTAGAGATAAGCATAAGTTTTCCAATATCTACTGATTTTATCAGAGTGATATTACAAGAACATTGTGAAAGGGGAGCTTGCAATTCTGCTCTTATAATGAATGATTTTTTTTTTAATTTTATTAATATTAGATTTAGAAGTCTGATATATAAGAATGATAACTTTATTAGCAGTAACAGTAGTAGTTATTTTAGAAATATACCATGATCTCTATCTGGTCAGCAATTTTTAGATCATTGATAGTTCAAAATTAACTATAAAGAGCACTGCTAGTTTCATTTTAATCTATAATGAAATATTTTGCTGTCTACAAAGGTTGACCCTTTTAGAAGATTTTATGTGTTTATTATATATATCATAGCAAGAAGGAATTGAATATTCTGTTCAAGATTTTCATGATATCGACTCCGGTTAGCTTTCTTTAAATCCCATTTTGAAACAGGATAACTTTCAAATACTGATATATAGATCCTAAGAATGATTAGATTTGGTAGTGTTGTTTGGGGAAAAATTATACAAGATCTATAGTTAAGCAGATAATAATGTACAGTATCTGTCAAAACAATACATAAATGAGGAATTGTTTTTGTTCTCCGTCTGCTTGAATTTTGCTCACCAGTAAAAAGTGCAAATTGACAACCTACTTGATTCTTATTTACATAATCTCAAAGATTATCATAAAAAATATTTTTTTCTATATATTCAAAATGTATTGAAAAATTTGTAAGAGGAAGGTAGCTACAATTTAAATTGGAAGATGCATCCATGTATGGAATGATTGCTTTTGTAGAAAAATTCTATAAAACTTTCAAAAGCTTTTATTAAAATTCACTTTGAAAAATTCACTAAAATCTATACATATTCAACCTCACAAAATCGATCCCACATGTTGCACATACAATAGTGTAATTAGAACAATAAGTACATTAGTGTATTATAACAATCAGGGAATATTGAGTCTTACATATCTGCCATACAAGGGCACCACGAGGCCATTCGAATCTGTAAAATTTATATAGTAGGCAGATATGTACTATTAAGAACCAACTTTATCTTATTAAGACCGTCAGCCCATGTCACTAGCTCATAGAGATGCAGATATATTTTTAATACAAAAAAAATGTTTTTAAAAAATAAATAAAATAAGCCACTAATAACACACAAAAAAAATTTATTAACACACATATATAAATATTTAAAATTGAGGAATAAAATTTATCTTGTTTAGATTTTAATATTAATTTTAAGCTGGTTATTGTTTTTTTAAATTTAAATTATTAAGAAAGTCTGCACAGATGGACAGTTTAATAATATTTTTACTTTAGAATGTTGAGTATAGATAGGCTACATAGGTTTTTCAGCTAAAAACTTTTCAAAACAATCATTTAATCTCAGACTAAAAGTTTGTAGCCAAAGCAATGCCTGCTTCCAGATACATAGACGCACTAATGCAATATGAAGATGCTAGCATAAAACCACTATGACAGGAATGTGCATCTGACAGCATGATATTATTCATCCAGTACAGGAATGTGTGTCTGCCTGGCAAAGGAATCATGTATATAAAATAATTAAGAGAAATGCTACGTATAGGGGATAGCCGTCTATCTGCCAACTTATAGTTCCTATCTATAGAGCTAAAAAAGGGTCAATGGCGCAGGAAATGTGTCTGCATCCATTGCAACACAATGATTAATTTTTGGTCATGAATTCAATTGGGTTTTGCCCTGCATGCTATACATGCTTTACATTACATTGATATAAACACCTATATATGCATCCACCAGCATCAACCTAACCATGAGACAAATAGCCTGAAATTAAACCCCTTCAAAATAAACAAACAATTAAAATATAAAGTTGTTGATGAAATTGCAGAGGAAAATTTACAATAAACCCAATGGTACTCATTATACGGTGCCACATTGACCCCAATAACTTAAAAGATATATAAATAAATACATTTGGACACTCAGCATGAGGTGTCATATTTACCGATATCTATATATTTTAATCATATGAAAATAAAATTTAAAAAAATAACTAAACGTTAATGAATCTATGCAGCTTTCTATACCCAGCTTAAATTTAATACATTTAAATAATTTAGTCAATAAATATTAATAATAAAAAAATGGAAATGATTTAATTAAATTACCAAACTCAAATATATAAAATTTGAAAACTTAATAAGTCAGATAAAGATCATTCTAAAAGTTATGTTTGGCTGGTTATTAAAAGTTTGTTAAATATTGACAAAAGTTCTTAATTACTTTTTAAAATTTTATAGTAGAGTAGCTCACGGTTCTTTGGGCCAATTCCCGCGAAGACTTTATTAGTCACATGGAAGACCGTTCTGTTGTTCATACTGTAGTTAAACCGGAGGCTGTCTTAGCTAGTTCAATCCTGGCACTATTTTATTGTAGGACCCATATGATTCGGGTCTACAATAGTCCCATTCATAAATTAACAGTCACTTCATTTGAAATAAGATAGAGAGAGGGTGAAAAGTGTCTTTTCACCCTTCTCAAAAAATGAAGCTGGAACTAACTTTTATTGGAATTTTTTTTTATTTTAATCCTCCGGATTAACTGAACATGGTTTCTTGTTCCAATGATTTTCATTAAGGTCCGAGCATTGGTTGCTGCTTCTATTGGACATTCTAATTTTTTTATTCTCTTATCTGACTTTTTAATTATTTAAGAGCCCTTAAAGGCTAGTTTGCTTTTTGTTTAATTAATAAAACAATCATTTTCATTTACTGAGATTACATAGGAATCTTTTAACAAAAATATATTATCTTTAGATCTTGTACTTTTTTTTATAAAAAAGTACGTTCAAATCGTTTTTTTTTTAAAAAAAAATACTTTTAAAATTTTCCATCTGTGCGACAATATATATGTTATCGTAACTCTTAATTTTGGCTTTTATTTTTTTTATTTTAAAACAATTTTATATTTATTTTGCCTTTTTATTTTAGTTTTAAAATAATGTAACGCATGTGTATACCATTACAGTGTATAAGCTACTTCCCAAAACGTAAAAAAAATCTTTCAACTATTTTGCTAAACATAAAAAAGGAGGAACTATTCAACTTTTTTATTGTATTGAATTTTTGTTGACTTTCAATTTTTTAACCAATAATTGAATTGTTTTATATGTGGCAAGGAATGAGTTTAACCAA
The DNA here is from genome assembly GCA_028023455.1 of Epiperipatus broadwayi. Classification (NCBI taxonomy): domain Eukaryota; kingdom Metazoa; phylum Onychophora; class Udeonychophora; order Euonychophora; family Peripatidae; genus Epiperipatus; species Epiperipatus broadwayi. The sequence continues at coordinate 3,533,866 of JAQFVV010006281.1, read as the reverse complement.
TGCATTATTGGTTTTTAAGAAGTTCACACAATGCTAAAATCTAATTTACATTTTAAACTGAAGAATGTTAAAAGCATTTGCAAGATAAAACTATATTGATAATGCATTATCTATATTTAAACTAATCATGTTCTGATTAACAGTTAAGAGTTCCAGATTTATCTAGATGTATGTAATATTTATACATTAACTATTGTTGCAGGAAGTAAAACAAAAACATTATTAAAAAAATGATTATGTAGTATGCTTCCGTTCCTTAAAAAGTCACACTTCGTCACTGGTGTATATATATATAAATTATCTAACCAAATGGTAATTATACTATCATTTAAAATATTTTCAATAGAAGTTGTTTGATTTAGAAGAATTGTTTCAATCAAAAATTGCCATATCTTTTTAGAGTGTATTCTCTCAATTAATAATAATCCAGGAATTTTAACAAGGAGCTCTCTCAATTCAGTATTGTGCTGGTCAATTTATTGAAGATCCCCATTTTTGATTTTCATGTATCATTGATATTAAGATAAAAGTATATTATGGTTTTTTTCTAGATAATGAGAAGATTGTTTTTAGATTTAATAACAATTTAAAGTGATGTAGGTATTAAATTATGTAAGAAAATAATTCTAGTTTTATAAATACAAAATAAAAATAACAAAAAAGTGTGAGTTTACCTGTTCCAATTAAAATTTGATATTCATTTATTCTAATATTCTGTTTGTGCTATTACTACTACTTTTATTATTATTATTATTATTATTATTATTATTATTATTATTATTATTATTATTATTATTATTATTATTATTATTCAAAAGGACTATTATATATAGCAAGAAAAGGGTTACATTAATAACTATTTTATCACATGCAGATAAATTGAAGTTAATATAAACAAATTGAAAATTGTAATTTGTCAGTGGGCAACAAAAGCAAGGGATATACATGTGGTTTACAAATTTGAGTTTACCTTTTTTACATACACATCCAATCAGTTTTATACACTGACAAGGCTCTTTGTTTTCTCTTTTATTAGTCTATTTTCATGCTATAGTTTTGAGCATTGTTGCAATGTGGACTAAGTGGCTGTGTAAATCTTTTGGGATATGATTTTTTAATCCCTTAAGTGGAATAGTTCCATTTTGTCTTGGATTATTGTTATTTATGAATGAGCATCTTGTACCCCATAGTGAAAATAATGTAAAAGTACTTGCTCAAATATGTGGAATAGCTACCTTTCACAAATGATTGTAAAAGAGTTGAAAGTCACATTTTTTAGTGTTTGTACAATGATGGTATGGATGGGTGAATATCATCAAATGCAGGACAGGTAGTCTGAGACTCTCTATGACATAACCAGAATATGTCTTCTGTATTTATGTAATGCCTTCTGTATCTATAAAAGTGTAATGTTGGTAGTGCTTCAAAATTTAATTTAAGAGAAACTCATATTTTGGTTCTAATGAGTTTAGAATTGTTTTTTTATCATTTAACACAACGGGAGAGCAAATTATCTGGTATATACCCCAATATTTAAATTTATTTTGAGGTGGTGAATAAGTAAAGTTTGGAATGTTGAAAATTAGTGTAAGCAAGGTTTTCCAGTATTCATTGACTGGTAGTGACTTATCTGTTGGGTAATCTTGAAATACTCTTTTATGTAAATAAATGAGCACAAGCAGAAATAAGATTTAATTTTTTTTGAATGTTAAAAATATTTATTGAATGTAGTCCTAAACCATTTTGTATTAGAGGAGTTTGAATACATTTTAGTGAAATTGAAACAATCTTTTTTCCCAGCAACAACCTTCTACACAATGAATTTATTTTATTAGTAAAGGATTTAGTGTATATTATTGGATAATAGTATATAATTCGAGTCATAATTAATGGATTAAACAGGGATTTTTTTGAGTACAATGATAGATAATATTTTGAAAGTGAATCGATTGTTTTCAATTTTATTCTTAATTTTGTCTTATATTTGTTGACACATTTTTAGGTTGCTCAAATAGAAGGGGAATCCCAGAAAAGAGCTAGATTTTTCTTTAAAATGTTGTGTGTGAAACTGTCCTGTATATATTGGCCAAGCAGAAGATTTATCCATGAACTCCAGCTTGTATTTGTTAGTGTATGAATTAAGTATTTTTAAGAGTTGGGATCTGTTTTTTAAAGGGTAAAAAATTGGGACATCATCCATGTAGGCAATACAGGAGATGTTTGCTTTTAGACCAGGAATGTATATGCCTGATAATTCTTTTTCTATCATATTCAGTAAGGGATTAATATAGTTAGTAAAAAAGAGAGCACTTAGTGGAAAATCCTGTAGAATTGAACAGTAAGGTACAATGGAGGGTGAATTCTTATTAAGTGTAATATGTATTTCTTGACTTAATAGAAGATTTGTGATTAGATATATTAAGGATCTCGGTATTGCTGTGTCTGTAATGCTTCAACAAGGAGTTCAATTGGGATCAAATGATGATTTTATATCTAGTTGGATCACAACTGGACTATGTTTTTTTATTATTTTTGACAGAATCAATAACTGTTTTGAATAGAAAGGCTGCTTGCATTGTGTTGACTCATTCTTAGAAAACTGCATTTTAAATAGTGTAGGTATAAAATAGGGTTCTATTTTGTTTTTGATGATTGACTCTACCAGTTTGATACCCAGTGGGCTCATTGATATGGGCCTTAGATTTTTGAATGTGTTTATTTTTCCATGTTTTTTGGTAAATCGTACTAGTAAAATAGGGTATAATCCATGTATATGATAGACTTTTTTTGTTAGAAAGTTAGCTAGATTACATAAGTAGTGTGAAGTAAATTTTTTCTAAATGCTTGATTATAAAGCAAAGTAATCCATACATTCCTGGGTGACAGGAGTTTGGTGTTGATGCTGATTTTTGAATAAAATCCTTGGGAGTAAATTATGTTTCTTCTTGGCTTATCGAGAAAAAATGGTGCAGGATTGAATTTTTTTTTTCTTGAAGTCTGTATTTAAAATGTGTATAGAGAGGTAGCAACATGTTGTAACTAGATGGTATTTCTTCTTGTATTTTAATTGCTGTTGGGTATGCGAGTTGGGTCTGCAAGTTGATGACTTTTGTTGTTGTTATTACCACTACTATTACTGTTGTTGTTGCTGCTACTACTACTACTTTTCAAAGATAAACTTTATTTGTCTTAGAGTGTTGCAAGAATTTTACATAGCTTAGATTTCTATGTTTATATGGGCAGTCTGTAGTTGTTGATTTACATATATAAAAATTGACTTTTTGGTTTACTCAGGATTGTAGGAATTTTTGCATACTGTGCAATTAGTTACAAGGGTTTTGCATGGCTTGCATTGCTGTGGTTACATGGGCAATTCATAGATGTAGGTGTACGAATGTAAAAGTTGATTTATTGATTTACATGACATTACAAGAATTTTTTCATGCTGCTGATTAGTTACAAGGGTTTTACATGGCATGGATTGATGTGATTATATAGACAATCTGTAGTTGTAAGTTTATGTATGTACAAGTTGATTTATTTATTTACATAATATTACAATAAATTTTTATATACTATGAATTAGTTACAAGGGTTTTACATAACTTGGATTTTCATAGTTACATGGGCAATCTGTAGTTGTAGGTTTACATATATAAAATTTGTTTTATTTATTTACTCAAGATTACATAAATTTTACATGCTCTGTACTACTGTATCTACAGATGCAAACCAGGTTTAGTTTTATATCGTTGAGTTAACGGTCTAACATTGGTGAGGGAATAAAATTTCCATGATAGTGTGGCAATTGTCTGTGAGGTCCACACTGATATGAGATCAATGTTATTTTTGATTTTTTAGGGTGCTGGATTTTCCTTGTGTTACCTGGTTTTTCTCTGGGATTCATTAGCAGTGTTTGTTAGGTTGGATATTGGTGTGGATTTAATATATGGTAGGATTGCTTTCATAATTGGTACAACCCAACCATGCCTGCTTTCTAGTACATTTTAATAGATGAGGGAGGAGAGTGACTGCTATGTTAGAATCGGTTGCAATTGTTAAGTTGGAGTTTGTGGTGGGTGATTGGACTCTGGGTTTATCTGTATGTTAACGATAGAGGCTAGGTTTTTGATAAGGTTTAAGCATGAGATCCATAAGTACAGGTTCATGATTTCCAGAGGGGCCTGCTGGTACAGTTATGTTAATACTGGTTGCTATTGTTCAGTTTGAGTTTGTCCTAGGTTGGTCAGACTCTGGAGCAGGCTTTGTTAGAGGTAAAGGTGAGTGAAGCTTTTGATGTGATTTAAGTGTGAAAATCATGGTTAGAGAATCCAGACATAGGGAGATGGTAAATCTGGATAGTAAGTTAAGCTCAGCATTGTTATTGAAATTTAAATCAATAAATACCTATTATATTGATGCAGGAAGATTGAAAATTATTATTACTATACTTAAGCCATATTTAAAGAAATTGATTGATAGGAAGTTGTATCTATCTCTTTATCCATCAGCTGCAATTATGCCAAGGATTTTTGGAAATTTAAAAGTGCATAAAGAAATGTTACCTATTAGACTGATGTTGAATTTTGGAGCATGTATGTATTATCATGCTGCAGTTTTTGTTTGCATGGGTTTTGGTGGATATACAATTGGATCTTCATTTGATTTAGTTAAAAAGATTGATAATATTATTTTGGATGATGATGATGAATTATTTAAACTGGATGTTGCAGAATTTATTTACATGAAAAAGGAGTGTGCATGTTTTATTGTATGTTTGTGAAGGTTTATTATTATTTATTGATCAGAATTTGATGGTTCCACTTATAGATCAGTTGTATATGATGGATGTGTTAAAAGTTATTTTAGGTATGTGGATGATGTACTTATTGTTGGAGCAAATATGATAGTGCAAAAACTGTTTATTAAATTAAATGATATTGATGGATTGGTGTGGACTATTACTTCTGAAGATAGTGAGAATGGTATAAAATATGTGAATCTTATTTTATGGGTAATAAAATTAATAAACCATTATTAATTAGAGGAGTTGTGTATCCAAATTCAAATGTTCCATTTACCTATAAACTTGCTGGTTTTAAAATATTTCTTTTTAGAAATGATGTTTTGTATAAATTTCAGAGTGATAAAGTGGCTAATATTGAAAGATATGTTAATGATTTATTGATCATGGGATATAGTATAAAAAAATATTTTATGTGCACTATATAGGTTTAGAAATAGATGGAGAAGAGATAATATGGAAAAGAAAAGATGGATAGCATTGCCTTATGTAAATGATATTATGTGTAGTATGGTTACATCATTGGTATCTGCTGATTTTAATGTTGCTTTTAAAGTGGGTGCAAATACTGGAAGATTATTCATTAATGGAAAAGATTGTTGATAAAATCAACAAATGTAATATTATATATATAAAGTGGTATGTCATTGTGGATATAGATATATCAGGGAGACTAAATGTGTATTAAAAAAGGAGTTTTGGAGCATGAATTAATATATAAATGAGTTGTGTTATTCTGCAGATAGGTATAAATCTGTTTTGCAGGACATGCCATGATTTGTAGTGGAGAATTTTGCTTTGATGGTGTTTTTGATTTGCATGTGGAAAATGATTTGAAAAAAAGAAAAATTAAGGAGTCATATTTTATAAATAGTACAGATAATGTGTTGAATAAACAGTACAATTGTGTTAGTATTCACAATTTATGGAAAGTTGGCCATCTATAAGGAGTAAATGCATACAAAATATAGGAAGAAACAGTATGATTTAATAGGAATAAAACATCTATTAAGTTTTAAAATAAATAAATAATTGAAATTGTAAAGTTTCACCATTTAAATTTACAAGTTATAGTCTAACCTCATCTTCTCCCATCATCCAAATGCATTGAACAATCTCTACTGTGTGATAGAATTAAAATAATAAAATTAAATTGTAATACTGATTAACTCTACTGTGAATTAAATACAAAATAAAATATAACATTACTTAATTTTTAATTGTACCATAATTTAAAATAAGTAACTAAATTAATGTCTAATCTAAATAATAAAGAGATATCTCAGGGAATTAATTTATTGTATGGTTTCATTTTAAATCTATACTTTACAACAACTACTAATTACTATCTTAGGCAAAACTCACTGTATATATTGCCACACACAGCAGGCTAGAGTAAGCAATGGATGCCAGAAGGCTTGTGCATAAAATCCTCATCTAGTGCCTACTCATCCAATATCCCCAGACTAGTTTCTGGCTTATGACCTTCGTCAGTGAGGAGCCTTGGATCTGAGAGCACTGCACCTAGATCTTAGAATGTAGTGCAACCCTCCAGCAATCACCTTTTATCTTCATTTAACTACAAAACTAAGAGTCTTAAACTGAAAACACCTTAATGTTTTCAATCCAAGCCCATTAGCTTATATAATCATATGGATCTGAACCCAGTTCAGTACCCATACATGTTGGTGTTTTTGGTTCTTAAATAACCATAGCCACCACTATCTTATTAGGCAGGATTGGTTTTAAGCCAATAAACATCACATGACCATCCCCTCTTATGCTTGTGTATAACTGTTGTTAAAACAGGCAAAACTCCCTAATTCTTCCACGTCTTTTTGGCACATCTCTTCACCTGAAACCGATGGAAATTAAGTTATTTCTACTTTCAATTCAACAATTATGTAACTGGATTAAATAACAGACAGGTGTACATGCATAATAATGCATAAAACAATTTTAAATCACATTTGATAAGGAAATATTCTAATAACATTAATTAATAAGTTATAAAAAATGAATCTCATTTGTGATGAAGTATAATATTTTATCTTTGAAATATAATAATTATCAATAACTAATCCTCATTACTTTTAGTGAAGCAAAGACAAAATAACTATTGTATTTGGCATTTACCTGTAAATTGAAATAAAAAGTCTGCTTTGGGACAAACAACAAATCTTTAAATTTGGAGCAAGATAATTATTGAGAAATGGACCTCATATCTTCTTGAAAATGTAAGGGTAAACTATGGACCTTGTTTCATCACCGAAAAACACAGGAAATACACAACTTTACTGTACATGATATAATTATCATTTAATACAACTACTTAATCTGGAAAATATAATCCACTCATGACAAATATTTAATAACTGAGGGAGAGTTCTCTCAATCCCTATAATGCAATATATATCATAAACACTTTCTGCATAGCCACTAAATACATTTTAAACTAAGCATACAAAAAATAATAATAAATTCACTCTTAATTAAATCCCTAATACTTCCACTTTTATTGGCACATCTCTTCACCTCAAACCGATGGAAATTACGTTATTTCTACTTTCAATTCAACAGTTATGTAACTGGATTAAATAACATACAGGTATACATGCATAAAACAATTTTAAATCACATTTGATAAGGAAATATTCTAATGGCATTAATAAGTTATAAAAAATGAATCTCATTTCTGATGAAGTATAATATTTTATCTTTGAAATATAATAATTATTAATAACTAATCCCCATTACTTCTAGCAAAGCAAAGACAAAATAATTATTGTATTTGGCATTAACCTATAAATTGAAATAAAAAGTCTGCTTTGGGACAAACAACAAATCTTTAAATTTGGAGCAAGATAATTATTGAGAAATGGACCTCATAACTTCTTGAAAACGTAAGGGTAAAATAATAAATGTTATGCAATTACCCCTTCTCAAAAATGAGCTGTTAAACCCTAATAGCAATCAGATATTTCTATTACCAACATCGCATGTAAATACATGTACACAATAAAATTGAATTAAAGTAATAACTAATTACGCACTATAATATTTATCCATATTATACTTTTCCGAGACATTCTTGAAGAGAGAAATAATAATTAAATAATAAAAAAATATATACGACAAATAAATAAATAATAATAAAAATATATACGACAAATAATTGGTCTACCTATCAAATGCTAACAAAAATAATAATAATCATTAAAGTTTGTTTTTTCTTAGATGGAACATAAAAGTTTATTTACAGTCTGTAGTTAACACATCTTGGTCATGTACAAAAATGATGATGATCATTTGTATAACAATAGATATGGATAAACACATAAAAATTTCCTGCATGGAGACAAATAATATTAATTGGATCCAATTAGAGATCATTTCAAAGTTCTTAGCGAGAGCTATTGAAACTGCTGGCAATATCACATTTGAAACATTTCATGATGGCAAATAAATATTTATTACTCCTTAAGTTGTGCAATATTTTACTAATTAATTCATTACATTTGTTTAGCATTTGTTTTAATTTTTCAAAAGTCATTCTTAGATAATAACTACTTAGTTCATAAAATCCATTTAAATCTATGTAAGTTTATTGATAATATACTTTAATAATAATATTAAAAAATCAACTGTAAATGAGGAGCAATAATAAAATGCAAATATCAACATCTAGATTCCATGCTCTCCCACTTTTTCAGTTATAAATACATTTAGAGATAAGTTAATAATTCATTAATTATATGTCACACATTTTGTTTCTTATTTATAGAGATGCAAATGGTTAGGTATAATTTTTTGTCAATAATAATAATAAAGCAGGTTATAATAAATTATGTGCACACATCCTTCCGTTTAAACTTTATTCCTTTATAGCTAGTGAAAATTATCAACAAAGAGTCTTTGAAGTGTTTTGTGAAAAACTTCAGCATAAATTTTCCAGAATAACAGTAAAATTCACACATTCCAGTTATTTCTTTAATGTTAGAGATTAAATCTTGGCAAATCAAACTTATAGTATAGACACACATTTCAATTGATTATTTAATATTAGAGATAAAATTTAGGCAAACTAAATTAGAAACAAACACACATTTCAATTTTTTTTTTTAATATTAGAAATTAAAGTTAGGCAAAGCAAATTTGAAATATAAACACACATATACATCCCAAATGATGATTTTAAATTTAGATTAGCCAATTAGGAGTGTAGAGAAGATATACCTTGTTTCCAAAGTTACTTACATGTGCATTTCAATTTTTATTTTTTCAGTAGAATTTCTGGGCTGTTTTCATCCAGAAAGTTAATAGAAGTTTTTACTTTTAAGCTTGAATTATGGAAGGACCAATTTGTAAAGAAAAAAAAATTGTAGTACTATACACCGTTGGTGGAGAGAGAAATGCTGTAATCAGAAAAGCCTTTTTTTGTAAAAGTACCCTCTTTTATAACAAATTATTACTATGCATTTGTTTCTGCCACCAATCAAAGGTTATTCAAAAGTTCAACTCTACAAACAAAGGTTACTCCTCCCATTGTACTGATATGCAAGAACTTTTCTCTCTTGAAAAAAAAGAAAGAAAGAAAAGTCATTTTGTCTTAAAAAAGAAATAATTAAATTGAACTAACATAAAATCTTTTACATTTCTAAAATAACAAAAAAAAATAATTATTTTGGCAAATAAAATGATTGATAGTGTATTTGTCTAGTTGACAGTTCACTGGTCCATTGATTCATTTAAAATGTGTATAAGCTGGTTATCCAAGATATTGGTTATGAAATTTAATATTTTGCTGTAAAACATGATATTTGGTAGTATTCTGAAGTACATGAATGAAAAATAAAGTTGAAAGATGGGACAAGCATTCATGCACATCCATAAATGCTTCACTATGGGTACTAAATCAGTCTAATCAAAATGAAAGTTTCTATGATGATGAGTCAAACACACTGCACTAATTACACTATGGATGGAAGTATTAAAATTAAATAAACCATAAAATCATCAAAACAAATACCAATCACTGTGCTACAGTCAAATAAAACAAATCTGGATCACTTAAACTATACTGACAATTTCTGTGACAAGCCACCCCCTCTCTATCATTAAATACTCACTAAAGAAAAATATTAAATATCTCAAAACTTTCAAATAATATCTGCAAGTGCTTTTAAACATAGTTTTAGATCATTAATAAAAAAAACTTTCAGGTTATATATATATTTTTTTAGTTAGATGCAACGAGCTGTTACTAATACAATGCTATTAAATCACAATATATATATATCAGTAGATAGTTCAGTTATAAGTTAAAATGTATTTTTATTATTACATAATACATATACATTAAAAGTTTAAAATAATTTTAAAAATTTTATTAAATTATAAGAAAAAAAATTAAACTGCAATATGTGAAGTTATTGATTATTTTTCCTGCCCTCTGTTTTATATCTATGAAACTATTTCACATACTGAAAGATAAGTGTTTCAAATGGATTATGGTGTTATAACTTAGTTATATATCATTTTTTAAGCAATCCTATTGAATTTAAATAGATCAAACCTCGATTTTTTATATTTCATTCTTACTTGAAAAAGATCACTAGTTAACAAACAAGCAAACAGATTTTCCAAAATCAACTAAAGTATTTAACAAAATTCTTGCAATTAATTTTTAACCTACTTCTACCAAGCAGACTTTTTTAAAGTCTTGAAAATGTGTGCAGTATTAAAATATTGTAATATTTCAGGATTAGAATGAAAAAAAAAATCTCTACCACAAATATTGTGGCATTTTAAAAATGTCTTTCTTTTTCTTTTAATTTGAATATTTTTTGTGTTTATGAGAAAAAAATGATTTTGAAAATTAAAGCGATATAGTTTACAATTAATTTTTTAAAAAAGACAAATGTAAAGCATGAAATCTTAATTTATCTTGAGTTTTAATTTTATTTGCTTGTTTACATAAAAAATGTCTTTTTAATCTTCTGCCCGTTATAAAAAACAAAAATCTTGTTAACTAATTTTAAATTATTCTATACATTATATGTATTTATTTAATTTTTTATTCTGTTGCAAAATATGCAACCCTAAAAATTAATATATATAAAATATGCATAGGTACCAAAAAGTGATGATAGTAGGCTTTAATTGATTTACTCTCAGGGTTTAACATGACTAGTGAGATATGGTTATTCACCAAAATATAAATTGGAAGTAAAGAGAATTTTTATTGAATCTAACTTATATTTGTAGATGGATGGTTATATGCAAAGCAATATAGCAATTAGTTACAGCTTATGCAAATAATCACAAATTTGAATATTCACAAAAGAAAATATCATATAAGTATATTCACAGTCTCAAGCATTGCATAATGACTCTTGTACTGAAAAGAGAAAAAATAAATAAATTTCGAATAAATCACAGTCATTTTATATAAAACAAATGGTATATATATATTGATCAAGGTTTTTTTTTTTTTCAGATGGCATTAGTGATAATCAAACAAAATACAATTTATGTTTCTTTTCTAATTTTTTATTTTACTTCAACATCATTCACATTCATGATATGCATGGATTGACATTTGTATCTGAATGAGAATCATATACTGTTTAACATAAAGAAAATACAATAATAGAAACATGATATATAATAGTTTCTTAAAATAGCACTTTTCAAAATCATAGATACTTTCTTGAAGGCAAGATCTATGTATCTTTCACTCAAATTTATCATCATACTGTGCTGAACATGTATAGCTCTACTTTTTTTGTAAAAACTGTGCTTCTCTTTTAAAATACAAATGCTACCTTATTAGATTAATCATTTACAATAGGGTTTCAATTAGGACCCAAAACAATTAATATATTCTACTATGTCACCACTAATTCTGAGAATACAGTAAGTGTTTATCACTAGAGTACACAACTCATAACATACTATACTTTCATAAATAAAGAAAACAAAATCTAATCTTACCTATAAAGAAATATGCAAAGGTAATGCACATATAAAATATCTACATACTGATTTTCCTTTCCAACATATCTTATGATGAAGCTATAAATTATTTACTGAATGAGAATATTAAATAAATGTTAACATTAATAACAATACATTATGTATATACCTATAAATGGTCACCATAGAACAAATGATAATTTAATTTCAAACATTCCATGTGTACTATGTATATAGCATACATATATAATGTATATAAATCAAAACAACAACAGAAAATTTTAATAATAAATGATATCAAGCATCTTATTATTTATATTGATGAGTCAAAATTTAAAATTAACTGTATACACTTTAATAAAAAAAAAAGATCAGATTAATTACCATTTAATCTCTTCTTTTTTTTTGTTTCAAAAATCGACAGTTATCTGACATGTCTTTATTCATCCTGGCATGTATTGAATGAATATGTAAGACACTTTTTAATGATGAATATGTGAATTAAGAAACCACTTGCAGTTGGTTTTCTCAAAGTGCTCTTTTGTTTTGGTTAAGACAAGAAGGACCAATTGAAGATGACACAGTGATTTTAGATGTTTATATAATCCTTTTGTTGATCTATGGGATAAGAATAGCTATTTGTTTTCAGGTTAACTTCCCTTCAAAGACATGCTTGTTATTTGTCTCTCTTCCAACAGATGGTAATTATTGGGAGACGTGGGTACAAAAAACAAATTCCCCAGGTCACAACTTTTTCTCTATTCTGCCATTTTTTAATGGAATCGGCCCAAAAAAAGTCTTGCAATTATGTAAAAAAATTGAAATGAACCGATTAATGGCAGCAAAGTTTACTATCTTTCTTTTACTTTTTTTGTACATTGCCCTTTTTTTCATGACATTATTCCCATAAACTTCAACTAATATGTTTCTGATTGTCTTTCCACTTTTGTCAAGTTTGACAAGAAACTTAATGTTTGTTCATTGTTTTAATTCAAAGTCCATTATTCTTGGTTCATTGCTCTAATTCAAGTTCTGATTGTATTGCAATGACATACAAAAGCATGCAGTAATAATTATGAAGACCACCCAGCCTGCCACAACACAACTGTGAGATATTCATACATTTAAGATTATGAAAGCATAACAAGATTTATTGTCAGACCTCATATAAGTTGGTGTAAGAAATATGATTGCATGAACACATATTGTCATATTTTGTACAGATATGACTGTTGGCAAGGGAAGGTTGAGCATCAAGATAACCTGTTTGTATTCCAAAGTAAATTGCATCAGTTTATAAATAAAAAATATAAATTGGAAAAAAAATGTGAGTTGAATCACAAGGAAGAAAAGTTATATCAGTAAAAATGTTTAGTCTTTGGTGATTAACAACTTCAGCTATGATTATTGATTTTCATTTAATTCTTACATGTGAAAGTTATTCCATTGTATACTAATTATGGATTTCATTGATAGATTAAGTTCAATATTTAATGTATTACAAAGAATTTACTATGGCATATTATTGCTCACATAGAGTTAAATGTTTTTATTTGGCTTAGATTCAGAGACTTGAGATTTTTAAATTTTCAAACTTTTGGCTTTTGATAACACTCTAAGAGAAAATTAATCATTAAGTAATTAAAATCCAATATATGCTACTAGATGAAATTCATTTAGTTTATAAACATCATTGTGGAATTTTGTCTGTAGTAACACTACTCTCTTAATTTTATTCATGCTTATATTGTCAATTTGAAGATGGAAAATGTGTTATTATAATAAAAAAATATGTAAGATAAGATGAAACTCAGATACAGTAAATCCTGCAATTGGCTCTTACTTAAGATCTCTAAATATATATATGGTTATATAATTTCACTTCGTAAATAGCATAAACAAATGGATTGCATAGTATTTAAAACCTTAGGTTATTTGATTTTTTAAAACATTTTCTTTCAATGACAAAGCCGCATGCTTAGTGAAAAATAGCACAAATATAATGTCTATCGTCAGAAGTAAGCTATATCGTTAAAAGTAATCATGAAATATTGTATACAGTGTTGTAGTTATTTATGATGAAGTTTCTGGAGCTGAAATAGACATGTCACTTTTTTACGATTATGTAAGCTAAGTAAAAAGTTAGACAAATAATATGTTCCATCTATTTTTTATTATTGATAATGTTTGCAAAATCTTATTCTTTTTTTTTTAGATTTAATAATTTTATCTCTTAAGTGTGTGCATATGTTTTGTTCATATTTGAACATAAATCACGTTTCTGAAATCTTTTTTTTTTATAATGTATTTTTGAAATTAATTCTGATTTCGTAATAATCTTTTTATTACAATCTTTTTTGTAAAATTTTTGAATAGTCGACTCATTCCTGTAATTTTATTTATGGCTTCCACACTGATTTAGTTTATTTCCAATATCATTTCAGTTCTGATGATTTTCGTTTTATTTTTAAATATTATATATTTAATTTTTGACTTTAAATTAAATGCCTCTTTTTTTCTTTCTTGTTTATTAAGTTTTATATTAAAATACATATTGCTATCTCACAAGTTACAGTAGTTGTTAATTTTATAAATAATTGATGCAGGTAATTAGCAACATCGAGCACTCCTCCCCCGCCCTTTTTTCTTTTGCTTAAGAAAAAAAAACCCTGCTAGATCTATCATCCACTTGTAAACATTCAATGCCAATGAAAGAAAAAAAACCCTGCTAAATCTAGAAATGAATTTTCAATAATTATATAAATCTGGGAACCACATGTATGTTTTCTTAGACATAAACATTACTTGCCAAGATAATATCAGTTTAGATAAATTGTGATTTAGATATCTATCTCTCTCATACCTGTCTTCCCTTTGTAGAATATTCGCTTCTTGAATTTTTTATTCAGCTGAGCATTAATTTGATGTCTCAGAGTTTCAGGATAGGAAACTAAACTCTGTCACTAGAATATTGACCGTCTGTTATATTTTTTATTTGTTACAATATTTTGGTCTAGCCCTCAGATGAAACTTCTGTGAGATGAGTGGATTATGATAGTTATTTCATTATTCCGGCATAACTTTCAATATCTTTAAATGCAAGTCTTAAACCGTTGCAAATCTTAGTCATATGAATGAGATTGCTATATATATATATATACATGTATGTGTATGCATGAGTACCTATTTATAATAGGAACTTTTATAATTTATTTTACTCATTATTTTAACGCCGTTTTTGTTAATGCTTTTTAATTTAGAAACAAATGAACGATTGGTCACCTGTTTTGTTACTCCATTCACATATTTTTGCTACTTTCCTTTAGCGTATAATTTGCTATATTTATGAACAAGAAATGGCTAATCACTGACCTGCAATCCTTTTCCTCTTTTCTATCTTTCTCTTTCCTGAATCCCAGTCTTTATCTTAACACCAGGAGACGGTAGCTTTTATCACTGTTTTAATACTTTATAACAACCGCTAATAGATGCAGTCTTTAATTACCTTGACAATCCTCCTCACTTTATCATTTGTCTCCATGCAGAAGTGATTTCACAAGTATACATTGACACGAGTGAGAAGAATATGAAATGGCTGAATGTGAGAAAATGAGTTTAAAAAATTTATTTAAAGTTAGCAGAACAAGAAAAAGAATGTGTATGTTAAATGTATATGATTATTTCGCCCTATGATTATTTATTTTGATTTAAAATATTTGTTCATAAATTATTAGCAGTGGTTCAAATTTTAAATACGTTATTTTTATTTATAAAGCAAATCATAAGATAAATCGATTCTATAATATATATATATTGCTTTTAAAAGAATGATCAAATAATAGTGATTAATTTTATAAGATAAATATGGGTTAATTATACTTTAGTTTTTATTATGTCATATAATTCTATAAATTTGATAAGTTCATACGCATATTTATTTATTTTTCATTTTCTGTAAATATTTTCATCCACAAAGCTAATTTTATTGGTATTAGAAAAGAATATACAGTTAAAAGATGCCCCCGATTTTTTTTTTTTTTTTAAATTGCTAATGAAGAATATTTTCTATTTAGATATGTCAATCTCGTTATAAGATATTAATTAATAAGATAAATTTGTGAATTTTAAAATATATAATAGTAATTTGTATACTATTGAAGAAAACTTAACATTTTCGATTTTTTTTTATATTTAGAAAAGTTCTATCTTTTTGTTATTTTTTAGACTAATGTTAAGTGATATAACATTTTATCTTTTATTGAATCAATCTGCCTAACTTAATCTTGGATTTGAATTCAGGTGAAAGTTGGGAATTGTTCAAAATAGCTGAAGACTTTTAAGCAAGCAAGTCTTGTATTTTTTTTTTTTTTGGAGTTAGCTAACAATCTTATCATTAGTTTATAAAAGTGCTTAGCTGGAATATAAAGGTTATGGATTAATCTGGCTTTTAATTTAGATAAATGTGTCTGCTGTTCTAACTATAAAACAAACATGTTTTATTTTTACTTATTTTTGAGAGGGTTGTCTTATAACTATCATTGCTTAATCCATGACTTATCCTTTTTCGATGGTAGGAAATTTTTTTTAAAGTAATTTTTGCTTAATTTATTACTTTACTATCAGATCTATAAAAAATCTATTTAAATCTATATTTTTGAATCATTGTTAATCATAACAGCATTTCATTTTAACAGGTCACAATTTATAAAAGATTATTTCTTATTTGATGAAATTAATTAATATTTTTGCACTGAAATTTTATTGAAATATAATTTGTTTCTCTTTTGTTCATATGTATATCCGTATTGCATAAACATATGCAGATAGTGTGGGATATAAAAGAGCTTCATCAATAGGGAGTGCAAATTGTAGTGATAATTAATAAAATATGAAAATAAAAATGTATGATTTACGAATCACTCCGTTGTTAAAAAAATATTCTGATTGCTAATATTGTTTTATTTAAATATAAGAAAAATACTTTTTTACTCAGACTTATGCCAATTATTTGAAATATACTAAATATTATACAGTCAATCATTGTGCTAAGCCAAACAGACCTGCCATTTGTGATAATTAATAAAATTTATAAACAAATGAAAATATTTTGATTTTGAAATTACTTTTATTTAAATATTCTAATTTATCTAAAATAAATGACACATTGCTATCAATAATTTATTTAAAAATAAACTTATTTAACTTATAATAATTATGCATAATAGGTAATTTGGTTTATCAGTCATTTTATAAGCTTTTCTATCCTGTGTTTGTTATAATTGTAGCGTTCGAGTATCTGAACCTGAAATATGCAGTTTAGAATTGATTCCAGTATAATATCCTACTTTTATTTAACACTAATATTATCTTTTTTTCTTATTAATAACTGATTTTATCTTTTTTTTTAAATACCCTACCGATATAATTTTTTTTACATGTTTTACTGATCTTCTTCTCATTGGATTTATTATTGTTGTCATGGAATTTATTATTTAGCTCAGACTTGTGATTGATCCGTAATACTATCCAAACAGACCATTGTAATCCATGTGATGTGATGCACTGTGACTTCTCATTAAATGGAGTCAGGAATCTCTCAGCAACTATGCCCAGAGAAACATCTTAGCCACTTTACCTTCGCTTTCCATTTCCCACCCTAAGTTTTCCCATAATCTGCTCAATCCCATTTCCACAAGATAATCTTTGTCAACTCCATGGCCTTCATATCTAAATCCCCATTAACTTTTCCCAAACACAGCATAACAACTAATAACCCACATTCTGTATAATCACTTTGTTCATATTTATTCTTCCATAACTTCATTATTTGTACTCTTTCTGCTTTCAAGCATTTACATTCAATTCACAGATGCCTAATATTTTGTATGCCTTCCTTACACAATTTGCAGAAATCACCCATATTTTCCCACTTACATGTATGTTCTCTTTTGCTAAAGATCCCATTCGAGCCTTGAACAATAAACTATTTTCTTTGCTATTATCATAAATTAACTTACATCCAATGTTCCATTTACTTCTATATATATTTAACCTCTTTTTACTCTCCACACTAGTTCTCCATCTCTCCAACTCCCTATTCTTTATTAATGCATTTATTCTTTTATTCCATTCCTTACCACTACAACACTCAACAATCCTCTTAACACAATCATCCCACCTTTTGTACAAATATACTGATATAAATTTTGTATCCAAATCTTCTACATACCACATTACCTTTCTCACTCATCTTTTTGCCTGCCCTTTACTCATAACCCAACTAAATACTATTTTGGCTATTCTTTTATTATTCATAAACTGCAATCTACCAAACATTTTAATTTTGCTTTTTGCATCTCTCATATAAAAGCTTGACTATCCCATTTCTCCTTGAATTGCCTCCTTTGCTGTCCACACACCTGCATCTAATGCATGTCTTCCTATTTCCATTTCTACTTTTTCTAAGTAATTTAGTACCCTTTTACTAATACATAACACATCATTACCATTTGTTAATCCTGCTACTGCTACTGTTAATTTTTTTTATCAATCCCTTTCTTTGCTTCATTTATCAATTTATTCTCCCATTCATCCAAGCAATGTTCCTGATTACTTAAGATGATTCCTAAATAACTATATCTATTCACCACACTGAACTTTATATCCCCCAATAAAAATTCTACATCTTCTCATTCCCCAGTATTAATCAACATTATATTTGTTTTTTTTTACTACATTTAATCCCCATCTCTTTACCCACACTTATGCATGTCCTCAGCATAACTTTCCTATATTCTCTTCTTTCTGCACACAAAAAGACATCATCTGCAAAAAAAGACCCGACAAAGTATATATTCCCTTGCCACCTATTAATGGTATCTCTATCCCTCTTCCTAGTCTTTCTACTGCTCTCTCCATTTCACTCAAATACAACAAAAACAAAATATGTGACATAGGGCATCCTTGCCTTAGTCCCACCCCATTTTTAACTTTAACTAATTCTATATCCCCTAATTGATATGTATAGTAATTATTTTCATATAATTTTTTAATAATATTCATTAAAACTTCATCCATTCCCAAATTTACTAAACTTACCCATAATCTATTTTTATTTACTCTATCATATGCCTTCTCTATATCTATAAAATTCATATATAACTGTCTACCTGAATTCCTATTCGTATTCATAAGTTGTGTGGTACTACAAATAAACTCTCCTATACACCTATCTGATTTAAAACCTCCTTGCATTTCCCCCACTACATTATTTTATTTCATCCATTTTGCAATTTTTCCAGCCATCATATATGAGAAAACTTTATGTAAAACTGATGTTACCACTATCAGTCTATAATTGTTTAACTTTATATGATCCTTGCCCTTCCTTTAAATAATAATCTTACTCTTGTATTACTCCAACTATCCAGAAAAACTCTTCTGTTCTATCTTATTAAAACATGATAATAGCTTTACTTTTGCCCTATGCCCTAAATTCATTACCATTTCTGCTGCCCATCCATCTAAATCTCTTGCCTTTCCACTTTTCAATTTCTTCCCTGCCTCATTCAGTTCATTCTTTGTAAACCTAATATTCCCATTACTATATGCTTTTATAATATTAATAAGCCAAGAAGCTAATACACATGCGCTTTGCAGATGTCACTATATAAATGAATACTTCCACTTTTTCAAACCCAAGATAAAGTCTTTAAGAAAATATAGAATGAATCCACCTATATTTTCGACCCAACCATATAAGTATGGGAAAATCTGAAGTGTTTGAAATGAAGAGCGTGAAGTTATTAATTGATCGCTTTAAATTACTTTTTTACTACGTAAATGAATGACGCCAATGAAATTTCTAGAATTTACTATACGTCATTCTTATAATTAAACATATGTATATGTTTAATTATAAGAATGACGTATAGTAAATTCTAGAAATTTCATTGGCGTCATTCATTTACGTAGTAAAAAAGTAATTTAAAGCGATCAATTAATAACTTCACGCTCTTCATTTCAAACACTTCAGATTTGCCCATACGTATATGGTTGGGTCAAAAATATAGGTGGATTCATTTTATATTTTCTTAAAGACTTTATCTTGGGTTTGAAAAAGTGGAAGTATTTATTTATATAGTGACATCTGCAAAGTGCATGTGTATTAGCTTCTTGGCTTATTAATATTATAGATTATAAACCTCCGCGCTATATAAAAAAATAAATGTCTTGTTTATATATGCTTTTATGTTTTCTATCACTCTATCTATCACATGTAACTTCTTTTCTATATCTATTACATATCTATGTAAGTTTCTCTCTAATTCTTTTTTAGAGCTTCACTATATTCCCTCATCATCTAGTAATACTATCTCTTTCTCCTGTACATTTTTTTTTAATATAATTCCAAAATTTTTTACTCCAATCTCTTCCATTTTTATTATTATCCTCCAACATTTTACTATTCAACTTCATTCTCTCTCTATAAATATCTATTTTAGCCAACTTCTTTGTTTCTAAGTATTTTTCTCATTTAGCATTAATATCTTTTTTACTGTTTTTGTTCTTAATAGCACATTTATATTCTCTGCATGCTTCTTTCCTCTCTTGTACACTTTTACTAACTCTCATTTTTATTACTTTTATTCTTCTGAATATCCTCACCTAAAATATTATTTGCCACTTTTTTCTATTTCATGATACCAATCCTTATACTCACCCCCAATGAACTCTTCCATGGTTTCTTCAACTTGGATTTTATACTCTTCCAACTTATTTTTATCATTCACTCTCCATCCACATCTTTCACTATTGTTTCTACTTTTATTTCTATTCTCCATCACATTACTAACCATTTGTATTACATTGAAGTTATGATCACTATTACATACTCTTTTTATTATCAAACACCTTAATTTTCTGTACTTTATTCATTCCCTCTTTCTCTAACCATACATAATCTATTGTGTGAAATATATTATTTCTTGACCATGTTTATTGTCCCTCATAAATATTTGATAAATTCCTAATGCTCAAATTCACTCTCTGACAAAATTTCTTCAAAAGCTATCCATTGTTATTATCTACACCATCGATTTCTTCAATATTTCCATTCATGTCCCCTATAACTGTTATTCTATTCCCTTTTCTTTAAAACTATGTATATCCTTAACTAGGCATTCATATATGCTACTGTTCCACTCCTTTATAGTTTGACTATCTCCAGTGGCTATATAAACTATAGCTACCAGCCATTATTTTCTACCCAACCTTATTTCAAACCACGAATGTTCTTGTCATTTAACAATATTTAAATATTCTTTTAATATAACACTTATCCCCCTTTTTTCTTTCTCTTTTCTATTTATACCCTGCCATACCAAGTCTTCCAGAATAGGTTCTTCTTCGCTCAGATGTTTTTCCACTACTACTAATACTTCAAGCTCTTCATTTTCAATTGCTTTGTTTAATTCCAGCCACTTTTCTGGTCTCCTATCACCTTGCATATTCAAATACCCAATTTTAACAATTTCTTCTTTCCTAACTACTCTTTTATAATTTTTATTTTTTTTATTTTCTCAAAAACAAACTTTATTAACCTATGAAAAAAAGGAAAAAAATACTTTAGTACTGTGTGATCAAATCAATTGGCAAATAAAAGTTCAATAGGCAGAATCTGCTAAGTGTTCACTATCAAATAAAGAAAGTTGAAGAAAAGTCCAATTTTATATATATATTATTTTATCAAATCTTGTCTTTAAATGTCAATTAGATCCAGTGTGCTATTGAATAAAGCCTATGACAATATTCGATTGTTTCTTTCTTGTATAGTTCTGAATTTCCTAATTAGAATCTTTAGTGCATCTATACAGTTAGAATTGGAAGAGAATTTCATATCATATTAACCATGAACTATCAGCAACAGCAACTTTACAAGCAGTTGTCTTGGGTTAGCGGGTTTGCTTCCGGGCTAATGCTATAACACATGAGAGAAAAAAAGTGGCACTTCTAATATTTGCAAAAAACTCCCTGCTCTGCAGGTATCAATGAGAATTTATGTTTATAAATTAATTTAATGAATGTTCTATATATTTGCAACTTAATACATACATCAAATATGTATTTAATTATGTCTTCATCTCTGCAACATAACCCACTTATGTCATCAATTGAAATAAGTTCACGGTTTCTTGTGAAGTCAAAGTATTTCTGCTCAAGACCCCACTATCTGAATCTTTTCAGGAGATTAAAGGTTGTAATTCTTTTGATTCTTTTTTCTCCATTACACAAGAATAACAGAATTAAGTAGTGCCCTCTGTTGATGTAACATTACTTGTTATTTATTTAAAAAACTGTTAAAATTTTTTCCCTTAAATAAATATAATAATATAAATCCTTAAAACTCCTAAATACCTGACTATATATAGCACAATTAATTTTTTATACTGAAATAACAAGCATACAAAAAAATAAATTGTAAAGTAATATAAATATTATTGAATGGATATTTGCAAAGCTAACTCTATTAACAGAATGCATACCAAGTTATGCATGAAATATTCCAAATGAAACAAAGTAAAAAAACAAGTTATTTTTAATTAATTAATGTATTGGTTACAGTCAACCTAGTTAAATTAATAATTATTTATCACATTGCAGTCACCACAGTCAGTATACAAATAAAAAAGTAAAAGTGTAAATAATTATATTTTTTTAGTATTCTACTGTATCTTTTGTGAAACAAAATTATATAGAAGCCTTTTTATTTTATTTCATTGGAGGGGAGGGAGGGACATTTACATATTTAAAAATATAAATTATCTTACTTAGAAATGTAATTATATTAAAACTCTATATTATGTTAGTTTACTTTTCAACTGCTTGATTCTTTGTAGCTTCTCAACCATGCGTCACAGCTGATTAATTGAAATTTTGTTTTCTTTTTTAAATTGTATGAAAACTATAAGCATGACATCAACAGAAATCCAGCATTCATTGCTGCTTAGTGTCATCTTTCTAATGATGTATATTACATTTATACCAGATAAAATTTGAATTTTTTATGAATCTTTTTAAAAGTAGATGAATACATATTTTTTAATGTTCTGGTCAATTTTCTAGTTTACACGGAGCAATAAAGGCAGAAAATTTTTATTGACCTTATAACCCTAATATAATGCCTTTAAAAATTTGCAGATAATTTGGATACAAAGGCCTTAAACACAATATATATATAATCACATAATCGCAGAATATCATAAGTTATTAATTTTAATTTTTAATATTTTACATTTTTTAAAATTATTTGATGAAACATTATATTAATTTGCTTGCATTTGTATTGGTGTGTGTGTAGTATATAAATTATATAATATTAAGTCATTTATGCTCTTTATTATACAGTATATGGTTTTATAGTGTAATTTTGGGTCTCTGATCCAAATGTGAAGCAATCTTATTTTATAGACATAATGATTCTCAAAAGATTTAATAATTTATTTTACTATGTTTGTATAACAAGCAATGATTTACATATATAAAGCAGTGCAATGTAAATTGTAAAAACTGATAATCAAATGTACAGAAAGGTTGCAGTTGATAAAGCAATCACAAAATTTATTGGGCATAGTACCATGCGAAAATATAAACACTTAAAACCAATAATGAGAGATTTCAAATGGTGTGTGTGTGTGTGTAGTGGTAGCCACAATGGTTATGCATATACCACATGGAATTGTATGCAGGGCAAAGAATCAAATTATGATTCTTGCCTATGCCTTGATACTCATACTGTGGAGTCAGTCATTTTGCACACATCTTGCATCACATTATTTTCAAAGTCTATAGTTAGAAAATGAGCTATATGCAAATAAATTAAAACTATCTGAGACAATAAATATAACATGATAGCATCTCTGGTGTGCATAAAGAATATGAACTTATTTTATCAGTGATACAGACAGTAGCCTACATTTTCTAGTTTTAGATAGACAAGTCAATTGCTATGTTGACAAATGCATATCCATCTTCTGGAAATGATTCGTTTTATATCTGTTTCTTATATACACCTTTTCCCCTTATTTTTTGAATGGTAATTACTATTTGTCTTAGCCTTATTGTTTTTCTAGTTTCTTACAATGTAAAGTTTTTTGTTCTAAAATTATTAAAGCTTATGCTATTGTGAAAACTGTATCTCACTTCAGTTTTTCTAAAAATTCAATATGGCACCTTGTAATTGATATAAGTACTACAAATTCTCAGTCTGAAAAGTTTAAGAATAAAAATTTTATTTTAGTATGCTGAGCAGCTTTTGATATCTTAATCCTGATATTACATTTATAGCAATGACTAGTATGATATCAGGATTAAGATATTAAGTGCTGTTCAGCATACTATAATAAAACTTTTATTCTGATGCTTTTTTTTACTCAGCGTTCTCAGCATTTATATCAATTATAATAAAATTACTCAAATTAGTATTTATAATCTGTAAATCATTATTTATTTATTATAAATATGCCTTTGAATCAGTAGTTGAGAAAATAAATTAAAATATATATAATGCAAAAAATATATCTATTTTTATTTTCTTCAATGTTGTAATGCAAATTTGTTAATGATCTTGTTCTAATTTTTTTTTTTTTTTTACAAATTCTTATTCAAAACATAAAAATGCTAATGAAGAGAATTTTTCTTGACCTATACTTATTTTACATTAACATTATCAGAACATTGTGAAAAATTTAGAGATACTATGTGAAGCTGGAAATCTGCTCTGCAGATTTGCGCTTCACCTAGTGCCAATGATATAGTCATTAGAACCAGTTTTGAACCCGAATTAAATATATTTAATAGGCAATAGTATATATAGAGAGAGATGTATGGATGCACGAACTTAGTTCGTTTTCCCATTCAACTTACACACGTGTATGTGCATATGAAAATCAACATTTCAAAGTTATAAAATTTCATAATTTTATTTCAGTAACTTTCTAACCAATTTATATTATATATAAACCAATTTATATTATATATATTTTGTGAATCTTATATTTTGGAAGTAGTAATTTATATAAAAATAGAATTGTTATTTAAGAAACAAATCCCTCTATTTTGAATATTTATTGCTGGTAATTTATGTAAAATAAAATTATCATTTAAGAGTGAAGCAATGCAATCGGTTCTATTTTAAAATTTTGCGGACCTTTGTGTCATTCATTAAATACATGCAAGGTGATAGATGCCAGAGGTTATTTGATTATTTTATCTAGCCATTTATTGCTCTGGTCTTTTTCATTCCTATATATGGAAATTGAGGTCTACTTGGAATCTCAACCAAGTGTCTGAGTTTGAGGCTGATTCTTTAATGTTTGCTTATGTATAAATAGGAAAATTTTTATATTTTTTCTGCTTTTTTTCGTGCTCCATTTGGAGATATACTTCACGTGAATTTGCGTTGTGCAGCAAAATCATGGAGGGTAAGGGAGATTGTCCAACCCTACTTCTGGGAGGCTTATCTAGCTCACTGTGTCCGATTAGAAACATCTAAAACGAATAGGTGAACTGTCGAGTAAAATGTTTGCTTGAAAGACTTTTCAATCTCTACAAGTGTTTGCTTCAAACCCAAGGTAGCCCATGATCATGATTCACCGATTACATACATCGTCACGTCCTCAAGCTCAAGGTAATATCTATTTTGCTGCCAGCTATGAACTCTGAAGTAATAAATTGTTCTCATTCTAAACTATATTGTATGCCTTTCCTTCCATGCTTAATTTTAAAGCTGTTATATAAATGCTAATAGTGTCTGTGCAATTTATTAGAATGTTATGTTAAATTTTGTTTTGACTATATTGTATGCTTTTCCTCCCTTACTTAATTTTAAAGCTGTTATATAAATGCTAATAATGTCTGTGCGATTTATTATAATGCTATATCAATTTTCTGCTTTGGTGCGGCAATTTAGAATTAAGTTGATTTTTTCTTATTTTATTATTATAATTCATTTTGATATGCCAAGAAAGTATACAATTTAGTGAGTGAATTTAAAACCCAGCCCCCAATAGTTTTCTCCTATTAAACTAAGGAAACTTAAATTTCCTTTAAAGTTCGTTGTTATAAACTCGCTCAGTTTTATGCCAATTATTTTCAATAATTTTATTCTTTAAATGACTAGAAGGTCTTGATATTTACGTGGAATTATTACACCTAACTACAAAATATGATCTTCATCTCATCATTAAAGTTGTTATCATTAATTAAATCTCACGAGCAAGGAATTTAATATGTAATTTGTAATTTTATTTTAATAATAATAATAATGATGTGAAAGGTTTTTGTTTTGTAAGTAATCACTGTTATCTGTGCAATGATTGCTGGTAGAAATATTGAGAGATTTCTGAGGTGTGGGAGAGAGCAATTTATCCCTTTTTAGTTTTAACTCTGATCTCTCTATGTGCATTTATTGATCATTAGTTAACTGCCTGGGATGGTTTGCATTTAAGCATTCTATTACGCAGGAGAGCATTGTATAAGAGTCAGATGTTTATTAAGTTATCATGATCATTAGATACACAAACTATTTATATATTTTGGGCATTATAGGCATATCATTGCAATCGTTATTTATAATTTTCTTGCTTTGTCATTTATTTTGGAATCTTCACAATGACCATTCCCATTAGTCATCATCCCTCTAAAACTAGATGCATTTCCTACTCGGAATCTCCAGGCACCCTCAATAAATCAGTGTATAGGAAACATACGGATGAACCGTCCCAACATCCCACTTGTATTACTCTTCTGAGATATGACTTTGGCCATCGTGCAGGGCATACTCCTTTCATACCAATGTGATAAAGCCACTCAAGAGCATCTTACGTGACCATCCCTCTAGATGCGATTGTAAGTGATAATGTAATACTGCCTTAGTATTATTAATAAGTTGCGTATCCACCTGCAATGCTTTCTACCTGTCGTAATTGCATGTTGTTTGCCATCCACTCATTTTAATTTTCTAAGTCAGATTATGAATTACAGCTTCTTTTAAGCTGAATCGTTTCGCTCCCATGCATCTGAGTGATCTCCAAAGATCGCACATTTTAAATCATATGTCCTAAACTCTTATTCACATATATGTAATGACTAATAAAACTCATTAGTGTGAATCTATAATATATTAAATGAGGGTTAAGTTACAAGATATTATTGGTTACCAAATTAATTTATTTGATTTTTGGCATACTAACCACACCACCATATCTGAACAACCGCACGAGCTACTCTTGTTATATGTATGTAGCAATTGCACTAACTTTATGTAGTAACACAAGATTTTATGTGTTTATGTAAATTCTATGATTTATTGATTTATCCCTAAAGTGCGTGATTGCAAATCAAATCACAATCAAATTTGTAACTACAATTACCCAGACATTCTATACAGCTATTTTGTTATTACTGTATTTAATTGTTCAATAAATTCATATTATATTATTTTCTATATTCTCACATTTGTTATTCGTTGCCAGAATCTCTCGTATGACTGTTTAGGTTAAATTAAATTATTTCAAATTGAATGAAAGATTTTATTAGTATTATTAATTGACCCCCTTGAACAATATTATGTATCTGATTATTAATCTCTTAAGGAATAGCCTGCACTGCTCTTTAAATATTAAATTTTGTAATAATCATTGGTTAGTTATTTCAATATTATTGATTTCTAAGTCTCTTTGCTCACCCTGTTCTCATTGCCAGGTCTGGAGTAAATGAAAGCTTGCTACTATCCTAAAAAAGTGTTGTTCATATAGTCAGAGACCCTGGAGCATGGGCAAATTTGTTAGCATTTATTACTGTTCTAGACCTGTGTATCTCGCACATGCTAGATTGCTCTAGTTTGCTTGGATTTTGGGTTTTGTTGAATGAACACACAATTTTGACTGGTATATATGTAACTGACAAATCTGCATTTCTATATAATCAGTATTTCTGCAGTCACATTATTTCTTATGTGATATTTATTACAAATTTGGCAATATATATATAGTTTTATTTTGCATGCCATTAAATGTTTTATTTTTTTGATTTTCACAAAAGTCATAGATCATGCAGGTTGGGGTGTTGATAAATGTGAGGTGTTTGGACTGGCACTGGAATTTAGCTTGCACAAAGACACCTCTTAGCCACGCAGTGGTCCTGTGTGTATATCAGTCATTATATTTTTTTAAATGAGTTTGTTTTATTATACATAATAAATTTATGCTTAACAAGTAAAAGCAATATGTTTCACATTTAAAATCAGAATGTAAAATTTTTATTATATAATTATATAAATTTTTGCTAGCGGAAAATGTAAAATGACATCTTACTCACCAATCAAAACATTTTGCTAACGACATGATTTTCTTTGCCAATATTAGTTGCACAAAAGTAGAATAATGTTTGATTAAGTCTTAACTATTTTTCCAAAATAATTTTGTTAGAATATTTTATCAAAATAATTTATAATTTGTCAAAAAATACTGTTAAAATGGTCTAAAACATTTGTTTACCATTTCGAAATGAAACAAAAAGATATCGTAACTCTTTACTTTTTGGCAGCCATTTTCTTTGTTGTCAAAATTTAATAGCCAATCAAATCTAAGAAGGGGCATTATTTTTTCTTTTTTTGATATATAAGACCATTTTTATTGATTTTTTACTTGTAAAATAATTCAAGAGATGGCAGCATCTTATAGAAATTTTTTTAAACTTTAAAAAAAGCCCAAAATCATAATCGTAGTATGAAAAGTGACCAATTTAGAGTGATGTCAAGCCACTTCACTTTTAAATGAATCGGGCATGCAAAAGGTTAATGTAAAATTGTTATAAATTACAGTAATTTATTAAGGAAATAAATGAATTATGTTTACACATGATTTTTTTATTATTTCAAAAATAACGGGATGGGCTCGGTAATGTTATATTTCTATGTTTTTTAAAACCAACAACACCATCAAGCGGCTGACACCGGCTAATTGAACAGTACCAAAAAAAATTATTCTAATGCTGATTTATGAGCTTTGTGATTTACACTTAAATCAATATGAAGTACTATTTTTAACCCTATCTCAAGCGATAACAAACACGTTTAATTCTGCTAATAGTAATCACCAATTATTGCTAGAATCACTTTCATTATGTATGATTATTTACTTTCATTTACTTTTTTTTTAATTTAATTTTTAAGTTCAATTTTAGCTGGCCAACATCTTGAATAAATCTCTCTCACACACCCACATGCTAAATAAAAAGATATAGAAATTAAATAAATAGGAACATTGTACTTTACTTTTATAATTTACTTATTTATTTTGATTTGGAAAAAGCATATTTCTTATCAATTTGTTAATGTCAAAATGCCCTGTATGGTTTGGTGCAATGGCAGACTCGAGCTCAAGATCCTGGGATCGCAACTTAGCTTTATTACTTTTATCCTTTTGTTGTTTGTTTTTGTATTAAAGTCAAAGTAATGCAGCTAGAAATTTTTGTTAATTATAATATATAAAAAAAGAAATATATATATATATTATTTGTGCATATTTTTTCTAATTTTATTTTCATCGGCTTTATATTGCTTGCATATTGTACTATGTATTTTTACCCAATAAAATTTGTTTTAGCATTAGGGGTTTCACCTTAAAAAAGTTTAAATATTCTAAACCATTTCTATATGTAAAACTATTCTCTATTCGATATTAGTTTAAAGGCATTTGTTAAGTATCTTACTTTGATTGAATAATTAATACATTTATTTTGATGTTTTCCTATGTAAAAGGTGTACCATTAGTAGATTTAAAATCTTTGCCACTGTTATTATATATATATATATTTACACATTGTCAATATCCATACTGTCAGTTTTATTTTAAAAACTTAAACATTTTATAATGATAAGTAATTTGTCATTAATAATTCTGAAGATTCAAAACAATAAATATTAAATAGGTAATTTTACATAAGAATACGTTGAAATATTTATAGCTATGATGGATTATTTATTAGCTATAATATTAATAAAATTAGAAAAAAAGACTGTAAACATGACTTATTCTACATAAAAAAAAGAAAAGAAAAAATCAATAATCAAATCTGATTGTTTTCTCTGATTTATTTAATTAAAATATTAGGAAGTTAAAATAAACAAGCAAGAAATTAATTACTCAGTCTTTTTTTCTCTCTTTGTTTATTTTACTGTGTTTGTTTTATTCCTCTCAACTGTTGTCAAAATATATATATTCATATCAGCTGGTGTAGTTTTTATTACATTCTGTTTTTTTAGTTTCTATTATCCACACTTTTGTATAATTTTAATAATAAATAGTTGATTTATTTGTCTTTATATTCATCTAGCGTAGTTGATGATTATAAACTTCTGTTATCAAATTTCATGGCCAAGTAATGCCATACTCATCACTTGGAAATATTTTATTAAAATTTTTTTCACGTAATATTTTTCTTTTTGCTTTCACTTTCTCACAGTTTCTCCCATCCCCCGATAATGAGTTGCCTGATGTTTTTAGATTTTTTACCCCCATTTTTTCTCTCTCTCAACTAGTTCTGCAAGTATTCAAGAATTTTTTTTGTCCAGAAATTGTAACTTATTCTCTCTTTTGAAGTTAGCTTTTCCAATTTACTTATTTATTTTTAATTTGAACTTAGAAAAAATTACCAGAGATTTCAAATGTTAGTTGATGATATCTCCAAAATTTCAATAGTTGATTTTGTTCTAAAATACAAAAACTAAATAACAGTATCCAAAATGATCTCAAGTGTGCTGCAGTTATGCACGTTTTAATTATATATAATTTATTCGACTTTTAAAAAGAAATATAAAAAAATTGATTAACCAAGATTGTAATTACAGTTATTTAATTCATTTCAAAGATTTTTAGTTTTAATAATTCCAACGTAAATGATTTCATGAATAAATAATTTTGTTAGAAATCTCCCGACCTATTGTGAATGCAACTAATTCTGCATTTGATAATAAATTAAATTTTATAATGTTATTGATAAATCTAAATTGCTTCATATAAGATATCTAATGCAGATCATTAAATTAGTTAAATCATCCACTTGTTTTTTATTTATTATAAAAATTAGAATCTTATTGTATATCACTTATGACAATAATACTAATGAAACTTTGTAAGCTCTGAACTAAGAAACTATTTCTCCTCTTCATTTTCATCAACTATTAGATTATGTACTTTTAAACTTTAGCTCTTTAACTCAATGATAATACTTGTGATGAAATATTTTCCAACTTTTTTGCTTAAATTATTTTACACTACATCAGTTTATTTCAAAAAAGCTATTTGTCATTTATACTCTTTTTGTTTTGTTTTTTAAAAAAAAATACATTATACTTTGCTGAAATTTCATTAAATAGTTATATTTCCTCTAACTAACATTTGAAATATTGTTTCCAAATTAAAAACAAATGTTATTTAGATTGAGTTACTTGGAGCATTTTAACACCCAAATCTATGATAAAATTAAACTTATTCTTAATTAAATATTTTTTTTCATATTAAAATGTTAAGAATTTTTAAATAATTTTTTTATATACCTTTTTTGGGGGGGGTTTAAAATTTTTTATATACTTTTTGTAAATGATGTTATTACTGTGCAAAGTATTGCTTGTCTGTTTACACTATTGCATTATCCAATTTTTCAATAGTTTAAACGTTTTCTGTTTTCTTTGCAAGTCTAATCAAATAACTTCTTTTATCTGAAAACTTCCCTAAACTTTTCTACAAGTGACTGTATAATGACTGAATGGTAAATTGTGTATTTTCTAGTAAAATGCACTTATATTGTTTTAATAAATTATCTCATGTATATATATATATTGATTTGTATATATATATATATATATCAAAATACAGTACAATTTATATAAATTATATTCTTTTAGAAGTACTTTCGACTATACACTTTGTAGTCTTTATCAACTATATAACGTTATATAGTTGATAAAGACTACAAAGTGTATAGTCGAAAGTACTTCTAAAAGAATATAATTTATATAAATTGTACTGTATTTTGATATATATATATATTGATTTGTATATTACATATATTGTGAAACGAATACAGATATCAAACTTTATTTATTACATATATATATATTGTGCACATATTGAAATCACACGAAGATAACATATAAAGGAAATAAATAGCCAGAATAATTTCACATTGTAAGTTTAAAAGAAATATCACAATGTTTTCTGGAATTACTAGTCTTATAATACAATGTGCATATTAAAATAATCAACATTCACTATTCTTTTTTCGTAAGTACACCTGGGTCTTGTTTTATACGATAGATAGGTTTCTCAGAAAATGTGCACAAAAATAGACTTAACTTACCTTGAAAAATGGGGGATAGGTTACTGTAATTTTCCAAAATTGCATAAAAACAACAACATAAAATTACTTTAAAATTCACACAAAAAAAATAAGGAAATAAAATAAGACTAATAAAAAATTTCAAATTTGAAAAAAAAATGATAAAAGGCAAAGTTTTTTTTACTTATTTATTAACTACAGTATTTAATTTTATTCAAAACAATATATTTTTATGCGTACTTTACAGTATTTTTCGCTTTTTCATACATGTTAAGTATTTTAATCATTAACAGTATTTGATGATAACTAAGTTCGTTAGTAAACTAGTAAGACATCAGATTCGTCACAAGGGGAAATACAACTAGCGCCAACTTCATTTTTTTAATTGCTCTTATTGTGGACTTGCTGAAACTAAATGTTTTCCAATTGCTGTTGATCCTTCCGATTTCGCTAACAATCTAAAATTGAAATTTTTGTTTCCAAAGAAATTCATTTTCTTGGTTGTTTTTTCTTCTCCATTAAAGTAAACTAAAAGGTTAACATAAAAATAAGAACTTAGACTTATGATGATAAAAAGACACCGACTGATCACTGTTGGGCAAAATTTAATTAAAGCTAACAATTAAAAATTAAATTCTTATTTTTGTCTTTAATTTTTTAATTTTCAAGTCCATTTAAAAATCAAATTTCATTGTTTCGCATCATATTAATTTCAGATCATATGTACTTTTTAAATTGTTAATTATAATTAAAAATCAGATTTTAATTGTCAAATTTAAAAATAAACTTGTGGACACTAAATGATTAATTGATTACGTACTCTTTTTTTAAAAAGCAAAAATAGAATGTGATTTAAAATGCAAAAACAACATGCATAGAATAAGCATCTATAACCTTTGAACAGATTTACATTATAATCTTGTAAAATTTAATGTGTGTATATAAAATGGGGAAATCCTGATTTTAAGTGAATTTTGAACTTTATTGTATAAAATCTATTACAGTACTATTATAAAGCGCTGAAAATATTGAAATTATTAGAGAGAAGTCGAACTCCAATAATGCGCTATTACTTTAAATATGATGTGCGAGTGTGAAATTTATAATATTTAAAGTAATAACGCATTATCAGAGCTGGACTTCTGATCTAATAATTTTTATTGCATAAAAAAACCCACATACAAAGATATTAAGAAGAAACATGAACCACATAACTTCAAAATCGCATTAAACAAATCCGCATAAAATGAGACCTAGGTGTATTCCAAATGTGGTGCAATTGACAAAAGAGAAAATCTTTATTTTGTGGTTGTTTTCTTTTTTTTTTGAAGAAACATATGTGATATTGTAAAGATGGATTCTCTCAACCTTTCCAAAGTTTCCCAGCTAACACACAAAAAATATATTGTCTCCAATAATACTGAGAAATGACACAACTTCTTAATAAAATAACATTATACCTTTCCACATCTCACCTGTCAATGGTAACTTCCAAAATTTAACCACATCCATTCCAAGAACCCAAAAGACAATCAGTATAATGCTGTAGCAATGTAAATGGATTCATCCCCATGGGTTACTCAAATTCATATAAAAAAATTTTTTTCAAACATAGAACAATGCAAAATGGCATACACAGTGTGGACATTCTTAATCCTCTTGTGTGCAAATAAAAAAAATTCCTTTTATTATCATAGGACAATGTTTTACCATTACTAGAGTTATATTAGTATCTTTCAAGCCTTTCAAGAACATTGGAATAGAATCTCTGAGGACAGAAAGATGATCGAAGAAAGGTTTTGAACATTACATGTGATCTTTTGCCATCTGATGTATCAATTGTAAAGCAGTCATTTTGACTTTTTTCAATTGTAAGGGCCTTCATAGATATTGAAAAGTTTTTAAATTGATGTTTCAGTAGGTAACTAACATGTAGGGTACAAAACAATATTAAATTTCCTACTTCAAATTGACTGGGATGTTGCTTCCCCTGTAAACTCTGTCTGTCATCCTTTCTCACCATAATTTCTTTACCCTTTTCCGAATCATCACTATGATAGAACTCATCTGCAATAGAATGAAAAGGAATTTTAACTTGTTCTACATTATGCCATATTGAATTTTTTAAAACTTGATTTGAGAGACAATTTTCACAATAACTTCACTTTTAATAATGTTAAAGCGAAATATTATATATTGACAGAAAATAGAAAAATTAAGGAAAACAATAGGCGCTAAGACAAATAGTGGTTATCATTAAAAAGGTAAGGAAAAAAGAATTTCAGTATCTGAAAAAAATATTTTATTGTTTGTTCACAATTTTTAATTCACCATTAACTAAGTTTAAAATTACTTCTTCATTGATAATTTTTTTGAATTTCTCACAAAATTCTCATTCAAACCATATATAATACTTCTTACCTGAAATAATCCATAGCTTTCAGAATTTACTAAAGTAGTCGCATAAGGATTTTTTTTTATATTGTAACCCAAAAGTTAAAAATTCTCAAGGTGTCTATAAGAAAAAGATTCATCCTAATTCTTTTACTGTAAGGTTCAAGTAAACTTGAGCTCAGCTTTTACTCACTCTACAATCAGTGATTTTTACATTATCATAGTGAATTTATGCTCATTTAAAGCTTAAAAAGTACCGTAAGATGCCGCCCCCTCTATAATTATTTTATTAGTAAAACATTTTAGTAAAAATTATTTACTTTTACATGAACGTAAATTGGGAAGGAAAATCACTGACATATTCAGCATTTTCTAATAAGTTATGAATGTTCTTTTTAGGTTCTCCACTATAAAATATTTTTATAATTATAAATAGAAATTTATTGTTGAAAAAACTTATGTTCACTTTCATATTCTGACAAATTATTAATTTGCTTTTTATAAACGAAACTAAAATGAATATAATATTAAAAGATGAATATATTTTTTCTGCTTATTCTGTAATTGAGCAATCAAAAGTTTAGAATTTTAATTCACGCGACCAAGCAGATTTTTGCATGATGAGGGCTATTAAAAGATACAAAATAAATCATTTCCAGAAGGTGGATATGCACTTGTAACTGTAGCAATTGTCTTGTTGTTTATCCAAAACTAGAAATTGAAGGCTAT
Organism: Epiperipatus broadwayi; assembly: GCA_028023455.1. Taxonomy (NCBI): domain Eukaryota; kingdom Metazoa; phylum Onychophora; class Udeonychophora; order Euonychophora; family Peripatidae; genus Epiperipatus; species Epiperipatus broadwayi. The sequence goes on along the minus strand of JAQFVV010006281.1, from coordinate 3,498,561 downwards.
TATCTGTATCAATAATACAATAAGTTTCCTCTCTTCATTTTATATTTTTTGTGTAAATCAGTGATGTTTATATTCTTGTGCACACTGGTAGTGCTATCTTTTTATATTTATTGTCCTAAAGAGATATAATTTATTTGCATATGAGCTCATTTTCTAGTTATAGACTTGAAAATAATGTGATGCAAGATGTGGTAAAACTACTGAGTCCACACCATTAGTACCAAGGCATAGGCAAGAATCAAGATTTGATTTTTTGCCTTCATACAATTCCAAGTGGTATACATAACCATTGCAACTATCACCACACACTCACCACTTGAAACCTCTCTTTTATTGGTTTTAACAGTTTCACATGGTATTATGCTCAATAAATTTTGTGATTGCTTTATCAACTGCAATCTTTCTTTACATCTGATAATCAGACTTAAAATTTACTTTGCACTGCTTTATAATACTTTAATTATATATGTAAAAATCATTACTCGTTTTAAAAACACAGACATGCAAGTACAAACACACTAATACAAATGTAAACACACTAAAAAATTAGTGAACCTTTTGAGAATCATCATGTCTATAAAATAAGGTTATAAAATTTGGATCAGAGCTTTAAAAGTACATTGTGCATAAATCACTCCTTTTGTTATATTTGAATTTGAATACAAGTATAATTTATATACTACACAGTTACACTAATACAAACACAAGCACATTAATAAATTATACATTTATCAAATAAAAAAAGTAAATAATATTCAAATAAAAAATAAAAAAAATTGGATATTTACATATATTACATGTATTTCCGGGATGAAGGCCTTGAAATTGCCAAGTTATCGAAGCATATTTAATCCATTTTATTAAGGACTCTGCTCTATAAAAAAATTGTGTTGTTGTCTTCTTTATGCAATCTAATAAATTGAGCAGAAAAAAAGAACTTATTAATAAAAATATTAATAAAAAAAAGAACTCAACCTGCAGAGAATGGTGGTATTGGTATATACATAGCCTTTGGTTTTTCTGCGACTTTAAAAAGAAGTCAAGGACATTTTTATTTCAACGAATCAGCTGCAGTGATGATAACATTTATGAAATCATTAATTAGTATAAGCTCATTGTGACCAAAGTGGAGATGCACTGTGGTGGAACTGGTGGACGCAAACTCACTTCAGCAAATTTTGCAAACCTTAATGGCTTTCCACAAGGTAGACCTAAATAGTCAGCTTCACTCCCTCATCACTGTCTTTCAGGATTTGGATTCTGGGTTACTTGTGGAGATTAGAATATGTCAAGCACTTTGGGTTTTCAGCCAACTTCCATTGTTGACATAAATGAAGTGGCAATGATCTGTAAGGATGGATTTGGGTTTTCCAATCAATGGAAATTGAGAATATATCTGCCTTGATACCATCATTAGTAGCTGCTTTCCTCACTAGGTGTGTAGAAACATACTTCAAAAATAAGTCATAGGTGGCCAGCAGAAATTTATATTGAAAATATGATAGTAAGGACCCATAAAAATCAATTGCTAAAATCTCATTGAGTTTCTTTGGTATGATAGCTTGCCACTTACCTGCACAGGATGAATTCAGAATTTAGTCCTCCGATGTACAGAAACATATCTCTTATCTTGTGAACAGTCTGCACATTACATGGTCAACTTTCCTAAGACTATAATGCCCATATAGACAGTGTATATAATAAATTAATATTTTCTTCAGACAGGAGGGATAATGACTATGATAACATTATTATTAAGATCAACCATATATATTGTATACCATCTGACAACCTACAGTGTATTATACCATTTACACCTTTCTTAAACATTTTATCAATACTCTATTTATATCAAAACTAATAGTTTTGACTGCTCTGCAGTCATCATCAGAGCTACAATATTCAAATATATAATTAATACACTTATACACATATTCATATACATAAATAAGTACACAATATACAAAATGTTAAAATAGAAGTCAATACATAGGAAAAGGAAGAAAGAAGAAAATTATATAATCTATGGTGTAATAATTTTCCTTCAATTGCTGTTCAGTAGCCCCTCCTGATATTGATTCATTAGTTAAGCAAAATGTTACACCTCCTAGTTTAGGATCCTGTGATTGTAGATTGACCAAATTTTTCAAATCCCTTTCTACAGAATCATCCACATCAATGTGATTGCAGTCAAAAGCAGGTCTTCTAGGCCTATATTTTGAATCGGATGCTTAACCAAATTTCAGCTAAGAATGTCAGGGATAATGTTATTCTTTGCTTGATGATATTGCATAACATAATCAAACTGCTGGAGAAAGAGGCTCCCTAAATGATCATTAATCAGATACCCACAATATGAGAAATTTCAAGCTTTTATGGGCTATTATCACCATAATGTGTGATCATAACAAAAAAATCTTGAGTTTAGAAAAGTCTCATATAAATGGGAAGGCTCTCTTTTTTATAGTCAAGTAATGTCATTCACACCTTTCAGTCAATGACTCAAAATTAGTTTCTTGTCTTCATTCAGCTGAAATAACATAACTGAGTCCATAGTCACAATTGTCATTTCACATATAGAATAGGTAATTCAGGATAATATAAAATTACCTTATCCCAAAATTTTGAGTTTACCAGATTTAACTTGTCTTGATGATTGACAACCATTTTAACCTGATGTCCTTTTTAAGCAACTGAGACATATGGATGGTGTCTAATGCATAGTTTTATAAAAACTGATGTAGAAATTACAGTCTGAGAAAAGAATGTAGTTGTTTATTTTCTGGTTTCAGAAAGTTTATGGCAGAATTTTATCTAGGTAAGGTTTGATTTCTTCCACTGTTACAATATGTTACAAGAAAACTATTTTTTCAATAGCAAATGTGTTTTTTTTTTCTTTCAAATTTATCTTAAATGTTCTTCTCATCATATTCCCAGAGGAATGACGTGAGGTGTTGCACATATTCTGACATATCTCTCAAGGTTATGATGATATTGTCTACAATCCCGAATTGTTTTACTGTATTCTATGGATGTATTCTTCAATAATCCCCAGCTGCTTTAAAAACACACACTTATACTGACACAGCAATTGATACAGAGCATTCTTTTCCACATTGCAATTAACAAATTCATTTAATTTCCACTTGATTTTGTTGAACTTTGGTGAGCTGTAGTAATATTATTTCATTGTATTTTTTAATAACTCCAAACTTCTTAAAAATTTTCATTATGAAAGCCTATGATAGAAATGATATATCCACAAGTAACTGCAGAGTCACTCTTCACTTAGTTGTTTCATATTGAATTGGCAATCTTTATTAATTTTATGTTCTTTTGATGATTGAAATGGAATTTCCAATCCAAATATTGCTTTTTTACATTCTGAGCTACTTTCATGAAGAAACAAAATATTAAGCACCTTTTTAACAAGTTATTTCTAGGCAAAAATTCTTTTTGGACTAAACGTCCCCTTGGATCACAAAAAATGGAACATGGTAATATGGCCGCTATTTTTTTTCTGCACTAAATATTTTTTGTCTTTGTATTTGATAGTTTGTGATGTCTCTTGTTTTAAGTTATTTGAATCATGTCTAATTATCAAAGTCATCTTATTTTATTTCAATGTTTTAGATAGGATCTGCAAGTGAAGAAACCATTGATTAGAGCATATTATTTTGAAATCTCTCATTCATTAGGGTGTTTTTTTGCATTTTTTTTTTCAGTTGCAACATACTTCTCTTTCAGTTTTTGAGTTTGTGAATCTATTTGATGCTGGCCATCTGCTTAGGATTTAATGTTGTAACCACTAACATCACTAATTTTCATCATTACCAAGACCTACGAGTTTTTTTTTTTTTTGCATTTTCAGATATGAAAAATGTAATTATGCTTTAATGATTTTATAATGCTTTCAACTCGCATTTCCATTTTCTCTTTTAAGCATCTGACTTATGTTGTAATTTAAATCATACATAATGATTCATTAATATTCCAGTCCGAAAGAATAATTAAATTTCATACAGAGTGAAAAAAAACTTTTCCTTACATCATAATCGCCCATGCGAGTCTAACAATTACTATCAATATGAATAATATTTAATTTATAAAACTCAGTGAATTAAATGTGAATATGTTTGAAGATTCACGCTTTCAAATCTAAGTACTTCAGACTGGCTTGGATATATAGAAAGAAAAGTAAAGAGGAGGGTGGACACCCTCTTCTTGTTAAATTCTCTGTCTTGTATTTACGATTTGATCGCTATTAATAACACCTGATTGGTTAATTAGCGTGAGAGGTTTGCAGTCTTTCAGTTTAATGTCAATATGAATAGGATTGGAAAAATGTTTAATACTAATTTTCACATGAGTAAATTTTGAAATAAAAAATAGCATTTGTCCAGCGTTCAGACTAGTTTAAATGGTGTGTGAAGTTGCAATATAGATACTGGATATAAATAAAAATTATTATTTCTTTTTTGTTTATGAGAGAATTTTTTTTAAAAAGTTATATATATATATTAATTTATTAACCAGCACAAATGTCAATATCTCTTAGGCATGTTGTTTTTAAATAAAACTCATAGAAAATATTTAGCCTCTTCAGATTAATTTTATCATTTTAATAAATTAAAGAAATTATTTTATATTTTGAATTTTTAATTGACAGTTCAGATCATTGCTTCAAAAAATACTTATTTATATTATCAATCATCAGGGTGGTCATTGTAAGAAATGGATTTTGTTTATAAGTTAATGTTTTTGTACCACATATTTGTGGAAAAATCAAAATGAGTCGTTAATTTTCTTTATGACAAATTGTAATCCCAAATTCCATTAAATTATCTAAGTAAATAAACATTAAAAACCAATATTAATATCCAATAGGTTTCTCTGTAAATAATACCTTTTTTTTCCTAATAAAACCTAACTTCTTTTTGCATGCATTTTATAACGACTGTTCAATAACATTAATTGATGTTAAAAATAATTTGTCTATTGTTTTTTTTTAATTTACAGTTGTATTTGGCTGTAAATTTATAAAGCTATTATATTATACAAATTAGAATAATAAAAATACTTAATGCATTTCTTATAAGTATCGTGTTTCTACATATATTACACAAATACATTTAATTCTTCATGATAAGTCAAGCCAAACCTTGTAGAATAAACTCTTTATATATTTCAGCATGTTAGTGAACTATATTTTCAAAAGTCCTTAGGAACCTTTCTCACAATATAAATAAATTATGTAGAGAGTTCATTTTACCTTATTCATCTGTCATCTATTAATGTAGTTAAATGTGTTTGCTTATTTAACTTTAAATCACAAATAGAAGTACCTATTATTGCTTATTAATCACAAAGATAAAACAAAAGGAATATAACAGGAGTTGATGCAATTTGACTCATAAAATTTATTTGTTTTCACTGGAAGGACAAAGTAATAGTCAATATTTTATAAAGTATATTTTGGTCATTTATTCATCTCACTTATCCAGTGCTAAACTTTGGTTTAATTCCTAGCTTCCAAGGTAGAGCCCTGTCAGCTCTTTAGAGGCCATGCATTTGTTTGTGTTTTAAGTACTTTTATTCTGCTATTGTATTTAAATTGGACAGTCTTTAACTCTGTGAGTCATATTTTGTGTTTGCATGCAGCCATATAAATGAGAAGCTTTTAAATTGTATTACTGAGGCAGATGAAATAGCAGCCATGAGTTATCCTGAATCTCTTGATGGGATGTCTAAGAAGGTGAATTCCACCTATGGTATTGTCACATATATATTGAACTGGGTCCCCCGAATATATTGCTATCTTAACTATATTTGAATACTTTTTATAATGAGTTTTTAATATTACAGGAATCGATCGGCTCTTCAAGTAGAGGGGAGAATACCATCGATAGCTTTGCCATCAACAATGCCCAAGGCCAGATTGAGCTATGCAAAGCATAACCTGACTATATTTGTTGACCGTGGCCCATCTCAACTGTTGGATTTACACCCTACCATTCAAAGCATTTTATTTGTTTTGAGGATCAACCTCAGGCATCAGCCAACCATAGGTTATATAGTCAGCATCCTTTGGATGACAGGCACACTTTCCAGTGCTTGAATTATTCCATGGCTAACTCATACTCTTAATCAGGGTCCTGCACATTTAACTTACTACATAAAATTTAACTATACTCTTAAATTAAAAGTGATGCACTGATAAGGGAGAGAGAGAATAGACCAAATAATATTTAAGCAAACATTAGTATTTATTCAAGCATACATATCTAATATAATATATTTTACATAAAGAAATATTAATGATTAGTTTCAGGCTAAATTTTATAATAGTCTTTCGTTAATTAAAGTTCATTTAAAATAAATCTAACATGTCTATAGACAAGTATGAAAATATCTTTATCTTGGTTTTTATGATTGTTGGTCTCCATTGTTGATTTCAGGGCTTTGCCATTCTTGGCCTTGACAATGGAAGAGAGAGAGAACTTGGGCAGTATCTATTTCACCATTTTGGCATTAGTTTCTAGTGAGGGTTCAGGCAGGAACAGTTTATTTGTGGAGAACTTTAGGACCTGAAGCACAGTGAAACACTTTTAAAAATGATCTAGCAATGCATTTTTGCTAGCTTCTGCCATGATATTTTCCACAGCAGTAATGAATGGCTATATTCTGTCCTTAGATTTCTGGATCTCTGGACCATTGAATAATGTAATGCACAAAATAAATACCAGACTGAATTTGATCACAAATTAAAAGTCGAAATGAATAATAATTGACGGTGGTGATTTTATATACCTTTCTCATTGTTTAAATTTCTTATCATTATTTTCAATTTTGATTGTAATTTGAATGTTTTTTTTTTTGTTTTAATTAATTTTTACATTTTATTTTAATCTATTATTTTGCTTAGATTAATCTACAATCTCATCAATTGTTTATATAGTTTTTTAATTAATACAATTTCATTATCAATCAGAAATTTTACTAACATTCTAAGATTAATTAATTAATCCTTTTATTTATAATTTCTACTAAGGTTTATTTTTACCATTTATTTCCCTAACTTATTTTTACTTTGTAAGACAGAAAAAGATTTTTTTTTAAAAAAAAAAAAAAAGGGGGAGAGTTTTTAAAATCTTTGCTATTTTAGATTTCCCCCTTACCCACTTGTTCGCAATGCGAAATCTTTTCTTTTTTAAAATATATATATAATGCAATCTTTTTATTCTACAAAAATTTTTTTTTTTAAATTTACTTCTGAAATAATTATTTCAACTATTTTACTTGATTTTCTTTTTTAATAAATCTGATTTTATATTCAGAATTATAAAACATGTAATGCATATATATGTAATTTATACACTTATCTCTTGCTAGATTTACAATATATATTAATATAGAATCTCACAAATTGTTTATTTATTATGGAATAATTTTTGTGCAAACAATATCAAATTACAAACTGTACTGCATCATGTTAATTAAAAAAGAAAAGTTTTTTTAAAAAAAATTTAGCTTGATTCTAAGAATTAAGAAAAATTATTTTTTTTTTTATAATAAAAAATGTATACCAAAAAACACATATACATCAAGACAAAAGAAAATGAGATATGAAAATTCTAATAGATTAATTCAACAAATCATTTGTCCAAAAGCATGCATTATACATGCACATATATCATTAAAATCAAATCAACATTTTAGACAATTCCAGTATCAATAACAATCAACAATTTTCAAACTGTTGTCAAAGCAAACTGCTTTTAATAATAAGGGTGGAATCCAACCCTTATTAATGGTCTAATATACTTACATACATACTAAAGATTGCAACTTAACCATGGAGATTGAAATTTGATACAAAGAAGTTTAAATAAACCTCTTTAAACAAATAAATAAAACCTATTCTGAGTGCAGATTATTAAATAGTCAATTATAATATTACAAACTACAATTATAAATTTTAAATTGCACCCAAAGTATTATTTAACTAAGAAACCAATTTAGTCTTGAGCATTGTTACACTTATTACTCAATTTTTACATGTATATTGTGCCAGACCATAAAACGTCCATGCACAAGATGGCTGTAGCCAACAATTTGGCACAGCTAAATTTATTGAATTCATTAAATAAAATAAAAAAGAATAAACAATGAGAGTTGGTCTATACTGGATCCCCATCTCTTTGCATACACAGCTAACACATATATTAGTTATTTTGAAATAATAATCCATTAAAAATGTGTCATTTATTGTAAATGTTCTAATATGTATAATAACGCACTATAAAGGTATCATATTTTTTTGTAAACATATATGTAATATGTATATATATAAAGATTTTCGTATATATTTTTTTTCTCTTTTTTTGATAATTTTTAAAATGTTTTTCTTTTATTTTAAAAATATATAAAAATATTTTTTTTGTATGATTGACAAGAATCTTCCGTTTAAAAGGTGGATTTGATTAATCTTTGTTTTTCTATTTTTACTTTTTTATATGTAATCAAGTAGTTTTTTTTTAATTAATTAATTTGTAAATCAATTTTAAATTTATTATCTAAAGAATGTGGGTGGTCAATTACTCCAAGATGCAGTTTTGAAATTTCTAAAAGGAGATTTTTGAAACATGATTTTATAAAGAATGTACAAAAGTAAAATTATCTGATGCAATAGCTCGAAGGAGATATAAGTAATTGAAAGTTGTGGGCGGACAGGGATATACAATAACCTACCTGGGTGGTGAACAAAAAGTTTTAATGATTGATTAGTGTTGGACGGGGAGAGAGCCGCAATAATCTACCTGTGAGGTGAAGAATAGCTAGTGATTTTCTTTATTGGAACAAGAGAAAGCTAAATGAATCTATATGTGGTTAAGTTAAACTATTGATTTTTGTTGAAATGAGAGAAAGCCACATGAATGTATACATGGTGTAAAAGATTAGTGATTAGTATTGAACTGAGAGAGCAAGATGAATCTATATATGTTGTAAAATATTATTATTGAACGAACAGAGCTACAGAAACTACCTGTTCGGTATGGGGAATTTGTATTAGACATTTATTCCTTCCGATAAATATGCTGTTGGATTGCTGATTTTTTTTTTTAATTCAAGGAATTCAATTCACACAATTTTTTTTTGAACGAACCTAAATTTCTGTTGAAAGTCTCCCAGTGGTTGCACAAATATTAACCAAAGCCGCCAACACCCATATGATGTGGAAAATCATATCCGCATATGCCGTTTAGTAATCAATCAAAAAGAAAGAAAAATATTTTGGAGTGCCATGATTAAAATGACAAACAAGTTTCATCTGATAGCCTACAAAAGCATTGAGTAGAAAGAACCGTAGCAGTACACCCGCCAGTTCAGATGCGTGGTCGCCAAGATGGATGTGTATGAGACTCGGTATACCCTGATTGAAGGAATCTACAGGGATGGTGAGGGGTTAAATTGAACATCATCATCCTTTCTGGTAGTTGAGATGGTCCGCCCAGAAGTTTGAACCTGGAGAGCAAGCCGACAGAGATGAGTAAAATAAAAAAAAAAGTGTTTATTATTTTTTTTATATAGTTTATTTGTATTTTTTTGAAGTATGTATAAAACCCGGATAATTGTAATAGTTACTAACACATGATAAAATATAATTTTTTTATTATTATATAAAATATGGTGAAATAATGTTGCTTATACACAGATCTCACACCAACCCATTAAATATAAGATTATTATCTCTTGTTCTTTTATCCCATTTTACCTTTTTCTCTTATTCAATGTTAATCATGGCGGCATCACTTTACGTGGAGTGATATATATAGCCGGCCTATATATTTTTATTTTTTATATATATAAAAAAAGTATATATATGTAAATTAGGGTGTATCTAATCTTTTGGGTTGATAGGAACACATGGGGAAAGTTAAAAGGCATAGATCTATGTATAATTTATTTTAGTATTTTAGGGATTTATAAAATGAAATATTCATTGTTACATGCAGGGAGAGGGAGTATAAACTACTCACACATTGGCATCCATATTTAGCTCTTTGTATTCGTAGCAATTAAGTTAATACAGATAAAAGTTAAAAAATGGATTTTTTTTGTGTGTGTTTAATCTAATTATAGATCTTGAACAAAAAGATTTAGACATTCCTATATAATTATATGTACACTCGTAAATTGGATAGAAAGCCCTATAATTAATTTAAGATTCAATATTCTAATGTTTAAAAAAGATATATGTGGTGGAGGGGGGAGATTTTAGTTAAATAAATTATATTATCTCATACTTTATTTGTTATTGTATAATCTATTATAAAGTAAAGAAAATTAATAATAATAAAATATAATCAGCTGTTTGTAATGTTTACTGACCACAGCTATAAAACTTATAGCAATACTTATTTAAAATACCATGAGATAGAGAATTAGAATTGAGTTAGCCATCGTGATATTATATCGGGGAGTTAAATTAGAATATTTTCACCCATTTTTCCTTCACCTAAAGAAAACTTATGTCTAAGAACAGAAAATAAATTTCTCTTCTCTTGGCAGATAGGAAAGGGAAAATTATTTATTTTTTTTGCTTTCTTTTATTATGTTTGGGGTGGCGCTAAAGGTTGTCAAATTAGTACAATCTTTTAAAGGTATGCGAAGAGCAAGGGAAAATGTTTACTGGGCAAATAGATATTGGGGTGGAAATATAAGTGATTTAACAGGGAAAGATTTTGCTTTTTAATTGAAATCAAATTTCTTTCTTCTAATAATTATTAACAACCCCGGGTATTATCAAAGATTGTTATCGATCTCTCATTTTAAATGTACACATCATTTCATGCTCATGACATACAGATATATGCATCATTTTCTTAAATGGAGGTGGCAAATGGGTTTCGAACAGGTACAGAAAATGATGCCAAAGTGAAAGCCAAATGAGGAATTCAAACAGGTACAATATATAACTACTCAAGATTTAAACAAGCCATAAAAATTGCCAATAATATGCACCCACTACAATCTTTGAAATCACACCAACGTAACAAGGCAAATTGTCAAATGTATATTATTAGTCATTTGACTGGATAGTTTTTGCCTAAATTTTGTTTGTGTAATTAACTTAGGAAATTATATCCAATTTAGCTTTATGCTATTTTTGATTGAATCCTTATCTTTGTATATAAATCATTAAGTTTATAGTCATCATTGAAGGATATGCATGCTGCTGTGAATATGCTATCATGATAACAATTAAAAACTCATATATTTGCAATGAATAATCAAATCCATATACAATATATATATATTTGATTGATAATAAACAAATGCATGAACAGCAATAATTATGCTTGATTATTTCTATCATCTAATAATTAAATATTGAATATGCCAGAAAAAATGTAAACTTTATTTAAATTTTCTGAATGCATTTGATTATTAATGATAGCACACAGGTTAGTATATAACATGATACTTGGATAGAACCCTATCTCCTGAGGTCAAACAGATTGCGACTATTTATGTGGATGATGTGATTATAACGTTTACCACCATTGAAGAACACCTTCAACACCTAATTTTGTTCTTTAAAGAGTGCTATAAAAAGGGAAATAAAATCAATTTAAAGAAGAGCACATTATCATGTAGTGAAGTGGTCTTTCTGGGTCATATCATTGGGGGCAATGAGACCTCATCCTGACAAGATAAGTGCCATACAGTACTTTCCAAAACCCACAAATAGAAAGCAAATCACGTCATTTTTAGGACTGCAATTTCTATAATCATTTCTACCAGAAGTTCTCAGACTGCATGGAACCGTTATTGAAATTGATTAGGAAGGATAGAAATGGACTGAGGATCAAGATAAGGCATTAGGAGATATTAAAGCAGGGTTCTTACAGCAAACTGTGTTAGCTTTCTGTGATTTCAATAAACCGTTTATTATCCAGACAGATATTAGTGGTTTTAGATTGGGGGTAACATTATCCCAAATCCAGGAGTATTGCCAACCTGGTGTTCTCTGTTTTATTAGCCAACTTTTAAAGGGTCCAGAAATTAATTATAGTCATAGAGAAGGAAGCACTAGCAATAGTGTGGGCCTTCCAGAAGTTTCAACAGATCCTTCTTGGGTCAGAAGTGTTTGTGGTCAATGACCATAAAAGCCTTGAATTCCTGAATCATAGCTACATGATTAATAGTCAGATAGAGTTTACTGTTAACAGCGCAACCTGGATTAACACATGGTCACATATATGTTAAAAGTCTCCTACTATTTTTAATATCTTTACTTGCAACTCCATTAGAAAAGATAATTTTAAGTTATTTTTTTCTTAAAAAAAAAAAGTACAAAATTTATATATATTATAAAAGTTTGCAAATATCCGTTGTGAGTCTTGAAAAAAAAAATCAACACCTACATAACGTAAATGGCTGCCATGCCATTAGTATTAATTAACGTGAGTGAAAAAACAAACCTGTAAAATAATGTTACTTTAATAAGTAAAAAAACATTTGCTGATATTGCAAAAAAAAATGCAACAGTAATTACAAACATGAATTTTAATCTCTCTTCCCAAAGATTAAGAAAATCCACCACCAACGATAGTGAAAATTTAGATTTACAAAATCAAAATGGTGAAGGAACACAATTACCTTCTTCTGTAATATGGAATGCTGATATGCTAGATAGCATTTCTGAGAAATTCCACAACACCATTCCTAATGGTCTTTTAACACTCTGTCATTTTTTCACAGATTGTTCAATAGTTTTATCAGCCACAGAGAGTTACTATATGAAGCACTCACTCTGCACAATCTATGAGACAGTGTTCTACACTTAGCTGATCATCCCAATCAAAGATACCTTGTCATAGAATTTCATGATCCAAAAAAAAAAATAGATTTAAAATGAAAATCAAAACACTGGTGCTGTAGATGAAAACACCTAACTGGCATGTTGAAAAATACATACCTAGGCTACTCCATACAGGATTTAAAAAAATTAATGGAGCCATTTGGGAAGGTTGTCGTTGCAACTAGTTTACCTAAAAGACACTCCAGTTCCCATATACAGCAATAGCTCTGAGTTTAAAGTCAAGCTAAATAAAACATTGATCCAACAACTATACCTACTCAGATTACAGACCAAGAAGCAACACTTTGCCTATACATAAGGGGGTTGAAGCACCAATGTTTTTCTTGTCACCAACATGGTCATCTAACTGCACAACCACTCAATGTTTACAATGTAAACAGGTGGGTAACCATACACGTAAATGCATTCATAATAAAAAACCCAAGACAATAGTGACAAAACATTGAATCCACACATAACCTCCCACTAATGAAGATGCTTCACCATTTGACCTCCCCATTGAGCAGACAAATCAAACCTTCAGCACACCCTTTAACATCAGCAGCAAAACTTCTCAGGCTGATAATAATGAAACTCACCTCATCATCCAAACCATGTAAACTGGTAGATCCAACTCATACAGCTAAGGTACCACACTCAATAATTCACAAGGACAATAACCAATTTTCACCTATAATAAACAAGACCAGCATAGAAGTTATGGATACACTGATACCACCATTACCAATAATTGAAAGCTGTGACACAGACTATACTGCCAAAAGAAAACATGGGCAACCACGAAAAGATCAAGGTAATAAAAAAAATAAAAACACTTGATACTGAAATCAATTCAATTAATAACAGCATTCATAACCCAGAATTCTGTAACCCCCACTTAACAGACACTCAACAAACACAGGAAGCTCTAACTGAGCCAAAAAAATTTCCTCTTTCACTTACCAAAATCTCAAACTCAAGCAACGAATCAAAAACAAAATCTGAAGATAAACATATATACACTAGTACACCAACAAATATCACACCTTCTCTGAAAAAAAAAGTAATACAAACAAACCACCTCTCAAATATTTTTCTGCATACAATCCTTTTTCTAAATCGTATAAACAAGGCAATAAATGAAATCTCAATCCAGTCAATTTAAACATTTTTTTTTTTTTCCTACTCGTTTACTTCAACATGAAAATAAAGATAGGAGCTTTCAATGTTTGAGGTCTAAACTCAATTAAAAAAAACTTCCAGCTAAGTAAATGGATTCAATTTACACAGCCACACATCCAGGGTCTGCTGGAACCAAAAATATATAATGGTTCTCAGATTGACCCCCACAACCTTTTTAAGGACCCAAGGCTTTTCCACCTGTTTACGAGATTCATCATCACCTTCAGGAGGCACTGGACTAGTCATCACAAGAAGCTGTCATTTTTCATCCTTTAAAATTTATATATATCGACTCAAACCTGCTTATATCACTTTTCATCAACATACTGTTGCAGTCAACATAATTTTTGTTTACACACCTCCTGGACCAGCTGTCATCTCAAGATTACTGCTTACCATCAACTCATTACTATCATCAACCTTTTACCCAGTTATCTTAATGGGTGATTTTAACATGAGTTATCACACTTTTGTTTCAAAATGGCTACATCAACTTGCAATACTATTAATGAGTGCTGAAGGTTTCTTACCATCCAACTCCATCTCTTTCTACAACAGTCGTTACACCTCACTTATTGACCTGTGTTTTTATTCACCTATGCTTCATCACTTCATTACATGCTTCATCACTTTATTAAGTTAACACTTAATCCCTCACCCTTCTCTGATCACTCTAGCCAAATGCTTGAACTCAATCTAAGTACAATGGAAACATCAACAATTTAACTTCATAAAACAATGAGAATAATTCTTCCTGCACACATTCTGAATTTTTGTACTCTGAAACCTATATTATGTTATTTAAACTCAGCACTATGCAACTTGCTCCTGTTCAACAGTACATTTTTTTTATCAACATTCTGTCATTTAATATAAGTCATATTACCCAAACCACACCACCACCCTCATGACTTCTAACTTTGGACAATAAACTACATAAAAGAATCACCATGTGTAAATCTGCTCCAGATTCCTATGCACATATAAAAAGACTTACACAAATATGTAATGACACCTGCAGCACTCTAAAAGAGTACCTTGCTATAAAAAAGAAAAAAAATCTGTCTAACAAAACAACACACCTGGACATGAGGGTATATTAGATGGGCTCTAGGGTATCCTTCCACTGTCAGAGTTCCATAAGTACTTGTAACCAACGGTGTTACCAAAGCTGGACATAATATGATAGAGCCAGTATACACATATTTCAAGCAAAAGCTGCAGTCACATTGTGCTTTCACACCACCTGAAGATCTATTTGGCCAACCAGAGATAGATAAACCTTTCCATGCTACTGATTTCTTGCTGAAGCTAACCACATTTCCAAACTTTTGTCTTCCAGGGCCACATGAATCCCTAAATTTGTATTCTTACATCTCAGTCAGTTTACCACGACATATCTACATGATTTAGCAAAATTATCTATCACAAAGGCTGTATAACTAAGATCTATATCCCATCTCTTTAGTTCCATTCAACAAAAAGCAACTTCAATATCCAATCTATCTAATCTGTGATCAATCTCCATGAGCCCCCTTGGTAGTAAAATTCTGGAAAAGGTTCTGAAAGATAAAATTGAACCATATCTCCTGCCTCTGTTATCACCTATACAACATGCAAAAAAGGCTTCTCAACAGGCCAAGCTGCCCTCATTTTCAAAACCATTGTAAATTCAGTTAGAGAGCAGAAAAAGTATGTTCCAATGGCTTTTCAAATTGACAATGAGGCTGCTTTTGACTCAGTCTTTATTGAAATTTTAATTAAGACACTTGCAGACACTAAAATACTTCGCTATCTTTTATACCTACTAACCAATCTACTCCTTAGTCATGAAATCCATATTACAATTAATGGTAGAACATCACCTTCCTTCTCTCCCCACTAATCCATATCTCAAGGATCTCCACTCAGTTTATTATTTTTGTTCTACATTAACCTTCTCATAAACAAAATACAACAAAAATTACAAGGAATACAAATCCCCCACACTGGACTATATATACTGTGTATTGCATACATGGATGATTTTACTGTTTTTCTTACATCCAAAAAACAACTACCTACTCTGGAAAAAAATACTTAATGAATACGCCCTCAAATATAAATTTAAAATCAATATTAACAAAACATCAGTTTGTTTTCTTTACACTGGCAAGATAAATACATAAGTTTATCTTGGGAAACCAACTAATTTCCTTGGGTTTTCTTTCTACCTAGGACCCCTCTGCAATGAGACAAAAGATCCAGAAAAAACTGAAAGATGATGCTGAACATACAACCGCTTCTCTCTCCGAAACCTACTTCTCACTATATGCAAATGTATGCCTTTTCAATCAGCTTGTAACTACAAAAATAATATATTACTCACCAATCATAAATTTCACCAAATCTTTCACTTTGTCCATTTACTCACTCTGCAGCAAGCTATTATGGGGCAGAAAAGTAGTCTCCATCTCTGTAAAACGACTTAGTCTTCCAACAACCAGAAATGGATTAGGTCTTTACTCCATACAAATTTTTCACAAAAAAAAAGTATTAATCTCCTAGCTGCATTGGTAAGAAGTTTTTCAGTGCTCGAATGCATCCTTCAAATAATACCCACAGACTTCCCACCACCTTCACACGGATATTTGTCTTTGCTTGTAAACCAACTTCAAAGCATTTATGATCAAGTGTCTTTTTTGGGTGTAGGTAGATACACCTATTGGACTATTTATAATATGCTGTACCCAGACATAACTACAGATCCTCACTCACCTATGCTAAATATGAACAATAGTTGTTTGATGCAACAATTTAAAAAATGGTCATTGGAACCCAAATTTTTTGACTTTTTTTTAAAGGTAAATCTTCATGCTCTACCCACCTCCTATTTCCTTAAATACTGCAGGTTTTGCAACAAAATAGATGCTTTTTGTTCCTTGTGCCACAGGGAAGAAGAAACACAACAACACCTATTTCACACCTGCACAGCTCTAACGAATATCCAAGAAATTATGATTAACACATATAGACAAAATAACATCACACTTGATAACCTAATAGAGACACTCAGTAAAGACTCAATATTAGCAGCTCGTGCAGCAACTTTTTGTTTATATAGTTTCTGGTGTACCAGATGTACTTTCTGCCTTGTAGACAATATCACAAAGCACCCAGCCACATTCTCTAATAAGCTCAAACAACTGAAGGGCAGAGATGGCAAAATTGCACACCCAGATATATTTCCTGCTCCATGATCACTATTAAAAACCTGAGACAAACCATAACCTCAGAAAACAAATTGTGACTTTTCTGTAACAAGAACAATTATTAATTTTTTTTTGTCATTGTTGTTTTTACATATCCCTTTTTTAACATTTTTTTCTGTTTGTTCCAAAGCCATATAGTTTTAAACCATATATTTTCAACAATGTAATTTTTGGTAAACAAACAAATTCATGTAATCTATTTTATACAACAAAGTATATTATTGAAGAAAAAAAAATGTTTTGTTTTTGTTATAATAAAAAAACAATAGATTCTCTAAACTCGAGTTGAATATTTAACCAGAATATACTTTATCTTATAATTAAATATAATCTATTGATATTTGTATTATGTTTATTAACACAGTTAGACTTAGTATAATATTTATGTTGACAATTACTAATTATTTTATAATTTTGAAAATAAGACATTTTTTTAACAATAGTTTAATACTACACTCCCTCCTCCTCAAATTTATTTGCCTTTTTTTTTTGCTAGTTGACATATATTTTTATAATGCAGAATAAGGCCCTCTCCTCTAATTTAACCTTTGAACTTGTCATTTGTGAAAACATATTAAATTCATGATATGCATATATTATCGAGACTGCAAAACAAATTTTTAGCTGACAGCAGTCTCTTAAGAATGAGAGTAAGTGCTGCCATAGTTAGGAGATGCATTAATCAGAAATTAAGTTCCAGGAATTTTAATCAGAATAAAAAAGATAGGAGAAAAAAAAGTTTGTTAGAAATTGACTAAAAACAATAAAAGAGTGGGAAAAACTTCTCATCTTTTGGATCTCTAAATTTCAACTGAGATTTATTTTTAACTGAAAGGAGGTTAACAGTATATGAATATTTAATGATAAGTCAAAGAGGGAAAAAATCCTTCTGTCTCTTTTAAAACAGTGCAAATAACGGTGTCTTGCCATTTCTTGACAGCTTATCAAAAAAGATGTCTCTGGAGGTTTCTTTATATTCAGGACAAAAGCAAAATGTTGCTCAATTTTGAAAATTTACCATGTAGCTTTTCCCAAATTCTGAAGTTAGTTATTTTAATGCACATTAGCAGATATGCATTAAGAGAAAATTGGATAAGAAAAGATGAAAACAATTAGGCAAGGTTCAATATGAAATGTCTAAAAAGAAAATAATAAACAGACATGTTTCAAGAAAATATTATTTAAAATTTGTTTTAGTAAGTCATTTTTAACTTTTATAATATCTGCCTATACTTCAAATAATAACTAAATTATTGATTACTTTTCAAGGTCACTCAATTGATATAAAATTATATATATATATAATATTTAAATACATATATACTATCTATGCTAAACTTAATGCAATAATAAGGTACTTGAACTCAGCCTTTCAAATTCTTCACAGCTACCCAATCCATCTTATACAACTGATCTCCAATATACATATTTCATCATCGGATTTTCGATGATATGGATGGCTGAAGAATTGGAGAGTGGAGAAAATTGAAGCTTGTCCATTAAAGTTTGAAGATTTTCTATCTTAATATAAACTGAGCGGTAACTGTATATATGTGCGGGATATTGTGATCTGAACCAATTGATGAGTGCTGGTTCAGCATGCTATTGGATATCATTTATATTTCTCACATGTATGTGATTATGTGTATCAGTTGTATAAGATAGATCGGATTGCTATGGGAAGTTTGAAAGCCTTACAATTCTATATATATATATATTGTCTTTCGTTTTTAATTATACTGAAACCAACATTTTTTTTAAATTTTTTGGGTACGTGTATTTGAATCTACCATTTTATCGCACCTTAACAAAAGTCATTTCCATTTCTAATTTTTATCTCAGTTTTGAAATCTCTTATCGTGTCAATTATAATCCGGTTAATAATTAATTTAAAGCAAACTAACTTCATAAATGAAAAATACATCTCACTGTACATCATTAGTAGTGATGAGTCTGAAGAAAAATTAAATTGCATTGCATATTATTATATCAGTCAATATAATTTCAATATTTCGAAGTTGGAAAATGATGTTTATACATTAAGAAATATATTGTATAATTATTAAGTTTTTGTATATGTCAAATACTGTCAGTGTTTACTTATTGTTGGCTATTTAAAAACATGTGCAAATTCTTTTTTAATATTTCTTTATTAATACTGTATTTTAAAAGATATGGAAGCTTTTTTTTTTTTTTTCATATGTCATAGCATCGGCCGGGAGGCGAACCCACAACCGTCTGCATCCAACTACTTGCTTGCAAGGCGGCTACGATGACCTCTCGGCTAACAACGCTTGACAGATATGAAAGCTTTTTGTATTTAAAGTGCTATATTTTTAATTGTCTATTTATATATATATGATGAAATTAAACAAGGTTTGGGGAACCATAGCCCACTAGTCATTTGTGCTAAGAAATTTATATTAGCAATAATAAAACAATGCTGTTTAAAATTTCCAAAATAATCCTGTTGTTTTTAATCTTTAAAAGGATTCCATTTCACAAACACAGATAATTTCACCATAGATGTAAGCTGACAATATTTGATGAAGTCTAGTACATCTCTATCAAGTGTTTGATATTCGTTTGTCTTCCAAGTAATATTGAAATTTTGTGAATGAAGTTATTTATTTGATCATGTATTATCTAAGATTAGTAGAAGAAACTTTAAAACATTTGTGTATTTTATCATTTTTGTTTCTTTGTGAACTGACTTTAAAAACTATTGCTAAAGTATTAGGAGAGAGATAAAGTAATGGTTTTCCATAAAGATGAAATACTCTTTTCATGATTTCAATAGATATTCTATCTTAGTTCATGACACATTTTTTAAAGAAATATTTTAGTGTTATCAAAAAATCAGGCATGTGGCAGTAAAACATATTTTTTTTATAATAAAAATCTTTTTATTCTTCTTGATTCTTTCATTAATATATTGTAAGGATAGTTAAACCGACTACACAAAAATGCATTCATCATAAAGACTGAATTTACCAACACAATCAAAAAGATATTGATTATAAGCTTATACATTTGTATAAAATTGTCAGTTAAAATTATATTATTGACGATACTGATTTATATGTATACCAAACCTTTAAATCAGTAGTCTTCAACCATCGGGCCGCAGCCGGGCTGTGGAAGTTTTCTGCCGGATAGCGCTAGACTGGCAAGAAAGTTAGTAATAACAAAATAATAAGATTTTAAACTTTTAATTAATGTAAACTATTTTTATTTCATCGCATTTTTACCCTGTTAAAAAATAAGAAACAGAACAAAAATGAAATCTAATCAATAATACATAAATTAATTTGTTTTTTCTATTTATCGTAGATGTTTATGGAGAGATAGAATTAAATTTATTATTTTTCTAAAAAAATTCAAAATTTAAAAAAAAAAGATTTTTTATTAAACAAATTCCAGTTGTCTTTTTATCAATCACGGTTGCTTGTCAGCATTGTTTATGTGTTAAAACAAAATCAAAACTTTTGACTTTTTCAAGTTTCGTTTTTTTTTTTTTTTTGGTTTAAAATACGTCCACTTTTTTTTTTTGGCCTATAAGGTGATATTTATTAGTTTTATTTGTATACTGCTAATATACTAAAAGTTTATTTTTAAAACCAATTTCTGTTAATCTTTTTTTAAAAATAAAAACAAACAAAAAATAACTTTGCGATTTTTTTTTTTGGGGGGAGGCTTTATTTCTATTACGCGATATCTATTTTACCATTTTTTTTAAAAAATTTTTCCTATTAATTACATTTTTTGATCCTTTCAACACACCAGCACAAAAAAAAAAAAAAAATTACAATAACATCAAAACTTCAGACAAAAACACGATTCGTTTTATTTTTTCAGATTTAAAATACGGCGATTTTTTTTTGACTGTCTAGTGATTAATTACGCGATTTCTATTTTGCCCTTACTACTATCAAAAGACAACGTCCATATATATATATAACCATCTTGTATATTTAACATTAAATTCAGTTATTACATTTATCATAATCATTGCCATGTAATTACACTAGCTATGATATTTCCCAACATTCAGATGAATAACATTTTATTCTTGAATGTTTTAACAATGAAATAATAAACATAGAAATGCAAGCACATTAATGAGAACGATTGGTATTATACTGTTTTCTGTGTTCAGCATGTGAAGGTAAGCAACACTATTACAATACACAATAATTAGTGTGCTGTTTTGGTCAGTTATAACAATTATGCTTATCTAAGTCTAAGCAGGTTACATCTTTACGAAAATTTATCTGTAAACTTTTGCCAGTCCGCGAAATTTTATCCTTATTTTTATCGGGCTGCAGGTGTGAAAAGGTTGAAGACCACTGCTTTAAATGCATGTAAGCAAAAATCTTTAAAAAGAAAGAAATCATTAATGTTAATTTTTTTGTCTGTGTGTTTATTAATCCAGCATAAAATTATAAAAAGATCAAAGTGACTAACAATGAAAGCATAGTGTGAACTTGAAACTCATGTTCTAAAAACAAAAACATAAGACAAGATAAACACTTTCATTCTTTTTAAGAAAAACGGAAAGCAAATAAATTACATCAGTAAGAAAAGATAATTGATAAATTCTTGAAATCAATTTACTTGTCATATTAACTATCCTTAATATTGAAGTTCATAAATCACTATGATTGCAATTTGAGGGAGTTGATTAAAGGATCCACCTTATTTCTATAGAATTTATATTTTTAACCCTAGTTATAAGCTAGAAAAGAAGAAATCATGCATGGCTAAGAAGTGATAAAACATTGTGGAGATGGAGCTGCTTGTCATACAACCAAGAGTTTCTGATATGATTATCATTTTAAATTAACATCATTATGACCATGAGAGTAAAAAGATCTACAACATGCTATGATCAAGCAAAGAACATGAAGTTCCAGATGGCAACCGAAGATTATTCGATGGACTATCATTCAGTTCATGCAAAAGAATTTTCTTAAGAGCAAAGATACCCAGATGTCTCATGATCTGGATTACAAGTCTTTGAACTATTGCTAGACTACACTAAATTAACATCCCAAATTATATTTTTACATTTTTTAAATTCTTATTTTGCTTGTTAAATTGTTTTTTTTTTCTTGAAACAGAGGGTCAATTCATCCAACCTTCAATTATTCTAGATGGAGGGGAACCAACAATCATTTACTAATAAAATTTAGGGATAGACTCCCGATTTGCTTGCCAATTGGTACATTAGTCTACTGACTTGAACGGTGAGACTTTACTCTTATTCAATATTAAGCACTCGCAATTTCATGTTCAATGTTTGTGTTCAAGTAATTATTTGTTATTTGGAAGGTATGACTAAACCCTTGAATAATTGGTCTGTCCTGTCATAGATCTTGACATCAGAATAGGATGGGGGGCTCAGTATCTATAAGCAACTCTCAACAGATCACAAAGTATGGATAGTGTAGAAATTAATGACCAAATGATTTCATGGAATTTTAGTTAGCAAAGTGTTAATAGTTAATGAACACATTAGTAAATAGTTCATGAACACAAATGAAGGCTGCTCATGCCTACACAATTATTAAATTAGTCAAAACATATTATTTTTGTTATCCAACAATCATGAATGGAAACCACCATCAAAATTAATTTGTTAAATATTAAATAAAATTAGTTGTCTGTTGTTTGATTTTTTTATTTTCCAATGAATCACACTAAATGCATATCCAATGCACATATCAGATATGGAATAATCATACCTTTAAATAGAGTAATGTACATTCTCCCTGAATTTGAACTCTGGCATAACGTGGATCAAGAGAGATGAAGTAAGGGAAGTTGTGCAAGGGTCAATCTCATCTCACCCAGTCATTAATCATTATGGGACCACTTCCTAAAACTGGAATAAATCATCAAATAACTGACTTGTCTAATCGTGTGTAATGCTCTACCTGGAAGACCAATTGGGTGACCATAGTTAGATACACCTCATGAGAATAGTCTTCTCCCACTGTAATATCTAACTGTACTATCAGACATTATAAACATAGAATTTTATACATATTTGAGATACTAAAACTAGTTGGTTTTTAGGTTTAATTACAAAATCATGTTTTTCCGCCAGTGTAAGATGAACTCTTAATGTGAAACTAAAAATGGCATGTGCCACCCTCTCTCTCACTGACATAATGCTACCACCGCAATTTCTTATAGTTAGTTTTCTAGCCTGTTTAACAAAATAAACCATAATGATGTGTAATAATGAAACATTTTTTTCTTTGTAATATTTTTAGTTGGAGTTTAAATCCAACCTCTCATGAAGCTGCCCTCCCCTTTATTGAAATAAGCCATTCCCATAGTGATAGAGTTTCATGATATTTGACCGTTAAATGTGAAATAAATAATGTTTTTAGTCTACTTACTGATCAGAATGTATCCTTATTTAAGTGTTGTCAATAACAGCTATAAATGAAAATAAAACTATATATCAAATGCCAAGGGCAATCTTACAAACAGCGAAACTCTATCATTGTCATATCTTTATATGTGTATATAATGTATAAACATCCACCAAAACAAACAGATAGATTCGTTTTGTAACATTTAATAAAATCCTATTTTTAAGTATACGTTCAGTATTGTAACCACCATACTAAATTCATATCTGTCTAAATAAAATAATTTATCATGATCATCAAATATTTGTAACCAAAAATAAAGTTTTAAATTCGTTTAGTTGAATATATATATATAAAATCATCTTGAATTTTGTCAAAATAAATATTTATATTTTTAAACTTAAACCAGTTGTTCGAATCTCCTTAATAACATTTATATTTATGTATGTTTTTAACTTATATCTTGGGTTCCCGGTGCTACATCATTTTGCATGAGAACTCAGCTGCTGACGATGATGAGAGATTGAGTGAACCCAAGATATGTGTTATAGATTTCGGGAATGGGCGAACAAGTTAGAATTCATAATTGCTTTTGATCTGTGTATCTCAGGCATGATTGGGTTCAGGGTACTTTTGCTCAGATTCTAAATCTTGTTGGATGGACATACATTTTTGATGGTACAGTAGATTTTTTTCCCTGGGTTTGGCGCCCAAAGGAAGAGTTGCTCTACATTCAGATAAAGATTTTTTTATCTCTTTGTCATATCACTAATACTGTTATGGTCATATTCGTATGCTTCATTAACATAGTGCAGAATTTGGCCACCAGACAGAAGAGCATTACTATAGGTAGGAAAGCTATCACCAGTACTGAGTTTGAACATGGTTTATCGGTTCCACAATACACACTACGAAATAATGAATCTGATGCTACATTAGCAAACATTTCTTTAGGCATGGGGATCAGGAAGATATAAGAGACTCATTTACTTTATTTTGAAGTTAGCCATTTAGTAACAACAATCTAAACATTTATATATATATATTTAAATAATCGAGGAGATACTATTCTGAATGTGTGTGAACTAATAAACATATGACAGCAGGCGTATGATTTGAAATTATTTTAATACATTTAATAATAATGAAATTCTGGTAGTGGTATTATCCCGATACCTTTTATATTTACAAAATGAGGTACAATTATTTATTAATATAATTTAGTTACCTGAATGCTTGGGATAAGTGTTTATAAGACCATGCCTTCGAGAATTTAATATCTTTTGTAATGCGAGAGTTTAAATCAGAAAATAATAATCGCTGTTGTGGACATATAAATTTATTCAAGTAAATAATAGATTTACCTTACAGAAAGAATTAATTATGGGCAGACATTGATCTGAGAGCGAATTTATGCTGGATAATGGAAAGACAGAGTCAAACTTGAAATACTAAAATTAATTACAAACAAATATGTGGCACATTTAGAGATGCAATTCGACGGTGGCAGTATGTTCAAACTGTGGAGCAGTGGATAATATTTAAAATGACGGGCTGGTGTTTGCCATAGGCCCAAAAGGTAAAGGGATCACATTAGCATCATCATGGGTAAGGGGCCATGCCACAATTACTCCCCGACTGCATGACAGGTGTCAAGTCCTAAGGGACCATTTCTTATGTCCGCTTATATAAGACGACACAGTATTCACTGTTGATCCAGGATATCCAAGGCTTAAAGATGGATTATCACATCTTTAAACTGCCACATATCTATCTGACATAAGTATCAAATCGGACTTACTTTTAAAATTAAACCTGAAATTTACGACTCGGTCTCCCAATACCAACATTTAATAAATTAACTTATTTGCCTTCAAATAAATGTAATTAGTGGATTTGTTTAAATACACTAGCTTTATTTTTAAAACTCAAAAGCAGGTTTAAAAGGAATTTATAAGTTTGGGATTGTTATTTAAGAATTAATATGTCCACTACCTACTTTGTGGTAGACTCTCGCATTTACAGTAAGGGAAACAACGAATGTGTATTGAGTAATATAGAACTAAATTGAACAAAATAATTTAACATGAGTAAAATATCAATAATATGACTTGCAGGACATGCATCTATTATTTCATGTAATCATTTATTCACTAGAAAATCATAGTGATTTCCAAGCTGACCAGCCAACATAAGTACATAAAAAAAATCTATAATTTGATCACTGCACAATATGGCAACCATTTTAATTATTATTTACATTTCAAGATTGGCTGAGTCCAGTCAGAAATCTTATAGGCATGCTATTACTAAAGTAAAAAATGCAAAATAGAAATATATACCCAAGAAAGTAGAATAGAGTCAGGTAAGGTAAATTATTAGAAGAGATTTTCAGAGTTTAGATTAGTAAGTATATTTTATAAGTACAAAATTTATAAAGTTTAGCTATAGCTTGGAAATAGAAATTAGAGTATTCTAAAGATCTCAGGTACAGGTACCTGTTTTATATGGAGATGAATTTTCACATTTCAGATTAGGCATGTATTGTCCATTTACTTTATAACAGTAGCTTCTTTTTCCTAGCACTCAGGTTATGGTGTTCATTTTTTTGATGGTAGCTTTCTGTCTATCTTGATAGCAGATTCCCATTATTCAACTTCTGAAGGGCAC
This sequence comes from Epiperipatus broadwayi, assembly GCA_028023455.1. Taxonomy (NCBI): domain Eukaryota; kingdom Metazoa; phylum Onychophora; class Udeonychophora; order Euonychophora; family Peripatidae; genus Epiperipatus; species Epiperipatus broadwayi. The sequence goes on along the minus strand of JAQFVV010006281.1, from coordinate 3,472,204 downwards.
ATATGGTGTTTTGGGCATATGATTGACCATTTCCAGAGGAGAAAAGCTTTGTCGCTTTCTACTCGAACATTTTAGAATATTCCCGTATATGAAAATTAATTTTGATGGCCAAAAGTACACAAATCCGATCAGGATTCTCAGAACAAACCTCAATTCCATTAATTTTGTCCTTTTATACTGGCTATGTTTTATTTTTATCTTCAATTTTCAGATAGATTTTTTTGTCCCTATGAGAATCAATGCATTGGTCAAGAATTTAAGATTTTAATTAAATCACAAAACTACATTTTATATTGTTCAGATTTGTTTTTACACCTTTTAACATTTTGCAGCAATTAAAACGTTTAGGAAATTTTTCTCTAATTAATCCGTTATCTCTCACTGACCATCACTTCCAAAATTTCAAATACACAGTGGATTTATAATTTATGTTTACATTTTTAAAATTAAAATCCAGTTTCAAAGTTATTATTTTAAAATAAGATTTTAGAAAATTAGAAATAAATGAATGAAAGTTTATAACTTAATATAGATAAAGCTATATAAATATTATATAACTAAAAAAAGTATTTTGAAATTATATCAAAGTATTTTAATTTACTTTTTTAATCTGCTATCGAAGTGTGTGCCTTTACAGCAAATTTGACAGATGCTTATATATTTTTAGTACCGCTACACACACAATTCAATACCAAAAGTTTAAATTTAGGTAGAATACAGGTAGTGGGTGAGTGATGATAGAAAATGTGAAACTTAAGATTCAAATTCGAATCTTACTGTTTCAATACTAAATATAAAGCTTCACAGGATGTATTTGTTTAAAGAAGTTTTTTTTTGCCAGAATTATCTTTAATAGTTAATCAATTGTTTTAATTACATCTGCATATGTCATTCCATTTATTAATCTTTTCACCGGTGAAACGACCATATTGAATATTTAAAAAAATATGTTAAGCCATAAATTTTATCATAATGTATGTTTGTATTACTCAAAAATGACATAATATATATTATTTGAAATATGAAACATCAAAGAATATAATGAAGCTGAAAAATATAGTCGTTGATATTCAAAGTAATGAAAAAAAAAAATAAAGGTTAATATTTATAATAATTATTTTCATATTATTTCATAAATTCAAAATTATCATGCATACAACTTTTTTGACATAATATATATTATTTGAAATATGAAACATCAAAGAATATAATGAAGCTGAAAAATATAGTCGTTGATATTCAAAGTAATGAAAAAAAGAATAAAAGTTAATATTTATAATAATTATTTTCATATTATTTCATAAATTCAAAATTATCATGCATACAACTTAAAATTATATTTTTGTATGTAGGTTAGTTGGATTCATCATAAAATTTCTAAAAAAAATGATATATTATAACACTTTTCTAAGATAATCCATCATTTGAAAACTTGGTAGAATAAAGACATTAGTATCTTTCATTTTTCCTAGCAGCCCTTCAAAATGTATTTCCGTACAGGAGTTTGCAATGAATATGTCATCTCTAACAACAAGTAGTCTAATATTGATCAATAATTAGTGTAATTTGAATGTTATAATAAAGTACTTCAATACAGTTTGTAATTTATTAAAATGTATTGCTAAAATAGTCACTATATACAAAATAAAATAATAAAATAAAAGTGAATGAAATACGAAATTCGTTATAGAGTTAAGCTTGAGGTACATAAATTAGTAATTTAGAGTCAGTGCAATGTATAATTATTTATTCTATCTATATAGGTTTTAAGGGCTCATATTGCTTCATGCTACTATGACCACAAGAATACTTATTTCAATGTTGCAAAGGCAAAATACATTTAATTAATGGAATTAGTTATTTCATTTTGCATGATATAGTTTTATAAAAATATATTTAATTACTGGAATTATTTATTTTATTTTGCAAGATATAATTTGGTAAGAATATGTTAAGTAATGGAGCTATTTATTTCTTTTGCAAAACCTAGATTAATATTATTTGTAGATTTCAAACCCCTTTACTTTAGTTATAGTTAATGTGCATTTGAAATAAAATGCAAAATTTTAATTTTATTTTATAGTGTAATTAGAATATTTAATCCATGTTGTTCATCATAGGTTTATTAAGTTGATTGATAAATAATTGTTATAAAACAAAATGTTGAACACAAGATAAATTTTGTAGTGGATTAATAGAAGCATAAGGTTATATTTCTTCAGTTCTATAGGTTATCAGAAATAGCTGATAACCAAAAAACCATTTTCTTTATAGTAAAATATATGGATTTAATTTTTGGTTCATTATTTAATGTTACCAATATAAAGTGTTTCAAAAATCTATCAAAAAGTTTTGATAGATAAAATGTGTTAATTTTGAAATTTAAGAGATAATATTATGTTATTTATTCTTATGAAAATTGTAACGAGTGATGCTAAATACATCCAAAATTTGTACTGATATTAAGAAGAAATAGATTAAACATTTGCTTAGCTATTTTTCTTATTTTTCTTAATAAATATTTTATTACTCAACATTTGTATTTAGAATTCTTTTATAACATTCATTCGTTAGTTCATATTTCCATACATGCTCACTCATTTATTTTATTTAATGTGACATAATTGTATTTTCATTTAATTATAATAAATATCCAGATATGATGATATTGATTTCCTTGATCCAAACACTGTATGAGATGCCAATTATCTACTGATTGTCTTAAAAGGTTTTTATTATTTAGTAATTATTTAGATGATGAGTTGAAATTAAAATGTACCCAATTTCTTTCATGATCGAACTGCCATTATTTAGTTAGGGTATTGCTTAGTTTATAATATTATTTTCATAATATTAAACAATAGTTATTGAGAGATAGAGATTTTAGATTAGGCCATGCCATAAAACAAATTCCCCTGAGATCTTCAATTTTTTAATGCAGATTAGATAATAAATTCAGTTAATTAGGTTAGATTAGTGTGTAATTAAAAATTTAGTAATGATAGGTTTAGTTTAAGTTCAGATCCAGTTTGTTATACACTATAGTTTCTAAAATATTATATTTTAGTTATTAGTTTAATTTTCTAATATGGTAGAGGTTGTTCAATGCATGTGGATGATGGGAGTAGGTGGAATATATATTATAATTAGTTAATTTAGATGGGTAGAATTTTACCACTTTAAATCTTATTTATTTTAGAACTTGATAAATGTTTTATTCCTATTAATTATAATAATTTCTCCCACACCTAATGTACATTGTACACCTCATACACCTCTGTATCCCTCAGCTGAGTTAGTTTAAAGTGAAACTATTTAAGAGCCTCATAAGTAAATTTAGGATAAAATTATTTTGATAATTTATTCTATGATCCATAGAATTGGTACCCCCGGGTATTTGTTAGTGATGGTGATTGGTGGTGAGGGGTTACAATATATATATATATATAAACTATGGTACCTAAACTACTAACTTATGTACCTCAAGTCTAACTCTATAATGAATTTAGGATTTCATTCATTTTTTATTTTATTAGTTTATTTTGTATATAATGACTATTTTGGTAGTACTTTTTAATAAATTACAAACTGTATTGAACTTCTTTATTATAATATTCAAATTGTAATAATTATTGATCAATATTAACTACTTGTTTATAAGGGATGTTTTTAGGTATGACAGATACATTGCAAATCCCTGTATGGAAATACATTTTGAAGGGCTACTGAGAAAAATGCTAAGTACTAATGTCTTTATTCTATGAAGTTTTCAAGTGATGGATTACCGTAGATAAGTGTTATTAAATACTAATTTTTTAGAAATTTTATGATGAATTCAACTAACCTACTAACAAAAATCTAATTTTAAATTGTATGCATGATAATGTTGCATATATAAAATAATATGAAAATAATTATGAGAAATATTAACTTTTTTTTATTACTTTGAATATCAATGACTATAGTTTTTGCAGCTTAATTACATTCTTTGGTGTTTGATCTTTAAAACAATATATATTATGTCATTTTTTAGTAATACAAACATATATTATCATAAAATGTGTGGCTTAACAAAAAAATTTAAATAGTCAAGATGATCACAATGTCAATGGATTGTTTTGAATCTATTAATGAGACTTTAGTTGCATCCAGAAAAATCAATTTTAACTAGTTTCTTTTTGTTGGAAGTGGAAAAGGAAATCTTTTCTAAATCCAATATTTTTTTTATGACATAACTGTTTAACTGTAAATTTTGATTATTTATTTGTGATGTATCTTTGTTGATGAAACTATATCTTTAAATTAGTGTCAAGTATGATCTACTTGACAGCTTTTTATACATTTTGCATAATGCAACTTTCTGACATCTTTTGGAGAAATATATGAAAAAATAGATCACTGCAAAGCAGTAATCTTGAGTCGACTAATATTTCTCATAGCAATATTTATTTGAGTATCCAAAAGCATAATGTAAGAACTTTTCAAGCAGGAACACAGAATTCACTAGCAGAATATGCTAGCACTAAAGAAGGTGTCTGTAAAGTACTTGCTTCACAACCTCAATTTAGTATCAGCCAGATTGCAAAGGAATTTTTTGTAGAAATAAATATAATCTAATCTTAGATATATGAAGAAACTAAGTTAAACTGTAATCCAGAATTATTTCTAAACAGCCTGGAGATATGAATGATTTTCACTGTATTCTTCAAAAAGCCTATATTCAGATTATGAGATGTTTTTTTTATCTGTTGTTTTCATGGAAAATTGAGCATATTGTCCTTTAGGAATAAGACCCAGTCTTTGAAAAATATTTCTAATATTTTCCAAATATTTATTGAAATACCTTTATTATTCAGGAAATTATATTTTGTTAAGTCAAAGCAATGTCATCCACATAGACAAATTTTATGCATTCTATTTTTGGAATATTACTAACACATGCATTAAATTAAATAGGTTTTAAGTACTGCACTCTGCATTAGCCTGTGTTGTAAATTTTTTATCTATTACAATTGTCATTTAATGTCACTTAATTTTTACTATTGAAAGTCTTTTTAGTCAAGTGACTTATAGGATATTTTTGCTTTTAAGAATTTTAAAGTTTTTTTTTAAAGAAGTCCATTTTTTTAAATAAGCATCATATGTTGAGGTTATATTAATAAAAATAGTAGTTATTTTGTTATTGTTTTTCAGTATGATTTGTTAAAGACAAAACTTGTTTACCATAGTTCTGTTTGGCTTAAACCCAACCTACTCTTGTAGGTGGATGGTTCCCAAGTAAATTTTTGTTAATATAATTTGAAAGGGAAAACACAATAATAATATTGAGCAATAATATTGTGAATCATTGCTGGGTTTATTTATCTTTATGGCTTCTATACTTTTGTTTTTATACTAAATTATTGCAATATTTTCTATTATGAATATTACTGCTAAATAGTCATCAATCATGGTTTGATTTTAAGTCTGAATTCAAGCTATGAAATTTATTACTATTTAGGTTTTTCTCACATTGATATTAAATAAATATAGTGAAAGATGATTGAAATTCTGCTCTGATACTGCTTTTACTTATTCTATCAATTTTACTTTAGAAGTTTGGTATATATGATTGACAATCTTATTAGTGGTGATAGTAGATGTTCTTTTAAAAGTATTTTTATAACCACCAAGTTCTTGCAAAGGTGACCAAGCCTTACAATTGATCTTATAAAAGTTTTGCTTCACATTGGATTCTCACCATTTTTTTTTTGTCATCATCCAATAATTTTACAACTTTATCAGCAATTTCTAGATCATTACTAGTCAAATAAAGAGTACTGCTGTTTTTAGTCCATATTAGAATGAATTTCATTTACTATCCATAAGGAATGAGCCCATTAGCAGCTGTTATGAATTGGTTAAACATATCATAGATTAATTGAATTGATTTTATTGATATTAAAATCTCCAATATATTAACTCCAGAAGCATTTTATATATTCTATCTCAGACAGAATAATTTTGAATTATTGGAATCCAGATTTCAAAAGTGATTAGACTTCTCTTATTTTGGGTGAACAGGTCATTCGACCTTCTTGCTATTAGCATTAACTATCACATGAAATGACTTGTTTCCATATGAAAATGATACTTCATATTGTGATGAAGTCATAGCTAAAGATGGTAAATTATGAAAATATATATATAGTAAAGCTATCAGCTACTTATACTATTTGAGTAGCTATACATAATAAAATGTTAAATGCTAGATCACATAATTATTCTAATGGCAATTGCCAGGAAATTTTTCCAAAGAATATAATCATATGATTCATAGTTTATGTAATTAGCTTTATCACTGTTTTTGTCTGCTATGTCCTCAATCTCTGTAATCATATTCTAAATTCATTATTTTTAGAGACGAAACTAATAATATACATGCATATATTTGTTGAAATGAATGTTTTCATTGACTAAATGTGTTTTATTACTGAAAACATGATTTTTAATATATAGTTGTATTTATAAGTTGTGTACATTGAAACAGACAGAAAATGGGTAAGTTGTGAATGTATGGTAACATATATTCTGTTTATAATTATATACTGTATAATAAAGAGGTTAAATGATTTAATATTATATAATTTATATATTACAATTTTTGCACACATTTTTTATCAAATAATAAATGAAAAAAGTCTAAAATATCTCATCTGTAATAGAGAATTTCAAAGCTGGAGTCTTCGTAAAAAATTTTATACTTACCTGTTCTGCAATTACATTTGGAGGCATATTATTATTGCTAGATGATGGACCTGGTCTACTGCTAACTTTCACTTACATTTCAGTTTTTTCTTTAGCTTTTGGCAGGTAACTTCCGATATTGAAGCAAAAGATTCTAAATTATTGGACTTAACACTATTCTCAGAATCAAAGGGCCTAGCAACAGCAAACTCCTTGGAGCTGTTAGAATCCATTTTGAATCCATTTGTTTCATTTACGTACTATTTTTCCATATAATATAATAAATTGAGGAAAAAAAATTGACCTTATTCATAAAAAAATTAATAAAATTCATTTTTTGTCAGAGAAAAATATGGCATATGCTTACTGAAAGAGAAAAAAAATGGTAGAGACTGATGGTATAGCCATATGTATTGTAACGATATATAAATATGATGTTACATTAATTTGAAATAAAAACTTTTAAGTTCGCAAATAAAAATAAATGTATTAAAAAAAAACTAAATGCTAAACTTAAAATGTTTGTTAAACATATATATATATTCATTCAGATGCAAAACTTTAACAATATTTTTTTTTATAAATAAAAAAAGGTATTTGAACGTACTTTTTTATAAAAAAATACAAGATTTAAATATAAAAATATTTTAATAAAGAAATAACGTAAATAAAAATAAAAACAGGTATTAATTAATTCCTGTAATCTGTAAATGGAAGTGATTGTTTATTAATTGAAAAGCAAGCTAGCCTTGGGGTTCTTGTGTAATTAAAAAGTCAGATGAAAATTATATAAGAGAATTTAGCTTGACCAATGGAAGCACCAAGCCTCTAGGACCTTGACGAAAATTTGGATTAGTGACATCTTTGTTCGTTCAATCTGGAGATTTACTATAAAAAAAAAATATTGAGTTCCAGTCAGTTTCCAGCTTGATTTGGTGAGACGAACGATAAGACACACTTGTCGTTCTTTCTCACTTATTTTAAAAATGAAAAGACTGTGATACCAGAATGGAACCAGATAATGCTACCTCCAGAATATCAGACCGGTCTTCCATGAATGTCTTCGTGGGAATTGCCAACAGGAACCTGGACTCTTCTACCGTAAGCAATTGAACTGAACGATTTTAAAATCTGAAGTAATTAAGAACTTTAAAGATTTGATCAGTTAATCTATTTTTTTTAAAAAAGAACTTTTCTCTGACTTATGTTTCAAATGAATTATAAATGTTCAATTTTTACATATTTGTTTGCTAAAAAAAAAATCATTTCCATTTTATTATTTTTATTTGTATTAATATTTATTGTTTAAATTTTAAATGATGAAATTTAACTTGGATATGGATGTTGCATGGATTTGTTAGTGGTTAATTATGTTTTGGTTTTCATATTCGATTAGAATATATAGGTCATCGATGTCAATGCGGCATCTTATGATGAATGCTATTGGGTTTCTTGTATTCCCTCTGCAATTGACGTTATCGATGACTTTGTATTTTGATCAGTTATGTTTATTTTCGAATGTTTTTAACTGTGGAATCTATGCAGCCAATCTATACTCAACATTATAAAACAAAGTTTTTAAAATTCATCTGTGCAAACGTATCTAAATGGTAAATTTAAGTCGGGCGTGAATGGCTATATAGTTTTGTAAAGTTATATTAAGGGAGGGTAATCTTAGGTTATTCGTTTCGTAGTTGAATTAGGTCAATGGATTGGATATATTTGTGTAATTAGTAGATGTAGTACAAGATTTTCTATGGGCAGAATCGCTTTATACGCCGCACACTTTCTTTTTGCCTATGGAATGCGATCGTAAGTCAGCAAAATGACCGCAGTCCTTTCCTATGGAGTTTTTTTTATTGCTCTTTTTGGCAGATAGTTGTAGTATTTGTATCTGACAAGAGGCAATTTCTTCTCTTAACCTTTTGATCTGCCGTATTCATGTTACATTGAGTGCATCGATATATCAGATGGATTGACATTGGTTTGACTGAAAACTTTTGGCCTAAGGTTAAATAAGGATAGAATTTTTTTTTTCTAATGCAAATCTATGTAGTCTATTCATACTCGACACTAAATAAAAATGCATAAATTTAAGTTGGGTATAGACGCTTGCATGGATTAGTTATCGGTTAATTATGTTTTTGGTTTTCATATTTGATCAAAATATATAGACATTCGGTAAATAATGATACCTTACGGTGAGTATCTAAAATGTATTTATTCGGATGTCTTTTAAGTTATTGGTGTCAATGCCGTATCTTATGATGAATGCCATTGGGTTTCTTGTATTCCCTCTGCAATTGACGGTATCAATGACTTTGTATTTTGATCGTTTATGTTTATTTTGAAATGGTTTTAACCGTGTAATTTATGTAACCGATCTATACTCAACATTTTAAAACAAACTTTTATAAACCCATCTGTGCGAACTTATAAAAATTAAAATGTAAATTTATAAAAATTAAAATGTAAATTAAAATCAAAAATCAAAGTTAAAAATGTAAGTTAAATTTTAAAATGTAAAACTGATACTAAAACAATTTTAAATATTATATATGTGCGTAAATAAATGTGTGTATAATTACTGGCAGTGGCTTATTTTATTCTTTTTTATATATTCTTAGATAAGAATTTATTATAAAATATAAATCTCTGCTATTCCACTGAGCTAGTGACAATGGGCTAATGACCGGATATCAAAATATTAAAAAAAAAAAATTTTTTTTTGACTTACGTATCTGCCTACTTTATAAATTTTTTAAGTTCAAATGCCTAGATGGCGCCCTTGAAGGGCAGTTACGTTAGTCTCCTATTCTCTGGACTCAATATAGTATAGTCCACTCAGTTTTACCACAATTTATAAAAGAATAATAATAATAATACATGTAATAATAAAGATAATAAAATAATAAATAAATAAAGTTCTTTTTTCTTTCTTGATTATAAAAACAAAAAGTTTATTAATAGTTTATGAATGTCGTTCCTTGGTCATTTCTTCAATAATAATAATAATTTTTTGCACACAAATATAAATATTGACAAATATATAACACAAACACGTTCCTGCAGAAAAACAAAACAAAATTATTTTAATTCCTAAGAGCAAATTCAATGTTCTCAGCTGATGAATTGCTGTTGAAATTATGTATGAGGAATTTCATTAATTAAGCAATATATTTTTATGACGCAAATAAAGTAGTAGTTCGTACTTCATTCCTAGGATATTCAAACATTTTATTTAAAATTTTTAAAGCCATTCAGAATATGCTATTTTTTTTCAGCTAATAATATTTATTTGTATAAGTTTGTTGATGATATTATAGACAGAAAAGTATCACAACAGTGAAAAGTGCATTTAATAAAGCAAAGTCATATAATTCATCCATTTTAAAAATTCATTTCTCCTATTAGTCTGCAAAAACAGGCAAACATTAATAGTACACTCAATTGCACATTCAGTCTTGTATTTTTAAACAGGTAAAAATCAAAATAATTACGAAAATGTTCTAATAATAATGACGACAATATTAAATAATTCATACGCATTCCTTTAAATCTTCTATAATTAGCATAAAATTTTTCACAAAAAGTTTTGAAAATGTTTAATAACTGTTCGCAAATTCCACACGCTGCAGTTATCCTGTTAAAAATATAATTAAAACTTGAGAAAAATAATTTTGACAAATAAACATACATTCTTCTTTCCCATTCAATTTAAAGTTTAAATTAGGCAAATTTATAATACTATTATATATTCCCATTTTTTAATTTTAATAGTGGCAATTTAAACTTAAATAATATAGTATAGGCAATTACATGCATCTTAGACAATGGTTGGAGAATTTAAATAGTCAGCCAAGGATAGAACCAACATATCTCTTAGTGTGGTTTAAGTACACATATCTTTTTAAAAATAATATATTTTACTTTCAGCTTGAACCTTGGAAGAAAAAAATTATACTATTAAAAAATGAAACAGTATTAGAAGATATTTTAAGTTTGTTGTCAGCACTGGAATTGAAGGACTTGAGTTGAAGGAATGTAGGACTACAGTTGAAGCCCTTTTTTATAGATTTTTAAAATATTACCTCACACTTTTTCTCCTCCAATAGTTCAAGATATGTGAAAGTTCAAAGATCACCAGACAGGTACTAATTGCTCCTCCTATTACAATCACTTAATTTATGCAAGAAACTTTGTCTTAAAAAAAAAAGAAAAGAAAAAAAAGTGGGGGGGGAATTATTCTGTCTTTTAAATAAATAAATAAAAATATTAATATTGAATTGAACTAAGAATTAAATATTCTGTACTTTAAAAACAACAGAATAAAAACTAATAACATTTGTTTTAATTAATAAAATATTTTTTTAGTATAATTATTGTTCAATAATTCATTAATCCAATGCCCAATTAATTCACTTAAATATAGTTAAGCTGGTTTTTAACACTATTATCTATGAAATTAAATATCTGAATATGAGGTGTGATATTTAATGATTTAATGAAGCATATGAATGAAAAATGAAGTTGAATAATGATATTGACATACATAAATATTTACTAACAATGCACTATAGACACTAAACTGATATGACTAAATGGCTATTTTAATGATGATGAGATTAAAATATGCAAAGCAAATGAACTAGAGAATCATTCAAAACAAGTCTAAATATTTATTTGTGAACAAACAAAACAAATTAGCATCAACTCACACTAAACTGACTATGTTTATAACAAGCCACCCCCATATCCTATCATTAATTATACCCTAAAATAAGCTACTAAACATCTAATAAATTTTAAACTCCACCTATAAGTACTTCTAACCATAGTTTTAAGCCATAAATAAAATTTTTTAAAAATTTCATGTTATTTCATTTTTTTTAAAGAATATAATATCAGATGTTACTGATATAATACCATACACTTACAAATAATATTTCTGGTGCATTGTATATTTTTATTTTTATTAAAATGCAGAAAAGATATAGAAACATCTAAATCAGCTCACTATATTTGCAAAATATATTTATCTTTATTTCATATCACCTAATTCAAATACAGGACCCCCCTTTCAAACATCATATCAAAAAATGACAATAATTCACGATATAAATGTACACACTCATGAGCTTTTTTTTAATGTCAATTTCAATAAATAAAAAATTTCGTATATTTTTATCAAAAATATATAAATATATTTATAAAACAATAATTAAAAAAATATGCAGCTTTGAAATTTACATTGCACTAGTAATAATCGGCATAAGTTTATGTACTATCAAAATCGTTACTTTTAGCATTTGCATATTTTTATTATTATTAAAATGCAGAAAGGAGATTATAGAAAAATCTAAATCGGGTCATAATATTTGCAAAATGTGTTTATCTTTGGCTCCTATCTAATTCAAATACTGGAATCAGCTCATATCATAGCAAAAAATGCAGATAATCACGATCAATTTTTTATCAAATAAGTATAATAAAATAATTAAAAAATATAGAAAAAAAAATACCATTAGCCTTCCATAACATTGTCTTCAAAATACATTGGAAAAAGTAAAACTTTTTACTGATGTATTTTTCAGTGAAATATTTTCCAGTAACTATCAAAAAAATAAGAGAAAGACAAAACAATTCAATTTTCTTGATCACAAAAATTATCATAAAATTTTTATTTTTTATCATAGAAAAATAAAACTTACCTTTATGGAAAGTAGATGAAAAATGGAAACAATGGTGCAAAAAGCACATGTGTAGACTGCATAAATTTCCATTAATATTACATTGAAAACGGATGTTTACATTTTGAATATGCTTGCCCACATTATGCGGTCATAATAACAGGTTATTTGTGTTTATGCCTGCATAATGCAGGCAATGATTTTCAAATTATAAACATCTGTATTCAGGTTACGATTAATGAAAATTTACGCAGGCTATGCGTGCCCTTATAAAACACCTTCGTTTCCATCTTTGTCAGTAGTTTCCAGAAAGGTAAATTTTATTTTTCTACGATAAAAAATAAAAAATTTATGATAATTTTTGTGATCAAGTAGATTGAATTTTTTTGTTGTTTTCTTATTTTTTTGATAGTTACTGGAAATGATTTCACCCTGAAAAATACATTGGTAAAAAGTTTTACTTTTTCCGATGTATTTTGAAGACAACATTATGGGGCCTAATGGTAAGTATTTATTTCTCTATACTTTCTAATTATTATTTTATTTCTAATTATTATTAAATATATTATAAATATATTTTGCAAATAATATGACCCAATTTATTAATAATAATAAAAATATGCAAAATGCTAAAAGTAAAAATTTTGACTATATATATAAACTTAGGCTGATTGTAGACTATTGAAATGTAAATTTCAAAGATGCATATTTGTTTAATTAGTATTAAACATATTATAAACATATTTTAAAAATATTATAACCCAATTTAGATTTTTCTACAATGTTTTGTCACATTTAAATAATAATAAAAATACACAAATGCTAAAAGTAAAGATTTTGACAGTATATAAACTTAAGTCAATTACACATTATTTTATTTTTAATTATTATTAAACATATTATAAACATATTTTGCAAATATTATGACCCGATTTAGATTTTTCTATAATGATTTGTCAACATTTTAATAATAATAAAAATATGCAAGCGCTAAAAGTAAAGATTTTGACAGTAAATTGTAACAGCATGTATGTAATTGGCACCCATGCTGTTACAATGTATATATTGTATCCTTTACCGTTTTACTAGACCACTATACGCCCCAAATGTATATTTGAGCGTGAGTTGATCAAACTGTATCAAGGAAAAAAAAAGAAAGTTGTATTTCTATTCTTAACACAGCTATTTTTCCTGATCGACTCCGGCCTATTAATTGATTACGAATTTGTACCATAGACATAAATCAACTTTTAATTTTATTTCCTATGGGCGCCAGGATTCCTAAGAATCCGCTGAAATATGCCGCCAGCACCTCTCGCAAATTGTAAAACGAAGAAAAATAAAAAGATCCTTTTATAATATTTTTATTTTGTACGTTAATTCTACCGTAATGAGAATTAATGATTTTTTTTACGATTGTTAGCCCTGGCGTATTGAAACATATTGGCAAAGGTAACTTACACTTAAATCCTATTTCACTAAAATAAATCTAATAACAAAAATAATAACTTCTATCAATAACGCACAATAAAAAAAATGTTGATAAAAATATAATCTCTTTTATTCTAACAAAATAAAACATTTCTAGGTTAAATATTGTTTAATATTTTGGAGAGAACACATTTAATCTAGGTGGAAAATATATAGAAAATATCAATATCATTTAAAATAAGCAAAAAGTTCTTGGTTAATTAAGAGTCTCTCATATAGAAATATAAAGTCACTATCGGGATTCTTTTTATAGCTATATTTTCACGAGTAGTTTTTAACTAGTTAACTTGGTCACAATCAGGATTATTATTCTTAACTTACCGGTAAGCTTTGTGAATTCACGAAGGTTGTAGCTAACTATGCATAGTTTTTTTGTAATAATGAGCTCGGCCGTTTGGTTCTTGCTTGTTCTTGTGGTCCATTTCCCAGTTGGTCACGAAGGCTTTTCCTGGTGTACATCATTAGGTCTGATGTTTTCAGGGGCTCCGGTTCACTGCGACATTGCCGAATTCCTTCGGTGACGAGTGATCTTGGACATATTAAATGTTATCCAAGACCAACTAGCGAAATAAAACGAACAAGACCCTCCTTCAACCGGATCCCTCCTTTTTATATCCAGTTTTAGGGCTTCTGCGCATGCTCGTACCATGCCTTTCTAATCTTATACAGTTTTTTAAAATTTTATGTACTAAAGTCTCTATTTTCTTATCAAGTTTTCGGCCATGTTTAATTAGCTAGAAATATTTTTCTTTTAGCTTATCTTTTTACTTGCTTTTGGAATTCTTTTTCGTTCTCTCCAATTACGTTATTACTAATTAAAAAAATATCGAAGAATAATTTAACTTTCATTGTACGCTCTTAACAAAAATTATACTAATCAAAAAAAAATCGAAATTTACTTTTTTAGCTTTTACCAAATGCCAATATATTTGTAACATATATAAATAAATGTTACAATACCACCAGTGCCAGGAGATGAGAATAAAATAGGGGTTTACACTAATTTTATTCTTAAGTTTTTTTCAAATTCATATATTTTTTTTTTGTGTGTGTGTGTAGTAGCGTGCTGATATGTTGTGTAGACTCATTCACAAGCGACGTTCGGCTTTAATGCCCACTTTTAGGTCTAACGCGGCGGGAATGGAAAATATTTCAACATTCATCTGTGTCCTATTCGCTTTAGTGTACTATTACTAATAAGAAGCCCAAGTTATAAGCACAAACGAGCGTTGCTCATCGTTCTGAGTCTTACAGGCCCGTGGCAACTTGGTCCAACTTGATCCGCCTTCCCCTTTATTGGGATCTCTGCTAGAAATAGTCTGACGAGCATTTAAAGACGGTCTTATGTTCATATACTGTGGATAAGGACTCGGGGCTATGTTATTCCCCTCTTCAGTAACCGCCTACCCGGTCAAATACTTGTGACTTACGTCTACATCAGCCACGATCGTGTTTTTTAGACATATCTATGGTACAAATTCGTAATCAATTAATAGGCCGGAGTCGATCAGGAAAAATAGCTGTGTTAAGAATAGAAATACAACTTTCTTTTTTTTTCCTTGATACAGTTTGATCAACTCACGCTCAAATATACATTTGGGGCGTATAGTGGTCTAGTAAAACGGAAAATGCTACAATGGCGACCCAACTCGGGCTTCGATTTAACTACTACAACCTGAGATGAGTTGTAATGATAAAGAACATTACAATGATGACTCAAAGAAACTCACAGCCGGAAAATAAATTATGATTTTTTTGAAAAAAGAAAAAAATTATAAAAAAAAAACTAACTAATTAAACCCTGATTATTAAAATATGAAAGAAGATATTTTTTTAATATGACTTCCAGAAAAAAAAAAATATATGTATATTTTTTTATATATGTCTAAAAACACGATCGTGGCTGATGTAGACGTAAGTCACAAGTATTTGACCGGGTAGGCGGTTACTGAAGAGGGGAATAACATAGCCCCGAGTCCTTATCCGCAGTATATGAACATAAGACCGTCCTTAAATGCTCGTCAGACTATTTCTAGCAGAGATCCCAATAAAGGGGAAGGCGGATCAAGTTGGACCAAGTTGCCACGAGCCTGTAAGACTCAGAACGATGAGCAACGCTCGTTTGTGCTTATAACTTGGGCTTCTTATTGTTAATATTACACTAAAGCGGATAGGACACAGATGAATGTTGAAATATTTTCCATTCCCGCCGTGTTAGACCTAAAAGTGGGCATTAAAGCCGAACGTCGCTTGTGAATGAGTCTACACAATATATCAGCACGCTACTACAGAAAAAAAAAATACGAATATGAATTTAAAAAACTTAAGAATAAAATTAGTGTAAACCCCTATTTTATTCTCATCTCCTGGCACTGGTGGTATTGTAACGTTTATTTATATACGTTGCAAATATATTGGCATTTGGTAGAAGCTAAAAAAATAAAAGTAGATTTAGATTTTTAATTGATTATAATTTTTTTAAAAATAACGTACAGTGAAAGTTAAATTTTTCTTTCATATTTTTTTTTTACTTAACTGGAAATAAAAGTAGAATTAGAGAGAACAAAAGAATTCCAAAAGCAAGTAAAAAGATAAGCTAAAAGAAAAATATTTTAGCTAATTAAACATGGCCGAAAACTTGATAAAAAAATGAGAACTTAGTAATTGAAAAATGATAAAGACTGTATAAGATTATAAACACAAAACACCATGATATGAGCATGCGCAGAAGTCCGACAACGGGACCTCGAGTATAAAAAGGAGGGATTCGGTTGGAGGAACGTCTTGGTTTAGCTGATATTCTTTTGGTTGGTTTTGGATTAGAGAATCCAGACCACTCTACGATGAAGAAGTTATTCATACGAGAGTAGACCGGAGCTTTAGCTGACATCATTACCGATGGACAACAGAGAAGCTTGCGCGACTAGCCTATGGAACCAGCACCAAGATCAACTAATAATCAAAGGCCGTGAGCTCAATTCAACCCCGAAAAACTATGCATAGTTATCTACAACCTTCGTGAATTCACAAAGCTTACCGGTAAGTTAAGACTACTTATTCCCGATTATGACAAAATTAAGCGTTTGCAAACAAGTCTTAAAATAATCCCGATAGAGACTTTGATTTTTTCTGTACAAGAGACTTTTGTTTATACCAGAACTTTTTAATTAATTATTTTATTTTATTGATTGTGTCATAGTTGAATTAATATGTGTTCTCTCTGATTTACTTGATTAGGAATCCTCATTTTAACTTAAACAGATTTTTAATCTGTTATAATAATAAAAATATTTCTAACTTCAATTTTCATTTGTGCGTTATTAATAATAGTTATTATTTTTTATTATTAAATTTATTTTTAGTGTAATAAGATTTAAACGTAAGTTACCTTTGCCAATATGTTTCAATACGCCCAGGACTAATAATCGTAAAAATCATTAATTCTCATTACGGTAGAATTACCGCCCCTTAAAAAAAAAAATATAATAAAAATCTGTTTATTTTTTTTTGTTTTACAACTTGCGAGAGGTGCTGGCGACATATTTCAGCGGATTCTTAGGAATCCTGGCGCCCATATGAAATAAAATTAAAAGTTGATTTTGTCAACAGCAAAATTCTTAACAATTAATAGGCTGAAGTTGGTCAGGAAAAATAGCTGTGTTTTTAGAATAGAAATACAACTTTCTTTTTTCTTTTTGAGACAGCTTGATCAACTCACGCTCAAATATAAATTTGGGGCGTATAGTGGTCTAGTAAAACGGAAAACGATACAACGGAAGTTGTAACATTTATTTATATATGTTACAAATATATTGGCATTTGGTAAAAGCTAAAAAAGTAAATTTCGATTTTTTTTTGATTAGTATAATTTTTGTTAAGAGCGTACAATGAAAGTTAAATTATTCTTCGATATTTTTTTTTAATTAGTAATAACGTAATTGGAGAGAACAAAAAAGAATTCCAAAAGCAAGTAAAAAGATAAGCTAAAAGAAAAATATTTCTAGCTAATTAAACATGGCCGAAAACTTGATAAGAAAATAGAGACTTTAGTACCTAAAATTTTAAAAAACTGTATAAGATTAGAAAGGCATGGTACGAGCATGCGCAGAAGCTCTAAAACTGGATATAAAAAGGAGGGATCCGGTTGAAGGAGGGTCTTGTTCGTTTTATTTCGCTAGTTGGTCTTGGATAACATTTAATATGTCCAAGATCACTCGTCACCGAAGGAATTCGGCAATGTCGCAGTGAACCGGAGCCCCTGAAAACATCAGACCTAATGATGTACACCAGGAAAAGCCTTCGTGACCAACTGGGAAATGGACCACAAGAACAAGCAAGAACCAAACGGCCGAGCTCATTATTACAAAAAAACTATGCATAGTTAGCTACAACCTTCGTGAATTCACAAAGCTTACCGGTAAGTTAAGAATAATAACCCTGATTGTGACCAAATTAAATAGTTAAAAAAAAAAACTACTCGTGAAAATATAGCTATAAAAAGAATCCCGATAGTGACTTTATATTTCTATATGAGAGACTCTTAATTAACCGAGAACTTTTTGCTTATTTTAAATGATATTGATATTTTCTGTATATTTTCCACCTAGATTAAATGTGTTCTCTCCAAAATATTAAACAATATTTAACCTAGAAATGTTTTATTTTGTTAGAATAAAAGAGATTATATTTTTATCAACATTTTTTTTATTGTGCGTTATTAATAGAAGTTATTATTTTTGTTATTAGATTTATTTTAGTGAAATAGGATTTAAGTGTAAGTTACCTTTGCCAATATGTTTCAATACGCCAGGGCTAACAATCGTAAAAAAAATCATTAATTCTCATTACGGTAGAATTACCGTACAAAATAAAAATATTATAAAAGGATCTTTTTATTTTTCTTCGTTTTACAATTTGCGAGAGGTGCTGGCGGCATATTTCAGCGGATTCTTAGGAATCCTGGCGCCCATAGGAAATAAAATTAAAAGTTGATTTATGTCTATGGTACAAATTCGTAATCAATTAATAGGCCGGAGTTGATCAGGAAAAATAGCTGTGTTAAGAATAGAAATACAACTTTCTTTTTTTTTTCTTGATACAGTTTGATCAACTCACGCTCAAATATACATTTGGGGCGTATAGTGGTCTAGTAAAACGGAAAACGATACAATGGCGACCCAACTCGGGCTTCGATTTAACAACTACAACCTGAGATGAGTTGTAATGATAAAGAACATTACAATGATGACTCAAAGAAACTCACAGCCGGAAAATAAAATTATGATTTTTTTGAAAAAAGAAAAAAATTATAAAAAAAAAAATAACTAATTAAACCCAGATTATTAAAATATGAAAGAAGATATTTTTTTAATATGACTTCCAGAAAAAGAAAATATATATGTATATTTTTTTTATATATGTCTAAAAAACACGATCGTGGCTGATGTAGACGTAAGTCACAAGTATTTGACCGGGTAGGCGGTTACTGAAGAGGGGAATAACATAGCCCCGAGTCCTTATCCACAGTATATGAACATAAGACCGTCTTTAAATGCTCGTCAGACTATTTCTAGCAGAGATCCCAATAAAGGGGAAGGCGGATCAAGTTGGACCAAGTTGCCACGAGCCTGTAAGACTCAGAACGATGAGCAACGCTCGTTTGTGCTTATAACTTGGGCTTCTTATTAGTAATAGTACACTAAAGCGGATAGGACACAGATGAATGTTGAAATATTTTCCATTCCCGCCGTGTTAGACCTAAAAGTGGGCATTAAAGCCGAACGTCGCTTGTGAATGAGTCTACACAACATATCAGCACGCTACTACACACACACAAAAAAAAAAAATATATATGAATTTGAAAAAAACTTAAGAATAAAATTAGTGTAAACCCCTATTTTATTCTCATCTCCTGGCACTGGTGGTATTGTAACATTTATTTATATATGTTACAAATATATTGGCATTTGGTAAAAGCTAAAAAAGTAAATTTCGATTTTTTTTTGATTAGTATAAATTTTGTTAAGAGCGTACAATGAAAGTTAAATTATTCTTCGATATTTTTTTTTAATTAGTAATAACGTAATTGGAGAGAACAAAAAAGAATTCCAAAAGCAAGTAAAAAGATAAGCTAAAAGAAAAATATTTCTAGCTAATTAAACATGGCCGAAAACTTGATAAGAAAATAGAGACTTTAGTACCTAAAATTTTAAAAAACTGTATAAGATTAGAAAGGCATGGTACGAGCATGCGCAGAAGCTCTAAAACTGGATATAAAAAGGAGGGATCCGGTTGAAGGAGGGTCTTGTTCGTTTTATTTCGCTAGTTGGTCTTGGATAACATTTAATATGTCCAAGATCACTCGTCACCGAAGGAATTCGGCAATGTCGCAGTGAACCGGAGCCCCTGAAAACATCAGACCTAATGATGTACACCAGGAAAAGCCTTCGTGACCAACTGGGAAATGGACCACAAGAACAAGCAAGAACCAAACGGCCGAGCTCATTATTACAAAAAAACTATGCATAGTTAGCTACAACCTTCGTGAATTCACAAAGCTTACCGGTAAGTTAAGAATAATAACCCTGATTGTGACCAAATTAAATAGTTAAAAAAAAAAACTACTCGTGAAAATATAGCTATAAAAAGAATCCCGATAGTGACTTTATATTTCTATATGAGAGACTCTTAATTAACCGAGAACTTTTTGCTTATTTTAAATGATATTGATAATTTCTGTATATTTTCCACCTAGATTAAATGTGTTCTCTCCAAAATATTAAACAATATTTAACCTAGAAATGTTTTATTTTGTTAGAATAAAAGAGATTATATTTTTATCAACATTTTTTTTTATTGTGCGTTATTAATAGAAGTTATTATTTTTGTTATTAGATTTATTTTAGTGAAATAGGATTTAAGTGTAAGTTACCTTTGCCAATATGTTTCAATACGCCAGGGCTAACAATCGTAAAAAAAATCATTAATTCTCATTACGGTAGAATTACCGTACAAAATAAAAATATTATAAAAGGATCTTTTTATTTTTCTTCGTTTTACAATTTGCGAGAGGTGCTGGCGGCATATTTCAGCGGATTCTTAGGAATCCTGGCGCCCATAGGAAATAAAATTAAAAGTTGATTTATGTCTATGGTACAAATTCGTAATCAATTAATAGGCCGGAGTTGATCAGGAAAAATAGCTGTGTTAAGAATAGAAATACAACTTTCTTTTTTTTTCTTGATACAGTTTGATCAACTCACGCTCAAATATACATTTGGGGCGTATAGTGGTCTAGTAAAACGGAAAACGATACAATGGCGACCCAACTCGGGCTTCGATTTAACAACTACAACCTGAGATGAGTTGTAATGATAAAGAACATTACAATGATGACTCAAAGAAACTCACAGCCGGAAAATAAAATTATGATTTTTTTGAAAAAAGAAAAAAATTATAAAAAAAAAAATAACTAATTAAACCCAGATTATTAAAATATGAAAGAAGATATTTTTTTAATATGACTTCCAGAAAAAGAAAATATATATGTATATTTTTTTTATATATGTCTAAAAAACACGATCGTGGCTGATGTGGACGTAAGTCACAAGTATTTGACCGGGTAGGCGGTTACTGAAGAGGGGAATAACATAGCCCCGAGTCCTTATCCACAGTATATGAACATAAGACCGTCTTTAAATGCTCGTCAGACTATTTCTAGCAGAGATCCCAATAAAGGGGAAGGCGGATCAAGTTGGACCAAGTTGCCACGAGCCTGTAAGACTCAGAACGATGAGCAACGCTCGTTTGTGCTTATAACTTGGGCTTCTTATTAGTAATAGTACACTAAAGCGGATAGGACACAGATGAATGTTGAAATATTTTCCATTCCCGCCGTGTTAGACCTAAAAGTGGGCATTAAAGCCGAACGTCGCTTGTGAATGAGTCTACACAACATATCAGCACGCTACTACACACACACAAAAAAAAAAAATATATATGAATTTGAAAAAAACTTAAGAATAAAATTAGTGTAAACCCCTATTTTATTCTCATCTCCTGGCACTGGTGGTATTGTAACATTTATTTATATATGTTACAAATATATTGGCATTTGGTAAAAGCTAAAAAAGTAAATTTCGATTTTTTTTTGATTAGTATAAATTTTGTTAAGAGCGTACAATGAAAGTTAAATTATTCTTCGATATTTTTTTTTAATTAGTAATAACGTAATTGGAGAGAACAAAAAAGAATTCCAAAAGCAAGTAAAAAGATAAGCTAAAAGAAAAATATTTCTAGCTAATTAAACATGGCCGAAAACTTGATAAGAAAATAGAGACTTTAGTACCTAAAATTTTAAAAAACTGTATAAGATTAGAAAGGCATGGTACGAGCATGCGCAGAAGCTCTAAAACTGGATATAAAAAGGAGGGATCCGGTTGAAGGAGGGTCTTGTTCGTTTTATTTCGCTAGTTGGTCTTGGATAACATTTAATATGTCCAAGATCACTCGTCACCGAAGGAATTCGGCAATGTCGCAGTGAACCGGAGCCCCTGAAAACATCAGACCTAATGATGTACACCAGGAAAAGCCTTCGTGACCAACTGGGAAATGGACCACAAGAACAAGCAAGAACCAAACGGCCGAGCTCATTATTACAAAAAAACTATGCATAGTTAGCTACAACCTTCGTGAATTCACAAAGCTTACCGGTAAGTTAAGAATAATAACCCTGATTGTGACCAAATTAAATAGTTAAAAAAAAAAACTACTCGTGAAAATATAGCTATAAAAAGAATCCCGATAGTGACTTTATATTTCTATATGAGAGACTCTTAATTAACCGAGAACTTTTTGCTTATTTTAAATGATATTGATATTTTCTGTATATTTTCCACCTAGATTAAATGTGTTCTCTCCAAAATATTAAACAATATTTAACCTAGAAATGTTTTATTTTGTTAGAATAAAAGAGATTATATTTTTATCAACATTTTTTTTATTGTGCGTTATTAATAGAAGTTATTATTTTTGTTATTAGATTTATTTTAGTGAAATAGGATTTAAGTGTAAGTTACCTTTGCCAATATGTTTCAATACGCCAGGGCTAACAATCGTAAAAAAAATCATTAATTCTCATTACGGTAGAATTACCGTACAAAATAAAAATATTATAAAAGGATCTTTTTATTTTTCTTCGTTTTACAATTTGCGAGAGGTGCTGGCGGCATATTTCAGCGGATTCTTAGGAATCCTGGCGCCCATAGGAAATAAAATTAAAAGTTGATTTATGTCTATGGTACAAATTCGTAATCAATTAATAGGCCGGAGTTGATCAGGAAAAATAGCTGTGTTAAGAATAGAAATACAACTTTCTTTTTTTTTTCTTGATACAGTTTGATCAACTCACGCTCAAATATACATTTGGGGCGTATAGTGGTCTAGTAAAACGGAAAACGATACAATGGCGACCCAACTCGGGCTTCGATTTAACAACTACAACCTGAGATGAGTTGTAATGATAAAGAACATTACAATGATGACTCAAAGAAACTCACAGCCGGAAAATAAAATTATGATTTTTTTGAAAAAAGAAAAAAATTATAAAAAAAAAAATAACTAATTAAACCCAGATTATTAAAATATGAAAGAAGATATTTTTTTAATATGACTTCCAGAAAAAGAAAATATATATGTATATTTTTTTTTATATATGTCTAAAAAACACGATCGTGGCTGATGTAGACGTAAGTCACAAGTATTTGACCGGGTAGGCGGTTACTGAAGAGGGGAATAACATAGCCCCGAGTCCTTATCCACAGTATATGAACATAAGACCGTCTTTAAATGCTCGTCAGACTATTTCTAGCAGAGATCCCAATAAAGGGGAAGGCGGATCAAGTTGGACCAAGTTGCCACGAGCCTGTAAGACTCAGAACGATGAGCAACGCTCGTTTGTGCTTATAACTTGGGCTTCTTATTAGTAATAGTACACTAAAGCGGATAGGACACAGATGAATGTTGAAATATTTTCCATTCCCGCCGTGTTAGACCTAAAAGTGGGCATTAAAGCCGAACGTCGCTTGTGAATGAGTCTACACAACATATCAGCACGCTACTACACACACACAAAAAAAAAAAAATATATATGAATTTGAAAAAAACTTAAGAATAAAATTAGTGTAAACCCCTATTTTATTCTCATCTCCTGGCACTGGTGGTATTGTAACATTTATTTATATATGTTACAAATATATTGGCATTTGGTAAAAGCTAAAAAAGTAAATTTCGATTTTTTTTTGATTAGTATAAATTTTGTTAAGAGCGTACAATGAAAGTTAAATTATTCTTCGATATTTTTTTTTAATTAGTAATAACGTAATTGGAGAGAACAAAAAAGAATTCCAAAAGCAAGTAAAAAGATAAGCTAAAAGAAAAATATTTCTAGCTAATTAAACATGGCCGAAAACTTGATAAGAAAATAGAGACTTTAGTACCTAAAATTTTAAAAAACTGTATAAGATTAGAAAGGCATGGTACGAGCATGCGCAGAAGCTCTAAAACTGGATATAAAAAGGAGGGATCCGGTTGAAGGAGGGTCTTGTTCGTTTTATTTCGCTAGTTGGTCTTGGATAACATTTAATATGTCCAAGATCACTCGTCACCGAAGGAATTCGGCAATGTCGCAGTGAACCGGAGCCCCTGAAAACATCAGACCTAATGATGTACACCAGGAAAAGCCTTCGTGACCAACTGGGAAATGGACCACAAGAACAAGCAAGAACCAAACGGCCGAGCTCATTATTACAAAAAAACTATGCATAGTTAGCTACAACCTTCGTGAATTCACAAAGCTTACCGGTAAGTTAAGAATAATAACCCTGATTGTGACCAAATTAAATAGTTAAAAAAAAAAACTACTCGTGAAAATATAGCTATAAAAAGAATCCCGATAGTGACTTTATATTTCTATATGAGAGACTCTTAATTAACCGAGAACTTTTTGCTTATTTTAAATGATATTGATATTTTCTGTATATTTTCCACCTAGATTAAATGTGTTCTCTCCAAAATATTAAACAATATTTAACCTAGAAATGTTTTATTTTGTTAGAATAAAAGAGATTATATTTTTATCAACATTTTTTTTATTGTGCGTTATTAATAGAAGTTATTATTTTTGTTATTAGATTTATTTTAGTGAAATAGGATTTAAGTGTAAGTTACCTTTGCCAATATGTTTCAATACGCCAGGGCTAACAATCGTAAAAAAAATCATTAATTCTCATTACGGTAGAATTACCGTACAAAATAAAAATATTATAAAAGGATCTTTTTATTTTTCTTCGTTTTACAATTTGCGAGAGGTGCTGGCGGCATATTTCAGCGGATTCTTAGGAATCCTGGCGCCCATAGGAAATAAAATTAAAAGTTGATTTATGTCTATGGTACAAATTCGTAATCAATTAATAGGCCGGAGTTGATCAGGAAAAATAGCTGTGTTAAGAATAGAAATACAACTTTCTTTTTTTTTTCTTGATACAGTTTGATCAACTCACGCTCAAATATACATTTGGGGCGTATAGTGGTCTAGTAAAACGGAAAACGATACAATGGCGACCCAACTCGGGCTTCGATTTAACAACTACAACCTGAGATGAGTTGTAATGATAAAGAACATTACAATGATGACTCAAAGAAACTCACAGCCGGAAAATAAAATTATGATTTTTTTGAAAAAAGAAAAAAATTATAAAAAAAAAAATAACTAATTAAACCCAGATTATTAAAATATGAAAGAAGATATTTTTTTAATATGACTTCCAGAAAAAGAAAATATATATGTATATTTTTTTTATATATGTCTAAAAAACACGATCGTGGCTGATGTGGACGTAAGTCACAAGTATTTGACCGGGTAGGCGGTTACTGAAGAGGGGAATAACATAGCCCCGAGTCCTTATCCACAGTATATGAACATAAGACCGTCTTTAAATGCTCGTCAGACTATTTCTAGCAGAGATCCCAATAAAGGGGAAGGCGGATCAAGTTGGACCAAGTTGCCACGAGCCTGTAAGACTCAGAACGATGAGCAACGCTCGTTTGTGCTTATAACTTGGGCTTCTTATTAGTAATAGTACACTAAAGCGGATAGGACACAGATGAATGTTGAAATATTTTCCATTCCCGCCGTGTTAGACCTAAAAGTGGGCATTAAAGCCGAACGTCGCTTGTGAATGAGTCTACACAACATATCAGCACGCTACTACACACACACAAAAAAAAAAAATATATATGAATTTGAAAAAAACTTAAGAATAAAATTAGTGTAAACCCCTATTTTATTCTCATCTCCTGGCACTGGTGGTATTGTAACATTTATTTATATATGTTACAAATATATTGGCATTTGGTAAAAGCTAAAAAAGTAAATTTCGATTTTTTTTTGATTAGTATAAATTTTGTTAAGAGCGTACAATGAAAGTTAAATTATTCTTCGATATTTTTTTTTAATTAGTAATAACGTAATTGGAGAGAACAAAAAAGAATTCCAAAAGCAAGTAAAAAGATAAGCTAAAAGAAAAATATTTCTAGCTAATTAAACATGGCCGAAAACTTGATAAGAAAATAGAGACTTTAGTACCTAAAATTTTAAAAAACTGTATAAGATTAGAAAGGCATGGTACGAGCATGCGCAGAAGCTCTAAAACTGGATATAAAAAGGAGGGATCCGGTTGAAGGAGGGTCTTGTTCGTTTTATTTCGCTAGTTGGTCTTGGATAACATTTAATATGTCCAAGATCACTCGTCACCGAAGGAATTCGGCAATGTCGCAGTGAACCGGAGCCCCTGAAAACATCAGACCTAATGATGTACACCAGGAAAAGCCTTCGTGACCAACTGGGAAATGGACCACAAGAACAAGCAAGAACCAAACGGCCGAGCTCATTATTACAAAAAAAACTATGCATAGTTAGCTACAACCTTCGTGAATTCACAAAGCTTACCGGTAAGTTAAGAATAATAACCCTGATTGTGACCAAATTAAATAGTTAAAAAAAAAACTACTCGTGAAAATATAGCTATAAAAAGAATCCCGATAGTGACTTTATATTTCTATATGAGAGACTCTTAATTAACCGAGAACTTTTTGCTTATTTTAAATGATATTGATATTTTCTGTATATTTTCCACCTAGATTAAATGTGTTCTCTCCAAAATATTAAACAATATTTAACCTAGAAATGTTTTATTTTGTTAGAATAAAAGAGATTATATTTTTATCAACATTTTTTTTATTGTGCGTTATTAATAGAAGTTATTATTTTTGTTATTAGATTTATTTTAGTGAAATAGGATTTAAGTGTAAGTTACCTTTGCCAATATGTTTCAATACGCCAGGGCTAACAATCGTAAAAAAAATCATTAATTCTCATTACGGTAGAATTACCGTACAAAATAAAAATATTATAAAAGGATCTTTTTATTTTTCTTCGTTTTACAATTTGCGAGAGGTGCTGGCGGCATATTTCAGCGGATTCTTAGGAATCCTGGCGCCCATAGGAAATAAAATTAAAAGTTGATTTATGTCTATGGTACAAATTCGTAATCAATTAATAGGCCGGAGTTGATCAGGAAAAATAGCTGTGTTAAGAATAGAAATACAACTTTCTTTTTTTTTTCTTGATACAGTTTGATCAACTCACGCTCAAATATACATTTGGGGCGTATAGTGGTCTAGTAAA